>OX104064.1:113453496-113481480 GCA_944474145.2 Dicrocoelium dendriticum
TACACGGTGTCTTGAATTTTTAAACACCAGTGACCCAATTTTCAGGCTTCATTTAAGTCCACTGCGCAAGCCTTGTATGTCTCCGTTTCTGACCCAATCAGATTTGTATGTCCCTTATTCATCCACTTTTGGAAATGCATCAGTTATTGACTCATTCAGGGCTTTTTCGAACTTTACGCCTTCGACCCTCTTTTACTGAATTTTCACACCTTTCATCGGTCTTGAATCCATCTGTTTAATGTTACTCAGAATGCCTGCATGTTGCGGGTTTCTGTTTGCCCCATTGATACCGGAGTGCTACCATCCTTTAGTGTCGTTGGGGTGGAGATCGGTATCGCTCCCGTGAAGAAGTTAGGTTTCTCTCGAAACTTCGTTTTACAACTGGCAACATCCTTTTATTGTTCTTAACTTCTAGATTTCTCCGTCTATTCATTCACGCTAAATTATCTCCACCTCAGTTCTTGTACGCCTTCTGAATCCGTTTATCAGTTTCCTTACACCGTTGTTGAGGATGGGACTCAAAGTCTACTGTGTGCATCTACGCTACCGAAACTACCCCATTATCCTCTGTCATCCCAGCCGAGTATCGTGCCACGTTTCAGTCAGTATAGTCCGTACAAGTTGCGGTGCTGGCGTGTGCTTTTGTCTTTCGAGTTTCATTGTGTGTGCAGCCAACAGACACTATTCTCATGGTGGTTTCGCGCATTCGATGATGCCGACGCAGCAAGCACAGGTCTGGCTGAGACCGGCACAGAGGAGGTGTTCTATTAATGTGGATAAGGTTCCATCAGCAGTCCTCTGTGTGTAGCACGTTTGTCAACGTCGGTTAAGGTATATACTGGAAGAAGCGCTAGGCGTTCCATTTGGGGTTGTTTCCTTTGTCTGACTACGTTACTGATATTAAATACCTACTACCACAAAGCGTATAAACTGCGACCAGATAGGCTGTCTGGAACTGGTCAACGTGGGGATTATAAGCGAACTATGAGTCCTGCCCGAGTCAGAAGAATCGCATCATCCGATAAGCAGCCTTTTCAGACTAAAGCACAGCAATATCTACTGAAAATCAACAGTAGGCGAAACTGTCGTTTCTGCTTTACGCGAAAGGACGCTGTATGATGAAGCATTTTTAGGATCAGTCCTGCCCATGTGCTGCTTCACACTCGTGACGTAAGCTAAATTGGAACCAGGTAACTTTAATACCATACCTAGGTCTAAAGCTCGAACTACAGTATTGTCTCTTGGTCACTAGCATGTTACTAGTGCAGTTTCTCCCTTATCTCCGCTACTGAAGTTCTCCGCACAAACATGCAACCAGATTTTTCGGTATTACTTGTTTCCAGAGCTCCGAAATCTATCCGCGAACTTTATCATTTGTTCAATGTTCTTTGTCGGAAGGGTGTTCTCGCTGCCTACACGAACACTATGTTCCCCCTCGTGTACCTCTAATCCCGTCGGAGCCTACGTTAACTTGTTGGACGCCCTGTTTACATTCTTATAACTGCATTTGCTTGATGAGAAGTATTGAAAAGAAATATCTTCGCAATTTTTGGTTTTTCTTTGAATAATATTCGTCGGGATTGTCTCATTTCCTCCTTCAGTTTTGTTATGATCGCCTTAACGCGTTCATTTATGGCGCATCAAGCTGCGATTGTGTGCGTACCCTCCTAAGGGAATTGGTTTTCCGAGATTGAGCGGACGTATTCGTCTTTCTTTTCATCAGTCCTAACGAGGTGTATATATCACATAGCGGACCTTTATTGTGGTCCCATTCTTCAATATATGCTTTACGTCATCAGAGTATACACTGCTGTTGCACGGTCATCAGCTGTTTGTTGTTCTTTCTGATTCTGAGCTCGAGGGCTGGAGAACTGCGCGATGCGCGCGCTCATCCAGCTTTTTGCTGAATTGTCTATCGTTCACTTGCGCTCGTCGTGTGGTTCATTGGCTTTTTCAAAGCGAGTGAGGTATTCTATTTCTCGTCTAAACAGATCCACTTTATTTCGTTACCAACGCATACTCCACCTAGCTGGGAGTTACCCAAATGGATGGAGTGCTCACTCGCCACTTGTTTGAGCTAAACCCAAATTGTCCACTTAATGATACGGCTGTGACCTGAAACGATTGGCTTAAACTGTCTTTACGGCACTTGTCATCTTGGAGATGAAATATCATACTGGCCGTACTTGTCAAAGGGTATGGTGATGCCATTTCCAGTTCACTACTTCCAACCGTTAATTTTTTCACTGTTTCCCTTATTTCATTGTGTTTTTCCACTGCCCCAGCTTTCTACCTTCCTTCCTGGTAACTGACCCCTTCACGCCTTCGTATTCGTACTGTTTGCTGACCTGGAATAAATTAATTCCGTAACCGGATGGATACCATTCACTAAACCATCATTTTTGTGTTAATAACTAGTGTTACATACCATACCTTTTGCTTCAACTTCCTTCAGGTCGCGGAATTGTATGAATTAGTCAAAAAGTGGAACCATGTGGTTGATAGCCTCCCGATGATTGTGGAGCGGCTTTCGGAGCTAAAAGAATTACATGAAGAAGGTAAGATTTTTCTACATTCTCCGTATACCAGTTGTATACACCGTCATTTGCTGTTAAAATGATATTTCATCAATCTAATCTCGATACATTCTCCTTGGATTGTGGGTGCTTGAGGTTAGTCCAAGATTAGCTTCACTCGGTCACAGACATTTCTTTCAAGCTCAAGCTCGATGTGTCCAATAATGCTAATTTTTACCGCTGCCTCATATACTTGATTCCATGGTTTTCGCTCCGAAATCTCATGGACTGCAGCTACTGGGCGCATCTGATGCTTCTCAAAATGTAATGATGCTGCCTTAATTTGTCTTACTCTGGTTGTGTTATTTGGCTTCTGACCCCTTTGTTGCACCGGAAAGGAAGTGTGGGCACTGGTTATGCTCGCCTCGGGTTTTGTGCTGCGATCCTTTGGTCCAGTTCCCCAAACTGTATGTGAGCCACGTGTTCCATGGGCTCAACCACCCACACAGATCGCGCAATCTTGCGTCATCTAACTTGGGTCAAACTTTTTTCCACCTGTACCTACGTGGGAAATATTCAGTTGCCGAGTATTTTTAAGGCCAACTGTGTTGTGTTTACATTGTTATGTCCTGATATGCTTACTTTCCGCTTTTCTTTTAACAGCATCGGAATTTAGCAGCACTTTATCCTCCATCGAAACCGATCAAAAGTTGCTGGATGAGAATTTGAAGACCTACTCCAAGCTTCTGGAGGACGTAAGGCAGCCGCTTCTGATTAACTTTTTCTTAGGTTAAGATCAGTCTGACTGAAAACATGGAGAATGTGGAAAAAAATTTGAGCGCCCTGAAAGCCCGCTTCGAGTAGTGTGATGGTGTTCACGACCTCCCAGCCAACTAACTGGAAAACATTTTTCGCTTACCAACCTATTTCTTACTCCTTTCTGCCATTTCTTGCTTGTGTCGGGTAATTCATACTTCCTAACTTAACTTTTTCACTTGTAACAAAGCGAGCTATTCAGCTGGATTGCAGTGTGACTAGCAACCACCGATGATAACCTGTGTTCCTTCTCGAGTGATGCGCTCCAGCTCACGCATGCAATCTGTTAGTAAACACCAGTGCTTGCGAACCTCGGCGGTATTCAACTAACGTTCCCACAGGCATCATAGTCGAAGACGATGATACCGTTGCAACCAGCAGCTCGCAGTCATGTTTAGTAATACAAATCGTACTGCAACATTGAGTATGCTAAGGAAGTCTACCGTAGCAACAGTCTGCTTATGTTTATACACTTAACGCAGCACAAGACCATGATTTTTGCTGAATCAGCTGTGCTAAGGATCAGAAAACGGGCCGCTCAAGCTGCTCTTTTGATGAAACCTTTGCTTCGAAAATGTTCATATACCCCTTTTCAACCATGAAGATGACGATTGTGTTTCGTTTTTAGTGCATTTCGATTTCCCGAAATACGGTGCATCATATCGTAGCTAAACGTATCCCAAATTAGCAACACTATCCGCAACGATGTTAGTGATTTACACGGTCTTGACTCCTTGTTCTGTTCCGAAGCACAACTTTGTATCGAGCCTGTTCGATGCGTGGATTCATTGTGTTGATTTCCCTGATTGTTTCAGGACGTTCAGCACTGCTTTTGGACAGGGTTAACGTGTTAATTCCCCTAGGGACTGTTCGCCCTGTCATTCAATTTGGCCTATCTAAGAGCAGATCAATGGCTTGTCTTACACAAATAGATTTTCACTCATTTTTGCACACCCTCTGCTGAAACAGACTATTCAGCTGTTTCCGATAGCTCTGTCCACTATTCAGTGAAACACATTCAGCAACCGGACTCGATCGGATTGCCCATAGGGTTGATCGTCTACGGTATACTGGCTACGTTTATTGGAAGCAGAAACGGTAAAAGCATACACCGCTGTCATTTGCTGCTTATTGACTCCGAGTGAGTTTCGAACTTAAATCGCATGCATGTAACGGTTAACTTGGATCCATTCTAGCGTAACGTTTTCCGAGCATCTACTGATGCCGGTTCTGGTGTCATGAGTGCAATGATTCTTTTCTTACATCCCTGGCACCGTGAAGTATGTGAACCCCCTATTGCCGGATTCTTGCTCTCTCAACTGCAAATGCGTTGCTACTGTATAATGTGTGGTTTTCGTCCACTTATAACCCTTTTCCATGTTCCGTCACTTTGGATCCGTCTTGCGCGAAGAAGTCAGATGTGAAATCGGACTGTTAAAATTAACTAGGAGTACAAGGCCAGGTGAACTTTCTCCAGCCCTCTTCGAGTTCGACGAACCAGCTATTGTGGATAATTTGCAGAATTCATAGGTAAAACTGTGGGATCAGGAAACTGTCCTAACGCACTGAAACTGTTCTGTCACAGTCCCGATTTTCATCAACAGACTGACTCTATGTAAGTAGATTCGTGAAGAGCAAGCCGGGTTTCGTCGAAATAAGGTGTATCGACCACAGCTTCAGTTTACGTTAATTGTTGGGGTATCGCCATTTATTTTAGCTACCAATCTAGTCGTGTTCCTCGTCACCAGAAGCGTCTTTCTTTCTGTTGATTGGTGTGGCCTTTGGGACTGTCTGCTCAGCAAATGTGTACCTACTGTAAAAGCGCTTTTCACGCGTAGTTCGGGCAGAATTGGGGCTTATGACAGACTGTGGCCGCTATTCACTACCTCCAATAGTGTGAAACAAAGTTATCCACTATTGCCCTTTTGCTTCAACTTCGCCATCGATGCAGCTTTGGAAACTGCATTCACCGGATTCGACTTGTTTGTTCTCGTTTGATTGACTCGGAGTGTGCCGACGACATTGCTTAAGTCTTTGAAAACTTACAAACCTGTCAAGCAGCGTTAGGTAGGCTGTCATCCTTTTCGGTCTTTGCTTTTCACCCTCAAAATGCGAAGCTTTCCTCCGAAATTGACAGGGACCAACATCTGCATTGTCCCTTGGTTGCTCTATCGTCGCCTGCAGAATAGAACATGAGGTCATAAACCACAATGGGAAATATCGAGACGCTTCTTCTAATCTTTATCACTTTGGCTCGAGTTGAACTGTAGGGTCTACGATGCTACCATACTTGCAACCCTATTGTGCGGTTGTTTAATTTGGCGTATTAAGTAAAATCAAAGAAGTTAGTTTTGTTCGGAACCGGTGCCTTCGCAGTCTAACTCATATTTGGTGGAAACATCGCGTGGGCCGCTAGCGTGTTCACTATCCTGTTTATAGCATAGGAATAGCAGGTGAACCGCTCAGCATCGTTATTTCACGCACCAGGTTCAAATGACTGAACTACGTGTTACGCATGCCAGCACACCTGCTCTCCTGACATGCGCAGCCAGGGTCCGGATGGAAGAGGAAGAGAGGCCAGCTGATGACTTGCTCAAGTATGGCCTCAGTTTGCTGCTCATGGTTGGAGTCGTATACACGAGGCACACATCTTGCTAATAATTTGGCAGCAGTCTATTAAATAGACAGAGTTAAACATAACCATGGAAATCAAATAAAGAGGACTGGTTTAACACCGTATCCTCATCATGGCACATTAACTGAAGGTGAGCAACACACTTCATCTATTGTGCCGCAATAAAAGAAGAAAACGGGGCATTTTTGTTATTTTGCACACGCCACATTTTTTTTTGTTATTTTCATTCGGTAAGCCTTAAGCATCCAAATCTAAACAATTAGGTATACAGATCCTCCACTGGTTTCGATTACGAGCCATATCCTGAATTGTTTCCAGCCATCGGCACCCTTCATCCTTTGGTCCCCAACCAGACAGACGTGGATTCAACGGTGGCAAGACATGAAGTCAAAGATTCATTCCCACAACCCTGCCTCTGGTTTGCGCTTGCCCTGTCGCTTCAGCATTGTGTATTTGGTCCCCATGTATAGTCTTTGAATATACGACTTCTTCCCTTACCAACTTATGGGGCACATTAAGCTTATGCCTTTTACCTTTCATAAATCAGTGCTCCACTGAGCTACATGTAGAGTAATAATGCACGAAAATTTGCTTCATATCCGAACTGCGTGGTCTTGATAAGCTGTTGTAGGGGATTGGCTAGGATGTCAAACTCAACAATAGACCAGTGAAGTGGCCCAAGTGTGTTTCGGTTGATTCTTAGGTCGACTGCTCTCTCATGACATCCAGAAAATCTGGAAAATGTGAAATGTTTTCTCGTTCGGATGGAAGTAAGCAGTTTAGAGTCAGTCTACGCTGTTCGTCACACCTAAGGGTGCCAATCAAATGCGTCTGTGAGACCTATGCGGTTAGGAACAATTAAAAGATAAAGCTCACCTGTACTGAAAACACCAGTTTGAGTACCTTCGCGACCGCAGTTCGATGAATCCAAGTGAGATGCATATATTCTCCGACCGGTGGACGAAAGGAGTACATGCACGCCTTTTAATCCGGAGATTACCGGTACGAATCTGCGCAGGTACAGGCGACCTGGCGGTCTACCCAGTTCATACGCAACCAGTGGTGGTCGCGTGACAGCGAAGCGTCAGTACGGTGTGCCGATGTTAACATTACCCAGAATTCCGCATTATATTGGCATATTTCTTGCATCCAGATGTATACTTCCCAGCGTGCATTTGCAACGGTGGTCTATCCTTCGACCGCTTTAATGATGAAAATTAAGTGAATCATACTAGGGAATTACAGTCAAATCCAATCATACGGTAAGTCACCGATCACGATAGTGTACAGGAAAGCGGAACTGAAACGGAAAGAACCTGGTTGAACGCGAAGTGCCAGGGGATATATCATGCAATATGGTGGAGTCGACGTACAAGGTGAAGTGGTGCGATGGAATCAGAGTATGCAGTTGTATCTGCTGACCTGCAGGTGCGTTTCGGTGGACGTCTGCTACGGCTCTGTGAGGGTATAGACACCAACCAACTGGTGAAGCTAGGTGTTCTAAATGCATCCGAGCTGAGAATAGGCGCCCACTGAACACAGCTAAAGAGCACTGGTCGCAAATTGGCCAGATGTTACTATCGGTTGGCATATATTTATGTGGCAAATCAAATTACGAACCTGGACATTGGGTATCTACAAAATCTCAGGAACTTCTGGATGCTCGCCGACACATTCCGGCTGGAAGCGAACACAATGAGACTCGCAAAGATCTCAGGGCGAAACTGGGCGCTAGCCTGGAGACTGGGAATCCTGTTGGTCTCATCGTGCATCGCAGATGGAAACGGTCCCTGTTCTTATTAACATCTGGATGTTATTCCGTCTAATAAGGGAAATGGGCAGCAGGCGACCCAGTGTTAGTGACATCATATGCGACGAGAGTAGACAACTAATACACAACTTCTCAAAACGCTCAGAGAGTTGGGCCGAACATTTTTAAAATCAGATTCATCATTCAGTTGCTACCTTCCTTATGGGACAGATTACTTCTCCTTATGCAGCCCACTGAGATCCGCCCTCACGCAAAAATGAGAGTAGATTGCTGTAATTGAAAATGACCGCAAGAGCAGATAGACTTCTTCCAGTCCTCTTCAAATTCTGGGAACGAGCTATTGTGGATGATTTGTAAACTTCTTAGTGAAGCTGTGGGAGAACTAGACTGTCCCAGCCAACTAGAGCCGCTCCGTTATAGTCCAATTTTCCAGGGAGGCCCCAGTTCAGAATGCGGCAATCATGTAAGTATCAGTCTGATATCAAATGTCACAAAATTTCTTATGTGCAACCCTACCGTACGGCTGCGAAAACTGACTCATCAGATCGACAGACATAAGGAGGTTAGTTGCGTTCGATCATTGCTGCCTTCGTTCACATATGGTGGAAACACCGAGTGGGCAATTAGCGTGTTCGCGTCGTGTATTTGGTGCAGGAAGAGCGAGTGATTCGCTCAGCGCCGTTATATCACGCACCTGGCTCCGATGGCTGGACCACGTGTTGCGCATGCCAGTACCCCGATTCTCAAGTCGTGCGTTCAGTTGTTGTAGAGTTCTCCGAGCTGGGCAACTTGGTTGCAAACGTTTCGCCACCATTCGAGGTGGCATCTTCAGTGCGGGATTGATAACAGTAAAGTAGCAGTAGCTGGTAGAAAGCAAACCCAATCATGGATACTGTCAGCAGCCACTCCGTTCCTTATATAGGCATACGGGGCTATTAATTTTGCCTCGTTCTCATTGGTGAATCCTTGTGTTCAGCGGTTGCTACTTTACTGCTATCAATCCCGCACTGAAGATGCCACCTCGAATGGTGGCGAAACGTTTACAACCAAGTTGCCCAGCTCGGAGAACTCTACAACAACTGAGCAAGCCTTCCGAGCTACCAATATTCCAAGTCATTTCGAACGTCGTGCGTTGTTTGTGCGACCAGTGTGTCGATGGAATGACGCCAAGCGATGGTTTGGTCAATGAGAATGAACGCTCTCACTTCGATATTGGTGTCTCCTGACTGCTGGGCTGAGGCCCAAGGACGAGAAACTCGTTTGTTTGGATATACTAGTTGACGTGGCGTAGGACCGGCCCTAATTCCGCTTGTGTTCCCTTTCTAACCACATGCTCCCACCTGATGCGTAATATGATACCAAGCACTATATTGCTTTTTTGGTTATTATACTGTGTTCAGTAGTGTTTTATACCTTGCTTTATCATATACCTTATCTTCTTGTATCGTGACATATTGGCTGAAGTATTCTAACCTTCAGCCAACGTGCAACAAGGATAGATGATGACCCAGAGCCTTTGTGTGCCGATGCCTATCTCAATGTGGCGCATTGCAATTCTTGTGGTTTCGATCAACTAGCCCTGTGTGATAGTTGATAAAACAGCCGGTGGCCGAGTGGTTTTGATCGCAGGTTCCAGGCTGCACAGGTGCGGGGGAACTCGCCACATCGCACGCGACTGATGTCGAAGTAGCCCTCTGAAAATCAAAACGAAGTATAGACAACGATCCAAACCTGTTAGTAAAAAATACGATACTATTTTATACTGTACATCACTATTCACTAAATAGCACTTTAAATGGTTGATTCTTTCCGGTCATCTGCATGGGTCCATTGGCCACCGCTTGTCGTTCGTTCGCAGTTGCTTGGACCATTCCTACCTTAACTGGAACAAAATTGCGTTTTGGAAACATCTGGGTGTTGCTTCTCCTAACACTGGCACATCACGACCGCGGTTTCGTCCTGGTATAGACACATAGGTGGAAATAGCCTAAGTTGGGGTTACGCTTTGTTCACAATCCCCCAACCCCACTCTCGTCAGTCCACTCTGTCCTTGCAAATGTGAGCAGCTAGTTGTGGAATATGCGATTCAAGTATGGCTGAAGCGGAAATTCCGCAACGTCGGGCCACCTAAAACGTCAAAGGGCTAACCACTTATCATACGAACCGCGTTTGAGTCTTTTGGGAATTTTCAGAGGAAGCTATCGGCGTTCGCGCTGTGATCTTAGCATGATTCACCAAACTTTATGCAACTCCAACCGCTTGTGCTATCGGCTGATAAAGCATAGCCATAACAACTGACTGAGGCCACCGTGTCAATCTGGCAGAACAATACAACTGGCCGGAGTGTAGACGGAATTTCTTCTCGCTATGTGTGTGCCACATATGGAATTCACCCCGGGAAAGTATAGTATCTCAGCCTCTGCATTAGCTGTATTCAAACATGTGTCGACAATGCGTTGGTCGTGTTACACCACATCATATAACACACATGAACCGTACGCATATTGAAAGAACAAAGCCGCATCAACGCACACCCGTTTTCCTGAATCGTATAAAACCATACGTGAACGATTCAGACGGACAAAATTTTGCTCGGCAAATACACGGTTTCCGGTTGTAATAATATAATAGTGGGTATATTTCTCTTTAAGTGAGAAGCCGTATCCATAGTAGCACAGGTCAAAGATGTACAGGTACACCATTATCTTAAAAAACTCCACTTACTATCCTGTGAGGCATGCTAAGGCTCGGATTCTTTATCCGCGGTGCTAATTGGCTTTCCATTTGCCGGCTCTGTCCGTTTTGCTCGCCCAGCTTATCAGCTGTCATCGCGGGGTGCGTCGCCCGCCCCGGGTCATTGTCACGTGAGGCAACGCGCTTGCCTTTGACTTGGACGTTGCTACCCAATTACCCCTTTTTCACTCGGTCCATATGAATGTGGTCACTTCATGCTAGTGGCCTACCCGTCCACTGACCGCGCGTCGATTTCGTTCGCCTTGCTTGACAGTTACAACTGGTGGTGGTTGCGTGGCAGCGAAGCGTTGGCACGGTGTACCACTAATGCCCTCTCTTTCCCATAAGTTAGTAGGCTATTCCATCGGTTTGTGGAAACATTTCGCAAACCGTGATCTACTACTAGCTGTCTGTGGCAAACATCACAATATCCGGCAGCGGGTAACTGGCAGTTCACTTGTAACTCAACTAGGGTTCAAATACACATAAACTGGTGCGCTTTATCTACGAGCAACAAAACCAGCTGGTTTAGTTGCTATATAACGTCGGATGGGAACACCTGTTAATTTGGAGCAGCGCCCAATGAATAAGTGAGATGACCAGAGGTGTACAAGCTTGCAAACACAGGGACTGTGGAGAAGAAAGGAGATTCCAAGAGTATTCTGTTCTATAAGACACATCCCATCAAGTTTCAACAAAAGCTCATCTCACTGGTGACCACAGTAACATAAAGTTGGTGGTCCGAAAATCATTTTCAAAAGGACGTTTATTTTAATGATGACAAAGGACGGGCAGCAATAACAGCAGAATTTGGCAAGAATTCACCAGTCATGATTCCAAAGCGAACGTCTCCCTTCGATCAACCGCCGATACATCGTTAGACGACCTTCAGGTGTGGATAATCGCGCCTCTTCCGAGCATTTACTTGCTCGACGTGATAGAACAATGGAGTAGATTCGCCTCCGGCCGGGGACAGTGAAGCCAATCCGATGAAACACTTTCTGCATCATTAGTTCGTATTCTTTGGGCAGGCCGTTGTTGCGCCTGCTACCTGGATTTGTGCCTTCCGACAGCTGAAATGCACAATAGTGAAAGTAATTGAAGTACACGTTGTGGGACAAATTGAAAATCATATTACAGTCCAACCTACTACGGCGACCAGCCAAAACCCCCCAAAATCTTCTCATATGAATAATATCCCTATGCGTGAACTTGTTCATGGCGACCACCTGTCCAAGGCGACCACTTATTGTCGGTCCCTTAAGTGGTCGCGTTAGGCAATGTGCCAGGAAGTATCGACAATAATAAGTACAGTACACGCAAGAGGAGATAAAGGTGGGATGTTACAGTGAGTAGCGCGAGTGTATGGCATTCGGAAAAGCACGGTGAGTGGCTTGAAAGAATCGTCGAGTACCAGACTGCTAATTATTTTACCAGATAAACTGCACTGGAGGGAGCGCCTCTCGCGCACTAAGCTTCAATGGAAAGCGAAACATATTCCTAGGAAAAATACATTCAGTAGAATACTGATGAACAGCACCGAGCACAGTGTACTAAAGGAAGGTGCTCGCAAGATATGCCTAGTTATCATCATCATCAGAGATACTCGAAGCAAAGTCTGTGTCGGAGTTCAAGAAACTCCTAGACACTCTTTGCCGACTTGGGATATCGGGAATAATCACCATCATAATAGGTAGATTTGCTCGAAAAATACTAGATGTAGCTATGCGGAGGCAGCTCTACTCGCTGCATTTTCTCAATATCACCATCGTCATTATTATCATAAACATCATCGTCGTCAACATCAATCATCATCACCACTACCACCATCATCACCAGCATCATCATCAGGGCACGATAACTGGGGGTGAGAAACACCTTAGTAAATGTGCCGCATTACAAAAGATAACAAATGTTATGGAATACAAAAACTATAATACATATAATGCTAAATCTCATATTACGCATCAGGTGTGAGATCGTGATTGGAAAAGGAAGTCAAAGGGCAGAGGGAGGTACATGAAACGTACACACAAACGCCACGGAGGTCGGCTTTTCGGCATATCAACCAATGCATCCAGCCAAACGTGTTCATCGTCCTTCAGGAGACACAAACCCACGTCAACGTCGAAGTGAGGGTTTTCATTCTTCTTGACCAAGTTACTGCTTAGTCTATTTTCTTCTTATTCTTCTTCCATCCATACCCCGGTGACACAAACAACGAACGATGCGAGAGTCGGTGTGCTGGCATGCAAAACACGTGGTCCAGCCAACGGAGCCCGGTGCGTGATATAATGGTGCTGAGCGGATCACTCGCTCTTCCTGTCCCAAATACACGACGCCGAACACGCTGATTGCTCATGCTGTGTCCCCACCACATATCAGCTAAGCTGCAAAGACAGCAATGGTCGATCGTAACTAGCCTATTTATGTCTGTCGACTTGATGGGCCAGGTACCGCAACCGAAGAGGAGGATTGAATGGACAGTTGCATTGTAAACTATGCTCTTCATGGCGAGGATGATGTCGCATCGACATTAGAGGTGGCGGAGATTCGCGAAAGTACCTCGAGCTTTTGCTATACAGTTGGTGACCTCATCTTCAATCCCACGGGTGCTTATATAGCTGCTGAGATACTAGCTTTTCTGACCGTCTAGCTGATCACCACCAAGGGTCAGCGCAGGGGTTGGTACCTGCCAATCTTGTAAAGATTTTACATTTTGAGGGTGCAAAACATACCCGAGATGACTGACAATCAGCGTTAATCTGTGCAGTGCTGTTTAGCACATTTAGGAGCTGTTATATTTGAGGACAATGTCATCGGCGTACTCCGGCTCCAGATGTCGCTCACCAGGAAGCAGCTCCACGCAGTTTCCATGACTTCGTTAATGGCGAAACTAAAGAGGAAAGGTGACAGTGGGCAATCTTATCTCACACTGCTGGAGATACTGAAGGGCGGCGACGGCTTGCCATAAATCCTCACTATGCAAGAACTATGTACGTACATCGCTCTGATAATGTTTGCGTAATAATCAGGCAAACCTATCCTGAGCAGTCGGTTCCAAAAGCGCATTGATTCACGGAATCGACGGCACTTTTGATGTTGATAAACTCGACTACATTGAGTTTCCGATGAATATGGCGGTGTTCCAACAATTAGCGCTATGTGAAGATGTGGTCGATACAGCCTTGATTTCGAAGAAAGTCGGCTTGCTCCTCGCGAATCTGACTTTCACAAGTGCTAGTCAGTCTGTGGATAACGACAGATGTAAGCGATTGAGATAAGACTGATCTCAGAAAAATTGGGACAATGTTGGGATAGTCTCCAATTTCACTAGTAAGGTGTGCAAATCATCCGTGGGAGATGGTCCGCCGAATTTTAAAAAGACTGAAATAAGTCGAGCTGCTCCTGCAGCCTTATTCAATTTCAACAGTCGAATATCACGTTCAACTTCTGAGCGTGTAGGCGGATGAAAGGGGACAGCCAAGGGAAAATGGTCAATGGTATATTGAGGAGAAAAGAAGCCGAGGCTTGATATATAGCGCCGGATGATTGGTTAGGAGTGAGAAAAATGAAGGCAAAAAATAGCAACAGTAAGTAGTGAACAACCACAAACTGCCAACTTTCCGGTTATATTGTTCCCCATCTGAGCGGTCCGCGCCTAATTTTATGTATTATCCAAGGTCATCGTCTGTGGTCTCAAGGCAAAATGGAGGTGAGTAGATTTGTTTTTATTTTTCTGCCTTTTGTGTGGGTTACTTGATATGGTGTAGTACGGCTAGTTCATCATCGACACGAACTTTGAACATGGCTAAGGTAGGAGCTGAAGTTACAGCTTCTGAGGGGATATTCCATGTGTGGCAAACACACAGTGAGGACTTTCTCCGACATTCAAAGCGCCTGTATTTCACTTGTAATTTGAGCTGATGACTTCTCAGTCCGTTGTGGCAGCTTCAACAAGTGATGGCACGGGTGAATAGAATTGTTTAGAATTTGGTAAGTCGTGATTACGTCACCACGCAAACGCAGATTGCGTCCACTGAAAAGGCCTAACACAGGCGTTGTTCGTTTGAGAAATGGCGCAGTCCTTTGATATTTTTAGTCGCCTGAGGTTGCGGAATCTTCCAGACAGTGGGATCATGCACGCTTTAACCATCGGTGCCCTGCTTGAATTGCATATTCTAAGTGAGGACGTACGTAAGCCGGAAGTTGTTGGCGGAAAATAGATGGTTCGAATTGTTCGGAAGTTCTCCGCGGAAGCCCCACGATTTGGATTCTATTCTTCAATTGTTTTCCGGACTGTTGCGAGCAGTTGAGATCTTCCTGGACCAGCCCACCGAAATCCTTTTGTGAGAACAGTGTTGCAGATTATGGTCCCTAGTTTATAAGTGGGAACCATTCGGTGTTGCAGATGGAGCACTCGACATTTAGCTACACTGCATAAAAGCGAATTTAGACCGCTCATCCATAGATCTTATCAAGGTCATTTTGAAGCTGGATACGGTCTCTGACCGCTGGTCAGGCTTTCATGTCATCGGCGTAGATTAGACAGTTTGGTGAGGGAGAAGGGCAATCACTGTTTGAAAAGGAAGATAACTCAGGTTGATTAAACCGCTTTTCAAAGTATTCGGCCCAACGCTCCAAACGTTTTGACAAGTTGTGGATTGGTTGTCCCATGGGGTGATCAGCGAGCACACACTGCGGAATGCGACATCTTGCTTTCGCATCGCGGTTGTTCAATGAACGTATGTTGCCTACACGGAGTATGGAAAAGTAGCTGACACACTACACCCATCGACAATACCGAGGAGGAAGTTTCTGCGAATTGTGCAGCCACGGTTCCTACACCTTAAATAACTGTTCCATCATGTCTCAGTTGTTAGCCGTGTCTAAGATAGATTTATCGGAGGAACAAGCAACGCCATCTCGAGCTCACATTATTGCATGGGTTTGGATGTCGTACGTGGATGTTTTCATACCGAAATTCTGGCCAAGACATGCTGACTACAGACAGGCTCGTTTGGTCCGGCATTGAAAGCCGCATTTATGGTAGGGTATGCGCCTACAATTGAAGTTGCAGCGACGCGCTGCTGAAATCTCTTGCCGTTAATACAGCAAAATGACTCATTATGATCAGTATCAGTGCAGCTGATTGCATTTTGCGTTGCCCGGAAGTAAACTATATCCGTATCAGTCTACCCAAATGGCTAGATACCCATGAGCATCATTGGTAGGTCTAGCTCTTCAACGGGTTTTACGAAGCAACCAGTAGTTGCCACCTGATAGACTCAGAGAGCGCAGGCGACATAGTTCTTATGGAGTGGATCCATCTTCGCTAAAAGCGCTTACGCATAAATGAACTTACAGCGTTGCACTCTACAGCATGCGCGTCAAATATCCGAGGAAAGCTGAATCGAAAGACCCTCATGTCAGTTAGCAACCAGCTCCTCTAAGAGTGCCATTTGTTTACTAATCCAGGTCGCTGCGCCACTGGTTGTAGAAGAACCGAGGAGGCTACCAAGCGGTGTTGTAGATTGGCGGATTTTTTCAAAGCTACGGCCATTCATGGAGAGGGGCAGACAGTGGTGCATTAGTAAAAGATGGACTGAGCAACGGTGCAAAGAATGTTTGAGGCTTCTCGAGATGAGATGACTTTGATCGCCTGTACCTGTAAAGTATCGCTCGTATCTTGTGGGACTACAGCCTAGACAATAATGAGGTTGGCGTTTGATAACCAACTTCTTGGTGCAGTACTAGACTGACTTCGCATTTGAGGTGATTTTGTCATGTTGATCTGCTGCATCGGCTTGTTATCTGCGGGAGCCGTACCTAGTTGGGCAAAGCTCTAGTGCAGGTAACCAGTGTCATCAATAGTATCGAGAAACCGATCCGCTTGGGTGCGAGTTTCAGTATAAGTCATATCGATAGTCAAGAACTCCCTCCAAGATGGCACAGTCGCGAGGAGACCAGTGCCGTTTCATATTTGCGCTTCGTATCCTGAATTATTCCAATGGGCAGATTCGTCATTTTCTAATCTAATAAGGTAAAAATGTGTCAGCTGTATGCCGTAACGGCGTTTCGCTGCCGTGCGACCAGTATCAGTCACACACGGGCTGAGTATACCGCGAGGAGGCCTATCCCTACGCGGATTCGAACCCGCACCGCAAGACTACGAGACAACCTCGTTACCACTAGGCTACGGACCGATCAGTCCACTACTCCCAACTTACAACCATTTCACTCAACAAAGATGACCGTTTTTATCCTTACGGATGTGATTTTGTTTGCGTGATTGCGCTTTCCATTTCATTCCTCCTCGTTGATATCACTAACCATTATAATTCCACCGCGAATCTAGGCAGCTGGTTGCACCGAGTTTTCGTTTTCATGTTGAGTCATTAAACCGGTGTACATGCAAAAAATGCCTCAAAAGAAAAGCAGCAACTGACAAAGAACCCGCCTAGACCAAGTTGGATAGCAAAAAAAATCCAGCGTGTCCATTGTATCAGCTGATCTGCGTCGGCTCAATAAAGCTGAAGTCGTTCGTTACTCAGTTAATGTCAGCTGGAGTGAGCCATTAGCATCACAGTTCGAGAAATGATTGATAAAGTCACAACAACCTAAAAGTTAGTCTCAAATTCGAGCAAAAGTGAAGTGTGGATGAACAGCTGAACGGATATAAAATAACGATGACGAACCGATGGAGTGGCAAGCCGTTCACTTGTTAAAAACACCGGGAAGCATTAGCATAGGGAGCCGTTATCAGACGGGTGTGACAACAAACATGGCCTCCAAGATAGCTAACAGCATGACGCGACCCTACTTATCTCACCAAAAATCAGCATTTAGTAAGATAAACAGTCGAGCCATTACATCAAAATTCTGTAAAAGTATCGCCAAGACGGTGTGCACACAGCAGCTAGCGAAGCAGCATGAGCCGCCTCTAGCGCTATGCCCGAAACCTCAACAAATACAAACAATTCTCCTACAACCCCATTTACTTGACGGTCATCAATTGGAATAATAAAATTCTGAAGGCATTCGTGTCGAGCTGAGGTTGGTGTGTGGACAAAAAGCTATCGTTCACCAATACGTACCTGAGGCTCGTAAGGCTTGACCATAGGTAAGCTCCTGTGGGAAATCGTGCTCAAAAGTCTGGCATGGAGCTGCTCAAAAACCAGTGCCTTTAGGAACATAGGAATTCGGAACTGCAAACAGAAAGAAACGCCCAAGAAATAGAGACAGGGAAGTACTCAATTCTTAAAACAGTAAGGCAGTCTAGTTATACAAAAAGGACGTGCTGCAAGGTACCAAGAACGAAAGAAGAAAATGCAGAACCACACCGCCTGACGCTGTAGACAGGCGGGATTGCATCGAGATTCATATGCATGATAGGTTTTACAGGACAAGATTAAGTCGGTTCACAACAGCAGCCTAGTGCCTGACAATAATTCCATCTTGAATATACTGAAGCTTCGATGCCAGCGTGAAGTGCGAAACGTCGAGTAAGCATGACAAAACTACCCAACAAGTATGATCACGTAGCCACACCCACTTTAGTGAAATTCAGTCAGTCCGAAGAGAAAACTGACGGTGTCGACAGGAATGCGCAGTAGGTACTTTTTGATAAACATTTGATCTCAATAGGATCATAGTGTCTTACTTCTTGTTTGCTCGAATCAACATCGAAAAGCATAAGATTAGCAAGACATTTTATTCAGTCCCTGTCAGCTTTGAACCAAACGCAAAAGGGCAGTGGATCCAAACAATAAGTTTCTCACCTGAGAGCAACTCCACACTTACTGCGTGGTATTCATGACTTCGTCGATGGCGAAATTAAAAGGAAAGGTGACAGCGAACACCCTTGTCTCACACCGCTCGAGATATTGAAGGGCAGCGACAGTTTGCCATAAACCCTCTCTCTGCCCCAATTATGGCATTTACGCATTCAACAAGCACATCTTTCCTGAGGAAGCAGTCCCAAAGGGTACACTGATCCACCAAGTCGAAGTCACCTTTGATGTCGAGGAAAATGACTACGGTGGGTCACCAATAAATACGGCGTTTCAACAACTATCGTAATGTGAAGATATGCTCAAAGCGGCCTCAATTTCGACGAAATCATCACATCACTGGCTGGTCATCCCGGAGTTTCACGCAACCAGGCGCAAACGATACACGCCCAGTTGAGTAGGTGGCAAACAGGAGCAGCACACAAACATTCTGTTCAAGTTCAACAGGCGTCGGAAGGTACGCTGCCAAATGCCAAACTTCAGTGGTATCCACACGGTCCTATCACTTGATGTGAGCGACCCCGCGTAAAGATCAATGATCGAACATGATCTGCTTCTCAATGCTACATACTGCACTCGACTGCTATTGACTGCGCCATGAATCATCACACGCCACTTGTTCATTTGTTAACAGTCACTGTTTTCTGTTACCCACCGATTCCTGTTTCCATGACGTTACTGCCGGTGGGTTCGCCGACACTCATGGAGCTCGCCCAGTGACCATTCTTCGACCTCGATCTTCATTCCGCCTGGTACTCTGCAACATAGTGCAGATTCGGCCACAGGCTGAGTTAGCTCGTACCTTGGAGTGCCTGGGCATTAGTATTTTTTGTCCTTTCGAAACCCGATTGCAGGTTTCCAATACTGACGTCCCCCACCGACCAAGGAGATACGTTTCATCTACGTAGCTCTGGTGACGTATTAGCAGTCGCAGAAGGTTAAGCTGTTGGCATAGTACCAAGGATCGAAACCTAGATCACAATGCTGGATTAGTTCCAAAGTAAAAGCCATATGAGTGCAGTTTGTCTCCGAAGCTCGTACAGAATTGACAGTTGTGGCGAGGAAAGACGCAACTTGTCTGTGATCTTTGCGCACACTCTTAATGGCGGCAGCTGTGACTCGGTCAACAAAAATTTTATCATATACTTCATCAGACCTTGAGCAGAGTTCGCGAGCCCGATATTGTTGTCAGTGCTGGGGATCTCAATATGCCGATCGACCGCCCATAATCACGTGAACATCACTATAACGCGCTCGATGAGGGTCTCTCAGATAACGGAGACCATCATGTTTCGCTTTAACACCAACTTCAGGGCGAGGCGGGACCGGTTTCACTGAACATCGTTTTTACAACATCGCTATGGATCAATTGGTTTTTTCGGAATATTTCGACAGTGACATTCGTCAAACTATTTCCAAGGTCACCACTGCTTTCTTTCCCTTACTCTTTGAGATAAACTCAAGATATTGCGCAATTGTAGATGGACGGTCCCGGATGGAAATCTAACTTGCGACGCTGACCTCTCAATAGAATGCAGCTTTAGATCATTCCGTCTGAAAATTTTTAATTGCTGCTCATTTGTACTGACCGTTTATTCAAGTGACATCTCTACACAGTGTCCTTTTTCCATTCATACAAATTTGCGGTTCTGACAATTTAATTTTAACCCATGCGTAGTCGGTATTATAAAGTGCTGAAAATGTACCCATCTGGGTACATAAAATTTACTGTGACTTGCCTTAAACTGAAGTACCGCAACTTGATAGCCCGCTTCATCAACGCAAGCACGGTCTCAAATCCACCACATCGCACTAATTTTAAGATGGTGGGGCAGTGTGCCGAATCGGACACCAATCCAAATTACCTTTACTGGCGACGTAGTGGTCTGCGTGAAGTTTTATATGTTTCGGACCGTTCCTGAAAACTAAGCACCGCAAAGTCGACAAAACAGGTTAGCTGATCTCCCGATCAAGCTACGCTATTAAGCTTCCCTGACAGATGCGTTCACCTGCGATCTACCAGTAATCTCTCCAGGTAGTCAATTTGTGATCTTACTAAGCACCCATTGATGAGTTGGATCGCTGACCGCTACCTGGACCTATCTGACCTCTACAGAAATATCCCAGATCACTGTAAAGTGTGTCGTTTTTTCAGTCGGTAGACTTAATAAAGCCAGTGTAGTGTGATCCAAGCCTGATTCAGGAATGAAAGCCGCTGCCATCTCTGGTAATAGCAGCAAGCACTTCCAACTAATTCGGTTCATGTGCCTCAGATGCCTAGTGTCAGCAGATCGGCCACCAACCAATAACCTAGAGAAACGCTTGGGTCTATGAGCCGAGCACTTTCACACGCAGTTCAATTGACCCATACAATCCGCTTATGTGCCCTTTACACACAGTTGCCCACCGAGCCATCTCACGGAAGCCACACAATAAGGTGAAGTTTGTTTTGAATTAGTGCAAGGCTGACGGACTTTCTCCAGATCTGTTCAAGCATGGCACCGTGGTAAAAACCAGTCGGATGACCACATTATTTTTGCAAGGCTAGGCGTGAAGAATATATGTACTTTTCCAAGAGCCGTCAGATGTTATCCAGATGTCCAAGAAGGGTGCTTGCATTTCATGCATCAGTAACCGATGGGTTAGTCCCACTTCAAATGCCACCAAACTAGTGGAACCCATTCCGCACTTTAAAACACCTCTAATTGATGAACCACATTATGATAAAGAATAGTTCGGCTTTGGCCCCGGTGGTGGGTGTGTGCGCCGAATTTTCACGCACTGTCAACTCCTTGAGTACCGACACGACTTTGGAGGCCCGTCATCGTCACCTTTTCAGAGATCCGGGCGGCATTCTATCCGGTTGACCAATCAGCTCAGTGGCGTCGCTTACTAAAAAACGATATTCCAGAAAATTACACTGCTATCCTCCGTGCATATCATACCTCGGTGACTCCGATAGGATGAGGAGTACCAGCAAGTTTTCCTCGTCCTTTGTCAGTCGTAGTGTACGATGATACCATCCTATGTCTCCGTTGCTCTTCAGCTTTGCAATTACGGACAGTGTCAAAAGTTATGAAAGGTTAGCGAAAATCTGAATTATCCTTTACAATTATTATTATTATTTTACACCTTAGCTAGAGGTGAGAAAAACCCAAGCCACTGTGCTCCGACACAATTTTTCCAGGTGGTGATAAAAAACATCCGCGAAGTGCACTGTTTCCGCGACCGGGGTGTGGATGAAAGAAGAGGATGGGAGACCACCCGATGGCTTGATCAGGAGGAATGAAAGCTTTCACATGGAACTTGGCTTTATGTGATGCCTTCTGACTCCCGGGTGGCGTACTGAAACATGATAAACACGTTTGGCTAGACGTACTTTCTGACGGCCTCAATGGCGTTTGGGTTGCGAGTTTCTTTGCCTCTTCATCTTCTGCTCAGACTTTCTACAACGACGAGCCCACTTCAGGCGTGAAATAAGAGCAAAGCAAATGTTTTCCATTTTGTACTACCAAGCAACTTGAGATATTGCAGCAAAATAGCTGAGATGTTTCTCGCCCCGTGTTAAATGACTTCGATGATGAGTACACGGCCAAGGGAGCATCAGAACTAAGATTTTATTATAAATAAATGAGTAATATATTCTCGAGTATACAGAAGACACACCAGTGAGGACATGATCAGCTTTGTGAAGAATAAGTGTTAGCTGTATGGTGAAACAGCGCTTCGCTGCCGTGCGACCAGCACCGGTCGCGCGTGGATTGAGTACACCACGAGGACGTCCGGCCCCACGCGAATTCGAAGCGGTGACCTCATGATTGCAAGCCAAGCGTGCAGAACACTCGGCCACCGACCAACGATCAATTTTGTACAATCATATATATGTCGATCACAAGTTGGTCGTAAGTTATTCTAGTTACAAAGATGAAGAAGATTCATAAAGTTCCAAAGTGCAATTACGTTGGCTGTGGTAACGTTTCGAGATTACATTTCATTTTCGTGTTTTGCATGTACTGTCTTGACAGAATTAGGAATACATAGCGATGGGGATTTCACGACCGCATTGTCATTATGCAAGAAAGACAATCCAGATGTTAGTTCATGTTAGTGGTTTTGATCGGTCAAGTTGTGTTATCATCGAACGGATTCGCGGCGCCCTATTCCAAAGGGTTGGTTTCCCGGGTGTTTCGCCCGAAAATGGCCATCTCCACCAACAGATGTAATAAATAGAAGCTTCAAAGCTAGGAAGGCTGTCGTGATAAGCTACTTGTGGAAATGGTGTCGTTCAAGCAACTGTTGAAGCGTAAAATTGTGTCCAAAGTATTCAACGCTGAAGCAGAGGCCAATATAACTCACTGATTCCACTCTCACGATGACCAATGATCAGCATTAGCATGGTAAGGATTAGCAGCTTGGAGACTACGGAAATAGAACACCAAATTATGACAACCGTTAATCACAAGCTGCTTCCTTGTATCATCAACAAATAACGTGACTGTACCGGTAGGCAGTGAGTTGTCGCTGTAGTTCAGAGACCGTAGAGAATGTTAATTAGGATTAATTGCCATAGTGTGGAATTTCGTCAACTGTGTTGTTAAATCAGGGTCCCCGGAGATTCTAGGTGATACAACAAACAATTCAAACACATCGGGCTAGCGGAGTTGACAGGCAAACGCCATCAAGAATGGGCAATTCACAGGAGACGCAAGAGTGAGTGACAGCATCAACAAAATCGAGGTAAGTGGTCCGGTAAATTTACATTGAAGTGCGCTATGGCGGTGTGGTCAACATGAGCCAAGGACATTCGTTTAATGGTCGCTATACAATTCGAACGCGTGTCCGAAAGTTGTGTTGCTACCACAGCTTTTGGTGTGCACACACCTGAAGAAAGCAATCGCCAGTATTGGCAAGATAAGCATAGGCCCGTAGCATAGCCTAGCATAAACCCGTACCCTAAAGGTAAGGAGTTGGTCTTGTAATCTGACAGAGCAGGTTCGAGTCTGTAGTATCATTAGCTCACGTGCGACCGGTGGTGGTTGCGCGGTAGCGACACGTCGGTACTGCGTGCCGGCATACTGATGATCCCTTTGACTTTTTGCAAGATGAACCGCAAACCAGGTGTCTAAAAAGCGGTGTTCTCATTGAGTGGCGATCAACCTGAATAATCGTGTCGCTTAAAAAGATTGGTGGTGGAGTAGTTTAGACGCTTAGCTTGTAATCTACAAGTCTGGTTCGAGCACCTGCATGTGTGGGCGAGCTCGCAACATTCTAGCTCACATGCATTCGGTGGCGGTTACGTGGCAGAGAAAAGAAGATACGAAGCGCCGGTGTGCTGCTAACATTACATCAAGGCGATAACAAGAATCGTGTTTTGACCATAAATGTTAAGGAAGGGAGTTGCACTCATAACTCCTGTATGTCACAATTTCTGGGTAACAGTTGGTGGGAACGTAGGCCAAAATAACACTCCTATATTCAACCGCTGCTTGTTGACTTCGATGGACCATTGGAGCTGAATCGTACTTATAGAAAATGTGCCTTTGCATATCTGCTAAGCGTTAATGGTACACAGTAAATGTCGCGGGTATTAGGCCTACCATTAACTGAGGCACGAAGTGTGCAAGCGCCAGCATCGGAACCGAGGTGTGGTAAGCGCAGATGGAGTAGCACAAGGTGGTCCAACACGTGTGTGTCTTATTGGGGGTTCAAGAACAGTGAGCACACCTGGCTGGGAACGGTATCGGATATGGTCCAAAATCGTACCCAATGGGGAACGTGTTGGAAGACTATTCAAAGAGGCATTTGTATGTCTTCGACAAGCATCAACACAGGCCTCCGTAGATAGGCGATGACAACTAAAGGTAATAACGCCAAGTGTACTCTGCAAGATGTTTTTCTAAGCCTTACATCCCACTGCAAGGAGACGAGTCCTCTCAAAGAAACAATTCTGGGTAAGTACTACACGCACAAATGTCATCATGCAATTCCATGCAAAACGTGGTATTATATATATATATATAATCGTTATATGGTATATATATATATGTATATATATATAGTTGGCGCCTTGTAGTAACAGCGCCTACTTAACACACGCAAATATTTGTCACACAAGAATTGGCAGAATATTACCATAAGTCAGCTGACACTTACCAGTTGCAGTGACCATAATTCAAAAGGTACAGCCAGTACATAAAAGATACATTGACTTTAAAAAACGGGACATTAAAGCCGGTCACCACCGCGCAGCCTTCCTTCGCAGGTATTCTTCAGTTCTTCCGTAATTAATTTGTTGTAATTAATTTAAATACATCAATGGTGATACATAGTTCTACTTCTTTACGGCATCCAACAACGACGGGGCACCATTTTTGAATCCACCACTTAAGAAGCTCTCTACAACTTGCCACCGCGGCCTCCGTAAGACAGCCACAGGAAATCTACATAGGGACCATGGGTGGCTTGCGCTGCACCACCCACAGCTCCATCCACACACCCCATATTCAGTGGCTGGCTTGCCGAACTACCTCCCCGTGGTGCCAGCTGGGTGGTTCGGGTGTACCCCGTTCCAGCAAAGTGTTCGGCGACAATGTTCCACCTCCGTGGGGCATTGTATTCCAGCAATTGTGCTGACTTCATGGGGAGTATTGGGCCCCTGTTTGGTAATTTACAAAACAAAGGCGCATGAGCTGATCATTCAGTCAACGCCTCCCAATGGGCGCGATTCCCTAAATTCGCCCCGCTGTCTTGCGGGTAGGTTATTTAGCCAAAGGCTCGGGGTGGAGTCCCTTAAGTCAACTCCCTACTTCGGCTTGGGCAACCGGGTAGTATCACGCCCTCTCACAAAACCATGGACTGTACCACAACGCGCTCATCAGCTACTATTCCTGCTACTCACTTTCACGCTACTCCATCACACGCCAATTGTTTGTTTGCTAACAATCCTCACTTTCGGTTACCCGATTCATCTGTTCAACAATCTGGCTGCGATTCCGGTTGCTCCGCAGATCAAGGAATTCAACCTATGGCTCTCCTTCGTCCCCAATCCTCGTTCCGTCTAGCGTGCTTCAACGTCCGGACACTCATGCAGATTGGACAGCAAGCCTGTCTAGCGCGCACCCTAGATTCCCTAGACATTGATGTCTGCTGTCTTTCAGAAACCCGATTGCAAGATCCCAGCACTGTGCTTACATTGACATCCCCCACTGACCACGAAGCCAGATATCACCTGCGTCTTTCTGGAGATCCAGAAGCAAGCTCAGCGGGTTTGGCTGGTGTAGGTATAGCACTGAGTGGCAAGGCCGAGGCGGCACTACTGGACTGGTTCCCGATTAACAGCCGACTATGTGCAGTTCGGCTTCGGGGTTCATGTAGAATCAACAGGCAACGCGAAGAGAGACGCAACTTGTTTGTGATCTCTGTATACGCTCCAACTGACTGCAGTAGCGACTCGGTCAAGGACGATTTCTACCGAGATCTACAACAGCTCTTGACTAATGCTAAAAAGTCGGATGTCGTTATCCTTGCTGGGGATTTTAATGCACGGGTTGGCCGCCTGTTACCATACGAACGCCACCTTGGTGGTCATCACGCGCTCGATGAGAACCGCTCTGATAACGGAGAGAGACTTCTCACATTGTGCGAGGACAACCGTCTGTTTCTCTCGAGCACTAGCTTCAGGCGTACGAAGAAACGTTCCGCAACTTGGCGTCCCCCTTCGCCAACACAACCTTGGTCTCAAATTGATCACATTGCGATTAGCTTCAGATGGCGCGGCAGCGTACTGGACTGCAGGTTCTTTTGGTCCACTTTCGTTGATTCAGATCATGCTCTGGTCTGCGCGAAAATCTGTATGTGTTTTGGAGGATCCCGAAACACGAAGCACCGCAAGATTGATGTAAACAGATTAACTGATTCCTCTGTCCAGGAGAGCTATCAGTCTTCACTGGCATATGCACTCAGTTGCAATCCACCGCGAGAAGTGGAACAACACTGGACTTGTATACGGAAAGCGCTGACCATTTCCGGACAGTCATACTGCGGTCTAACTCGACGCCCTTTGAAGTCTTGGATCTCTGCTCGTTCTCTGGAGCTCTTCGAACGCCGCAAAGATATCTCCGCGGAATCAGATTGCAACGAGCGGCGCCGTTCTACCAACCGGCTGCTTAAGCAAAGCCTCCGCAAGGATCGCGAGACATGGTGGTCTGAGCGTGCTTTAGAGATGGAGACTGCTGCCCTCTCTGGTAACACTCGCAGGCTTTTCCAACTCATTCGGTCCACTGGCCTCAGGAAGCCTGGTGTCAGTGAGGTCATTTGTGAGGTGGATGAGTCTCCGATCACCAACCAACAGAGGCGTATGGACCGCTGGGCCGAGCACTTTCACTCGCAGTTCAACTGGCCTCCACCATCCATCAGTACATGCAGTACACCTTGCGGTCCACCTTGGCTAGTCCCATTGAATCCACCCAGCGAAGCGGAAGTCTGCCTCGAGATTCGACGCTTGAAGCGCTTCAAGGCTGCCGGCTTAGACGGACTTCCTCCGGAGCTATTCAAGTATGGCGGTGTGGCAGTCATTAACCAGCTAACCGCGCTGTTCGCAAAAATTTGGCATGAAGAGAGAGTGCCTCCCTCTTGGGGCGAATCAGTTACTGTCCCAATTTTCAAGAAAGGCGCTCGCACTTCATGCGCAAATCATCGCGGGATTAGTCTTATTTCGGTTGCCTCTAAGCTGTTGGCATCCATTCTACTTCGTAGACTATCCCCAGTACGTGAATCGTACTACCGTGAAGAACAAGCTGGTTTCCGTCCTGGCCGCGGATGCGTGGATCAAATCTTCACGCTCCGCCAACTCCTTGAACATCACCACATTTATCACAGGCCCACTATCGTTGCATTCCTAGACATACGTGCCGCATTTGACTCCGTTGATCGACCTGCTTTATGGCGTTGCTTACTAAAGAACGGGGTGCCAGAGAAATATATCGCCATCTTACGAGCACTTTACCTTCACACATCCGGCAGAGTTAGGGTCTATGGCAAGCTTTCCTCGCAATTCACTGTCAATAGCGGTGTGCGACAGGGCTGTCCTATGTCCCCATTCCTCTTCAACTTCGCAATCGAAGACGTTCTGTCGAATGCCCTAGAAGGTTTCCAACATTTTGGCCTAGAGCTTCTACCGGGTGAGCGCGCGACCGACTTAGATTATGCTGATGATATCGCCTTACTTGGTGACGATCCTCAGGGTATGCAACTCATTCTGGATCGTTTGGCGGTTGAAGCATCTAAGTATGGCATGAGCTTCGCCCCATCGAAGTGTAAAGTACTGCTCAAGGATTGGCTTTCACCTGCACCCGTGCTCACTCTCCAAGGTGCACAACTTGAACAGGTAGATAGTTTCGTCTACCTTGGGAGCTGTGTTTCCGCTGACGGCACAATCAACAAAGAAGTTTCGCTTCGTATCGCTAAAGCTCGATCAGCATTTGTCAATCTGAGGCACTTGTGGCGTCGTCGCGACGTCTCATTCTCACTAAAGGGCCGAGTTTACAGCGCGTCCGTTCGCTCAGTATTGTTGTACGGGAGCGAGTCCTGGCCGATTCGCGTGGAAGACATGCGTCGTCTTTCTGCGTTCGATAACGGTTGCTTAAGGTGGATCGCTCGTGTTCGGTGGCAACATCGAGTTACCAGTAATGACGTTCGACGTCGCATCTTGGGGAATGCAAG
>OX104064.1:113481978-113512248 GCA_944474145.2 Dicrocoelium dendriticum
CACAATCTGCGTACAGATATTGTGCCATTGGAACCATAGGGGAATAGGAAAAGGAGATTAGAGTAAAAGAAGAAAGAATAACAAACAATTTTTCGTCCATTTCCCTCACGCACAGTTTTTTGATGTTCTTTATTGAGGGAGGGAAGGGGAATCACAGCGACAAGCAGAGAACACGTCCGCCACTGAGTTCGGTTTTGAGTTATGACTCCTAGGCTTTCTAACCAGCGGCACTCAGCATTTTTGGGACCCCATCCAGGGATTCGAGTAGAACCAACCGAAGTCAGCTGTTTTGTCAGCTTTTTCATCCTGCTTCTCCAGGTTGTAGGCTGTCCACCACACTGCCCCTTCCAGCCCTGCCCAGCGACCGCGAACAAGGCACGACGCGCATACGCCATCGCAGTTGACGCAGCGAGACAAGCGCCTCGAGAGATTGGCTGCCTCCACGCGAGACACGCTGTCTAACTTTAGGGTTGGTTACGTGGTGCAGCCATCACACACGGGCTATGGGACCCCAACCAATGATTCTCGAAGACAGACAGTCGGCGTAGGTCATCGGTACGAGCAGGCCAAGTCTCGCAATCGTACAACAGTACAGCGCGGACGGTCGCACTATAAGTCCGCCTTTTGATGAATAGACGGATGTTAAGGCGGCGCCATAAATGCCTCAGCTTAGAGAAAGCGAGGCGAGATCTTGATATGCGCATGGAAATCTCGTCTCCAACAGCCCCCATTAGCAGTTATGCAGCTTCACAGGCAGACAAAATTCTATACAACCTAGCGTCTCACCATCGATGGTGAGTGCAGGTAGGTGCGTATGCCAGGCTTGGAAAAGCGCATGGCACTTAGATGGAGAAAAGTGTATGACATACTTCGACGCTTTAATCGCCAGCGGTTGAGTGCAAGTTGGACGGTCTTCGGACTGTCACCCAACAAGAGGATATCATGAGCGTAAGTTAAATCAACTACCAGCGTTCAACTTCTAGAGCATTTATGAGGACATCCACGTTGGCAAAGTTCAAGAGGAATGGAGAGATAGGGCATCCTTGTCGAACCCCACTGGCAACAACAAAGTAAGGCGAAAGCTTGCAGTAAGCCCTAACATAAGCCCTATACAGAGCACGCAGAATGGAAACGAACCTCGCGAGAATGCCATTTCTCAACAGGCAGTGCCATAATGCTGCCCTGTCGACAGAATAGAAGGCAGCACGGATATCCAGGAACACAAATATTGGCTTTTGATACACATGGCGGAGCTCGAGAATCTGGCGGAGTGTGAAAATCTGATCGATGCAGCCGTGACCAGGGTGGAACCCAACCTGTTCTTCTCGGTGTAGTGATTCACGCGTGGAGGACAGCCTGTCAAGAATGATGGACATCTGAATCTTGCAAACGGCGGGAACCAAGCTTATGCCTCCGTATCTGGAGCAATTTGTGTGCAAGTCCATTTTTGAAGACGGGGACGACTATCGGCTCACTACAGGATGATGGAACCCTCAATTCTGCCAGACTTCTGAGAACAAAGCAGGAGGTAGACCATCAGGGCCGGATGCCTTAAAACGCTTTAGGCAGCCGCCAGATTTCCCGGTGAGAGGGAGGATCAGTGGGGATAGTCCACTCAGCACCAGTGCGCGCCCCATGGGAAACAGATGGAGCTGGCGGCCAAGAAAACTGCGAGCAAAAATGTTCGGCCGATCGTTCTAATCATCGTTGAAGATTGGTGATTAGGGAGCCATCCACTTCGCAAATTGTTTCGCTTACACCAGATCGGAAACCTTCGGTGACTCAGAGGTGGAACAGTTTTCTGGAATGACCAGAGATTAGCAAGTTCCATCACTCTAGCACGTTTACACCACCAGGTCTCACGGTCCTTCTGTAAGCTCTTACGCAACGTTCGATCTAGGGATCGACATTCCTTACTACAGCTGGTCTCGGCTGGGATCAAGCGGCGTCTATCAGCGACAAGGAGGCAGTGGTGATCCAGCTTTTCGGCTGGTGGTAAACAACCACAAATGACAGTACTGGCAGAAATTAAGGCGTCTTTAGTGTGCATCCATTACGAATTCAGACCATCATCAGAAGATGAAACAAGTAGTGTTGACAGAGAAGCCCGGTACTTGGCTGTCGTAGGATGTTACAGATTTTCGACGTTCGGTCGGTAGTGCATAGGTCTGGGTGATCTTCCGAAACACATGCAAACCTTGGCGCGAGCCAGTGCGTGATCGGAGTCCAGACAGGTTGACCAGTACGATCGGCGGTCTGTTACGCTTCCGCGCCATCTGTAGCTTATTGCCATGTGGTCAAGCTGGGACCACTCTTGCATGTGAGAAGGCAAACGCCATGTAGCAGTCTGCCTTTTTGAATGCCGAAAACTGGTGCTCGAAAGAAACAAGATATGAACAGAACAAAAAGTCAGTAGCCTGTCTCCATTGTCTGATAGACTGCTACAGAGACTAAAATTACCCCCAAGATGGTGCTCGCTTGGTGGCAGGCGGCCTACTCGTACGTTGAAATCTCCGGCAAGAATGACAATGTCAGACTTCTCAGCGGAACGCAGAAGCTCATGTAGCTGTTGGTAAAAGCAATCTTTGACTGCGTCCGGGCTGCAGTCTGTAGGAGCGTAGGCGGAGATGACAAACAAGGTACGCGTGACATATCGACGCTTACTTATCTTACATGAACCTCGTAGTCTGACTGAACATAGCCGACTGTTGACTGGGATTCAGTCAAGCAAAGCGGTCTCAGCCCTGTCAATCAGTGCAACCCCGACACCAGATTGACCAGAAGTGACGGCCTTTGCGAAACCGGGAAAGCGCAAGTGGTATTTGACGTCAGGGTTTTCCAGAGAGGTCGTTATGATGACGGTACTGGTGTCTTGCAACCTGGTTGCGGAAGGGCAACAGATGTCCACCGAGAGAGTCTCAAGGGTGCGGGCCGGCATGCTTGTCGTCCGATCTGCATCAGAGTGCGCATATTGAATGCTGCAAGGCCGAATGGAGAATCAGGTCGAAGGAAAGCTTGAGCTTCGGTGGAGTGTGAAGATGTTGTGACCACCGGGCAACGAACACCAAGTCTGCCTCAGAACTCTGTCATATGCGACCACTGAGTTTTAGTTGACGGTGATCAGGGAAGACATAGGTGCAGCTAAGGAACGGGAAGTGGGACGATCTGTGAGTGGATGTTGAGCAGCAGACAGTTTAGCCAGTTGACATACCAAGAGTAAAAGCAGAAGTTTAATTCATCCATGGTTCGTCAGTGGGCGTGATACTACCCGGTTGCCCAGGCCGAAGTAGAGGGTTGTCTTAGGAGGCCCACCCCGATACTTTGATCCAGGTAGCAAAACGATATGGTATCGCGACCCGTTCGGAGCCGGTGACCAAACAAGTGGTTCATACGCCTTTAAGACCGCAAAGGACCAGGGATCCAACACACACTTGTATTACAAGGCCGCCCAGAGAAAAGCAAGGGGCAATGACTTTATTTAGTGGCAAGTCACATCCGCCACGTCACAGTGTTGTTAAAGGGACATATGAGGCTTTTTATAGGGGGAACGCTTACCACCCACACACCCACAACGTCTTAGAACATTGCTGCCGAACCATTTGCTGGAACGGGATAATCCCGAACCACCCAGCTGGCACCACGAGGAGGTTGTTCGGCAAGTCAGCCAAGGTGACGAAAGCTCAACCCGGACACGAAAAGATAGTGATCAGCACATAGACTGAGCAACCTCTCTCCATGGTCAGTGGATGTCATCATATCCATGCGGCCCCCCGAAGAGGTGTTCACACGGCAGCAACCAACCGACGCGTGAATTGTAGTCTCCTGCCACGATGTTTTAAACGCCCTTAGGAGCAGCCCATGAAGGTGTTGATAGAACTGGTCCTTTACTGTAGTCAAGCTGCAGTCAGTGGACGAGTTGGCGGGGAGCACAAAAAGAGCACGCTAGGTCTGCTAATCTTGCAAGGGAGGCTCATGACACAAAGGCGACTGGTGATTGAAATCCAATCAAAGAGGGAAGCCTCGGTTCTAGTCCAGATGCAGCAGACTCGGCATCACCAGAAAGACGGAGCTGGAAGCGGGTGTTTGGGTGGAGTGGTGAAGACAGCTTATTGATTGCGCTGGAATCCTGGAGTCGCGTTTCATTCAGGTAGCAGACTCCAATCACAAGAGTCTACAGCGTGTCTGCAAGTTCAGCTTGCTGTCCGATCAGCAGTAATGTGTACATTGAAGGTTGTTAGTTTGAAACGCGTTGCCCGTTGCAGGAGCGAAGACGTAAGACTTCGGGTCTGACAGCCCCCCTGTAAAAGACTGTGTGGTTGAGTTGGCGGATGTTAATGGAACAGATTCATCGTCAGAGGTAGAACTGTTCACCTTTGAAGAAGCCGATAACAATGGAGGTGTATGATATAAGGAAAGGGTAAGCACACTGTTGGTGTGTCTGTAAAGTTGGTGTAGCAACAGGATAGTGGTCCATAAAGAAAGAGATAGAGTTCCCATTTGTGATTCCAGGGTTCAGCAGTAGGCGAGATACTATCCAGTTGCCTAGGCTGAAGTAGGCAGATTGTGTTAAGGGATCATCTTTCCGAGCCCTTGGTCAAAAAGGCTAACAAGCAATGCAGCAGGGCGAGATAAGGGTTTCGCATGCGTTGGGATCCGGTGACTGATCGCGCAGTGCATGCGTCTTTCGGATGGCGAAAAGCCACACCAGTGGCCCAACACTCCCGAAATCAGAGGCCGAATCCGATTCTCGGAGTGCTTGCTAGTGCACAGTGTCTCCGACGAAGACATCATCATTATATCATTACACACGTCCGCTAGAGGTGGAAAACCTCGGCTACTGTGCCGCAATACAAAAGAAAAAATGCAACAAAGGCACGCCGGCTGAGTCACCAGTAACGGATGGACATCGTTCCGGAGAGCTAACAGCCGGCTATTATGCTGCAAAATAGGGGTTATATTGTGCCTAATAAGTGAGATCGTGGTTGGAGGGGAGGGACAAATAAATTCAGAACACGAGCGCCAATAAGGTCAGCTCCTAGCCATATCAACAAGTGTATCCAACCAAACGTGTTCTGTCGTCTTTCGGAACACAACAAGGGAGCCGACAGGCTCCAACAGAGGCCAACTTCGAAGGGCGTTCATCTCACTTGATCAAGTCATTGTTTGGCCACCTCTCTTCTTCTTCCATCCACACCCGCGGCGTGCAAACAACGCACGTCGCGGGAGTCGGTGGGTTAGCATGCGCAACACGTGGCCCATCCATCGGGGCCTGGCGCGTGATATAACGGTGCCGAGCGGTTCACTTCTTCTTGCTGTGCCATAAACGAGGCGTCGAACACGCCCATTGTTTACACGATTGCCCACCAGATGTGAGCCAAACTGCGAAAGCATCGGTTGTCGAAGGTAACTAGCCTCTTTATGTCGCTGATTTAATGGGCCAGGTTTCACAACCGTACAGCAGGGTCGAATGTACAGGCTGCATTGTACACTCTACCCTACAGGTCGAGAGTTATGTCGCGCCGACGCAATACGTGACGAAGGTTAGCAAAAGTGCATCGAGCCTGATGCAGCCCCGACCTCGACGAAACCCGGCTTGCTCCTCACGAATCAGGTCTACATGAGTGCTAGTCAATCTGTGAAGAATGACAGAGGCAAGCAACTTGGAGGCAATGGAGATTAGACTGATTCCTCTATGGTTGCCGCATTCCGAATGTGAACGTCCTTTGAAGATCGGAACAGTAACGGAGAGCTCCACTCAGTTAGGACAGCTTCCTGGTCCCACATCATCACTAGTAACTTGTGTAAGTCGTCAACAAAAGCAAGTCCCCTGAAGGGGGCTGAATGAAGATCATCTGACCCTGCGGCTTTATTCAACTTCAGCAGTCTGATCTTACATACGACTTCTAAGCGAGGGAGGATCCAAAGAGACAGCCCAGGGAGCAGCGCGATCATTGGACAGTGAGGAATCTAAGGGATAGTGACTTCATTTAGTGGCGAATCACATACGCCACGTCGTAAATAGCAATATGGGATGCTAACTCTGTCCCCCGCCCATCCCAATGACATGGCTGCGTGATGAATGTGAGCGGGCGTTTCGCAAGTGGTTGCCAATGCATTCTGCACCTGCGATGGTGCAACGCTGCAACAGAACAGTTGACAAATCTATATGGCTGAGTATGCATGTCTTATATTGTAGAACACTGTGTTGTTGAGCGTTTGAAGGCCCGATTATTGTCAGCGCCTTAGAGATCAATATCTCCAGCTACGGAACGCATTCCATCAGTCGACAGGTAGTGTCCAGTACTCTGTGGCCCGTTAACCACCCAGCTAGCACAAGTCCCGTGATAGTCGTTTGAAAGTCCCCTGACAGTTCCAAAAAAAAGTCGCAACGGAACATGTTTGGGACTGTCAGAGGACTAGCAAATAAATTTTCCGCGACGCTTCCTCCATGCGCTGTTTTTGGTTTCCCCGGCGAATAGCCTTATATGCGCAGAATTCCAGCCTTCAAACATCTCAGTACTAGCAACGTAGATGGACTTTGCAGTGTCGACAAAACGCACAATAGGTACAAGTATATAAATGTACACAAATTATAAAGTATTGTCCAATTCTGAGGTAGCTTTTGCTGTCAGCTACCGGCTTCACTCCTACCGGCAGCATGCAGTATCCAACGCTTCATTTTAGGAGTTGACGTCTTCCGTTGCATCAGGAAACGAATTCCTGGGTGGTGTATCTGCAAACTTTATAAAGAAGCCTGCGTGAAATACTAATCGACAACAGCGCGCTCGAACAGGGTTCCGGACAAATAATATTTGTCGGCCCGTAGCCTAAGGTAACAAGCATATCTTATAGTCTGACGGCGCGAGTGTGAGCCTGTGTATGGGGCAGAGTGATCTTCGCAGTATCCTTAACCCACGTGCGACCGGTGGTGGTTGCGCGACAGCGAAGCGTCGGTAATGCATATCGGCGTACTGCTGATGCCTTTGGCTGGCTTGCCAAACTACTTCCTCGTGGTGCAAGCTGGGTGGATCTGGATGAACCCGTTACAGCAATATATTCGATGGCAGTGGTACAGGAAGTGGTGGGAAATTGGCCTGACAAGCGTTCTCCCTATAGAAAGCCACATGTCCGTTTAACAACATTGCGACGTGGCGGATATGACTCACCACTAGATAAAGTCACTGCCCCTTGCTTCGCCTCGCTAAAGCATTGTAATCATTTAGTTGGCTGTTGAATTGTTGGGAATATTGGGCCCCGGTTTGGCAACCCACCAAACGAAAGGTATAGAAACCGAGCGCTCGGTGGCCGATTCCTAATGAACACAAATCCCTGAATTTGCCCAGCTGTTTGCGGGTCAGATCCCTATGACCGAAGGCTCAGAGTCGGGCCGCATAAGTTAACCCCTCCCTCGGTTTGGGCAACTAGGAAGCTGTATGCCCACACAACACATGAAATGATGGAGGTACAACTTTCTGCTCACGGTTCTCACTCTCCGGACTCTCTCTTTGGCCGAGATGCTGGCGGTCGAGCATGCTAAAGCTTATTCTAGCGTACCGCAAACAATCTGCTTCGTTCCACATTTATTTAACCCTCCTATTCTTGGCGACCCCCTCCTTTTTCGAGCCTCCAGAAGCGCATTGCAAAGAAACATACTTCTGACCTCATCAATAAGCCGCTCAAAAACCGATCGCACACAAACCAACTTCAGCATCAAGGCTTGTATCGTACCCCGCTCGCTATTCAAGCTGCTTACGTCCAATGTTTGAACGTTTGTCCAGGATGAACCACAAGCCGCTCTTGCGCGCACCTTGGAGACCCTCTCCATTGATGATTGATGCCTAACCGAAACCCGTTTACAGGACTCCAGCATAACGCTGCGATTGCTCTCACCAACCCGAAGTTCCGATTTCACACTCAGATCCAGCTGCGCCGGCGAATGAGTCGCGATAAGCGTGTGTGCTGACGCAGCGCTGGTTGACTGGTTCCCGGTTAACAGCCGTCTCTATGCAGTGCGCTTGGAAATTTCAGTGCCTTCTTCCAGCCATGGGACCAATGGGCGATGCTTATTGGGTCAGCGTACGCTCCTGCGGACAGCAGCCCAGATGCAGCTAAATATGAGTACTTCCGCCAGTTCACTGACCACCTACGCAAGCAACCCCGCACGGACGTCGTGGTACCCGCCTGACCTAAATAGGCAGATCGGTAGACTAGAGGTTCATGAACAAGAACTTAGGATCAATACAGCCACGGTACTCGCAGGATGGACAACGGCGATCGACTCATTCTACTGTACTCCGACCACGGTTTGTTCCTTACGAGCATCAATTTCCGGCGTTTTTGGCACCAACGAGCGACCTGACGACCTCTGGCGCCTTGTCGTGTGGACGCAGATTGACCACATCGCTAGTGGTTGACGTGGACGAGGCTGTATAACGGACTGTAAGTCAATTTGGAACAGTTACTTGACTTCGGATCATGCGCTCGTGTGTACTAAGGTCGTTCTGCGCTTTGCAGGCGCCCAACAACGTCGCCGCCAACGGCTTGATATAGGCAAGCTCGTCACCCAGATGTTCTGGGTGCATTATAGAACACATTCGGTTCTAACTTGCGTCCTTTGTCCTCTGACGTCGAGACACACTGGATAGATTCAGAGCGCCTTACGGAAGTCCGTTACCTTGGCATGTGGCTTCAGTAGACGGGCTGCTGGCCATTGGATCTCCGCAGTCTCTCCAACTAATGTAAAGCCGTCGAGCAATTCCTGCCGGAGTTGAGTAGAAGGCACTATGCAGAACCACAGGTGCTGAGCTCAGACAGCTTCCCATTAAGGATCACGAGGTCTGGTAGACACAATGCGTCGTTGAGACATAGAGGACAGCCTCCTCGGAAAATTCCCGCAAATTCTTCCAACTTATTCGGTTCACGAGAGAAAGCCAACAGTGAGTGACGCTTCACGTGAAGACGACGGTGAGCAAATTCAGTCGTCACCATCGTCTGGTACGCTGGGCAGAGCACTTTGAAGATCAGTTTAACTGGCCACCAGCACAACCGAGTTCATCTTCCGGGATTCAGTGCTCCCTGGCGCGTGGATGTTTCTCCACCGAATGAAACTGAGATTTTCCATGAGCTTCGCCTACTAAAGCGCCACAAGTCACCTGGTCCAAATAAACTTCCTCCTGCCCTTTTCAAATACGGGGTCTTGCTCTCACCCGTGAACTGAAATCCCTGTTTCATCAGATTTGGACTACTGAAACTATTCCATCCGACTGGAAATTAGCGGATATCATACCTGTCTACAAGAAAGAGACCGGACAGTTTGCTCCAATCATCGTGGGATCAGTCTCATTTGTGTTGCATCCAAAATATTCGGTGCACTACCCTTGCGGAGGCTCAGTTGGGTACAGGAACAGCACTTGCGTGAAGAGCAAGCTGAGTTTCGTCCTGGCCACCGTTGTGTTAATCACATCTTTACGATCCGTCAGATATGTGAACACTGCCATACGTTCAGGCGACCAACCATAGTCATATTCCTGGATATTTGAGCCACGTTTGGCTCTACTGACAGTGACCTTTTGGAACTACTTAGTGAAGCGGGAAGTACCTGAGAAGTACTTAGCATTCTCCGTGCCATTTACCGTCGAACTTCGGGCCGCGTGCGAGTATACAGCGACTTTTCGCCCCCTTCAGTAACAGTAGTGTTGGTACAGGTTTATCCAGTCTTTTACTCATTGTCCAACTTCGCCATGGACGAGACCCTAGATATTGCACTGGAAAACAGTCCTGCGGCGTCGAAGTGCTCCCAGGTGACCGCCATCAGGACTCGGAGTAGGCAAATGACATCGCTGCGATTTGCGAGTCTTCCCAGGCCACCCAGTATGTGCTGTTTAGACTAGAGATGGCCACCTACCGATTTGAGTTGAGCTTTTCGCCTTCCAAATGTAAAGTCCTGTTACGGGACTGACCAAGTACATCTCATTCTCTCTTTCAGGGCATCCGCTGGAAACAGTCGACAAATACATTTACCTTAGGAGTTGTTTTAGTATTTGCGGTTTGACGGATGAGATCTCCTTGCATGTCTCAAAGGCTAGAGTAGCTTTTGCTAACCTCCGTTACCTGCGGCTTCCTCATGACCTAAGCCTCGTACTCAAGGGACGAGTCTATAATGATGCGGTACTAGGGATGCTGCTGTACGGCTGCGAGTCTTTGCTCGTTCGCAAAAGTGAGGCTCAGTGGCTATCTGCCTTCGATCACCACTGCCTGCGATGCACTGCTGGTGTTCGATGACAGCATTACATCAGGAGGTCCGCTGACGAGTCTTCAAATCTGACAAACTCCGCCGACCGATTGACAGCATCATTTCGTTGGCTTGCGCACGTGCTTTGCATGTTTGCTCAGTGGATGCCACGACGTGCCCTATTGGCGAGAGCAGGCGTGGGATGGAAACGACGAAAAGGAAGGCAGTGTAAAACATGTATGTGAATGATGGTTTGTCTTTAAGTATTGGTCGAGGGAAAACGTCTTGTGTATCATTACTGGGTGTGCCTTTTTGCGAGTGTTATTTCAAAACTATGGGCCCCACTATGCCCTCAGGTTATGCAGGTTGGCCGTTTCATATGGTTTCCACCGGAGTGCGTGATGATCACCATCTGATGGGTATTGCAAATGTATCGAACATTTACTTTCTCTGTTCGTCCTGCGAGTCTACATCAGCCGCTACTTCAATATCGGGTGCCAGGGGGCTAGCTGTAAGTAAGGATATCGGTAAAGATTTTTCTGTCGTGCTAGCGAGCTTAAGCAATGAGGAGTCTAACGGCGGATTTAGAAGATAACCGGATCTTGTAGTATTGTGTCAGGATAAAAAAGCATCAGCAGTACGCCGGCACGCAGTGCCGACGCTTTTGCTGCCGCGCAACCACCACTGGTGACACGCGTGCTAAGGATACTGCGAGTCACCCCGCCCATATGCAAGCTCGAATCCACGCCGTCAGGTTACAAGACACGCTTGTTATCTTTAGGCCACGGCCGGCATTGTGTCAGGATAGACGTATGAGGGACGTGTTGCGCCTGACTCATGATAGGGTGATTTGTCACGTGCAGCCTTCCGCAATTGTTCCCATCGAACCATCGCTGGCGCACACCCGACGTTATCCTTAACACTTTCTGCGGCTCTGCCTAACAATGAGCTGGCCACCAAGCAGACGCAAGCGCAAACAGCCACACCGAAACACGAAAACGGGCATGACCGGGATATTACAGCTTGTTAGTATGGGTACATAAAGCTTGCACCATGCGCATGGGTAAGGTTATAACTCAAGGTAAAAAGTTATTTGGTGGCACCAAGTGCTGGTACCACAAGAAAAAATAGATCGCTTCAAGGACATTCGATCGGTCGTTGAACGAGGTCTTCGGTTATTGGGTTTTCAGGAATTCAGCCGGCAGCTCATTTACGCCAGCGTAAATGAGCTCTACTTCTTCCCCGACCCCAGTTCCGGTTGCGTGCTTCAACATTCGGACGCTCACGCAGATTGGATGGCAAGCCGGTCTAGCGCGCACCCTAGAATCCCTAGATATTGATGTCCGTTGCGTTTCAGAAACTCGATTGCAAGATCCCAGCACTGTGTTTGTGATTTCCGTTTATGCTCCCACCGACTGCAGTTCTAATGCTGTCAAAGACATTCTATCACGAACTGAACGCGCTATTACGCAAAACTACTAGTTCAGATATTATAATACTTGCAGGGGATATGAACGCAAAAGTAGGGCGTCTGAGCTCTTCAGAATCTCAGCTGGGTGGTAATTGTGGGCTTAACTCTCAACAGACTGACAACGGTGAGCGTCTGCTACAATTGTGTGCGGAGCACCAGTTGTTTCTTAGTAGCACTGCTTTTATACACAGTGGGCGACGAAATGTCACTTGGCGTCCTCCTGTAGCTGGCCAGCGATGGACCCAAATTGACCACATAGCCATAAGTTACAGATGGCGTGGTTCCATCCTGGATTGCCGCTCATACTGGAGTACCTGTGTCGATTCTGATCATGCCTTGGTACGCTGTCGTTTCTCCATGAACTTTACCGGGAGAAGCACCAAACCTCTCCCGCGATTGGCAACTGAGAAAGTGTTTCAGCCCTCGGTCAGGCAAGCCTATCAAGACGCACTGCATACCGAACTTCCGCTGTCTTGTCCTAATGACACTGAGCTTCAGTGGAATAGGATCTCGACCGCCATGCACGACGCAGGAGCACCTGCTTGTGGCACTATCCATTGTCACCGCACCAGTCACTGGATATCCGAGAGGTCGGTGAACCTGTTGGAATCTAGAAGACACCTCCCGGCTGGCTCTGAACACAATGTGACCAGACGGGCTATTAGGCGTGAACTAAAGCAGAGCCTACGTGCTGACAAGGAAACCTGGTGGACCAGTAGGGTTCAAGAAATGGAGGAGGCAGGAGCAGTAGACAATTACCGCAAGCTCTTCCAGCTAATCCGCACCACTGGTCCCAGAAAACCAGGCGTCAGTGAGACAATCAAAGACAACACAGGTGCGCTGATACACAATAAGGAGCGCCGTATGGCTCGTTGGGCGGGACACTTTCAAGATCACTTTAGCTGACCCCCTGCTCCCGGACCTCTTCCTACTCAGGTGATGCAGGACGAGCCAAGGACGGTTAGTTTAGAGGCTCCATCGGAGGCCGAGGTCCGAAACGCGATCACAGCCCTCAAACGTTTTCGTGCTGCTGGCCCGGATTCCCTCTCACCTGCACTATTTAAGGGTGGAGGGGAGGTCCTCTCCAAAGCACTGACCTCCCTATTCGAACGTATTTGGAAGGAAGGGAGTGTCCCGGCTACTTGGAGCGAATCGATTATAGTGGCAATATACAAGAAGGGCAGTCGCACAGACTGTGCTAACTACAGGGGTATTAGCCTAACGCCAGTTGTGACAAAATTACTGGCCTCGATTCTCGTTCGTCGCCTCAATCTCGGAGTAGGGAAGAGCAGGCAGGTTTCCGCCCAGGACGTGGCTGTATAGACCATATATTCACTTTGCGGCAGGTGCTAGAGCAGCGCCACGCATACCGCAGACCGACAATAGCTGTGTTCCTCAATTTCAAGAGTGCGTTCGATTCAGTCGATCGATCGATTCTGTTCGAAATACTTGTGCAGAAAGGTGTTCCCACGAAATATGTGAACATCCTTCGTGCTCTATACTCGAACACTACAGGCCGCGTCAGGGTCTACGGTGTCCTATCGGATAGCTTTCCGACCACAAGTGGCGTCCCTCAGGGTTGTCCGATTTCCCCATTTCTGTTCAATTTCGTCGTGGATTCTATCATGGAGTGTTTCCTTGCGGAATCTCACGATGTAGGCGTTGCAGTGCTGTCTGGTGAAAGGGTAGTTGATCTAGATTATGCGGACGATATCGCCTTGTTTTCCGACGATATTGCGGCGGCACAATCAACCCTGAATAGCCTGTCCAGAGTGGTCCCATTATTTGGTATGCACTTCGCACCTTCAAAGTGCAAAGTGTTGCTGCAGGACCACCAGCCACTTGATGACCCTTGACGCTTGCTAACGAGGAACTCGAGGTGGTTGATCATTTCACTTATCTTTGCAGCTGCATCAGCAACGATGGGCGCATAGAAACTGACGTCAGCTCACGCATTGCAAAGGCCAGAGCTACCTTCTTGAAACTGCGGCATCTTTGGCGACAGAAGGGAGTTTCCCTTCGTCTGAAAGGCCGTGTATACAAGGTCACAGTGAGGACCGTTCTGCTCTATGGTAGTGAGGCTTGGCCTCTTCGGTTTGAAGATCTGAGGCGCCTTCAAGTCTTTGATCATCGTTGTCTGCGAAGCATTGCTGGTGTCGGGTGGCACCAGCGTGTCCGCAACGATGATGTGCGTAGGCGAGTACTAGGTGGTAATAACCATACTCGCTCCCTAGAACAACAGAGCACTGAATAAGTTGCGTTGGCTTGGGCACGTGCTACGTATGCCTGGTCACCGCTTACCTAGGAGGGCCTTGTTTAATCTGCCAGGTGTAGGGTGGCGCAAAGCTCGAGGTGGACAGAAGTTGACTTGGCAACGGAAAATGAAGTCACTGACGACCAAACTGGGTGCCGTTTGTCCGTCTCGCCTTTCAGGCTGGAGTCCACCTGACTCGCCTTGTGCTTGGCTCGGGACTTTACAGGACATGGCTCGCAGTAGACACCAGTGGCGCGTCTGCTGCCGTCTCCTAATCGGATTGCCTGTTTAAAGTGGGTTTGGTGCTGAGTTATCTGCGGGATAATGGCTGATTATGACGCGTGGCAGTGAAAGCCGCAAGGAAGCTGTCTCGCTGATGCCGCCTTATCTTTGCACGATAGCCAGCTGTTTGTGACGGTATGTTGTCTACACGAGGTGTTAGCACCTTGAACCTGAATGTTTGCTTAGGACATTAAGATTTTCAGGTAAGTCCCCCTTCTCTCCCTCTTCTTATTCTTTATTTCATAGGTCCTCATGGTTGTATGGCAGCGAAGCATCAGTTCAAATGGATGATGTACTGCTGTTGATGATGAGGATGATTGTGCTTACATTGACATCCCCCACTGACCACGAAGTCAGATATCACCTGCGTCTTTTTGATGATCCAGAAACAGCCTCAGCGGGTTTGGCTTATGTCGACATAGCACTAAGTGGCAAAGCCCAGGCGGTACTACTGGACTGGTTTCCGATTAAACGCCGACTATGTGCAGTTCGGCTTCGGGGTTCACGTAGAATCAACAAGCGTCGCGGAGAGACGCAACTTATTTGTAATCTCCGTGTACGCTCCTACTGATTGCAGTGGCGACTTGGTCAAGGATGAATTCTACCGAAATCTACATCAGCTCTTGATTAAGGCTAAAAAGTCGGGTGTTTTTATCTTTGCTGGGGAATACAATGCACGGGTTGGCCGCCTGTTACCATACGAACGCCACTTTGACGGTCACGATGCGCTCGATAAGAACCGCTCTGATAACAAGACAGGCTTCTCACATTGTGCGAAGACAACCATCTGTTTCTCTCGAGCACTAACTTCAGGCGAACGAAGAAGCCTTCCGCAACGCGGCCTCCCCCTTCGCCAACACAACCGTGGTCTCAAATTGATCATATTGCAAGTAGCTTCAGATGGCGTGGCAGCGTACTGAACTGCAGGTCCTTTTGGTCCATCTTCGTTGACTCCGATCATGCACTGGTCTGCGCGAAAATCTGCATGTGTTTTGGGTGGTCACAAAACACGAAGCACCGCAAGATTGATGTAAACAGATTAACTGATCCCTCTGTTCAGGCGAGCTATCAGTCTTCAATAGCATACGCACTCAGTTGCAATCCACTGCAAGACGTAGAGCAACTCTGGGCTTGTATACAGAAAGCGATGACCACTTCCGGACAGTCGAGTTGCGGCCTAACTCGACGCCCCTTAAAGGCTTGGATCTCTGCTCGTTCTCTGGAGCTGTTCGAACGCCGCAAAGATATCCCCGCGGAATCAGATTGCAACGAGCGGCGCCGTTCTGCCAACCGGCTGCTCAAGCAAAGCCTACGCAAGGATCATGAGGCATGGTGATCTGAGCATGCTGTAGAGATGGAGACCGCTGCCCTCTCTGGCAACACTCGCAAGCTTTTCCAACTCATTCGGTCCACTGGCTTCAGGAAGCCTGGTGTTAGTGAGGTTATTTGAGGTGGATGAGTCTCCGATCAACAACCAACAGAGGCCTATGGACCGCTGGGCCGAGCAGTTTCACTCGCAGCTCAACTGGCCTCCACCATCCATCACTACATGCAGTACATCTTGTTGTCCACCCTGGTTCGTCTCATTGAATCCACCCAGCGAAGCGGAAGTCTGCCTGGTGATTCGACGCTTGAAGCGGTTCAAGGCTGCCGGCTTAGACGGACTTCCTTCGGAGCTATTCAAGTACGGCGGTGTGGTGATCATTAACCAGCTGAGCTCGCTGTTCGAAAAAATATGGCATAAAGAGAAAGTGCCTTCCTCTTGGGGTAAATCAGTAATTATCCCGATTTTCAAGAAAGGCGCTCGCACTTCATGTGTAAATCATCGCGGGATTAGTCTTATTTCGGTTGCCTCCAGGCTATTGGCATCCACACTGCTCCCTAGGCTATCCCCAATAAGTAAATCATCTTACAGTGAAGAACAAGCTGGTTTCCCTCCTGGCCGCGGATGCGTGGATCAAATCTTCACGCTCCGCCAACTCCTCGAACATCGCCACATTTATCATAGGCCCACTATCATTGCATTCCTAAACTCCGTTGATTGACCTGCTTTATGGCGTTGCTCGTTAAAGAACGGCGTGCTGGAGAAATATACCGCCATCTTACGAACACTTTAACTTCGTACCTCCGGCAGAGTGAGGGTCTATGGCAAGCTTTCCTTGCAATTCGCTGTCAATAGCGGTGTGCGACAGGCTGCCCTATGTCCCCATTCCTCTTCAACTTCGCAATCGAAGACCTTCTGTCGAGTGCTCTAGAAGGTTTCCAACATTTTGGCCTAGAGCTTCTACCGGGTGAGCGCGCGACCAACTTAGATTATGCTGATGAGATCGCCTTACTTGGTGATGATCCTCAGGGCATGCAACTCATTCTGGATCGTTTGGCGGTTGAAGCATCTAAGTATGATATGAGCTTCGCCCCATCGAAGTGTAAAGTACTGCTATATGCTCGGTTTACACTTGCTCCCGTGCTGACTTTTGAAGGTGCACAAGTTGAACAGGTAGATAGTTTCGTCTACCTTGGGAGCTGTTTCTGCTGACGGCACTATCAGCAAGGAAGTTTCTCTCCGCATCACTAAAGCCTGGTCAGCATTTGCCAATCTGAGGCACTTGTGGAGTCGTCGCGACGTCTCATTCTCGCTAAAAAGCCACGTTCGCAGTGCATCTGTTCGCTCAGTGTTGTATGGGAACGAGTCCTGGCCGATTCGCGTGGAAGACATGCGTCATCTTTCTGCCTTCGATAACGTTGCTTAAGGAGGATTGCTCGGGTTTGGTGGCAACATCGAGTTAACAGTAATGACGTTCGACGTCGCATCTTGGGGAATGCGAGTATTCCTTTCAACAAACTGGTTTTACTGCGCCAGTTGACATGGCTCGGTCACGTCCTACGCATGGCACCTGAGCGTCTACCGCGTCGCGCTCTATTCGCTCGTCAAGGACCTGGCTGGAGACCGCGTGATGGTCAGCCTTCCACCTGGCGACAACACATGAAATCGCTAACGTCGTGTCTAGCCGCTGCTGGACCCGCACATCTTCCAGGATAGGGACCCAAAGATGAAGAGTGCCAATGGCTTAACACTCTTGAAGACTACCCGCAAGCGGAATCAGTGGAAGAATTGTGTACAGAATTGCACTGATGCACATGTTTAATACTGCAAATATTGAAAATGACAAAAAAGAGAAAAATCGGCGCGCGAAAACAAAGTAAAAAGGTTTTGTTCTACTTTTTGTCAAAAGGTTCCTTCTGCCTGCGGCATAGCAGCTGAAGTGTGTTGCTTACCATCAACTATGCCAGGATGATCAAAACGCAGTGACTTCCCCTTATCTGCTAATCTCCATGGCTTTGTTGGCTCTCGATCTAGTTGCTAGACTGTTGAGATTACGTAAATAAATACATCTATGCGTGCCTGTGGCACACAGCAATAACCATTCCTCAGTTTTGTGCTGTGTAGGTCAAGAGCGCTAAGTACGCTCCCTGATGGTGGACATTTAAAACCGGTATAAACATCTGCATTGTATTCGCTGCTATTTTCCGCTAGTATTTAGATCCGCCGGTGGATATGCAACTAAGCTGAATCCTCGATAAGGTATATAAAACGAATGATAGTGAAAAGCAGTGTGACCTCGTGGAAGTTGTACCCGTGGCGGCAATAATGTCCATGCTTTGGATATCGTACTAAAATACGGTCATGGAGGCCTGTGGAGCTAACGAAGTCTGTGTCAGTGGCGCTGATGATATAACTGTAGTGGTACGTACAGAGATCAATAAGCACCAGTAATCTATTCCTGCGGAGCTAACAATGTATTGCTTGTTCTGGTGTCGAAATGCCGCTAGCTTGCCTACCTGTAATCAGACAGCATGCTCACAACAAACCCCGAAAGTACAAAATCATCATAAATGCACTTCAGCTAAGGGTGAGAAACACACCTCAACTAATATGCCGCTATACTAAAAATTACAGAATATAAAAAAATACAAAATGCAGGCAATATAAGGTTAAAAATCATATTATTCATTAGCTATGAGATCATAATCGGGTGGGGAATCTAAAAGAGAGGTGATGGACAAAGACTCAGAACACAAACGCTATTGGAGCCGGCTCCTAGCCCTGTCAACAGGTGTGTCAAACCGAACGCGTTCATCGTCATTTGGACTCCAGTCCAGGAATAAGGATGCACCAACCAACGCCAACTTCGAAGCGACGGTTTTCATTCCTCTTAACCAAGTCATTGCTTGGCCACCCTTTTCTTCTATCCAGACTCTGGTCGCGCAAACGACGCACGTAGCGAGAGTCGGTGGGCTGGAATGTGCAACACGTGGCGCAGCCATCGGAGCCTGGTGCGTGACATAATGGTGCTGAAAAGTTCACTCGGTCTTGCACCAAATACACGACGCCGAACACATTTATTGCTCACGCGGTGTTCATAAAAGACATGGGCTAAGCTGCAAAAACAGCGATGGTCAAACGGTGCAAGCCTATTTACGTCTGCCAACTTGATGGGTCGTTTCAATATAGGAGCGTTGAACGGACGGCTGCATTATAAACTCTGCTCTTCAAGGCCAGTGATGTCATGTCGGCACCACAGGTAGCGAAGATCGGCAAAAACACCTCGAGCTCTTGCTATATGGTTCGTAACCCCAACTTCAATCCCATGGTCGTTAATATAGCTACCCAGGCACTTGAATTCCTGAGCGACTTATAGCTGATCACCATAAAGGGTCCACGCAGTAGTCGGTCCCCGCAAATTCTGGAGGACTGAATTTCTAAGGAGAAAAGCGCAACCCAGCGCTGCTTGGCCCGTTTGGGCGCTGTCGCATTTGAGGGCAATGTCATCGGCGTACTCCAAGTCAATAACTCGATCGCATAGGAGCAGCTTCACGCCTTGTAGATCGTGTCCAATGAACACAGTCTCCAGGACTTCATCAATAGCGAAGGCAAGGAGGAAAGGTGACAGTGGGCAACTTTGTCTCAGACCGCTGGAGATATTGAAGAGCAGCGTCAGCTTGCCATAAACCCTCAATGTGCCCAAACTATGCGCATACCGCGCTCTGATAATGTTTGCGTATACTTCGGGCACACTTCCTGATCAGACAGTGCCAAAGAGCAAGTCCATCCACCGACCGAAGGCACCTAGGGTGTCAAGAAACATGACTACGGTGCATCGCCGATAAATATCGCAGTGATCCAATAATAGACGTAAAAGTAAAGATGTGGAAAATGCATCCTCGATTTCGACGAAACCCGACTTGCTCCTCGCGAATCTGGCTTTCACGAGTGCAAGCTAGTCTGTGGAAAACGACAGACGCAAGCTATTTAGAGGCAACTGACATTAGTCTGATGCTCTATGATCGAGGCATCCCGAACGGCAACCACACCTGAAAATTGAGACTATAACGGAGCCGTTACAGTCTGTCGGGACAGTTTCTTGCTCCTGCTGTTTCAGTAGTAACTGGTGTAAATCTACAAAAACAGGTCCGCCGAAATGGAAGAAGGCTGGAGTAATGCTATCTGCTCCTGCGGCTTTATTCAATTTCAATAGTCCGACGTCACGTTCGGTTTCTGCGTTTGAGGGCGGATCCAGGAGAGAACGGCCCAAGGAGTAGAGCGATCAATGGCTGGTGGAGAAGCTGATAACTTTGATTAAACTGCTTCTCCAGATGTTCGGCCCAACGCTCCAAGCGTTTTGATAAGCTGTGAATCGGTTGTCCACTCTCGTCGCGTATAGTCTCGCTAGCGCCACATCCCCTGCAGCATGTTTCTTGTATCAGACGGAATAACTTTCGATGGTTACCAACGGTAACAGCTGTCTCCATTTCCGATGCCCGATGATACCAGCAGACTTCGCGGTTTCTCTTCAGCCTAGAACGCAGTTTTGTCCTGAGACTTTTTGCGAGTCTCATTGTTAGCAATTTTATTTGCCACATCAAGACATGCCTGCAGGTAGTAAGGTTTGACAAATATGCAACCAATGATCGTCAACGGTGTTCAATGGGCGCTTACCCAGCCTAGATGCCAGCGTAGTTCAATACGCATACATAGCACCTGGCTTCGCCAGTTGGCTGGTGCCTATGCGCTCACAGCGACGTTGCAAACGGTCGCCAGAAAGCCCCCGAAGGTCAGGACACACAAGAGCGCGATCGGCGTCTACATTCGTGCTACAAATCGAGCGACGGCTTTGGGCACAGCGTTTCCAGCGGTAATTGATCATGATGTGATCGATTTGCTTCAATGGCTGGTGCGAGGCTAGTAAGTAGTGCGAAAACAACCATCTGTTTCTCTCGAGCACTAACTTCAGGCGAACGAAGAAGCCTTCCGCAACGCGGCCTCCCCCTTCGCCAACACAACCGTGGTCTCAAATTGATCATATTGCAAGTAGCTTCAGATGGCGTGGCAGCGTACTGAACTGCAGGTCCTTTTGGTCCATCTTCGTTGACTCCGATCATGCACTGGTCTGCGCGAAAATCTGCATGTGTTTTGGGTGGTCACAAAACACGAAGCACCGCAAGATTGATGTAAACAGATTAACTGATCCCTCTGTTCAGGCGAGCTATCAGTCTTCAATAGCATACGCACTCAGTTGCAATCCACTGCAAGACGTGGAGCCACACTGGACTTGTATACAGAAAGCGATGACCACTTCCGGACAGTCCAGTTGCGGCCTAGCTCGACGTCCCTTAAAGGCTTGGATCGCTGGAGCTGTTCGGACGCTGCAACGATTTCCCGGTGGAATCAGACTGCCACGAGCGGCACCGTTCTGCCAACCGGCTGCTCAAGCAAAGCCTACGCAAGGATCATGAGGCATGGTGGTCTGAGCGTGCTGTAGAGATGGAGACCGCTGCCCTCTCTGGCAACACACGTAAGCTTTTCCAACTCATTCGGTCCACTGGTGCTCGCGAGAAAGAGACGAGAATCTTCACACAGGTGTAGCAACCGCTCACCGTTATTAATAAAGGACCCTACACCATGTTGGAAGCCCAGATGAAGCTCATTAGAAGACGATTTCCAGAATTGGGCGTTCATATCATCAGCAAACACCACAGTATCTGTACTTTTCTGTATCGGAGATCGTTAAGTTAGTAATATATATATATATATATATGAACGGTGAGAAACATCTGTGGTACAGATTTGTCATCAGAATCCTGACGGTATAAGAAAACAAGATTTGAATGGGAAGAAACAGAACATGCAACATTTTTACCAGCTTTTCATTGTTTTCTTTGCGTATTTCTTTTGTTTTATTGGGGAAAGGAAACCACCGCAATACGCAGAAATATACGTCCACCACTGACGTCGGTCCTGAGCCATGAGTTATAGGGTCTAATAAGCGAAACTGTAGCTCTGAAATTCCAACCAGGGAGTCAAGAACAACCGACCGAGGCCAACTGTTTCAGTAATTTTTTCATGGGGCTTCTCCGTGTTATAGGTTATCGGCAGCGCCGTCTTCTCCAGTCCCGTCTAGCAATCGGGACCAACGCCCGACATGGAAGACGATGAGCGGGTATAAGCAGGACGTGAAGCCAATGCAGCTGACGCAGCAGGAGCAGCTCCTCAAACGAGTGGCTGCGCTCACGCAAAACACGCAGTCTAACTTCCACATTGGTTACGTGGTGCAACCACCATACACGGGTTATGAAAAGTGTGCACAGGTGCTCAAAGACAGGGAGGACGCAGGTCAACGATGGGAACGGGCCAAATTCCGCGACCGTACAATAGTACAACGGGGAAAGTCGCACAACTAACCTGCCCTTTGAAGAATAGACGGATGTTATGGCAGCGCCATAAGTGCCTCAGCTTAGAGAAAGCTAGGCGAGCTCTTGAGATACGCAGGGAAATCTCGTCTCCAACCGGAGCGACCTACGATAAACAGGGCAGGTCAGGTCAGGTCAAACGGACGATAGAGGCTTCCGCCTAACCAGCGTCCAGTTCTTGTGCTGGTAAGTGGAGCGGCCTCCGGCACTTCGACTTTGGATTGTCTCTTCTTGCTTCTGCAAAGGAATGAAGCAAGAACAAGCTTTGCACTTTCATGTGTCAGCATCAAAATACACTACATATTCGAGTACAGTTTGCCTGAGCGAAAGGCTACGCCCCACCCGTACGCACTGTTCCCTCCCCTCAAGGAAGGCAGACACCCATTGAAGGGCGCGACCAGATATCCCATAAGATCTCAACTTTAGTGAGAGCCGAAGATGTGGAACAGTGTCAAAAGCTTTCGAAAAATCCACGAATAGCACGTCTACAGCGTGGCCACTGTCTACCGCTTCGGCTCAGCTTTCACGAGCTACAAGTAGATTAGTCTGACATGAAAATTCCTTGCGAAATCCATGTTGTGCAACACTGAGAAGGTTGAATCAATTCAGGTGGTTCTCCACTGAATCGCTTATCAGCTTTTCAAACAACTTGATTACTACGCTTGTCAAATTGACAGGCCGGTAGATCGCGGGTAGAGCGCTGTCACCGCCCTTAAAAATCGGACAGATGATTGTGTCCTCCCATTCCGAAGGTAGGATGCAGCTGTCCAGTGATATTGAAAACACGCATGTGAGAGGACCACTCAGCTCAGTGGCCAATTCATGCAACATCTGCGGATGAATTGAATCAGGACCGGAAGCTTTAGAGGGATTAATGCCTTGCAGTAGCTCGAAGACCGGAGTCTCCGTTATGCAAAACTCAGCTAAGCAAGAATCCTCTGGAACTCTTGAAATCAATTCAACCTGTGGTAAAGAGGTCTCCCGAGCAAAGACCCCAGTATACTGATCGCTAAGTATACAAGCCTTGTCATAGTCAGTTAGCGCACGGGTCCCGTCTGCTCGCAATAACGCTGGTATAGACAGTTTTGCCCCGCTGCGTCTTTTAACGTAAGCAAAAACTTCTTGGGATTAGCTGCGGCCGAGTCCGCTAAACCCTGCTCGTACTGGAGACCAGCAGTTCTGAGATGATGCTTACATTTATTTCTAATCTCTCGATAACTATCATAGGTACTGGCTGATGGAGCTGCCTGGTAGGTTCGCCAGCATCTAGACCGTTTCTTGAGTAGGTACTTGCCTGTGGTATCTATACATGGAGGCTGTGCCCTTAACCCTCTTTTCCTCATGAGTCATCATCATCATCAACAGCAGTACATCATCCATTTGAACTGATGCTTCGCTGCCATACAACCATGAGGACCTATGAAATAAAGAATAAGAAGAGGGAGAGAAGGGGGACTTGCCTGAAAACCTTAATGCCCTAAGCAGACATTCAGGGTCAAGGTGCCTACACCTTGCGTAGATAACATACCGTCACAAACAGCTGGCTATCGTGCAAAGATAAGGCGGCATCGGCGAGACAGCTTCCTTGCGGCTTTCACTGCCACGCTTCATAATCAGCCATTACCCCGCAGATAACTCAGCACCAAACCCACTTTAAACAGGCAATCCGATTAGGAGACGGCAGCAGACGCGCCACTGGTGTCTACTGCTAGCCATGTCCTGTAAAGTCTCGAGCCAAGCTCAAGGCGAGTCAGGTGGACTCCAGCCTGAAAGGCGAGACGGACAAACGGCACCCAGTTTGGTCGTCAGTGACTTCATTTTCCGTTGCCAAGTCAACTTCTGTCCACCGTGAGCCTTGCGCCACCCTACACCTGGCAGACTAAACAAGGCCCTCCTAGGTAAGCGGTGACCAGGCATACGTAGCACGTGCCCAAGCCAACGCAACTTATTCAGTGCTCTGTTATTCTAGGGAGCGAGTATGGTTATTACCACCTAGTACTCGCCTACGCACATCATCGTTGCAAACAGGCTAGTGCTATCCGACACCAGCAATGCTTCGCAGACAACGATGATCAAAGACTTGAAGGCGTCTCAGATCTTCAAACCGAAGAGGCCAAGCCTCACTACCATAGAGCAGAACGGTCCTCACTGTGACCTTGTGTACACGGCCTTTCAGACGAAGGGAAACTCCCTTCTGTCGCCAAAGATGCCGCAGTTTCAAGAAGGTAGCTCTGGCCTTTGCAATGCGTGAGCTGACGTCAGTTTCTATGCGCCCATCGTTGCTGATGCAGCTGCAAAGATAAGTGAAATGATCAACCACCTCGAGTTCCTCGTTAGCAAGCGTCAACGGTCATCAAGTGGCTGGTGGTCCTGCAGCAACACTTTGCACTTTGAAGGTGCGAAGTGCACACCAAATAATGAGACCACTCTGGACAGGCTATTCAGGGTTAATTGTGCCGCCGCAGTATCGTCGGAAAACAAGGCGATATCCTCCGCATAATCTGGATCAACTAACCTTTCACCAGACAGCACTGCAACGCCCACATCGTGAGATTCCGCAAGGAAACACTCCATGATAGAATCCACGACGAAATTGAACAGAAATGGGGAAATCGGACAACCCTGAGGGACGCCACTTGTGGTCGGAAAGCTATCCGATAGGACACCGTAGACCCTGACGCGGCCTGTAGTGTTCGAGTATAGAGCACGAAGGATGTTCACATATTTCTTGAGAACACCTTTCCGCGCAAGTATTTCGAACAGAATCGATCGATCGACTGAATCGAACGCACTCTGGATATCGAGAAACACAGCTATTGTCGGTCTGCGGTATGCATGGCGCTGCTCTAGCACCTGCCGCAAAGTGAATGTATAATCTATACAGCCACGTCCTGGGCGGAAACCAGCCTGCTCTTCCCTAATTCGAGATTCCCGTTCCGTAGTGAGGCGACGAATGAGCAATGGAACAATGGATTTATGCGGGTATAAAAGCTTAAGCTTGACAAATCCCGTAGGGTGATCAGTGCGAAAATCATAGAAGTGTGAAAAATTCAATGGAAACCAATTCAGTAAAATCGTTTAACAACGAGTCACTACAAGCTTGTGGACTCACCGAGTTTGAAGTGTCAAAATAATAATCCACTATAACTCCGGAGGGGATCATGAGATATGGAGAGTATTTGGTTAAAAGAGTCACCGCCCCTTGAAATTCGCATGGGGCAACGTGTTTGAGTTTGAAGCGTCAAAATATGAATCCACTGTTGAAATAAGCGTGGGAGAAAATTATTTTTAAAGTATGGATTTTGGATCTCTCAAAATTAGACTGTACTATGGGAGATAGTGCAATGAAGTGAGTGCACTATCAACTCGATTTTTGAACTCGATCAGGTTTGGTGCACTGACTACAGATTCTGGGAGAGCATTCCAGGCTTGGCAAACACGCACGGAAAAGAAATTCCGTCGACATTCCAAACGGCTGTACTGCACTGCCAGCTTCAGATGATGGCCTCTCAGGTTGTTGTTGTTACTGAGCTCCAGCAGATGGCGGCAGGTATGATTGGGGTCTGTCAGAATCTGATAAGCCAAAATCAAATCTCCCCGTAGTCTTCGATATTGACCACTAAATATCCCGAGCGATCTCAGTCTGTCTTCGTAGCGTAACTGGCCTAAACCTTTCACGTTCTTCGTTGCGCGTCGTTGAGGTTTCTCTAAATCAGAGAGGTCTTTCCTCAGCCACGGCTGCCAGACTTGTATTGCATACTCCACGTGTGGTCGTATGTATGCACCTAGAAGTTGGTGAAAAACGGATGGATCGAAGCGTCCAAATGTGCGCCTGAGAAGGCCCAAATTTCGAATGCTCGCGTTCGATGCTTTCGTTGCCTGGGCTGAACAACCAAGGTCGGACTGAATCAAGACTCCTAAATCCTTTTCCTCAGCAGTTGTGTGAAGCACATGGTCACCCAGTTTATAGAAAAATGCTGATTGGTGACGTAAGTGTAATACTCTGCATTTTTCTGTGTTGAATGGGAGTTGGTTCTGAACTGACCACGCATACACCTTATCCAGGTCCTCTTGAAGTATTGCGGAGTCGTCTGGTGTATTGATCGCTCTCCAGACCTTGATGTCGTCGGCATAGAGTAGGCAGTTGGAAAGAATGAGGGCCGCTATATCGTCAATATACATCAAAAACAATCGTGGCCCCAGTACCGATCCTTGTGGTACACCACATTCGACTTGGATTGGGTGGGACAGGGACCCACGCACTTTTACCTCTAAGCTCCGGTGGAGAAGAAAGCTTGTGATCCATCCTAGGAGCGGATCACCAATGCCAAAGCTCTGAAGTTTGCAGATCAGGATTCCATGGTCTAGTCGATCGAAGGCCTTTGAGAAATCTAGGTACACCACGTCCACTCCTGCACCGCTGTCAATTAATTTGGTCCAACTCGATCTTGCTAGCAGCAGATTTGTGGTGCACGATCGATTCCGTCGAAAACCATGCTGTTCATGTGCAAGGAAGGCAGACTCTTCTAGATAGGCTGTTAATACGTCAGCAACAATAGCTTCCATAACCTTCGACAGGACCGGGAGAAGGGTTACAGGACGGTAGTTGGCTGGATCAGAACGGCTACCGCCCTTGTGAATTGGGGTTATGATCCCACATTTCCACATCTCGGGTACATACATCTGATCGAAGCAGCGTTGGAAGAATCGTGCCAGAGGCTCTGCTAAACTTTCTCCCATTACCGCAAGGGACTTAGGGTGAATGTTGTCGATTCCAGGAGAGCTGTGCTTACGCATACACAACAACTTCTTTAATACCATCCCCGCCGTGAAAGTTATGTGCGTAAGTTTTGGTTGTATAACAGCTGCTGACAAAGGAACAGATGACCAAGGAATGCATTGAAAGTTCGAAGCATATTGCAGCCGCAAGGCGTTCGCCGCATCCTCCGTAGTCAGCGTCATGCCAACTGGCGTTTGAAGAGGAGGGATTCCCCGTTTCACCTTGCGCAGGTTGTTTACATGTTGGTAGAGCAGCTTATGATTCGAAACCATGCGCTCCGTCAGATGCTGCTGGTATGTCAGTTTATCCTCACGAACGAGTTGAGTGCAATGATTACGTTGAATTGCATAGGTCGTCCAGCTCTCCGTGCTCGGGTGTTCCTTATAGATACGCCAGGCCGAGTTCCTCACTGCCATACATTTCCGTGTCCTACTTCGGACAAATGAAACAGTCTTCTTCGAGTGGACAACCTTAGTTTCGGATGCCTCTTCGACGAGAGTGCTAAATTGGTTGACGAAATGTGGCCATGCGATTGTCGGTACTTCGTCTGTCAGAAAGTTCCAGTTGGCTGTCTCTGCAAGTCGAGCCAGCTCATCGTACCGTATGATAACTCGTCTTTCCCGTGTAGTATCCGCAGGGTATTCTGCGTAGCATATATAATCGAAGAGTAAAACTGCATGATCGCTGCAACCCAAAGGAGCGTCGATGATTACTTTCTCGACCATGAGTTCTTCGTTGGTAAATATGCGGTCCAGGATGGACGGCCTTTCTGCTGCTCTGAATCTGGTGGGATTGTCGATATGGCCATAAAGCGGAAAACTGGAGACAAGGTCTTGTAGATCCGCTTTGAACTGTTCCGTAGGTGTTGCTTGGGCATCCAGAGCGTGGATATTGAAGTCACCAGCGATAAGAATATGGCTGTATCTACTGCTGATCACAAGCCTCAACGCAGACGCGAGGTTGAAGTCCATCTCGGGTGTAGAGGATGGAGGTGGATAAACGACCGCCACCAGACAGACGTCGTTGCCTGTTAAACGCAGCCGACACCAAAGAGTATCCTGCACGTTACTGTACACGTCTTCTATGGGCTCACATTGGAGGTCACTGCGGTAGTACAGAGCCACCCCGCCCCCTTTACTGGATCGATCGCGCCGAACGACGGACATGCCTGGTAGCTCGACCTCCGTGTCTGTGATATCCGGGCGCAACCACGTCTCCGTTATAGCGACGAGGTCACACGATTTGGACCTTTGACGTAGTCGCAGTTCGGGTATTTTGTTAAGTAGACTTTGAGCATTAGTGTACATACAGGACAGCTGTTTGAGCACCAAAAGGGCTTGTGGAGGATTACACGAAGTTGGATTTAAGCCGGCCGATGAAAGGCCGGCACCTGATCGTTTTTTGCGCAGTTTATCGATGAACATTTTGCACGGGCCTGCAGCCCACCTAACGTCGTTCCTGCACACGCAGAACGCTCTTCAATAGCGTCGTTTTCAGTGGTTGATAATCTTGATGCAGTGTCTTCGGCTCCGTTTATTTTATCACATTGAGCCACAGATGGTGTCACATCTTCCGGTGGCTTCGATTCAATAAATGGTACCTTAAATCGTAGTTCCGATGGCAGTGCATTGTGCATTTTATGCCAGTTACGCATTAAGTTCGCCGCCATCTGCTGGGACTGAACCACAAGTTTCAGTATCCTTGGACCGTTACCTTTGTAATGAGGTGAAACGGGCAGTCTAGAAATCGACTGAAGGATGACGTCACCTGCAGATAGAGTTTCACGGATGTACCGCCATTCTTCCAGATCGTGAGCATGAGCCTCCTCGTCCCTGGCTGTTGGTAGCTCGGGCACAACATGAACTAAAATGGTTTTTCGCCAGCTGGCCGTGTTGCGATCGTCTAAATTGTTTTTTTCTCGCTGACGTTCGCTCCATGGAACATCCGGAAAGATGCGGATCTTACTGTCTTCACCTCGGAGGTGATATGCCGATAAGAGCACCGCCTCTACATCGTCAGTGGATGCCAGTGTTATCCGCCGAATTCTGGGCTCACCATAGTGAACGGAGTTTGGATGTCTCGTCACACGCGTGATGTTAGTCGGCTTGACCCTAGCACCTCTGCGATCGCAAATGAGATTCCACTGGTTCAGATCGTCCTGTTGCTTACCTCTCAGAGAATTTGCTTTGGATTCAGGAACGTTGGTGCATATGAGTGTTAGAGCACCGTAGTTCCTCCTGGTGTTCGGTAATGTGAGAGACGTCGTGATGGATGAACTAAAACAAGTCTCTGAATTTCGTGCTTGGTCTTTTACACATGTCGCAGATATTGTGCTTAAAGTCTTGTTTACAGTGTCTCTAGCAATAGTCGCTGCGTAAGTTGATTGGCCTTTAGAGATACTCAGAGTTTGTTGGTCAGTCGGAAGTCTGGTTCTTACTGAGGCTTTGGATAAGGGCGGAATGGCTGAGGAACTGAGGATGTTTTGTTCGTACGTGATGCTTGATTGGTTCGGGGTTCCCAAGATATTCGCCGCTGTGATTTCGCGAGAACGTCTGGCTCTTTTCTTCGGTTTAGTGGCGGTGAGTACGGGAGATGGTGGAGATACAAACCTTGCTATAATAGCCTCTAAGGAAATAATTCTTTCCTTTAGACGTAATTCTACTTCTGCAATCCGACGGCCGTAATCTTTCGACAAAGCAATTACGCATTTTACTATGGGAACCGTTGTGCAATTAAGACAGAACGAAACAGACTCGGACAGATTGTTGTGCTCGTTAGCCTCAGTAATCGGACTATGGTTAACGGAACACAACGCACAATGCTGGCCCGATTCCACTGTCTGGGCAAGTGACTCAGCTCCACTTGTAACTTCTCTCCTTGTTACATTGGCCATGGGCGGCTGCAGCGAGGTAGCACGGCCCGGTTCACGGGCTAGTTTGGTGTCGTGCGTGGTAGGTGTGCTTCGCCGTCTTGTCCGCTTGTGGTCGGAGGACACGTTGATCGACTTACGCGTGATGGGCCTGTGCGTCATGCGGTCACGTTTGAATAGGCCGTGTAGGACGTGCTTGGGTCGTCTGAGTGAGTGAATTGATCTGGCCGAGATGTGATGGCGATCGTGAAGTTTGCTGGGCGCTTGAGTGCGCAAGTTAAAAATGAATTTCTTCTGTAACTGTTATCCACAGTGGTGCTGTGAAGCGACTGAAGGCTTGTTAGCAAGCGGAAAGATTTCTCTATCGAATGATGTAAAAATCCGAAGGGTTGTAAAAAAAATCCACGAAAAGCTGCGAATGGAGAGGTTTTGCGTGTGAATTCACTGACAAACTCCGCGAAAAACACAGACACAAGCTAGAGGTTGAAGCGATGGGAATAATCCGGGTGAAATGGATCCACCGTGTAGAGAAGATGATTCCGAGTAGAATGAATGCACGCTAGGTGATATGCAGTGAAATGGTGATGAATGGTCCACAAAAAGGCGAGAGCCGCGAGGATACGTGTCACACCAG
>OX104064.1:113512728-113535003 GCA_944474145.2 Dicrocoelium dendriticum
ATACTGCGTACCTTTGTGGTAGAAGGGTCAATTCCGAGACATCTGCCAGGGACGGAGTGAGCACAAGATCAAGTGTGCGGAGTCTGGCCGGGAAGAAGTCTAGTGGGCGATGTTATATGCTGGGTGAGATTCGTTTTGAGGACAGTTTCAAGGAGGCTGGTGTCAAATGACTCGGGTGAAAGGTGGCAGTGTAGTAGGTCCCAATTGACATGCGGGGCATTGAAGTCACCACAATAAGACAATCTCTGCGTTTTCCATGCGAGTTGATAAAGTCTAGTACAGAGGTACCATGTCCCCACGGGGCTTTGTAGATAACGCCAACCATAAGGGATTTGAAGCCATCGTTGATCCTACACCAGAGTAGCTTTGCGCCACCAACAGTGTCGCTGACGGCTTCTACGAGATGAACTTTAAGATCCTCTCACCAGTAGAGAACTACGCCACCACCAACTCTTGCTCCAGATCGGTCAGTACGGAAAAGTTGGTATCCTGAGATGTGGATCTCAGAGTCGGAGATGTCTGAAGTGAGCCAGGTCCCAGTGAAGGCCAACAGGTCAGGAAGTAGCTTTGCGGTAAGAGCGTGTACCTCGTCAAATTTGTTTCTGAGACTACGTACATTTGCAACCAACACCTGTAGTCCATTCTTTCTCCTTGTTTTTAAGTCCCGGGGAGGACGAACAGTGGTTTCCAGCGGGACCTTATAGTTTATTGTCCGGGGGTGAGGAGAATGGGCCTCCAACGGGTTTTCGGAGTCCTTGGAACTACTCGAAAATCCACAATATGGAGGTCTGTTTCACCACTTCCCCGTCTTGTACGTAGTTCTTCTACAGCCTTTTTCATTTTGACTCGATCTTCCGGTGAGAGGTCACGTAGTACATAGAATGGCTCACCTTTGAGACGCGAGGTCCTTGGCAGGATGCGTCGGCATTCCTCCTCATCCCGGCAAACGATTTTAAGGGGGCGATTTCTCGAGATATCTTGTTTTTTTACCAAGACGGAAGGCAGATACAATATTGATTCCCTGTTCACCTTCATCAAATAGCAATGAGATCAACCGCTCCAGCAAGGTTTGGTCATCTAGTATTCCTTCCGTAGGGGTTGCTTTTTCCGATTCCGCTGCGTTCATGATGATAAGACAACGGTCGCGAGATGGCTGGGTACGCTCAGGAACGTGGCTTGCTACGGGACGGATTTTCCTTGACAACTTTCTCAAGCTCAGATAGTCTGTCGAGAACGAGCTTCATTTGAGACTGAGATGATGGCTTAGGTTTGGGTTTCTCGACGGGCTTAGGCCTAGCCTTGGCACCACTTGTAGTCGGGCTTTTGCAAATAGGAACGGAGACCGCGCTTTCCCTCACAACTGCCGCATAAGATCTTGTGGTGGGATCAATGGGCAGGACCTGTGTAGATGGATCCGTATGCGTAGTGGACGTGCTTCGGCTTCGCTTACCCATAGGGGTGATCCAACCGGAGGTAGATAGTGATGGTGAGCACGGTGGAGCAGATGAATCGTGAATAGTATCAGGCTTCGTCGGAGAAGAAGAATCAAGGCTCAACGCAGATATCAGAATCAATCAATCAGAATCAATTTATTAGGAGAATAAGATAGGAATCTATGTGATCTCCATCATAAGTAAAGCAAAAATGACCCATGCCGAATATGGGTCTGTGTGAATGCATATCAATAGTCGTTTAGTAATAAGCAAACAAAATACCGACATATAAGCACAAAGAAAGCACTACGTGTCTTGGTCTTTTAGGGATTGCTAGTGTAGCCGTGACATAACCACGCGACGAAAGGAGGTCAAACACGGCGTCTGCATCGAAACACAAGTCCGAAAAATGTTTGTCAATGCTTCGTTTGAAACACTGCACTGAATCAGAAAGAACAACAGAACTGGGCAACCAGTTCCAGAAATGTATCACACGTCGCGCGAAACAATGGATATGAGTGACATTGTCCATACGTGAAACTTCCAGCTTGTAAGAATGCCCCCGGGTGATAGGTGCATCCATAATACAGAACATATGCCTCAGGTAAGGAAAATGTCGCAGGTGAAGGATTCTAAACGTTGTAATGAGGTCAATTCGTAATCTCCTGTATACTAGTGTATGGAGACGTAACTTGTGGCACCTCTGGTGGTAAGATAAGCCTCGGAGCGTGGGGATCAGGCGGGTGACTAGGTGCTGGACTTTTTCCAGTTTTCTCATCTCACTTTTTGTACTTGGGTAATAGGCCGGTGCCCCGTACTCTAAAAGCGGGCGCACCATGGAGACGTATAGCCTGACAGCAATTTCCTCCGACCAAACGTGGAAGGTCCGCTTTAATGACCAAAACATGCGAAGGCTGGAACAGTAGACCTTGTGCGTATTGTCTGACGATTTTAAGTCCCATCGGGATAGTACTCCTAGATCTCTAACCGTCACAGCCGAGCACGGTAGACGTCCACCGACACTGTAATTTCTGTCCCGACAGCACTTGCCAATGCGGAGCAATTCGGACTTTTCAGCATTCAGTGAAAGGCAGTTTGTTGATGCCCATGAGGAGATTGTATCGAGATCACTTTGCAGTATATCCTCATCGACGGGGGTCGATATTTCCCTTTCAAATCATCTGCGAACAGCGCGCAAGTAGATGTTAAACGTCCTGGTAAGTCGTTGATATGAAACAGAAAAAGCGTTGGGCCAAGTACTGTGCCCTGTGGCACACCACTAGAGGCAGTACACCATTTCGTTCGGTAGTCATTGACCTGGACGCACCACTGTCGCTTGTCCAGAAAAGACTGAATCCATTTCAGCAATTTCCCACCCACGCCATAACTGTTGAGTTTAGATAGCAAGATAAAGTGATTCACTCTATCAAATGCTTTGCTAAAGTCAATCAGCAAGGCATCAACGCTTCTACCGTCATTAACTGCTTCAATCCAACTGTGTCGGGAAGTCAGAAGATTCGTGGTACAAGACCGTCCTCTTAGGAAACCATGTTGAACTGATGTGAGCACACCGTGATTCTGTGAACTCAAGCAGCGCCTTCTTGACCACTTTCTCCAGCAATTTGGCCAGCACTGGTGTCAAACAAATCGGTCTATAGTTCTCTACTCTGCTTCTGTTTCCTCCTTTCGGGAAGGGCCGTACGATGGCTTGCTTCCATTCATGTGGGACGTTCCCTTGTGTCAAAGAGGCCTCGAACAATTCCGTCACTGCAGGTGCGATAACAGGTGCCAGCCTTTTGAGAAGTAGTGGATGCAAGCCGTCAGGTCCTGGCGGTTTGGAGCAGTCTAGATTAGCAAGCAATCCCCTTACTTGGTCCTCTGAACAGGATACTGTATCCAGTTTGGCGTCGACTTGGGTACACTGAAATGCTGGAGAAGCTGAGTCGAACACTGACTCGAAATGTGAAGCAAGTGCGATAGCTCGGTCCTTGTCGGCGGTCAACAGTGCACCAAGCGAATTTTCCAAAGCAGGTAACTCGTCAGTTGGCTTAAGCTTGCGCTTGATGTATGCAAAAACCTTTTTGGGTGCCTCCTTCGCATTTGCTGATAAGCGTGTTTCATAAGCCGCACGCTTCTGTAGTTGCACTGAATTGCAACAGTTTGTGTTTTGTAAGATGTGTAATCTTCGGCGCTATGAGTTTGTTTGAACCTCTTCCACAACTTTGCACGTCGCCTCGACATGACAACATATTCGCTATCCATCCATGGCGGCCTCTTCCAACATTTTATTGGTGTTAAAGGAGCAAATTGATCTAGGAACTGAACAAGGTTTTGCTTCAGCACCTCCCAACACACTTTAACACCGTCATTCTAAGGTAATGACCAGTCCATGTGTTCCGCAGTACTCATCAACCGATCCCAGTTTGCTTTCCAAATGTTACGACGGGGTATTCGTAATGATACAACAGAGTGCAAACGTAGAACGGCTGAAATCGTGGAGTGATCGCTGGACCCAATGGGTTCAAATACTTTAGCGGATTCGACATGTTGCTCATCGTTCGTGAAAAGGAGATCAAGACAGCTTTCAGGTTGCCCCGGAAGCTGCCTTGTTGGTTGCAGGATATGTCGCACAGCGTGCATCTCCGCCATTGTATCGACAAAAGCGCATTCGAGATTGCTACTGCCAGGTAGAGCTTTATAATGCTGCCAATCAACGTGTGGAAAGTTAAAATCACCAAGCAACAGAAAATTTCGGCAGTTCAAGCGCTGCTGCACTACGTCGATCCAATCACGGGAAGTGTTTGAAGGACTCCGATAAATGGCTCCCACTCTCAGTTCATTCGGCCCAACAGTAACTCTGCACCAAAGTTGTTCGTATAGGCCATCGGCACTATAATGTGTAGATATGAGTCCCCCTCTCATGCTGGACTTTATATATAACAATACACCGCCATGAGCGCCCTTGGGTCGTTCGCACCGAAATGTGTATCCATCGATGTGAATTTCAGGATCAGTAATATCACCGTGGAGCCATGTTTCATCCAGACAAAATAAATCTGGGCAATGTTGCTCTACCCAGAGATGTACCTCATCAAATTTCTTGGTGAGGCTGCGAACGTTCGTAAGCGCCACAGTGAGACCGGCAACTAGCTTGGGGCGCGCGCCATCAGCAACACCGACTTGTTTATCAGCTGGCGCTTCTGCACTACTCGAAAATTTACTATATGTATGTTGCTCTCACCTTGTTGAGTTCGCCGTTTAAGTTCAATTGTAGCAGTTTGAAGGCGATTACGTTCTTCCAAAGTGAGGTCGGCACGCACGTGGATTTTCAGGCCGTTTAGACGCCAAAGTCGGGACAGAAGACGCGCTGGGGTGACGTCATTTTCAAAAACAATTCGCAACGGACGAGGCATGTTTGCCGTTCGTTTTCCCACGCGTAATACTCGTTTTATATGAATACCTAGCTCATCGGGGTCCAGGAGTTTATTAACCAAATTTTGTAAGAACGCGACATTATGCTCATAACGAATTCGCGGGTCGGAACTCTCTGACTCCAGGGCATGAAAGATCATCAGACAATGGTTACGAGGATGGATCAGACCAGTTTCAGACAATACGGACGGCCGCGTAACGGTGCTCGGAGTAAAACCTGGAGGTCTCTTTCCCGCAACAATCCACGGTGACTCGTTTCTGGTTCCATGATCGGCGACTGCAGCAGGAGGTGGCTCATCAGAGATCCGTAGTGTTTGCTCCGGTTTACCAGTCGATAAAATCCCGCTGCATGGAGGAACTGTGGGCAACGTATTCAGGTTGTCGGGGGGAAAGTGCGACACAGGTCTTCTACTTGGTTGGTCGTATTCTTTGGATGGTCGCCGGGGGATACCGCGCTGCACTTCCTGGCTCTTCTAGCGGTAGGAAAGGATGAGAATCTCTCAAGATTCTGAAGCGGCGGTCGTCTTGCCAGTGCAGCTGCATCAATGCAATACCGACAGACCCATAACACGCCTTTGTGTTCAGCGTAGAACTTAAAAAGCGAATCCGTAAGTTACGAACAACGCTTGTGACCACAGGCCTAGTATTTACAAGCGATACACTGAATGCCCTGAGTAACCAGTTTTGAGCAGTGTAAACAGAGTGAGTTGAGCATTATGAAATCCGAAGCTTCAGTAACAAGGTGGCGTCAAACGTCCGGCGATCCAAGATATCTCGGATCAAAGGAAATTTGACACTAGTCAAATTTCGTTTCAAGTGTTTATTCAAACACTGTTTTCCACGGTAATTCAACTAAAAATCTCGATCAGTATGGCACGCCAAAAAGTCGAGCGAGAAGACGCCTGCAATTCAGTGAAGCACGGCAGTTGTCGCAAAAGAAGTTAATGGCTGGCGAGGTGAATCGCTGCAAGAGCACATATTGATCAGGACAGATGCCGCAGCAAGCGATGTACATCCACCCATCACATTCAGAGCACTGCACTGCTTTGGAACGAGTGGTGACACCTTTACTACAGGACAAGCATTTGGACGCCATGGAAGATGAAGTCCAAATATTCACTAAATGATTCTCCAGAAACGATCTTCATCCTCTTTTCTTCGCCCAGAATTTAACAGTGGAACGTAACACTGAAGAGGACGTCGCTCTCACAGGGCGAGAGTATGAAATCCGGAATGGATGGTGTGAAAGTGAACCGGAGATGTCCGATCTAACAACATGCAAACGAAATGCGAAAACAAAGAGAAAACGAAAAGGCCTACTGGGCTAGACTGGACGACATTCTAGCTGTTGGTTTGTTGCAGACACTGATGTGCCGGAGCGACCTACTAACGATAAGGCTGCCCGGTAAGTTCAAGTTCAAGTTCTAGCGGGACTGGAACGATAGGATTATCCCGTGAGTGTTCCTTCTTCGGCGGGTCTTTGAACCAGGAGTTGGCGAACTTGAAATACTGATGGACCTAAAATAAAGTCCGCATCACACCCTGTCCAACAAATTAATGCCCACGTATCCTGCCCTAGCAGTCACTGCTGGGTCGATAACGTGAAATTAGGAAAAGTAAACTCAGAAGGCAAAAAAGAACTTGGAATACCAAGCTATTTGAGTCATCAAAAAATGAACTGCAAAGAGAAGGTGAGTCGGCTAGGAAAAAGGAAAAGTTTGCTGTTTCCACCCAAGAGCATCGAGCTGGCGCGCAAAACCCTTAACCGTAGGTTCCCTCACCACGTCAGGTCAGGTCACGTCAGGTCAGATGGACAATAGAGGCTTCCGCCTAACGAGCGTCCAGTTCTTGTGCCGGTAAGTGAAACGGACCACGGCACTTCGACGTTGGATTGTCTCTTCTTGCTTCTGCAATGGAATGAAGCAAGAGCAAGAGCAATCTCTGCACTTTCATATGCCAGCATCAAAATACACTACATATGCCAGTACAACTACAATAGCTCTGGGAATAGGATGGACCAACAGTTGTCTAAGCCCCTTTTGAAGGCTTCTACGGTCTCAGACTCCACTAAATCAGAAGGAAGTTTTTCCCAGTAGTTAACTACTCGGTTCGTAAAAAACTTTGCCCTGATGTCCAAACGAGCTCTGTGATGTTTGAGCTTCAGGCGATGCCCACGCAGATGGTCTGACGTAGCCAACTCAAACAGATGGGCGGAACTAATCCCATTAAGTCCCTCAATGATCTTAACCGTCTCTATCAAATCCCCTCTCAACCTACGCCGTTCCAAGGAAAATAATCCTAAGCTACTTAGACGATCTTCGTAAGGCTTCCCTCGTCGACCTTCAAGCATCCTGGTCGCAAGTTTCTGAACCTTTTCTATACATATGATGTCACTCCGGAGGTATGGTGACCAGACCTGAACACAATACTCCAGATGTGCCCTAACCACCGCTTTATATAAGGGCAAAAATACTTCTGCTTTAGTGTTACTCAGCGCCCTCCTGAGACGAAATAACTCGTGTCGTGCTTTATTGGCAGCATGGCGACACTGTGCCGAAGGCTTAAAATTGTTCGCTACGATGACACCTAGATCACGGGCTTCGTCAGTACACTGCAAATGATAGAGATCCCACATAAGACTGAACCGCAATTCCACTACCACTACTAGTCAATAGTTGACATTTGTTGGCATTTAGAGGTAGGTCCCATTGGCTTGACCAATTCGCCACAGTGATGATGTCCTTAGTCAATGTCGCTCGGTTTCCCCTGCTGACTACTGACGTGGTCTGGAAGCGAATTCCAGCGATCTATAACTCGGCGCTATAGTCGGGTTTCCGTCCTAATCCTATCAGACCGTGGCTTATGCAGTTTCAGTGGGTGACCGCGGAGATAAGGTAACGTAGCGGGCTAAATAGCCCTGACAAGTCCCGGTCAATCTTACCCGTCAAAATACGATAAGTGAGAAGCAGGTCCCCACTTATCATTCGGTAGTGCATTGAGTACATCCCCAAACTGAGCAATCGTTCAGGATATGTCTGTCACCGTAGACCCTGCACTAACCGAGTGCCCACTCGTAACACCCTCTCCAAGTCCATTTTGTCTCGGTTAAGACATGGTGGACAAGCCTGAATACAATATTCCAAGTGGGGTCGGACGAATGCCGAAAATAGCTTCACAAACAACTTGGCCGTTAAGATTCCGAAAGAGCGGCGGATAAACCATAGCATACGAAACCCTCCACAAGCAGCCTTCTTCCAGTTGTCTCCAGAATGAAGTGCTGATGCGTGTACGACTCCTAAATCAACCTGTTGATTGACAACAGGGAGTTCCCCATCGCCGACAACATATCGGGTGGAAGGATTTGCAGCTCCGTTTCGGAGAACAGAGCATTTGGCCCTATTTATGGGCATCAACCATAAGATAGACCATTCCCAGAGCCTATCCAAGGCACGCTGAATTGCCTCAGGACCCCCCGGGATACCCACAATATTCCAGAGCTTAAGGTCGTCAGCGAACATTAGTGATGACACCCCTAGCTCTTCCGGCAAGTCATTTACATAGATCGCGAACAACAATGGCCTCAATAACGAGCCCTGCGGAAGCCACTAAGGACAGCTTGCCTGAGCGAAAGGCTACGCCCCACCCGTACGCACTGTTCCCTCCCCTCAAGGAAGGCAGACACCCATTGAAGGGCGCGACCAGATATCCGTAAGATCTAAATTTTAGTGAGAGCCGAAGATGTGGAACAGTGTCAAAAGCTTTCAAAACATCTATGAATAGCACGTCTACAGCGTGGCCACTGTTTACCGCTTCGGCCCAGCTTTCACGAGCTACAAGTAGATTAGTCTGACATGAAAATCCCTTGCGGAATCCATGTTGCGCATCACTGAGAAGGTTGAATTTATTCAGGTGGTTCTCCACTGAATCCCTTATCAGCTTCTCGAACAACTTGACTACTATGCTTATCAAACTGACAGGCCGGTAGATCGCGGGTAGAGCGCTGTCACCGCAATTAAAAATCGGACAGATGATTGCCTCTTTCCATTCCGAAGGTAGGCTGCAACTATACAGTGATAGTGAAACCACCCATATGAGAGGACCAATCAGCTCAGTGGCCAATTCATGCAACAGCTTCGGATGAATTGAATCAGAACCTGAAGCTTTAGAGGGATTAATGCCTTGCAGTAGCTCGAAGACCTGAGTCTCCGTTATGATAAATTCAGCTAAGCAAGAATCCTTTGGAACTCTTGAAACCAATTCACCCTGTGGTAACGAGGTCTCCCGAGCAAAGACCCCAGTATACTGATCGCTAAGTATACAAGCCTTGTCATAGTCAGTTTCCGCACGGGTCCCGTCTGCTCGCAATAAAGCTGGTATAGACAGTTTTGCCCCGCTGCGTCTTTTAACGTAAGCAAAAATCTTCTTGGGATTAGCTGCGGCCGAGTCCGCTAAACCCTGCTCGTATTGGAGACGAGCAGTTCTGAGATGTTGCTTCCCTGGCCGACCACCAGCCGTGAAGGAATTAATGGTACTCCGCAAATTCACCTGACCTCAGTCACGTGATCAGATGAAGGCCATCACGATCACAAGTTAAATTGTCTGATCAATTGTTTCTTTGTTACACTAACGATTGCAGCAGACGTTAACATAATGTATATTACTGTATGAGCCTGATGAAGAAGTAATCGAAAACAATTGTTTGCTCAAAGCTTCGTGTTTTGTTTATCTTTCGAAACTTGACGTAACAAATGGGCATTCTACTTGAATATTTCTATTCCCTCGATAACTATCATAGGTACTGGCTGATGGAGCTGCTTGGTAGGTTCGCCAGCATCTAGACCGTTTCTTGAGTAGGTACTTGCTTGCGGTATCTATCCATGGAGACTGTGCCCTTAACTCTGTTTTCCTAATGAGTGGAATATAGGGAGCGGAAACCTCTGTAAGGTATGCCTTAAATTTTTCCCAGGCTAACTGGACAGAGTCAGCCACCGAGATCTCACAGCTCAGAACTGAAGCCTGAGTTCGCATTGCACTAAAGTCCGCCCGCCAAATATTCGGAATTAATCCAACAGCGGTCTCTTGGTGCCTTGAAAGAGCACATCGAAAGGATATGCATGCGTAATCGCTGGACTCCAGAGGTGCACCGCATGAAACGTCAGACACGAAGTCCAGGGACTTAGCGAAAACCAAATCCAAAGTAGATGGTATTTGGTTGTCCATATACCTAGTGGGGAATTCCACGAACTGGTGCAAAGGCACTTGGAGAGTCAGTTCAAGGAAGTCTGCACCGAATGTTCCTAATGCCGAATTGCAAGAAAGATCGGCCCAACAGACTTCCGGGAGGTTGAAATCCCCTAGAACTAAACACTTATTCGCAGACTGAGTGCGAATAAAGTCAAGTATCCCCCTGGAGGAACTTCCAGGACTTCTGTATATCACTATAACTGTAAACTGGGTAGAGGAAGTGCACAAACAGCCGATAGGGCTTCAACAGTCTGATCCGACGACTGGAATGTGCAAGTCCTCAACACATCTAAGTTACAGCTCACATACAGTACAACGCCTCCGCCTTGGCGACCAACGGAGCGGTCAGTTCTAAGCAGCGCGTAGCCAGGTAAATATACCTCATTGTCCGTGATATCCGGAGACAACCACGTCTCAGTGAAAGCAAGTATGTCGGGACGAGAGTTGTCTACAAGTAGACCCAACTCGTGCACCTTGTTCCTTAGGCTACGCACGTTGCTAAGTACTACTTCAAGGAAGTCGGCACGACCATCCCTGGGTCGTGCGCCATCAGGATTGGTTCTGATAGGGCGGAAAGTAACTTCCGGCTGACCACCTGAAAACCCACCAGGCGGAGGCCTTGCTCACCAGCCGTCCGTCTAGTTTTGAGGTCTTTGATAGCCTCCTTTAACTTCAACCTATCTGCCAGTGGTAGGTCCGGCTGAACGCTGACACCACTACTCTTAAGTTTGAATGCAAATGGCAGTAACGATTTGCGTTCCTCCGGGGTAGAAAGGACTACGCGAAGTAGTCGGGGTCGTAGATTTGGCGTAGCGATAGGAACGTTCCCCAATCTGGTCAGCTTTCTGACAGTGACACCAGGGAAAGCAGGTGGGAGCAGCTTGCTGACACACAGTTTCAGCCACTTGATGTCATCCAACATGCGTTCCCTTGGGAGAGCGGCCGCAGATTCAGTGACGTTACGGAATATAACGCTACTATCCGTGAAAGAGTCGGCACGACGGGGAGTGTTTACCCCACGTGCCTTGGAGTCGACACCTATACCAGCTGTTTTCACCACTGGCGGTGGAACTGTCCCTGGCTTCACAAACGACGCCGAAGCAACGGTAGCGTAGGTTTTCCGCTCTATTGCCGGCGTCTTACTGGTTCCAGGGTCTTCAAGCCCCTTCGAAGTTTTACGAGCAGATCTTGTCCGCTTCTTCTTTTGGCTCACTGAAGAAGGGGCCATTGACTTTGTATCGCATTGAGCAGTTACCAGCATTTCGTCAGAACAGGCTGGTTCATGGGCGGCCGAGACAGTCAGCGTCTGTGGAAAGTTCTGTGTGCAATCGTCAGACGACTTTACGACTGTCAAAGACGGCATCTCTTTCGATGCCGTGGCAACTATTTCTCTGGGTTTAGCAGAAAGCTTTTGGTATTTCCGCACCCTATTTTTCTTCACTTTGATCGGATCATGAGGAGCGCCAGCAATGCTACCTGGATTGGCCGGTAGGATGTGCGACTTTATGACCGAGTGACAGACTCCAGTGGATGGATCGTCAGCAATGTTGCCGGCTATTGCTGTGTCTTCAAACGAAATATTCAGGGATTTTAAAATCAAATCCATTTTCGTATCGATCGACGCAATAGAGGCGAGTTTAGCTATCGCCAACTCAACATCTGCCAATTTTGAAGCCAACGCTGAAAGTTTAGCACCGGTGACAGCCGGGCGCGTCGATCTTTTAGCGCAGCATTCAGCGCAGCTGAAAAGAAAGTGGACGCTTGATGATAGCATTTTGTACTGGTCAGCTTGTAGGCCGGTACAGCTTTCGTGATACCAGCAGCAGCAGACGTCACACTGCATACCGCCAGATACATCTGTTACTGGCTCTTAACAGTTAACCTGTCCGCAAGCTGCAGTAGACTCATCAAACGAGGACCCCATAGGTCCATCCGTCTCGGTGGTTAGCGAGACAGCCATATTCATGTGGAAAACAGATTAGAATTACAACACGTATACAATAGGAAAACGACCGCAATAAAAAGGCAAAAACAGGGTGCAAAACGGGATTAAAACAGGGAACAACCAGAAAAATTACCAGTAAGCGCCAAAGACGCTTTGGCCAGTACCAATTTAATCGATCCAAGATATCTTGGATCAGAGAAAATTTGACAAAAGTCAAATTTCGTTTCAAGTGTTTATTCAAACACTGTTTTCCACGTTATTTTAGCTGAAAAGCTCGATCAGTATGGCACGCCAAAAAATCGAGTTACCGCGTATTACTCACAGAACGAAAGTCAACAACCTCGGTTTTTCGCGAGACGACCAAGTTGAAGTGGAAAACAGAGCAGAATTTAAAAACACGTATACAACCGTAAAACGACCACAATAAAAAGGCAGAACAGGGTGTAAAACGGGATTAAAAAGAGAACAACCGCAAAATTACCAGTAACCGTCAGGAAGACGCTATCGCCAGTACCAGTTCAGTTCAGTTCAGATGGGGATTGGAACGATAGGAGAATCCCGTGAGTGTTCCATCTTGAGTGGATCGTTGAGCCAGGAATTGATGAAGTGCTCAGTTATTGATGGATCTAAAACGGAAACACCCGTATAGCACCCTGGCCAACCAGTTAATGTCCACGTTTCCTGCCCTAGCAGTCCCTGCTGTGGCCGTCACGTGAAGTAAGCAAAGGATAGGAAGAGAAATCGAAGGTACAGAATAGGGAAGTACACTTAAATAAGAAAATAATACCAATACGTGAAGAAAAGTAGAGAAAAGAAAATCGAAGTACGAAGATGCGCGTTACTCAGGAAAATGGAAAGGTTTCGTGTTGCCACCCAAGAGCGTCAAGTTGCCGCTCAAACCCCTTAACCGTAGATTCCCTGATAACACTTTCCTGAAGCATGTTCCAGCGCTCGATGACTCTGCGTGACAGCCGGATTTTCGCCCTAATCCGATCGGACCGCGGTTTGTCCAGCTTCAACGAATGACCGCGTAGAACAGCCAATCTAGCGGGACTGAATAGCCAAGATAAATCTGGACCAGCCTTCCCAGTCAAGATACGGTAGGTTAGGATTAGGTCCCCTCTAAGCCTTCGGTAGTGCATTGAATGCATTCCCAAACTAAGTAAACGCTCGGGGGTACGTCCGTCCCCGTAATCCCTCGACTAACCTAGTACCCACTCGTAAAACCCTCTCTAGCTCCATTTTGTCCCGGACGAGGCAGGGCGGACAAGCCTGGACAGAGTATTCAAGATGAGGTCGAACGAAAGCCGAGAACAGCCTCGTAAAGATGCCGCCCGTCAAGACTCCGAAAGAACGTCGGATTAACCATAACATGCGGAAACCTCTGCTTGCGGCCTTCTTCCAGTTGTCGCCGGAGTGTAAAGCCGAAGAGTGTACGACGCCTAGATCAACCTGGCTAGATACACTAGGGAGTTCGACCCCACCGACCAAGTACTTCGCAGGAGGACAACCTCCAATTCGAAGAACGGAGCACTTTGCCTGATTTATGGGCAGTAACCATAAAGTAGACCAGTCCCAAAGCTTATCCAATGCTCGCTGAATAGCTTCGGAACCCCCAGGAACATCAACAATGTTCCACAGCTTCAGGTCATCAGCAAATAGCAGCGATGGTACCTCAAGCTCCGCGGGTAGGTCATTCACATAGATAGAGAACAACAGCGGTCCAAGGACCGAGCCCTGCGGCACGCCGCTGAGGACAGACTGCCTAAATGATAGGCCCCGGCCTACCCGTACACACTGTTCTCTACCCTCCAAGAAGGCAGTCACCCAATGAAGGGCGCGGCCAGATACTCCGTAGGAGGACAGCTTTTGCGCGAGCCTCAAATGGGGTACCTTGTCAAATGCCTTCGAAAAGTCGACGAAAAGCACGTCTAGTGTGTGGCCGTTATCCACTGCATCCGCCCAATTTTCGCGAGCCACCATCAGATTCGTCAGACACGAAAATCCCTTCCGGAATCCGTGTTGTACATTGCTAAGTAGATTAAATCTACTCAGATGACTCTCCAATGAATCTCTCACCAGTTTCTCGAGGAGTTTGACTACTACACTCGTTAGACTAACTGGCCTGTAATTTGCAGGCAGACTCCTGTCCCCATTTTGAAGATGGGACAGATGACAGCTTCCTTCCAATCGGAAGGCGATGCACGACTGGCAAGCGATTTCTGAAAAACAATAGCGAGCGGTTCACTTAGTTCCGCAGCCAACTCATGCAACAGTTTCGCTTGAATTAAATCAGGCCCAGAGGCCTTAGAAGGGTTCAGCCCTTGTAACAGCCTACGAAATTCCGTCTCCGCTACAGTAAATTCAGATAGTTCTGAACCCTCTGTGGGCTTGCAAACCAGCTCAACGCCTGTCAAAGAGTTTTCCCTTACAAACTCTGCAGCATATTGCCCACTATGTACGCAGGCCTTGTCATAGTCCGTATGCACATGAGTACCGTCAAAACGCATCAATACTGGAATTGACATGTTCGAACCGCAGCGACTTTTTACATAAGCGAAGAATATTTTTGGATTCTCTGAAGCTTCGTCCGGTAACCCTTTCTCGAAATTAAGCCGAGCATTCCTTAGGTGTTGCTTACACCTATTTCTAGCCTTACGGTACCTGTCATAAGTATCGGTGGACGGAGCATCTCGGTAACTCCACCAACATTTAGACCTTCTTGTAAGCAGATGCCTGCCAGTGGGATCTATCCAGGGCTGCTGTGCTCGTGCCTCCTTTCTCCTTCTGACTGGGATGAAAGGAGCAGAGACCTCTGTGAGGTAGGGCTCAAATTTATCCCAGGCAACCTGGACAGTATTGTTGTCTGAGATCTCACAATGGAAACCCGAAGCCTTGGCTCTCATTGATTTAGTCTGTGTGCCATATGTTCGGGCGAGACTCAACAGTACTCTGGTAGCGTCTAGACAGAGTACAACTGAACAGCAGACAAACATGATCACTGGAACCCAGTGGAGGTCCGTAAGTAATGTCACCAACAAAATCGAGTGACTTAGCAAATACGAGATTTAAGACGGTACTTGGGCGTCCATGTACCTAGTGGGGAGGCCAATGAACTGATGCAAAGATACTTGGAGCGTAAGCCCAAACAGATCAGCGCCGAATGTGCCTGACGCTGAGGCGCAAGAAAGATCTGCCAGCCAACCACTGGGAGGTTGAAGTCGCCCATCATCAAACACTTATTTGTGGACTGGGAGCGGGTGAAGTGAAATATCTCTTTGGATACGCTTTCAGTGCTTCTATACACAATTACATCTGTAACCTGAGCTGAGGATGTGCTAATAACAGCCGAGAGCTTCAACAGTTGTCTGCCAACTGAAATAAGCAAGTCTTCAAAACGTCAAGTTTACAGCTCACATAAAGAGCGACGCCCCTTCCCTGTCGGCCAGCAGAGCGATCGCATCTAAATATTGCGTAGCCAGATAGATGTACTTCACCATCCGTGATGTCCTGAGACAGCCACATTTCAGTGAATGCGAGTATATCGGGATGAGACCCATCTACCAGCAGACCTAAATCATACACCTTATTCCTTAGGCTGCGCACATTACTTAACACTATCTGAAGGTATTCGTTAGATCCAGACCTGGGTCGTGCGCTACCAGAATGGGCAGTGGTAGGGCGGAAAAGGAACGCCGGCTGACCACCCGGACACCCACTACCCTGCTAGCACAAAAAGGACTTTGAAGGCGAAAATGGGTGGTAAAGTCCTTAACCGTCAACTATAAACCTGAATCCATGGTTAAGGACTTTGGCGACCATTTTGAAGGCGAAATTTGTCCTTCCACTGCAGCTGTATTAAGTACACAGTGAAGGACTTTGCACCGTGTCCAATCAGAAACCTAGGTTAAACAGTGAATGACAGACAGACTGGCGGAGTATGAATGGTCATTGACGGTTGACCTTGGGCGGCGTGGACCAATGGCCGTGCACGCACCACGACGCTACGCACGCACCTAGCCGGTACCCCTATACGCCGCACCTACCTACAAACCCCTGTACGCCGCACCTAGCTGCAGCCCCTGTACACCCCACGTATTGGCTACCCACCCAAGCTCGCACACCGCTGGAAGGGGGATCTCAAATCCCCACCTGCGTTTCCCGTTAATAATAATATGTAACGCAGGTATCACTACCGCTTACTAATGCAAAGTAAATGTGCGAGTCATAGCTAACCGCCCATATGACCTCTTTTCTCCTGCGGCGTAACATCCTGCTGCTACTGAATGGAGGAAACCATGTTTAACACGGCGCACAGGGTCCAGTCCCACTACTCACAGTGATGCCTTAGTATTTCATTCCCAATAAGCACAAAGATAGCGGGAATGGAATCCGATTTTTTCACAGTAAGAAGTCCGTTTACCGACGCATATTAGTGGATACATTAAATGGAAGGACATCAATATTGACAACAGAGGTCCATGTTCCGTTTGAATCGGTTACGCTTCTTCCATGCTGTCTCATGGGCGCTCCAAGTCCACGAATTGGAAAACCTTATTTAAGAAATGTTAATAAGTAATCCACCATTTCATACCTGCTGGCTGCTTGCACAACCTTTGGTAGTGTCGCGCCATGCGTTGCTACGAATCGATTTCAAGTATTTCCTGACATCATCATCGGGTGACACAATACTTCCGGAGAAACGTTTTAATAGAGCAGCTACGACGGGGATGAAAGGGCAAAGATGTTGCTTACCTTGCACTTCGGTGAATAGCTTCGTCTTCCGGAATCCGTGTTTGTTGCGGAGACCGGAGTAATTGATCTCCGCCATCCATGACCGCGTTAGAAGACGCTGCATCATGAGGCGTACAGTCTCCGACAACGTGTCTCCATGCACACCTTTCAGTTAAGTATACTGCATGCATATGTGAGGTATCAAGGAATCTTACCAAATATTGAATGCATCCTGCATTAGTATAACAAATGACTGTAGTTCCTCCATTGATGTAATTTGCGAAGAAAGCGGCGTTGCCTGCTGCCCTGTTTGCCCGGCAATGGTTGCAGCCATCGATCTCATGTAACTCTTCACATACTCCAGTGTCTCCATATGTATGTATTCTCAACAGTCTATTAGCTAGACACAGAGCCAGCGTCCCCATAATTTTCTGAACATTACCTGAAAATGTATACCGTTTTAGGAATGTAGGAAGTTACCATCTATGAACTCCAGTTTATTCTTCAGTTCGTCCACATTGCCTGCAAGATAATGGTAAAACCTCAAGTACATGCTTACGGTGAATGCCATTCCAATCGCTTGTAGGAAAGGTGATGAAGGAGGATGCAGGTAGACTCTAGGACTAGAACGCTCAAGCTACAAAGTGTACGAACCAATCGGAATCCGTTTTCCGAATCTGTTCGTTCGAATTTTTACCACAGTGAGATGCAGTATTGTACGCTGAAGTTTAATATTAAGAAAAATGTATCCCTTACCTGTATAAGCTGGTTTGTATCCGCCCATGTTGTATTGCTGGGAAGACGACTGACGTGGGTTTTACCCATCGAGCGGGCCAACTCAGTTAAAGAAAAGATAGGTAGAGAACCATAGAGAACGGCTGTGGGGACCATGCGCTTCCTGGGGTGGCTCCAAGTCATCGGCAGTCTGTAGACTTCGGTGTACCTGTATGTTATTGATGCACATACGCCCTGTTTTTTCTTATATGAAGTAATAAGCAATAACATAGGGAGATTATAAATTACCGGTATGTGGTAATAGTTCACATTTTTAGGCGTTGGGATCTCATTTCCCTTTTCTCCACAGGACAATCTCTTTGATCAATTTATCCGAGGCTTGTTTTCGCGCGCAAATACCGATCCCGCAATGTGGGGTCACTAGGCAACATGAAAGGCAATTGTCGGTTTGTACACCGAGGTCTCATTAATAATGCTGAACATCAAAGGTTAGGTTGAAGGTGGCGACGTACATATAAAAAGATCTTGATTAATAGAAACACCGAAACGTCTTGCAATATCGTCACCGATATTACTAAGCGAATGCGCCCCGCAAAATAGAAAAGAAGCTCACAATGAAGCTATCTACGTAGAGTACGAGTAATTGCGCAACTGAAGATAACAATGCGCAAACTGTGCGTTAGGGCGATAGCAGCTAGGGCAAACCAAGGACAAAGCTTGAGAAATGAAATCAAGCTGAAAACTTCATTCTTGCAATACTGCAATGAAAACACATATAGTGCTTCTTATATCTAACTCACGTCGAAATGGCTTATTACCAACTCAAACTTTTTCTCCGCTATCGAAAATGCACAACGAAAAATAGAAGTCCACCACGGCGAAGCAGAATTGACAACCAAACGGAGCAGTGCCAGACGAAGCGGAAAATTTAAGGGCGCGGCAAAATTCAAAAGGTGGGTCGATGACTCTTTTTAAGAAATCATATAGGATTTTTTGACAGAATGAAGCGGCTAAACAATGCTATGCTTATATTTGAGTTAACGTAACCTACACATATATGTGCACCCCTTGCTGGAATACGGAGTAGATCAAGTAGCCACCAATATATTACTGAAGGACTTTGACGACTGAAAAAAGGACTGCATGTGCTAGCAGGGTAACTGGAGACCTTGTTCCCCGGCCGCTCGCCTGCTTTTGAGGTCCGTGATGGCTTCCCTCAACTTCAGCCTATCGGCTAGCGGAAGGTCCGACTGAACGCTAGTATTTGTACCTTTCAGCTTGAACGCAAACCGTATGAGAGCATTGCGTCCATCCGGGGTAGAGAGTACCACACGAAGTAGCCGCGGTCGCGGGTTTGGTATATTAACTGGGGCGTTCCCCAGTCTAATCAACTTTCTGACAGTAACGCCTAGAAAACCAGGCGGAAGAAGCTTCGTTACTCACATTTTAAACCATTGAAGTTTGTCCAACATGCGTTCAGCAGGAAGGACAGCAGTAGATTCAGCCGCGTTACGGAATATAACGCTACTATCCATGAAAGAATCGCCACGACGGGGTGTATCAACCCCACGGGTCTTTATAAATAAATAAATTTTAATAAAATGTTTATTCTCGACTGAGCGAGGCACGTCTGCACAGACATGATCAGGTTAAGAGTACAAACTGTGATCAGTCAATGTACAATGGATCAATGAGATTGTCGCATAGAATGTTATATAAATGTATGTAAGTGTGTATGTGGGCGTGTTTAGCCGTGTTTATGGAGTTCGTAAATGTATTCCAGTCTTTTTGATCGTGCTTGAACGTGTGGCCAGTGTTAAATGGGTGCTTGATGGCTGTGGACTTGAAGCGGTCGTCCGGATAAGCAATGGGTGACTTTAGTTGGTGGCGAGTCACAACCGCCACGTCACAGTGTTGTTAAGCGGACATTTGTGGCTTTTTATAGTGAGAACGCTTGCCAGGCGGAAACCCACCACGTCCTGGAACACTGCCGCCGAACTATTTGCTGGAAGGGGTAAACCCAATCCACCCAGCTGGCACCACGAGGAGGTTGTTCGGCCAGCCAGCTCGGAGCAGGTGGCTTCACCACTGGTGATGGTACTGTATTTAGCCCCTCCGATGATGCAGCAACGGCAGTGTTTTTCGAGGTCTTACTTTTCGGGTCATTGATTTCACCGGAAGGCTTTATGGCAGACTTGGTTTGCTTTTTCTTCTTGATAACGGGAGCAGAGTCCCGTGATGCCTTTTCGCTTTGAGCAAAGTCAAACAAACCTTGGGGGCCGGCATACACATGAATGCACTGCTGCGGGTAAGTTACATTTGGCGTAGCATACGTTCCATTTCTTTAGAGTTGCAAATCACGGTAGATAGCATGCTGGCTCGTAGAAGTTTCCCTTTGGATTTCCCATATATTTGGCAATTGTGAACGCTACCCACTTGCCTCAAGGAACCGCTATATTGCTTGAAACGGTTGTATGCATTGTCATTCTGCAATCATTCTTTTTCGCAGGTTTCTTCGGTTTCCAGTTAACGCACTACGCGTTTTAAAAGCCAAAGAGCGCCATTCGTAGTGCTGACAGACAATAGGCGCGTAAAAACTGACATCAACGCACGCACTGCACATGTCACGGCTGCACTCTTGAACCTGTGGCATCTTTAGTGAGAGAAGGGAGTGTGGGGTCATCTGAAAGTCCGTGTTTAATAGGCCCCAGTGAGGACCTTCGTGCTTTATGGTAATGTGACTTGGCCCGAGCTGTCTAAATACCTATGGATCCTTCAAGTCTTTGCTCATGGTTGTCTGCGCACTACCGCAGGTGTTGGTTGGCAACAGTGTCCACGTGACTCACCTTGTGCTTGGCTCAAGACGCTTCAGGAGATGGCTTTCAACCGACCCCAGTGGCGCGTCTGATGCCGTCTCTCAATTTGGTTACACCATTTAATATGCGTTTGGTGCCGAGCTATCTGCGGAGTAATGGCTGTTTATAACATGGCAGTGAAAGCCGCAAGGAAGCTGTCTCACTGATGCCTACTTATTTTGTAAGATAGTCAGCTGTTTGCGACGGTATGTTGTTTACACAAGGTGTTGGCGCCTTGGCGCTGAATGTTTGCTCAGTGTATTAAGTTTTTCAGGTAAACCTCTTCGCTCCCTCTTATTAATCATTTGTTCATAAATAAATAAATAAACATTTTATTCTCGACTATGCCAGGCAAGTCAATGGAGGCATGATCAAACATGTACAACTGTACAGACATTTTATGGTAACTGTAATAGTGAAAGTAGAAAATTGTTCATATGTCCATGACTGGAACCGTACGGTGGTGAAACTGCGAACCAATAATTTGGCTGTTGTGAGACCGGGACCTCGGCTAATAATAAATTGAGAATCCTGAAGGATCCTATGGAAGATAATTGAAAAGCACGCTCAAGAGAGACATGACAATACAGTGAGTTCGTGCACAAGTAATGCAAAGGTCACATGTTTCACGGGTTTGCGCAGAACGAGTAAGCGTAGCTTTTCGTTGGTTCTGCCTCGGGATCTTACGGTAAGGTCCTGATCGACGGTCGACGGTGATATCGTAGAAAGTAAAAGGTCGACAGTATATGCGGATGTAGAAGTTCCAGTGTAACGAATTTAACTAGAATGGTGTCGCTAGTTGACTTGCCAGTGTGAAGTTTTGGGCTGTGACTTTATTCGGTGGCAATTCATATTCGCCACGTTGCAGTGTTGTTAAACGGACATTTATTGCTTTTTATAGGGAGAACGCTTGCCAGGCCAAAACCCACCGCGTCCTGAAACACTGAATGGCAGGTTGTAACTGGCTATGTTTCTTGATGAACTTTTGTTTGCTCGGATATTCGCAGTCAGGTTGGGTCCCATTTTTCTGCTGGCTGAGGTGTTAGCCGGGTGCATATTGCGTTCCTGGCTCCTGTCATGTGCCTGATTGGTAGGTCGAGAACTAAACATTCTTTTTGAATATGATGTGCTGATACTCTGCATTACCACGTGAAGCCTCCGTGGGATATAGATTGAAATATGTTGAATTGTTGTTGAAGTCTTGAAGGATAGAATTTAGTTCAGAAGAAAGAATCACAGATCCCCCGAAGTATGTAGTAAAATTGATTAGAAATGTAGGAAATCACGGTCAATTGAGCACTCAACGCGGATTGAAGAGCTCATCATGACCAATTGTTCTGGCTTTGTATCGCAGGAGCATGTGCCTTCCGAAGTCAATAGGAGTTCCCTAGGCAATAACTATTTGAAAGAGATAGTGTTAGGCAAACTTAACCCAAAGGTTTAAGCCTGCAGGACTAGTTAACACTAGTCCGAGGCGGTGCACGGAAGTAAGCGCGGATATCAGAAGGCAATGGGAGTCGGACAAGGCGGATTGTATTCGATGGGCTACAATAAGAAGCGGACGGATGAAGCGAGGCGAGAGCGTACGCGTGAGCGCGGGAACTTACAAGGCAGTTGTGTGTCGAGCCGGTTGTAAGATTAAAACAAGAGGGAGTAATATACAATCGGTCGACAATTAAATTGTACCTGAAAGATAGCAGTTATCTTTTAGGGTACTACAGAGCTCCCCTTAGAAGGCTGAACATAGAAAGCCTTCGAAATCGAAAAAAACTGTTGAAATGAGGTTCGTAAGGCAAAATCGTGCCGAGTAAAAATGAGCGTGCTTTCGTGTAAATGGGGGTTCATCGGAAGTCGGAGTCCGCTGTGCCGTTTATGATTTGTTATTTATTGATTGCAG
>OX104064.1:113535503-113720194 GCA_944474145.2 Dicrocoelium dendriticum
AAACCGAAGAGACTCCCATCAAAACGCATTTGCAGGTTAGGAGAATGTCATCGGGTAGTAAAAATCGATCTGGCTTGTTCGCACTGTTTGGATTGGTACCATACAAAATGTGCAAATGTGTCCCAACAACAATTACGGGAACTAAATAGCTCCCGAAATGCATGTTGGTTCTGTACTGCGTGTTCCACCATCCCGCTCGTTAAGTGCTTGCTTATCCTAGCTGAGAAATGCGACCAGTTAATCGCAGAAGCCGAGCAGAGGATAAAAAATAATATTACTTCATTGGAATCGAGTATGGACCACAGAAGCATAGCGGCTGCTAAGCAACGGAATGCTGAACAAACCGCTTCCCTTGCGCAGCAATCAGCCATGTCTCCATCTCCGTTGTCCTCTCCAACTTTGGTAGAACGCCGGGCGAAAACAGACTGTACCTATGTGAGTCAAGCAGTACCCACAGCAACGAAAGTCAGGCACCATTAAAAACGCCTGGTTTAGCAAATTCCTCTAGACCTGACATCTAGTATTAACAAGGATGGAGCAGCCAAACACCAACCCTTGGTACCTGTAGCTCAAATATCTCTTGTCGAGACTATGCCTCCCAGAACATTGGTTACGTTTGCAGAGATTGTTGCAAGGGTCCACCGAGAAGCCACCGTTGCGTCCTCTTCCATTGTAAACACCGCTAACGCAAATGGAGAGAAAAACAGCAAACAATCACTTGTCAACAAGTCAAGACAAATGAGTATCATACCTTGTGGATCGATTAAAAAGAGATCCAACAGCAGTGCCCGGACTGTTGTATGCTCAAATGTCCCTGAATCGACCGTCATCACATTGCGGGAGAAGTTATCAGATGACCAAGACCAATGGAACTCATTGTGTATGCAGATGAGTATCAAAACCAAGCCCATAAACTTGTCACGAATTACTCGGCATCCGAACTCGCCACACTATGGTGAACCCAGATTTATTCGGGTAACTCTAGAATCCACCACCGACATGGAAAATATTTGCTCTCCGCAAGCGCGCTAAAACACGAATCTTGTGTGATACGTATCTATCCTGATGTCACCTGGAGCGCGCGACAACCAGAACGAAACACCGAAAAGGGGCACAGCAAGCAAGACCGCCTAAACACAGTCTTCATGCATGGCGTGCCAGAACATCCTTCTAACGAGGTTCAAGAGATCGGAAAGCATGATTTAGAACAGTGGCGGTTCATTAGTGAAACACTTTCTTTGGATGATGTTGTGGCACTATCGCTCACCAGGATACCTCTCTCATGGAATTATAGAGGATGCGCCCTTGGAATCCTAAAACTTGTGGTTCAGTCAAAGCAACAAGCAAAAGACGTTTTGGATCGATGGCGGAGAAATCGGAGACATCTTCCTTCCGAAATTCGGTTAAAGGTCGCAAACACTTTGCACAGCTCAAATATTAAAGCAACTGAAGCAGCAAGCATACTAACGAATGTACCGAAGTGTAACTTGACTGCTGCTTTAATTGACTTTGACGTAGGTCTAAACGAAGGTTGGGACGCACCTTGGCCGAATCACGTTGCAAACGAGGTACCATTGACCCATCAAAAAACTAGTAACTGCCGACCTCCCATCGGTCGGCATTCTCCCACACTTAACAGCTTCATCTCTCTGCGGGCTCCTAGAGACCGAGAAACTGGCCTGCTTGTATACAAATGCTCAGGGACTTTCTAACAAATTGTCTGAACTGATATATCGCCAAGCTTCCGGCTCGTATGATGTCATTGGTATCACCGAGACATGGTTGCACACGGGAATGACGGACGCTGAAGTTTCGCTACCCGGCATGTCGCTGATCCGGAAAGACAGGCTTACTAAAGGAGGTGGGGTAATACTGTACTACCGAAACGACTTACAGTGCGAAGCCGTGGAGGATTTAGATTCGCAGTTCCCCGACTCTCTTTGGTGCCGGTTGCAGTTAAAAGACAGGGACGCTTGACTTATTATCTTGGTGTACTGCGCCCCTAACTCAACACCTGAAACCGATTACCACCTAATGGCTGCTTTAAGGTGCAGTTTACAACAAAAGTACACTCACATTCTTATCATGGGTGATTTCAACGTACGTTGTTTAGAAGCCTCTGTCCCGATCGGAGAACAATTCAAAACCGATCTACAGAATCTAGTAACTACTGTTCCTCTTTACAACCACAGCACTGCCCACTCGGTTCAGAACTAGTAACAGGCCATCTGTGCTGGACCTTGTGCTTACCAACGAGGAACATATGATAGATGCGTTGGTTTTAGACTGCCCGCTGGGTCGCAGTAATCACGCAGTCATCAGTTTCAACTTCGTCTGCTATGCAGAATATCTGAATGATAACGATGATACTGTGCAAACCATCACAAACTACGACCGACGCGCCCAGCTAGTCATCGCCACAATATGGTCTTTCCTCGAAGAAGAACCCCCGGAAGTCGCCTGGCTCGAGGTCGTCAACACATTCAGTCAGCTGATTGCACAGGCTTCAGAGATAAAATCTTGCAATAATTGCAAATCCGTTTCTTTCGTTAGGAGCAGAACCCAAAAATGGATGACAGTAAGCAACGCAGCATGGCGAGTGTACTCAGAAGCACCAGCACCAGAAACTTGGGACAGCCTACGTAGTCCAACGTAACCACTGCACTTAACTGTTAAGAGAAGACAAAGCCGCCTATCAGCAGAACATCGCAAAAACCTTCAGTGCTAACCCCAAACTGCTGTACAAGCACGTTAATAGTCTACGAAAGGTGAGGCAAGGATTTTTCTCCACTCAAAACGGCTGATGGCCCAACAAGAACGTCTATGGAAGCTGCAAACGCGCTGCAGATGCAAGACGTTCCCACGTTTCAAAGCGTCTTGCCACCAAGCGATCCACCAAGCTTTGTATCCTGCTCACCAGGACTAACCCACATCAATTTTACCGCAGACGCTGTATTGCAAAAGCTGAATTCTCTACGCAAACACAGCTCGCCGGGTGTCGACACCATTCGTTTAGAGGCATTGGGAGCAGCAGCAAACCAACTGGCAGGACCTTTAGCTCAGTTTTTCCAGCATTGCTTAGACCAGAACCAAGTTCCCGCCATGTGGAAGCTTGGAATAATAAGTCCGCTTCACAAAGGTGGAAGCAAAACTGATTCCTCCAACTACCGTCCAGTAACCCTTCTTCCTATACTCTCCATGGTCATGGAATCCACAGTCGCCGATGCACCGGCGTGCTATCTGGAAAACTGCAAACACATCACTCTTGACCAGCACGGTTTCCGTCGACAGCGGTCATGTACGACTAATTTACTAATTGCACGCAGTAGTTGGACCGAGACAGCCGACGCTGAAGAAGGTGTTGATGTGATCTACTTGGATTTTTCCAAGGCTTTCGATGGTCTAGACCATCACATACTACCATCCAAGCTGCAGCATTAGGGGATCGGAGACCCTCTTCTAAGCTGGATTGCCAATTTTCCACTTCAACGGCAATTATTGGTCAGAGTTCGGAGCTCTTTATCGGACCCCATACAAGTGGAGTGTGGTGTGCCGCAAGACTCGGTTCTAAGTCCACGTTTGTTTTTGGTGTTTATTAATGACCTTGCGCAGGGAATTGCTTCAAACTTCCTAATGTTTGCCGATGATATCAAGATCTGTCGCAGGATCCAGGCGAACGCCGACCAACGTGTGCTTCAAAGTGACTTAGATACAGTGTATCAATGGTCGACCCAAAACTTATTGCATTTCAACGTCAGTAAATGCAAGGTGCTTTCCATCCGACATCAAAGCAGCTACTCATACCGACTCGGAACGGATGTACTGCAACAATCAACTCTCGAACGTGACTTGGGTGTCCTGGTTCAAGATGACTTGGGTTGCTCCAGGCAATCCGAAAAGGCCTCGAAGACCGGGAACCAACACGTCGGGCTGTTGAGGCGGGCGTTTGGACAAATAAACAGCTCCATATTTCGACAAATGCTCAGTGCGTATGTTCGCCCCCATGTCGAATATGCAATTCAAGCCTGGCATCCATGGCTGAAACACGACCTTAATGCACTGGAGCAGCCACAACGCCGGGCATCTAAGAACGTAATTGGAATGCGCAATCGTTCCTACCAGGAGAGGCTGCGACGACTGGGATTGTTCAGTGGAAGCTATCGCAGACTACGAGGCGACCTGATTATGGCATACTTGATTCTGCGAGACCCACATCATGTGTGCCGCCCTTTACTGCAACTCAGCAGCAATACAAACCTGAGGGGCCACTCATTAAAACTCGCAGAACAATACAGTCGTCTGGAGTGCCGCAGAAATTTCTTTTCCATCCGTGTCTGTCACCCGTGGAATGCTCTCCCAGAATCGGTCGTCTCTGCACCGACACTAACAATATTTAAAAGACGGTTGGACGATGCACTCATCCACTTACACTTTGTTACTTAACACTACGTCTCCATCCTACACCTGGAGTTTACCATGGAATTATTTGTTGTTAACTGTGGGTGCTGTGAATCTAAGAGGATCGCAGGACTGCAGCGAAGCAAACGATAAGTCCTTATTTTCGTATTTAAAGTATTAACTATTTTACTATCCTTATCATCATTATTGTTATGTTGATATCCCCACCAACTATCCAACGGGACTTGTAAAGCAACGCTTCTTAACCCGTATAAATTCATTGTTCATTTTTCATTGTCCTGCTGACATACTCCGCAGACGTCCTCTGATATCAATCCCTGAGTAAGGCGTTTCCGATTCACTGGACCCCTGTAGCCCGAGGACGTCCGGGTGAAATGCTTACGGAAGCCTTTGTCTTTTAGCGCACTCTTATCGGGGCTCAGCTCCATCGCCCTGCACTTACGGGGCGATTTCCGTGTTCTGGAACCAGCTGCCAATGGTGATGGAACAGGTGTTGCCGGGGCAATTACAGGGCTGAGGTCATTCACCGGCGTCACTTACAGCGGGGCCCGGACATCGCCTGCGGACGTGCTAGCTACCGAGGACTCTGCGCCACGGTGCAACGTTCCCGGCGTATGCACGCCGCATAACATGTGTACGGTTGCCTCCTTATCTAACAGAAAGGGAACAGGACACCTGGACGTTCGACCATACAACTGCAACGTGGCATCCTTGGACATAAGCAACGCAACCATTTTCAGAAAGTTCAACGCAGCGGAGAAGTCCTCCGGCCCGCAGCTGCACAACTGCTTGCCCATATCAGTCAAAACATCTTGTGTCCTGCGAAGCTATATGGCGCGGCTTTCAACCGCATCGCCATCCCTTACATGATGGTCACGACCCTGCACATCGCCATCAGACGCAACACACTCGGAGGATGCTGCGTGAGGTTGCCGGAGTGCAATCCAGCGACATCCATGTAGTATGTTTTTTGCGGAGTGACATGAAGCGCCGCCACATAACAAGTGTGAGCGCATGGGAGCCGCTACTGCCGACTGAATTTTACAATCACATTCACTGCCCCGTGTGATGTATACCCGACGCACTTTCGAACGAGGGCAGGTAACTAACCAATAAGGCCCATCAGACCTACAACCGGGAACGGTAGAAGCACGGTAATGGGCTATGAAGACATTGCCTGCGAAATCGCTCAGCTGTGCAAAAACACAAGCCACTGAGGACACCTTCGGCGGAACAGAAATTACGCTCATGCACCGCCTTGCTATTATGCTGTTCCTTTCGTGCTCGATACTGTTTACCTTATCAACCACGCAGGTGAAGAGAGTGAGTAACGATGACCTCTCAGACAAATACTCCTTAAGGTGCTTGTTCTCATTCTCAACCCTGTTCGTCGTGTGGCATCTAAAAACCACAACATCCCTTAGTCTGTGAGCCGCCCAAGGGTCCGCGTGCAGAAGCCGCGTTGCGCGCAAATAACGGTGGCATTCAGGATTGGCACGCCGCACCGCGTTCAGCATTCGTTCAAATGCCGACACATCGCGAGTATATATCAGATTATGAAGCCAACCGCGTAACTGCATCGACGAGCATCAGAGATCCCACGTAGGCGACCGGAACGTCTAGCCATGTCTATTATCACGTGGTACCGGCAAAACACCACCTTCGCGTCGGGATAATAACGTCGAAACGCCCGCAACTGAGCAGCACATTTATTCATCACCACAGTGCGGTAACGTATGCTGCTAGGCACCATCTCCCGCATCGCCTCCACCGCCTGCCCGGAGGTAGCCTGCCCGTAGCTGTAGGACGTCTCACCAGGTAACAGGGCGTAGAAGAAGGAAATCCCTAGACTTGTAACATCCACGAACGTGCAATGCCACAAAATGTATCCATCATAATTTAGTTGGTGCGTCGCATCGCATAAAACAACCACCCCATAACGCTTTACAATGCCACGTACTACCGATGGAGCGAAGAATACATAACGAATCTGACTGCCCTCCGACACCATTCGGCATGCATCGCGCCCTTCCAACATCTTTGCCACCTCCGACACTTCACATGCGGTTGCATTTCGATGACGAATGCGCAAATTGCTGAGGTCCAAACGGGTTACACGTTCGCCGTACTCCTGATGGATGAAGTGCTGCAAATCAGGCGTGCTATGGAACCTGCCCATCAAACGCAGAACTTCATTCTCTTGCCGCGGAGGAAGCCGACGGTTGCGTGCATACACCCAGGAGTTACCCAAGTGAAAATCATGACTATGCATCATTAAGCAACTTCGCACGATATATTTTCCTTCTTTCAAAACCACGGAGAATTGCGCCTCGCAAATTTAGGATTTGTATCTACCTGAGTTAACTGCCATGTTGCATAAATATTAACTTACCGCTTGCCACGCGATCCTGAACGTTGACAATGTACGCAAACGGTACAGGATATAACCGTATCTGTCCCCATCCGGCAACTGCTTCCGCCTTCCACGCTGGTACGTAGCAGCAGACTTGGAAGAACCACTGGAAAAACAAGTCGCCGTTTTAATCTGAAAACGTCCCAATTGCTTCTCCATGTACTCAACACTTTCATACTTCCCAACAACCAAACAGCTGAACAGCTCACTATTATCCACAACCATTGCGATAGCAGAAAAACCAAGTATGGCCACCGAAATAACAAAACAAACAGCATGCACATGCACCATTACCGGTTACCATTTCAATGGTGTCATACTTAACACACAATCCCATTACCCACACCATCCACCTAGTTCCAACTTTTTGCAAATTCATCCAACTTGGCCACGTCGCTAGGTAACTCGTTGCTATGTACGATTTGTACCACCGAACGTCCCGAAACAACACAATTTTCTGTTCCTGTTATCAAACAGGCCCTGGGGTTAACCAAATGCTACAAATTTGGTAAATTAATAAGACAAAAGTATCCACTCCCGTATGTTCAATAATGCACAGTGTGCGCATTGCAATTCTAAAAGTCAAATTTAGGTAGTCTGTTTTCATGGATGCTGTATTTAACAAATTCGCATTCTTGGATTCCGTTAAAATCTTTGGATTTCCGTCAGTTATACCCTAAAAGCTAACCTTTGTAAAAATTTTGTCGGCACGTGCGTCAGTCAATAGTCCGTGGGTTATCATTTATGCGTCTTCTCGGCGTCCTGTCTAGATGTGGTTATACGCAAAACTGAACACAGACGTAATGTGCAGCAAAACCGTTTTGAAATGAATGCAAACTAGTGCTCAGTCAATAAGCTGTGCACGCTGTTTTGCTAAAGTGCCAATATTCAACTCTCGTTCCTAGGTGTATACTTATCGATGGTGAAACATCAAAGCGTGTAATGCATGCAGCTATATTTGCTTTAAACATGCGTAACATTAATGCAATATTGGTAACTAAATTAGAAATCATTCACTACAAGTTATAAAATATAAGCATACTATTTCTGAGCCCATTAATTAAAAATACTTGCCGTGTGCTGATAGTCTCATCCTGGCCTACTTAATTAGTCTCCTATTGTGCCGATTTTTTAGCCTCGGAACTTTAAGGTGAAACGCATTATTAATATAATGAAGTAAGTAACAGTAGGGAGTTTGTGAGTTTCGTAGCAGTTGATACGTCATAGCAGACATATTTAAGTGGCTTCTTTAAAAGCGAAAATTTTGAGAAATCATAAGGTACTTATGCAGAATTATGGTCCCTATGAATTATGATTTTGTCCATACATATGGACAGTGCATACTTCCATTGAAGCATGCTTTTACAAGTGTGTAGTGCATGCAGTTATATTTGCCTTAAACATGCATAACACTAAATCAATTTTGGTAACTAAATTACAAAATATTCACTACAAGTTATAAAATATAAGCATACTATTTCTGAGCTTATTTATAAAATACTTGCCGTGTACTGCAAGTCTCGTCCTGGACTACTCAATTAGTCTCCTACTTTGCGGATATATTTAGCCTCGGTATTTTAATGTGAAACGCATTATTAATACAATGAAATAGGTAACACTAGGGGTTTGTGAGTTTCGTAGCAGTTAATGCATCATGGCAGACATATTTAAGTGGCTTATTTGACAGCGATTTTGTAAAATCATAAAAAACTTATGCAGAATTATGATACCAATGAATTATCATTTTATCCATACATATAGACAGCGAGCCCTTCCATCGAAGCGTGCTTTTGGCCACGTGCCGAGAAGGAAAAGGAGATGAAAATAAATGTCTTTATATGTCCATGGATGTTGTTAACTAATGTTCTAAATCATTATCGGCGCTGGTTAATGCGTAAAATCTTTCTTTTTAACCGTACTTTCTGTCAGCGTTAGTGATATTTAGAGCACCATGAGTGACGAATAATTCGTCACTGTGGTAGTACGTACTTACAAGTCTGTAATCGATTACCGCATAACGTTGACGGAATATGCATCCCTTCCGCGAGCGCAGGGAAAGCGTGTGCCATCGTGCGAGTGTTGTAACGCCTTAAATGACCAGACATTTTGCCCTCAGCAGTCTAAATGTACACAATATGGACGACATTTTGGTCACCCAAAATATTTTTCAAAGCACCTTTAAATTTAGAAACGAAATTTTCATTGTGAAAAATTTCGTAAACATGAAGCGGAAAACTACCCACTAATTGTACTTACGCAATGCAGTATCCGTAACGCCAAACCCTAAATGATTGTGAATGACCAAACCTCGTAAGAACAAAACTAAAGTAGGATGAGTTTTAGTCAAACAGTATGCTTTATCTGATGCTATCTCACCATATATCATGAGTGCGGTGCTGTCGGAGCCTTTATACTACAAGCTCAATCCTCGGAGTCAAATGATATTAAAACCCACTTGGGTCCAATTACCTCGGCAATGAATGTGTCACTGATGGAGCATATATACAACGAGCACCAGCCTTGGAGCCGTGTGCGATTATAACCCACTTGTGTCCTATTACATTGGCAACGAATGTGCCACTGATGGAGCCTATATAAACGAGCATGAGCCTTGGAGCCGTGTGCTATTGCAACCCACCTAGGTCCTATTACACTGGCAGCCAAGGTGCCGCTAGTCCAGTTAACTGTTAAAAATGCTTTAATCCCAAAGGAGCTCAGAAACCGCAACAACAACGGTGCATTGTATTTAACAAAATGCAGTGAGAAAAGTCCAGCGTTGTTCAGTATATTCGTGCCTCGGACGTGCATGTCCCATGCGGGGTATCATTAAACAAAGTCGTATTCAGCGGCTGAAATATGATGGTATTGCGAAGATATAGCCTACTGTCGGGTAATGTAGTGAGTTTTTATTTGAACAAGTTTTTTCTTCTCAGCGTTTTCTTTACTGGGCTAGAATCCATGTCGACGCTACAATAAAGTAAAAATGGGAGTTTAAATTGCACAGAATAACTTACTTTTGCACCCCATTCTGCATAATACCTCTGGTTGAGGGGAACTCGACAGCTCCCTTTCGACAGCCTATCGATGAAAGATAAAGAAAAAGCTCATCAGTACCAAGTGCATGTGCAATATGGTGGGTTACGGTTTGTTGACTTGTACTCGGATCGGCGGTAATCTCATCACTGAAGGAACTCATCGTCTGTCAGACGGCGATTGATAGGATGTCGCTCAACAATAAAGCGGTTAACTGGGTGATTGTGAGACAGATCAAAGGTTGTGATTCTCAGCTTGCGTTCCGTTCTAATGAGGTTAACGCGAGCTTTGCATTTAGTATCAAGTTAGCTGAAAGGTTTTGAATGATAGAAGCAAAATCCTTCCTGTACTTGTTAACTTGCGACGTGCGCAGCGGACACATCGATAAATGACCCTGTCGTACTTCACCCGTGTCACGTTACACTTTCTGCTGCTGTAGCATAAGAAATTGACGTAATGAAGAAGCATGAAGTCTGAAAACAAACCATTAAACTCATCAAAACTGTCAAAAGAACGCCCAAGGAAGCTTCTCCGGAAACCAGACTCCATGGAGTACGGATTCGAAAATACTGCTCGTGCCGCGTATCTGGTTTCCGACACATTTAAACAATCGCAATATCACGTTTGCACAGAATTGAATAAAACTGCAAAGGCAGAAAGATAGCCGGGAATCATGCCATAAAATGACTCGAAACTATTTATTGCGCACTACGTTTTGCGGGGTAACGGTGCTGCGACATAGTCGCCGCAACGATAAGCGATTAAAGTGTTGCCCGTGACGGATGCATGGTACAGTCATGGTAAAAATGCTCATAAATTTTAGATGTTGTATGGTCATGTAAACGGTAAGGGTAAGTTAAGGATAATTTCTATATACCTTAGGGTTAAGGAATGAAGGCAGTGTAAGTGGCTTGTTTATATTTGATATTGGGGTCAGGCGGTAGCTCGATTTTTTGGCGTGCCATATTGATCGAGCTTTTCAGCGGAAATAACGTGGAAACCAGTGTTTGAATAAACACTTAAAACGCAATTTGATTATGGTCAAATTTTCTCTGATCCAAGATATCTTGGATCGATTAAAGTGGTACCAGCCAAAGCGTCTTTGGCACTTAATGGTAACATTTTCCGTTGTTCCCAGTTTTATCCCGTTTTACACCCAGCTTTTGCTATTTTATTGCGGTTGCTTTCCTATTGTATACGGGTTGTAATTCTACTCTGTTTTCCACATGAACATGGCTGTCTCGCTAAACACCGAGACGGATGGACCTATGGGGTCCTCTTTTCATTAGTCTACTGCAGCTTGCGGACAGGTTAACTGTTCAGAGCCAGTAACAGATTTGTCTGGAGGTATGCAGTTTGACGTCTGCTGCCGCTGGTATAACGAAAGCTGTACCTGCCTACAATCTGACTAGTACAAAATGCTATCATCAAGCGTTCATTTTCTTTTCAGCGGTGCTGAATGCTGCGCTCAAAGATCGACGCGCACTGCTCTCACCTGTGTTAAACTTTCAGCGCTGGCTTCAAGGTTGGCAGACGTTGAGATGGCCATAACCAAACTCGCTTCTATTGCGTCGCTCGATAAGAAAATGGGTATGATTTTAAAATCCCTGAATATTTCGATTGAAGACACTGCAATAGACGGCAACATTGCTGACGATCCATCGATTAGGGTCTGTCATTCGGTCATGAAGTCACACATCCTATCGGCCAATCCAGGTAGCATTGCTGGCTATCCTCATGAGCCGATCAAAGTGAAGAAAAATAGGGTGCGGAACTACCAAAAGCCCTCTGCTAAACCCAGAGAATTAGTTGCCACGGCATCTAAAAAGGTGCAGTCTTTGACAGTCGTAAAGTCGTCTGACGATTGTGCACAGGAAAACCTTCCGAAGATGCTGACCGTCTCGGTCGCCACTGAACCAGGCCGTTCTGACGAAGTGCTGGTAACGGCCCCTGCCCCAGTGAACCAAAAGTAGAAGCGGACTAGACCTGCTCGTTAAACTTCGAAGGGGCTTGAATACCCAGGAACTAGTAAGACGCCGGGAATAGAGCGGAAAACCTACGCTACCGTTGCTTCAGCGTCGCCTGTGAAGGCAGCGACGGTCCCTCCGCCAGTGGTGAAAACAGCTGGTAAAGTCGTCGACTCTAAGGCACGTGGGGTAAACACTCCCCGTCGTGCCGACTCTATCATGGATAGTAGCGTTATATTCCGTAACGTTACTGAATCTGCGGGGGCTCTCCCAATGGAACACATCTTGGATGACCTCAAGTGGCTGAAAATGTGGTCAGCAAGCTGCTTCCACCTGGCTTCCCTGGTGTCACAGTCAGAAAGCTGACCAGATTGGGGAACTTCCCTATTGCTACGCCAGATTCACGACCCCGACTACTTCGCATGATCCTTTCGACCCCGGAGGAACGCAAGTCAGCACCGCGGTTTGCGTTCAAACTTAAGAATGGTAGTGTCTGCGTTCAGCCGGACCTACCACTGGCAGATAGCTTGAAGTTAAAGTAGGCTATCAAAAAGCTTAAAACTAGACGGGCGGCTGTTGTGCAAGACCTCCGTCTGGCGGGTTTTCTGGTGGTCAATTTGAAGTTATTTTCCGCCCTAACAGAACTCATCCTGACGGCGCACGACCTAGGGATGGTTGTGCCGACTTTTTGTGGGAATAATGAGTAACGTGTGTAGCCTAAGTAACAAGGTGTACGAGTTGGGTCTACCTGTAAACAAATCTCCTCCTGACATACTTGCTTGCACTGCAACATGGTTGTCTCCGGCTATCGCGGACGGGTGGGTATGTTTACCTGGCTACGCGCTGCTTCCCTTCGTATGCATGACTGCTCTGACCGTCCCGCCGCTTGCGGAATAATGCAGAAATCCATGCGTAGGTTCATCACCGCCTATTTTACGCACGGGGTGTTTTCATATAACATTTCTTTTTAACAATATTGCATATTTATACTGCCTTACGTGTACTTTTAGCCAATATCCGGTTTACATCGATTTCGAACTGTCACCGTGGCCTCTTATGAGGCTTGCGAAACCATTTCTCAGTGTTCACCCTTGGTGCATTCAGAGCTACATACACGCTCACGCACCTAGTTGGGAAGATTTCTAAATGGTCCAAACGTCCGTCACTTTTATTGCATCTGCTTTCCCTATGTCCGGATCCATTTACATCCACCGCTGCTTATCACCTAGAACGTTACCCTGTATCGTTGTTGCCTTAGCAATTAGCCTTAAAACAAGACAACTACCGCGTTTTGTAATACATGATAGCTGTGCAATCTAATGAACATCAGTGAAGTAACCCGATATGTATATGCACTGCACCAACCGCCTGTCCGCCAAGCTGTGCGCAGAGCCGTGACAAAGGGATAATACTACATTTTCAGAAAACTAGTGCAGCACACGTGAGTTTCCATGAGCACATGACCGCCTTATGCCATCTGCTGCTGTAGAACCGTGAACCCCGGCATATTCACCCCGTCGTCCAGTTTAACGGCTAACCGAAGTCCCGAGGATTCCATGCAGAAATCAACCTCAATGAAACATTCATGTCCCGGAATCTCTATCATTAATAACTACGTCTGCACTGCGTAGATTCCCTTTGATTTGTTTTGTGTAAAACACGTGTTTCATGTGCGCATATTGTTTCCTGATTGGTAATATTGCCGCCCATTTCATGGGACATATTTGTGGTAATGGACAACCGTTCATGGAAGCTCGTGCAGTCCAATGACATAAGTTTCAATCCCGTTAATAATATCTTCTACCTATCGGGGTATGGACACCCTTATAAAGAAGCTTGAAATTCCGCTGGTGGAAACATCCAATGCCACACTTTCATAGTTGATGATGACGCTACGGTTACTGTACTTTATTCTTTTTCCATGCATAAAAGCAACAGACGCCATCCATGGGTCCGGTAAAGTATCCACATTAATGCGATACAACGACACATTAACACGGCCATAATATGCAAACGTCACGTTCACTGGAATACACAGTAATATGTACTCATGCGTATACGTGTGCTATACATACATAAAATTAATCACACCCCTGTTCACAACTTCTGTAAATTGCTCATTTATCACAAGGTCATTGCATGTGCTTCATACAAGTCACACATTTGCGTACCCTAAAACTTTCAGCTACTATTTATTATGCTAATTAGGTAATGGTATCCATGAAACACGCATTCCCACGACGATAATCACTATATTTCAACATGTAAAATAACATAGATCGGTTCATCTGTATTATGAGTAGCAAGTGTTTCTTGAGTTCATTACAATTCATTATCAACCAGAATATTGCAAAATATACATAGATGTGCATTTTAATAAATATACTTAAACGTGTGTACTTTTAACACATGTGCCAATGCATTACCATCTATGTTAGGTTTGCAATCATATATATATATATATATTTATAAATTACACTTGTCCATGCAGCCTTGCATTTCATACGGATACACTTATAGGTAGTGCATCCGTAACTTCATGCAGTCTTTTATGCAATATATGGCAAGCTATTTCCATTCCCTTTAACATTACCAAGGTTAATGGCACATAAATATAAGGACAAGCGCAGAAGTGCACAATCAAACACGCAAGTGCCATCCATAAGTTTTTGTTACCGTGCACCAATAAACCGACATACGCTTCCCTCCTATGGCAAGCATTGCTTTTTCATTTTCAAACTGAAATTAATGCACCTCCTTTGTATTCCATTTTTAATTTACAAAGAGTACGAACCATTTTAGTTAGTCTAATATATCTCGCATAGATGCTTTTTGGGTATCTAGACCCGCTGAAAGATAACATTCCACCTTTATCTTGCACAATTTCACCATAGTTTCCTAGATCCCTAGATCAGTTGTAACTTGAGGCATCACCCCGATTTTGGAATCGCGCGGATCGTTAAGCGGTCCCTCCCCTAATGTGCGACACCTCGACGTAGTGAAAATTGGTTAGATCGCTTGGTACACCTGCATCTTACTCGGCTAGATATGTGGTGTGTATTTATATACTTCTGTCAGACATGCACTACGAAGTAAGCCTACACTGGCTGGATGACGGATGGATAACCTTTATTTAATTTTAACATCTATTATAGACCGAATGTTCAAATGCAAGTTCAGGTGGGACCGTAAGTTAGGAGGATCATGTGTGTAATCCTTCTCGAGAGGACCGTTGAGCCAGGAGTTCAAAAGGGGTGTCTAGGTCTTGCTGGATCTAAGGCGACACATTCGAATCACACCTAAGTCAACCAATTACTGCCCAAATTTCATGCGCTGCCAGCCCATGCAGTGTCGGTTACGAGAAGCAAGAAACGCATAGTGGAAAAACTGGCAGTAACAAATATTGAAGGTCATTAGAATACAAGATAATTTCAAGGCGTGAGAAGTAGTACAACTAAAAGTGAAGTATAAAGATGTGAGTTGAGAAGGAGAAGTGGTAATTTTGTGTTATAACACATGAGCATCTAGTTGACACTCATATCCATTAACCATATATTCTCTGACGACAATTTCTGGAAGCGAATTCTAGCGTTCGATGACTCGGCGCCATAGACCAGTTTCCGCCCTAATCCGATGAGACAGCGGTTGGTCCGAGGTTTGTCCAAGGAACAAACAACCTAGCAGAATCAAATAACCACGACATGTCCAAACCAACATGCGCAGTTAAAATACAGAAGGTTATGCTTAGGTATCTGAGCGTAGTCATGCACTAATTGTAAACGATAGCTGCATGTAGAGAACCAGCTATTGTGCCACAATACGGGGCAAAAGCAAAAGACGGACCAAGCATGCTGTCTTAGTCACCAGCAACGGAGGAACTTCGTTCCGCAGAGCGAACCGCAGATTATTGCGCCGAAAAAGAGTTATATAACAGCTAGCAATTGAGCTCGTAGCTGGAGGGGAGGGACCGTTGGGCAATGGCCACATTTCCCAAGAACGGTACTTGAATCAGCAAAAACCATGCACTTTGGCTAACCACCACCGTTTGATTTTTAAACGGTGCACGCTATTTGTTTCCGCTTCAAAAACGAGCATCGTGCTTGGCTTTTTCCAAAAAGCCGTCGAAGGACGTAAAGCAATCATGAGTTTTCATAACTTGCTGGTCTACCTCGTGTTGGCGTGTGGATGGATCTCGTGCCTGAGGTCTTGTATTTTCCTTCCGGTGTCTGCGCTATGGACTGGTGTGATATTTGTTTTGAAATTGTCATTCAGCGCCGTGGTTTCCTTGTGTATGTTCTGGTATTTGGTGCGGGTTTGGGCGCAATTGTGTTAGTGGTAATAAGATCGCAACACCCTAACGTGGAGTCATCCTATATCAATGAGCATAGACGGTGAATATATCAGGCTGATTTGGAAGCAGCAGCTGCGGCCGGTGGAAGTGAGTAGTGGATGCCTCGCGGCGTCCTTGCTAGAGCAGTCTAGCCAATCCTTCATCGCTGAGCCTAGTGTAAAGTTACCCACAGGATCCAAGTTCTTGTTCGATGCAGCGGACAAATTAACATTGCTTTTTGGTTCAAACGATCTAAAGAGTTATTCCGCGTTATGTTTGCCCATCGTGATGACGCATAGAAAGACCGCCTTCTGCGCCGCAAACTCTGTTCCGCTGAACACGAAAAATACTCCAAGTACATCCTACCACAACAACCACGCGATCTTCAATTTGATGAAACTGTGCAGACACACAAATATCCGGTGAGTAGTCATCACTTTTCAATATTCGTTACCAGCGTCGCAAACATGTGAAACGTAACGCAGACGATTTCGCCGCCTGTGCCGACGCGCTCAATCGGAAACGCGAACGTTTCCAGCTACGCTCTCCTACAGACTACCAGGTTAAGCGCCTCGTGTTCAAATACAACCTTCAATCTCCAATGAATGGCAATGTACGCAAGCGACATTTAAGCAAAGTCGTGCAGGACCCCAAAATGACGTTACAATATATCACTACTGAATACCAGGGCCACATAAATCTGCAACACGATACGACCATGATCAGGCCACCCTCTCCCTACCATTCACTCTGTAAAGGTTTCCATGCCTTGCTTGGTGTGTCTCGACAAATTCGAGAATAAACTATTTATTTATTTATTTAAACGTCCTGTCGGCACCAGTTACCCACCCCATTCCGCCGTTAAATTGACACCTTCATCTCCGGGTTGGCATTTCGGCGAAAGGCACTACGTTTGTTGTTGCACGTTCAGGCGCTGCCGGTGTCAGCGGTGTGCTAAATTGGGCCAAAAAACGGATTTTGTCAGACCCAAGCAAATTTCAGGCAGCCCATGAAACTGTAGCAGCGATCAAGCTGACCCACTCAAGCCGTTTATTCCCTAGCCTTCTAGCTACATACAAAATGTACGTCGCTTCAAGTAGGAAAGTTGCTTCTGTAAAGCCAAAAGACCATCCCACCAACCTTTAACTAGACACCGGGTCCGACATCACGATAATTTCTATGGTGATATGAAGTGCAATAGGTAGCCCATTATTTCAAGCCACCACTCAGGAAGCAACCAATGCGTGTGGTGGTTCGGTTCACCTTACAGGTTAGCCTTCTAGCTCCGCCACCTACGATGATACTATAGCCATCCATACTGGTTATATTTCAGACTCCAATCTCAATCTCCTCGGTCGGGGTTGAGTTGACAAACTGGGTTTTCCGCTCTCCTGCTAAACGCTAAATGCCGCGGACTTCAGGCCTCAATCGCAAATTCCACTGTCCATGATTTCCCCACGGTTTTTTGCGAGGGTCTTGGTTGTTGCACACAAACTCAAGCAACTCCCCGGTTAAAGCCTGGATGTGTTCAGTCGTTTCGACCAGAGCGACCAGTACCTTATGCTACGCTCCCGTTGATAGATAAGGAACTACTCCGCCGCAACGAACTGGGCGTTTGATTTCCAGTGTCTTATTCTGCAGGTGCAGAGACAATGGTTGTTTGCGAAGCGGTAAGTGGTTCAGTTAGCGTACGTGCTGGTTCTTCCACCGGATTAAATGCTTTATTGAAAGACCATTGCCACACACGACCGATTCCTTAAGATATATTAACCATGCTTAACGGAGGAACTTGCTGCTCCAAGCTGGATTTGGCTGACGCCTGTCTGCGTCGAAGTATCCCCAGGGTCTCGAGAGCTGTTAACCATGAACACGCACGGCCGTTTGTTTGAGTACAACCATCTACATTTCAGCGTCAAGTCTATTCCTTCTATCTTTAAACAAACAATGGATTCCCTGATCTCAGGTGTAACCGGCGCTGCGGCGTACCTTGATGACATCATTATAATGGGTCGCACCACTGACGAGCTACACGGAAGGGTATCGGAGGTTTTACGTCGAATTAGGGAATACGGGTTCCGAATGCAACAGGACATATGCAAGTTCTTCCTCTTCCAATAAAGAAGTCACTGACTCACTGCACCAGTGGATCAGTGACTTCTTTATTGGCAGAAGATGGCGGGTGCATGTAGGTGACCACCTAACGGGTTGGTACCCGCTCACTAACAGTGTAGTCTAAGGCAAAGTACTGGGACCACTTTATACCCGTTCCACATCAACGAAGTGCCTAAGCTTCACCGGTCACCCTGTGTATCATTTAAGGAGGACCTGAAGATTTGGAGGATTATTGGTTCCGCTGCCGCATGTGACTTCCTTCAACATGACTTCGACCGCCTATCCGGTGGTCTGCAGAAGTTAACCTACCGGTTAACCAGGCCAAGTCCTCGTCTACTGGCCAGGTGAGGGATAGAAATTGGAGTGCCTACAAGCTGGTCGGCTACACTCTGCATCCCACCGGTTGCGTAAAGGATCTAGGCGTACTCGCACACTGTGATCTGAAGCCTGTCGACAACATGAACAGCCTGTACGCAAACGGACTACGGTTGCTTTGTGCACTTAAACCCAGCGTCTGCACTTTGTCCGAAGCGATTGCCACCCGCGTGTTCTCCTCCATAATAAGATTGGGGCTTGAGTACGGCTCACCCGCCTATTGTCCGATCACAACAGGTGATGTGCAGAGACTGGAACGGATCCGGCATGTAGCTACACGGCTCAACCCCTCGTTACGGTGTGTCGTACGATGACCGATGTAGGAGACTGGGGCTTCACCCTGTTATATAGTCACGTTCGAGTTGACCTTATTATGCAGCACCGGATACTGCACCTAGCCACTTCCTTATGTTGAAGCCGCTGCTGCACGTTCGCGCACCAAGCAGCACACGCGCACACCGGCACAAAAGAGTGGTACCGACTTTAAAGCACATCTGTCACGCTTTGTGCTTCGTGTGTCGAGTGGTGAAGTATTGGAACGAATTGCCGCAGACCCTATTCGTGGCGAAATCGGTGTGGGAATTCAAGATATTCCTTGACGCCCACTTTGCGGATAACAGGTATGGGGGACGCATCGCACCCGGATGAGATGTGGTGCAGCTGCAATATGCTGCCACCGAGCAGGCATCAGCGACGTGCTTCCGCACAGGAAGCAGCAAATTGGTTTCGCGCATGTGCCCAATCCACCTAAGATGGTGCAACACAGATTTTTATCATCTCGCTCTCTATCCTCAGTATTCAGAAATCAATTACCTTGGTTTCACCACCGACGAGAATTGCCGCCGTCCCGACCCTGAACCTTTGCGTGTAATCCAAAATAACCACACCAAAGGATGCTCCACCCCACACTCGTTCTTCTGGCTAGGGACTTACTACGGAACTTCCTTACTCGCCCTCCACAAATCCAGAGCACCACTGAATAAACTGCTTGAAAAGGACAGTGTTTGGTCGTGGTATCCAGCATGTGAACGGTCCTTCAACCGCCTAAAGGTAATATTAGGTTCCGACCTGCTCCTAGCACATTTTGATCCTAAGCCACCTATCCTATTCGCTGCAGAAGCCTATTGCTATTGTGTCCGTGTCGGCATCTCCCAAGTATTTCCAGATGGATCGGAGAAGTCGACCTTGCGTGCTTCTAGAACTCTTAGGCCAGGCCAGCATAATTATGCTCAAATCGAAAAGGAGGCTTTGTTGCTAGTGTTTGTCAGGAGAAAGTTCCATAAGATGGTCTGTGGCCGCCACTTCAGCTAACTGACCAATTTTAAGCCGTTACTCGCTATTTTCGGCTCTGAGAAGGCTGGCTTGCCAAACAGCCTCCTCATGTTATCAGCTGATTGTTCGGCGGCAGTATTCCAGGAAGCGCTTAGTTTTCGGCTGGCAAGCCTTTTCCTTATAACTAGCCACAGAGAGCTGTTTAACTACACCGCGAAGTGGCGGATGTGACTTGCCACTAAATAAAGTCACTGCCCCTGCCCCTCCCTGCGAGGCATTATACTTCCAGGGTGCTTAGTGCCTCAGGTCCTTCAGGTACCGAAAGACCTATGAACCATGTATTTGGTCGCCGGCTCTCAATAGGTTGCTACGCCCGCACATCACCCTGCTGCCTAGTAGGTTAGGTCGTTGAGCAAATGCACTGGGTAGGGCCCCCTAAGGTAACTCTCCACTACGGCCTGGACAACCGGGTAGTATCCTGCACACTAAAGAATAACGCACCACACCGCTTAATACTGCTTCTGCTATGCCTAGCTTCTTTGTGAATTCAAATGCTCATCCTCCACTCGCCGATCACCCAACCCCCCGTCCTTCACCTATATGTACTCTTATGGCTTCTTCGGTCACCGTCACAAACGACCTACATCTCATAAAGGATGGAAGTAACAGCCAAACTACTGGTTTTCAATGTACGGCGATCGCAACCGCCTTATCACTTGAACGAAAACCCAGCTCTTCTTCGACCTGATTCTCCATTCATCCTTGCAGCCTTTAATGTTCGAACTTTGACGCGAGTCGAACGACAAGCATATCTGACCCTAACTCTTGAAACCATTTTGGTTGACATCTGCTGCCTTTCAGAGACCAGATTACACGACTCTAGCGTTGTCATCGGAATGGCCTCTCCGGTAAACCCTGAAGCCAAATACCACTTGCGGCTTTCCAAAGACCCAGAAGCTGCCTCTTCTGGACAAACTGGTGTTGGGGTTGCTCTGAGCGCAAGGACTGAATCGGCTCTGCTTGAGTGGATCCCAGCCAACGTTTGGCTATGTGCAGTCTGATTAAGAGGTTCAGGTAATATAAGCAGACTTTGAGACGTTGAGCGTGCCTTGTTTGTCGTCTCCGCCTACACCCATCCAGACTGCAGTTTGGATGCAGTCAAGTATGCGTTTTACCATCAGCTACCTGAACTTCTGCGCTCCTCCAGAAGGACTGATACCGTCGGTCTTGCCGCGGACTTCAACGCAACAAGCGAGCGCCACCTTGGGGTAGTTTTGTTCACGGTGACAGTCGATCAGACAATGGAGACAGACTGCATGTTCCTTACTCCGATCCTGCCTTTTGCTGTCGGGGAATAATTTTCGGCACACGAGGAAATACGCTTGTACCTGGCACCCACCCTCACAAAGGCAAGCGTGCTGCCAGCTTGTTCACATATCAATCAGACATAGATGGCGCGGAAGCGCAACGGACTACCGATTGTACTGGGCAACGTATCTAGACTCCGATCACGCAATGGTGTGTGCTAAGGTTTGTGTGACTTCCAAAGGACCACACAAGCGCGCGCAGTATCTGCCAGACGTCAAAAATCTACAAGACCCTGCGATTTTAACCAGGTACTAATCCTCACTGTTAACCGTGCTTGGCTCGACCATTGGCAGTGACCTCGGTTCGCAGTGCGCGCGGATAAAAGGTGCCCTATTTTCACTAGTACCAAAACATTGGCTTTTAGTCGTCTCCTTGTCGCTGATGGACAAACGCCGCTTGATCCCATCGAATTCCGGAACCAGTGAAGTACACATGACTCTGGCTTTGGACCATGAAGTTTGATGTTGTGAACATGTTAGGGAGATGGAGCCTGCTAGTCTCATATAACACCATAAAACCTTTTAATCTCAGTGGAGTTACCGAAGGTGTTCGAGCTGTTATAAATGAAATAATATGCGAGGAGAATGGAAACTTAATCATCGATCTACAACGACATTTGGAGTGATGGGCCAAACATTTTGGCACATAGTTTTGTTGGCCCCGAGCTCCATCTGCTACCACTGGCGCTCGCGCTGGGGCCGAGTGGTCAAACAACTGGTGTGCTTTTAAATATCCCAGCAGCCTTTGAAGCTGTTGGTTGGACGGTACCGTGGCACCGCCTACGGTGGTATGGTGTCCCCAAGAAAAGCATCCGCATTTGTACACTCTCTATAGTCCAACCTCGGGCAGGGTTGGGGCTTATGACAAGCTTTCGCCTACCTTTGTGGAGTTCGACAAGGACGCCCTATTTCTCCTTTCGTATTCAATTGCGCCATTTAGCTGATGCTAAAGAGAGCTCTTGTCGATTCGTTGTGCGCAGGCGTTGAGCTCCTCCCAGGTAGGCGAGTTGCTGAGTTGGATTGTGCTGATGATATCGTCCTGCTCGGTAGCGATCCACGCGCCGTCCAAAGTGCACTAAAGCGTTTGGAGATCAAAATCAAAGTATGGTATATACCTTTCGCCAGCCAACTGCAAGGCTCTCTGCCAAGACTGGCAAGTGCGTCTGCTTGCACGCACTCTTGGTGGTGACACTAGAAGTCTTTGGGAGCTTTGTCTACTTGGGAAGTTGCATCACTGCTAGTGTGGCCGTTGGAGACGAGATTTCGATGCGCAGCTCGAGAGCACGCCTCGCTTTTGCTAGGCTGAGGCAACTGTGCCGTCGCTACTACCTTCGTCTCTCCATCAGAGGGCGGGGCTATTGTGCTACTGTTCCTGCTTTACTGTTGTAAGGATACGAGACCTGGCCCATTCGGGAAGATGACTTGTGCAGGCTATCCATCTTCGAGCAACGCCGTCGGAAATCCATTGCCCGTGTATAGCGACAGTACCACCTAAGCAATATGGATGCAAGACAGCGTGGCTTGGGACGTGGAAACCACTCGCTCGAACATCTCATTTCACTGCAACAACTACAGTTGTTTAGAGACGTATTTGCGCACGTCTGTCTAGCGTTACCCGCGTCTTGCGTCGTTTGCGAGTGCTGAACTGGGCTGAAAGAGATAGGCTGGTAGACAGTAGGCAACTTGGAGAAGCCGCAAGAACAAGCTGACGAAACGGTTGGCCTTGGCCGGTTGTTGTCGACTACCTGGTTAGGGGCCGAGAAAGGCGGGTATTTGCCCGTTGAAGGGCTTGGAAACCATAGCTCAAGATAGATGTCACGGGCGGAAGTGTTCATCGGCGTGCTTCGGTGTCCCCTTCCTCCCCCAAAAACCAAACAACTTAAAAACTTTTAAAACGGAACGTGCTAAACTGGATGAAAATAGCGTTGGTTGCGCTTCTTTTCTTATCATTCCTATTGGTTTCATATTCAGCCATGATGCCAGTGGCACAATATCTTTGCAAAAGATTGTGTATTTAATATATATATATACCGGCAGCAGATTGCAGCGTTGGGCAACCATGCTACTGAACTATGGCTTTACATCTGTTACCGGCAAACGCAAGATTTCGGTCAAGCTGACGCCTTGTCCCGGCTAATCACTGCAAACCGACACGGGAAGGAAGATACCGTTATTGTAGCAGTCCTCGTGTAATCGGAGGTTCTTTCACACCTGGTTGACGCTGTTCGTGCAGTTTCGGTAACTCACCGTGATATCATAAGGGAAACGAGCGTCGATTCTATCATCCAGGAAGCATTTATTTGTGTTCTCAACCGATTGCCCGTCCGAGAGCAAAAACTCGAGACCTACGACAGCTTTACCGTTGTCGAGCAGCCTTGTCCATAGCTGATTTCTCGTTAATGTTCGCAGAGCGCATTCTCCACCCCTTCGCTTGGACCGATGGTTTTACGGCTAATTTCCGCGAACCATCATGGTGCAGGACGAATGAAAGCCAACTTCCGAATCTAGGTCTATTGCCCAGGTATCGATCCGTAAATACTGACGTTGGTTCAGCAGTGTTGCTGCTGCCGACAGGACGCCAAGTCACCTACGCACGTCGCCCCACAACCATGGAATTAACCTGGTAAGCCGTTTTTTCGCCTACACGTCGATTTTGCTGACCTAATCAACATCAGTATGTGTCCAATGATCAAGTTTCCTGAATTTATTCCTGACTTAGGTTTAACAAGATCGTCCAGTGTTTCTGCCCTTCAAAAGATTCACTTGGCATGGAATTCCGGACACCTTGGTTTTAGATAATGCAACTTAATTTAACTCGACACGATTCGGTCAGTTCTGTCGCCGGAGTGTTATTAACCACGTTCGCATCTCACCACACCAACCTCAAACAAACGGTAAGGTCAACCGGTTCATGAAACCTATTAAATGGGTGCTTGAAAATGCAAGGAGAGAATACTACCGATAAAATCATTCAGGATTTCCTCATGCTTAACGGGAACACTCCAAATCCGGCAAAACCATTTGAATCGTCCCCTGCCGAATGCCTTACGGCCAAGAAACCACCTACCATATTCGATGCAATATTGCCGTCGGAGCAATAACAACTGGGCTAGTGCGCTCGTCGGGGAAAACATCCTCAAGTGGTGATTTGGTCTACGCTCATGATTAACGGCACTGTCATCCAGCACGGGTCCCAGCAGGGGTAGCTGGGCGCCGTGGTTCGGTAGTGAAGGTAGTGCCGGTTGGATCACCCAAGTGGGTACGACACAATGTGCAACATCGCCAGCGCCATTACTTCAAAGCACTGGGGAATAATGGCTGTGCCAAATACTGCTGGACACGTTCGGTGTCCTTCCTAACCCACTGAGAGAGTTACCAAATGCGCCGTCCGAACGGGTCTCATTGCAACCCAGATGGACCGAACGAAGTGCTGTCCAACCGGGTAAGTGCGACCGGACACCAGGGTCCTCGACACGAGCTTTTTTATGGGAAGGTGTGAGCACTGGCCACTTTCACCAAAAATTAAACTGGAATCAGCGAAAACCATGAACACTTTTCTAACCAACACGTTTTAATTTTTAAATGATGCGCGCTATCTGTTTCCGCTTCAAAACAAGCATTGGGTTTGGCTGATTCCAAAAGGCCGTTGAATGACATAAATCAACCAAGATTTCCTCACTTGCTGGTCCGTCTCATTTTGGCGTGTGAATAGATCTGGTGCCTCAGATTTTGTCTTTTCCTTCCGTGGTTTGGGCTATAAACTGGTGCCGGATTTGCATCGCATTCGTGCGACTGTTCAGCTTTTTATTGCACTTGTTCGTTTTGCATTTTATTAATGGTCGTATGATCGCAGCAGGCAAAGAAACGCCAAAACCAAACTCCATTGAGGTCGGCTCCTGGCCATGCCAACATGTGTATCCGGCCAAACTTGTTCATAGTGTTTTGGCCCCCAACCAAGGAGCCGAAAGGCTCCTACCCGGGCCAACTTCGAAGTATGGGCCGGCACTCGTCTTTTTCAAGGTCATCGCTTGTTTACCCATACCCTTCTTTTATCTTCGACCCCGGGGTGCAATCAACGCATGTCGCAGAACACTGGGGCTGGCGTGCGCAAACGTGGTCCGGCCATCGGAGCCTGGTGCATGAAGTAGCGCTGCTTCGCGGTTTGCTTCCCCTTCATGAGTCATGAGCGTGGTTTGGAACGCGATCGTTCCCAACACGGTGTTCCCACCAGGTAGGATCCAAACCGCGAAGGCATGGGTGGTTGAGCGTAACCAGCCGCTTTATGTCCGCTGGAATAACGGTTGGGTTTCATACCCGCACAGCATGACCAAACATACAGTTCCCTTGCACACCCTACCCTCAAAATAGTGAGCTGTATTGCGCCTGGTGCATTTGCTGTATGGTTTGTGACCTTGTCTGCAATTCCAGTGGCGCTGGTACAATTACCTAGGTAGTTGGACTTTTGGATAACTTCTAGCTAATCCGCAACAAGGGTCAGCGCAGAAGGCGGTCCCTGACTATCTTTTAGGAAAGCATTTCACTTCGATGTGCATATGATAGCCCCAAACGTGTGACAGTCAACTCTAATGGATCAGTTGCAGCTGGCACCTTTGGGGGCTGTTACTGATGAGGGCAATATTCTCGGCCTATTTCGAATCAAGATGTCATTCAACTGGAGGCAGATTCACATCGTCTAAATCGTGTTCTGTGAACGCCGCTTCCTACTTCGTCAGTAGCAAAGTTGAGGAGGCAAGGTGACAGGGAGTACCTACGCCTTAAACCACCGGAGAGGTTGAAGTGCAGCAACAGTTTGCCGTGAGCCCACACTCTGCCCGAGCTACTCGCGTAAAGCGGTCGCGTAAAATTGACATAATCTCGGATACACATATCCCTGTAGCGTTTCATCCATAGTGCTGATTCTAGGAGGTTCAAACCTTCCAGTTCTCCCGCTTAACGTATTTACACTCTTCATGACAAACAATAACTAGCCCACTGCGTGGAAGCCTGCTGTAGTCCTACCACGACATAAAAGATGATCTCGTCTCGACATAGACAATTATCGTCCTAACAGCCACCCACCCATCTTGTCAAGAGTAATGGAGAGACTGGTAAAAGCAGAAAATGGTAAGCTTCTGTTGCCTCGTAATAGGTCGTAATAGGTCTCAACGCGGGTCCCCGCTCGCAAATTCCTGTCCGACATGTATGTTTGAGTTTGTAAACAACGCCCCAGACGAGATAAATTTAAGGCATAAAGTGGGCGCTATCTTCCTCGATATGAAGAAAGCATTCGACGGCGTTCCACACCGAAAACTACTGACCAAGATCGCCTCTGTTGACAACGTCGGGCGGCTGCTCTCCTGGTTTGAATTCTACTTATCAACTCGAACACAGTCCGTGTGCCTGGGCTGCACGACGTCTTCCAGAAAATCTTTCGCCAGTGGGGTCTTTCAAGGAGGTGTGCTGGGCCCCTCGCTCGTTTTACTCTACGTGGATGACATCTTCCACGTCTTCCGCTGGAGTACGTCACGCTTATTCGCGGACGAAATCAAAGTAGTAGCGTTCTACGACTCCAAAGATATGGAAGATAACATTTCCACAATTCGGGGCGAATTTAGAGCGCTATAAAACTGGTGTGCGATATGGACTCCCGAATTTTCTCCAGAAAAAGCAGCATTCTCTCTTGTAGCTGCATAGTGTCATCAAATACCCTCACTCTCAGTGGCGCTCCCCTCACTGTCAGCCACTATGTTCGTAATCTGGGGTCCACTGCTCTAGTTCCTTCAATTTTGCTAACAAGTAAGCTTTAGTGCAGCTAAAGCTAGGTAGTTAACATGCTACACCTCCAAATCCAGGTCGCGTTTGAAATCTTGACTGACACTGTATGAAACGTACGCTAAGCCTATGCTTGGGTACTGCTCTAGAATCCTTACAAATTCGCGCAATTACGGCAGGATTGCACGGAAGGAAGTACTGGGTTCCTTCACCAAACGCCTACCAGGTTCAAACATGCTGAACTACGGTAGTCGATGTAAACAATTGAGATTTGACCCGTTGTGATTACGAAAGTTAAAGATAATCCGTACGTTTCTATACAAGCTTAAGAAAATTCCGGAATTGAACCTGACGCGGCACTTCTAAGCGGCAGGGGATACCCGATATCATCTGCGCAACGCGAGCTATGCATTCTGACTGCCGGCTGCTCCTTGCGACATACGCAGTAATTTCTTCCTTTATGGATACACGGACACATGAAACACGGTACCACTGCAAATCCGATCACCTGTGACCAATACGCACTTCAACAATATTCTAGAAATATTCCGCGACGTACCCACAGTTTTTATAACTATTAAGTCTTAAGTTACCTGAAGACCAGCTATGGGAGACAGGACCAATCTCCAGCGAATGTGCCTACATCTCATTTTATTCTTTATTTCTAACAGTCTCCGACCTCAGTGTAACCGCTTCTCTGTTGCGTCTGATAGCTTAACAATCACACACCTGCATCCTTTCGGCCATTCGATCCCCACCTAAACGAGGCGGCCTCAGGACTTCCGTTCATTTGACCCAAATAATGCCCTTAAGGTTGGATGCAGACCTATGAGGTTTTATCTCCTCATCATCATTGCCTGTTCTATACCCTATATGGGTCAACTCTACTACCATTCCTTGACTACAACGTACGCTGTGGTGTTCACATCCCGCGACTATCGGACCGATGTCTCCCTTATTCCACTAGCACCGAATTCTAAAAGCTTGAACTGTTATAGGTCTCAGCCATTCCTATGCTTAACATTACTCTATTGTATGTTGTGTTCGGCACTTCATCTGGTCACTATCGCAACTCGTTAATAGTGGTCTAGGTACCAAAATCGCCAGCAAAACATCCCAGGCTTCGTTAGCTTCCCTTCGCTACTGTGCCTCTCATTCTTAAACCTTTTGGACCGGTCCGGCCTCTGAGAATCCAAGTACCCATTGGTCCTCAACCAATACCTTACGTTTGCGCATCAGCTGCCGATAACTACCGTGCTCATTGGTAAAGCAACAGCTTCATACTACTTTCCTCTGTTTGATTCATTATCGGTATACTTGGTACCCTCCACCGAAAGTGAAATTTCCGGCCTCTGCTTGAGTTTTGCCTCTTGTCTTTCCTTCCAAGGTTGTTAGCTCACAATAAGGTCTGCCACACTCATTCGCATCCTTGCTTATTCTGTTCCCTACATACCTTCGTTCTACTACCACTGCATGACTACACCGTATTTTGTAGTGTTCACAGCACCCGTCTATCCGACCGATGTCTCCCTTATCCACCAGCACCGGATTCTTTCCAATCGAACTTTTTCAGGTCTCATCCACTTATACGCTTAACCTTACTCTAATGTACATTGTGTTCGGCCCCGCTTCTGGTCAATAGCACAACTCTTCAATGTTTGTCTAGATACCCCTAGCGCCAGCGCAACAGTACAGTCCTCGATTGAAACACTTAGCAACTAGCGGTGCTGTCTGGATTATCTCTTACGCTCGGTCACTTCCAGACCAGGCACGACAACCATTTTCTTGCTACAGCTGTTGCCAGTGCTGCTGTTTGTTTGCTCACCTGTTTTCAACACTGTACATCTATTATAGTCTGTGCCTAGCCTAACAAAGCGTGCCACTACGGATTATTAATTGATCAGACTGTCAGCAACGCACTTACCTGCCGTATATTTGGGGTTTACGTTTTAACCTGCAGGTGCATCTTAGAGTGGAACACCTAGCATCTTTAGGCGCTGCTGCTCACAGTACACTGCCATGACTGATCACTTTCAGCGCTGGCTCTACAATCCTTTCCTTGCTACAGCCATAGAATGCAATCCGTTCTCTTCTCGCTCCTGTTTATAGTGTTAAACGCCTATCAGTCTGTACCTCGTCATACGACAGCGGGCAGTTTCTTTCTCATAATAAAACCGACTCCTGGTGCCGTCCTTTCCTGTCGTTTATTTGAGCTGTGTGGTGCACTGCAGTAGTCCCTATCTTTCTCCGCTATTTCAGGTCCCTTTCAGAACTGGCTTTGCAACCTTTTTCTCGCTACAGCTGTAGTATATAGTGTCTCCTGTTCTCGTCACAACTTCTTTCACCCCCTCTCACACCATCACTCAGCTGTTTCTCTGGCATCCGACTAGTGAACATGTTTCCTTATGATTTTCATGGGTCTCTAGCCAGGCGTAGCAACGCCACTGGCTCTCATTTATGTTCGAACGATAAGCTCCACCTTTATCGACCGGCCGTTCAACCTACATCTTGGTCGCAAATTTCGTCCCCTACTATGTTGTTCTGATTTTCTCAACTCATTCAACGGTTAACAACGCCTGATACGCCCGGTTTTCACACAAGACAACTGTTGTGTACGCTAGGTCAAATCGGACAGCATTTTTCTCACACCTTCAGCAAATACCGGGTCTCGTACTTGCATGCAAAATAACGGATAGGATGTATAACCTATTCGGCCATGCCATGGCTTTTACCAAGCACAACGTTACGAAAATTTTTATATTTATCCATTAATATAGTCTTGTTTAAGTTCCTTAGCACTTTGCTCGTTTCAATATTCTTTTCTCCCTTGTGCTAAAGGATAACGTTAGGTGCATGAAACACCTTTTAGGACATATATGCGACGCTCACCTGTACACGGAATCAAGACAGAACAATCAAATCATCCGCACGTCGCAATCCTGATGCGCTAAAAGAACCCAGAAATCTAATCAAAGCAATACAAGTCGCCTGAGTCGTCCGACTTCAACAGCTCTAACTACTTGCCGTTGGTTCCGAAGGAGACAGCTACACTACTACAGGAGAGACTGGTGAAGCCTGACTGCGAATAGCCGCGAGAATAATCGGTCAGATGCAAACTTCACTGTAATATCACCAGCCGGCAGTGTTCCAGAACGTGGTGGGTTTTTGCCTGGCAAGCGTTTTCCCACCAAAAGCCACAAATGTCCGTTTAAAAACACTGTGACGTGGCAGCTGTGACTCGCCACTCAATAAAGTCACTGCCCCAACCACACATTGGCAAGGTGAACTATCCCACGTTTCACAAATTCTGTGAACATATCGGCTGTCCAACGACTACGCCTAAGTATTTGATTGGTGACGCGCCACTATTATAAAATATGTTGCAGTGCTTTCTTTAGGCTTCACTCACCTGACCCGCACTGTGTACACCACCTCATCGGACTAGTTCCTCATTAACGTGCTTCACAATAATCATCTGAGTGCTATCACTACATCTCACATTTTGTGCAGATAGTCTTCACACAATCACTAGGCCACGTGGGCCCCCAATACTGACTCCATCTGTACTACTCCCGCGTTTGGTCCTGCTAACCATGTTATCATGCAAAATGGTTCAGCATGCTCCTCATACCAAAAGGCGTGCCTCGCCTTGTCGAGAAGAAAATATTTATTTATTTCTTTTAGCAAACAGTTTAAGGTCATGTTTATCCACTGAAGTGAAAGTAAATTTGATAGCAGAGAACATGACAGTGTTGCGCCGCCAATATATGACGGTGCTCCAACGATTGCCGCAAGGTGAAGACAAGATCGACACAGCCCGGACGTCGACGAAACCTGTCATTTTGCTAACGAAGCTGGTTTTACAAGCGCCAGTCAGTCTGTGAATGATTAGATAGGCAAGTAAATTGGAGGCCATGGAGATCAGAATGAGTGCCGCATTCGGAACTGGAGCCTATACTGAAAATTGGGACTATAACGGACCGGCTCCGATCAATTGGGACAGTTTCCTGCGACCATAGTTTCACTATTAACTCGTGCAAAACCTTAACAAGAGCAAAGCTCCTGCATTTAAAGAGGGCCGGATGAAGATATCCTGGTCCAGCGACTTTCTTCAACTTTAACAGCTCCGTCTCATGCTTAACTTCTGAGCAATAGGAAGAACCTAAAGAGAGCCCAATGCGCGCGGCCGGCAGCGTCCGGCGAGTAATACGTCAATTCCGGCTGAATAAGTTGCTTTACAAAGTGCTCAGCCCAGGGCTCCAAACGTTTTGACAAGTTGTCTATAGACTGTTTACTCTCGTCCTAGCTTGTTTCACTAAAACGAAGTTTCCTGCTGCACGGTTCCCGTAGGAAACGGAATAATTCCCAATGTTTACCAAGGACAGCGGTCACTACCATCTCTGACCATATGAAACCACCAGGATTCATGGTCTCGCCTTAGACTAGCATGCACTTTTGCCCTGAGGTATTTACGGGGCTCATTGCATTGGCTTCTAGCAAGTCGGTGCCGGCTAGCACCGATCTATTCCAGAGACTGCGAAGGGAAATAATGTCCATGTTAGGTTTTAGACTTACCCCATGGAAGGTACCTGCTGCTAGTAAGGTCTGAAAACCTTGCGACCAGTGACATACAACTGTATTCAGAAAGCACCTACTCAGACCGGATGCCAGCAAACTTCGATACGCACGCAATACATCTGGCATTGCCAGTTAGCTGGTGTATATGCACTCCCAGCGTCGTCGTGGGCGTCCGCTAAAACGCACGGCAGCTGAGTACATACGAGTGCATAGTCAGCGCCCACATACGTGTTCCAGATCAAGCAACAGCTTTTTGACGCAGCCACTCCAGCGAAAACTGATCGAGACGCCATCGATTTAGGTCTAAGTCTGAAGGGCACCTACTAAAGAATCGACCAGCTGGGCCAGTTTTCAAAAAGTACCAACGGATTTTGCCAAGTTTGCTACTAGCCGTCTCGTTTCTCAATGAAAATAAGGTTTCTGAAGCTTCTGATAGTATTATTGGCAGGTAAAGAAGGAAAAGTAGAATATACAAGAAGAGCGCCTAATACCTATAAATGTAGCACACATGCTCCACGCTTCGTCTTGTTGTTCGCAATACACGGTACGAGAGTCCGCCATTGGTTTTGTCAGGAATCCGGAGCCGGGGTAGAACAACCAATCGCAGTAAAGCCATACGTATGGCAACGCAGACGCGGTCGGTTTGCACAGCCCATTTTAGGAAGCAGGCACGCCCTCCACAACGCTCGACCTAAGGCGATAAAATATATTAGCCCTTGGGCATATCCGATGAGGTTGTGAAAGTGGGATGGAACGAACATAGTTTGACGTGTTACTATGTATAAACTACGGATAGAGGAGGAAAAATACCTGCGTGTAATGTTAGAGGTTAAGGATGTATGTTTTGGAATAAGCAACTAAAGAGCAACGGACGTGGGCACGAAATATGCATTGTTGGTTGCTATGACAGCAACAATCCAGTAGCAATTAATAGGTGGCATATGCTTAAATGGGAAGCTGTTACGAAAGGAAAATTGAATGAATAGGGGATAAGGAAAAACCCTATGTTTTGAAGCTAACAATACCTCTCATCAGATGCTCGAAGAATGCCATATTTGGTGATGTTCAGGTTGCCGACAAGAGAAATGGTATGGCACATGAAACTGAGACTTTCGTTGGACGTCCGTGATGCGTGATAAACAGAAAAATAATAGATAATTTGTAAAATATTAGAATGGTTTGAACAGTACAACATATTAGTAAGTTAATAAGTTTCACCTTTCGACTGCTAGGGAAATAAGTATTTTAACTCCATATTACATGCATCTTTTTACAGCATGCTTTCAATAAGCCATAGTTTGCAGATGAAGGAACTTACCTTACCTTTAAAAATGGATTTCATTCGTAAGTTGAAAACGCTCTCGGGAATGAAAGTGGAAAAATCTTCCGCATAAAGAGGGTTAGCTTTAGATGCGCAATATTTAAATAAATAAAGTTTTGTGACCTTACGAAAAGCAAACTAAAAGCGCCATCATTTTATTGCTTTTATTCATTGCATTGATCAGAATTCCTACCCTCAGTTTCAATGTGGATGGTTGTTGTCCGCATGGAGGATACAATATTACGGTTGATACAGTAACTGAATGTATACCATGCGAACATAAAATCTGTTGGTTTTTAATTATGTACGTTTTTGGTGTAACAAAGGATAGCATGCTTTAAAAGGAGTGGAACATATTAAGCACATGTGATAGGCAATTATTTACTTTAGTTGCCCGTAGAGTATCGGAGCTTGTCATGGTTTCTGGGTGCGATAACGAGAACGTAAATGCGGGAAACATGCCGAAACAATCAAATGCTTGTGAAGAGTTGTTGGATAAATGTAAACCCGTGAAGTGCTGAGACAAACGGTCGCGAAGTGTGAATAACGGAAATGGTGCTATTATAAGTGGAAGCACCGGGGCGAAAAGGCAGTGCTGCCCGATCGTTCTGACCGGTTACCAAGCAACGAGGTGTGTGTCAGGAGTTACATTGTAAAACCTTTTTTCTTGTGTCAGATAGCATAGTTTTAGAATGTGAATATGTAATGAAAACTAAGTACTATGTAATTAATAAAATCCTGTTGTGTTTACCGTTTAAACGTGCCAGAAGCGATGATAGTCCAATTCTCTGTTCCACAGTGAGCATATTTTACCACGTGAGTGGGTCGCTGTGGGAAATAACCTGGTTACCTCTGGTCGCTTATTATAGGCGTGTTTATGGGTTTTCTCTTCTCCATTCCTTCTCATCTCATGTTTCATGTAACTGCATTCGTCATCAAACGATTCATGTGTTCACATTGCTTAGTTCATGTACGGACAGGTGTACGACCTTAAGCTGCGGAATAGTGCGGATATCCCGGTGGGTCTTGAGGCAATTCAGAGTGCTTTGGATGGGCCCTGAGAATGATCCGAATTAGGATAAGTCCACGTAAATAGGGTCAAGTGCTCCGTTCTCTGAATTGAAGCTGCTATTCTTCCCACCCGGTATGTTGTCGACGATGAGAAAATCTCATTTGCCACGCAGCAGGTTGATTTGGGGGTCGTGCACCCATCAACACTTCATTCTGGCAACAATTAGTCGAAGGCTGCTCGTCCTAAGGTTGCTTGCGACGTTGGTTATCCGCCACTTTCAGAATCGTAACAACCAATTTCTTTGTGAAGATATTCACGGTATTTGTTTGCTCCAGTCTAAAGTATTATATCCAGGCTTTTCATCATGTGTTATCGAGAGAAACTAGGCTTGGTGAGGGTGTTAACAGTGGGCACTCGTTTATTTCAGGGTCTACGGGGACAGATGTACGTTGAACGTTTGCTCAATTTGGGGATGTACTGCATGCAATACAGAAGGATAACGTTAAACCACATCCGCACTTATCGTATTTTGACGCGTAAGTGCTATTGATTACTACGGAAATCGGACATTGCTGTTCATGAATACCGCAGCTGCTAACCTTAAGGGGATGTAAGAAACGCTGACAACGTTCACGCTTGCATTCCCTAACGGCATACACTGGAAGGGACGTGCAGCGCCTAATAAACCAGTGCGAGAAGTGAGTATCCGTTGTTACTCAGTGAGAAAACATTATTCGCAGCAGCAATAGGTACGTGGGCGGCTATCCGTCTTGACTGCGCACCTGCGCGAAAGGTGGATCGATATTACGGGTTACGATACGATATGTGGGCAGGATGACACCGTAACGTTGTTGATGCTGTACGCCTCGTGAACTTCTAGAAAGGCACGGTGTACAAGCCTCCACACACTGTGCTGTGAGTGCTCTTGCAGAAGCTGTGTATGACATCCTCAACCTATGGTCCGTTAACCTACGATAGGAGCGAAGCATGGAACAAGTCTTTCATAACGTTGCACCAGTAACTTCCTTCTAACAATGAGGATGCTACTTACGGCTGCTACAATAACTAACTGACAGAAATGGAGAGAAGCAAAGGCCGTAAAACGGTGATAGACGGAAGGACCCTGAAAGCATCTTGTGTAAGCCAAAGAGATGGTTTAAGTAGAGGTCATGCGAACCTTACTTTGCCCAAACGGTTAGGGTGGTAGTTCAAGGGTCTAGGAGCGGTACGGAAAGTTATGGATACCATAAGCTATTCATTCCCAGGCGAAATACCCACGCAGGTGTGGGCAAGGTCAAGCACACTGATCCCGAGGCGGGGGATCTCTAAGTAGAAGTGTGTATGATGAGGTCACAACGGCAGTGCCACCGCAAGTAATGCTTGTAGTGACGATAATATTTCAAGCGTAGTTCTTACCTTTTCTATGCCGTTATCCTGGTGTTTGGCAATGCATGGCGGTTCTTTAGTTTGGATAGCAGCGTGAGTTGTAATAAACGAACCTAGGCGCGAATCTGTATCATCACAAAGCAGCAGAATTGTGGGTACTTTCGCAGTTCTTAGGTATACCTGACCACTCCCATCATATGTGTTCCAGATAAAGAGGTGGGTATACGTGCCCTAACCGTCACTTAAGGGCGGCACTGCGAATGGGAGTAGTGGATGTACCTAACGATCAAGCGGCAGCGGACGCGTAGTAATAAGCAACGAATACATGAAAACGGATGACGCACGAGCACCGAGGGCAGGTAAAATGCTCCTGTGCATTGTACAACGCTCACAGCTTATGATACCCTAGGCCGTAGTCGGACTACATGAACCAGTCAACCATGTGTTCGCTCAGTGGCTCACAGTCTGCTTAAAGGCGCAAAGCGCGCTCGTAATTGTCGTACTTGGCTAGGAGTTTTGCATAGCAAGGACGCTTCGTTAGATGGTTATACACCCTGGCAGTGGTAGTGCGCAAATGTCTAAAATGAAGTGGGTTCCCTTCTTCCTCCTGACCGAGGGACACATCTGGAATGGGCACTAGGCTTTGCTCACGTCCTGCGCCTTTCCTGGTCTGTTTCTCCTTCCCTACAGCTGCTGCTTCATTTGTGGTTTCGGAGGCGGAACCCTCCACGTCCTCGTGAGAATTAATCAGGTTGTGTAGCGGCTCTCGCATCTGCTTCATCAGCACCCCATACTTTGCATCACCAAGGCCACGAACCTGTACCTGAATATCACCAAGAGCCTGACTGCACTCGCGAAGCTTCTACATCCTAGTTACTGGAGCCACTGTGGAGGTGGACTGCAGCGGGGGGGTGGCGGACGATGTGGATGCGGTTACACGCTGTTGCACGTGAGCACTTTCGTTTATTTGTCGGCCTGCCGCGTGCAATGCATGCATTATGTGAGCGCACGGAAGCAACCATTGCCGACTAAAGCAACCTTGGCAAGTTAAGCCCCAAACATTGACACGGTGTATTGCCCACGGCAAATTTGCACTTGACAACTACAATTAAACTATTCAGTCACGGTTGGATTTTTCCCTGTGTAGTGACATCACAAAGGCCTCTTAGCGTACCCTGAAACTTGAGAACCAGCCAGTTCAAGGCTATCGATGATAGGGTCCACTGCGTGCTCAGACCAGTCCGTTTTGCCAACGGCAGCTTGCCACCGCGAAGGAGCGTCCAGCACGTGGGTAAGGACAGCGGTACATAGATCTAATAACTAAGTTCTTTCCGAAAGACAGCGCTTTAACTGCCTAGTTTGTTCTCCAACCGGATCGTTGTATAACAGCGACACAAACAGGTTCAGATCGAGCGGTGCGCTGCCCATGTTGAGACAAACGGCAACCAAGTCCTGAAAAAGTACTGGTGTGCCTCGGTGTTTCGCGCTTTAATGGCTGTTAAGCAAAAGTCAAGCAACGAGGGGCGTCTAGCATCCAATAAGTTCCGCACCCACTGCTTAATGAACAACTTGCCCATTGCTGTACGGGCGGATAACGTTTTGCAGCGACCGGCGGCATCCCACAGTAAGTGGAAACTGCACAATACAAAGTGCGAAGAGGGGTACACGGGTAGAAAAGCCTCGACCTGAGCCATTTACTTAAAAATCACTACTGTCCTTACTGTCTAAGGCGCCGGTAACATAAGGCGCATGTTGCGTACTGGTTTCACATACTATGCGTTGCCTCATTCGGAAGCAAGGCTTAGAAAGATGAACGTCCTATTCTACGTACATGTACTAACATGCGGTGCCACAGAATGCAGCCACCGCAGTTAATTTGGTGTGGCTCATCCGCCAGCACCACCTCACTGTAAAGCTCCAGGAGTTCAAGTAGTAACTTGGAACAAAAAATAGAAGCCGTATCTCCGATTCTTCGTACTGGACATCACGCTGACCAACCCTCTCCCGCAACTGTGCCACTGCTTCCACTGATTTCTCCTCCACCATCCCCTCATTCACGTCCTATAGTCCGGAGTCGAGGCGGTTCAATCTCCTACCGTATTGCGTGAACGCATACTTCCTGAGCTCGCCTGCGTCCTTGAGCGACTGCGTCATACGATAGACGACCGCTTCCGCGTGCCGTTGGAGCCGCGTATTGCTCACATCAAGCAACGGCTTGCCCACATGAAAGTTATGACAGTGTACGACACTGAATGATACTAGGTCATAGCACCAGCCGTTATGCCGTATGAAAATATTGGCCTTGCTGTCATAACTTTTGTGCCTACAGTTTGAAAGCTACTTAAACGTTACGTGTCAACCTACCACTTGCATATGTACCCTTTTTTCCTGCAGTGAACGCAACTATAGTGTACGGAGCTGTAGCGCACACATTCTGGCAATACTTTACCGCTTCTCTTCCGATACGCCTCAGTTGTCAGGACGTCGGATTTGCAAAATCTTGATGCGGTTCGCAGTTGGAAGCGCTTTAAGTCATTTTCGAACTTCTCAAATGTGCGGTACACACGTTGAAGGAAGGCAGCACGGAAAGCAGCGGTATCGTTGACATCAATGATGACGACTGAACCTGCCAGCGTTCTTTATGGTCTATTTAAACTATCCTCTTATTCATGTAATACCAGGTCAGCGTAGCAACCGTAGCTTATTTCTCTACAATAACAGACCTTATATTCCAACGTACTCTTCGCTTTCCTTCACCAAGGCACAGTAGCGTGCTGTCCGTTACGGCAACCTTCAGTCGCCCGTTTATCACTGACCGTTGTGGAGCACGTTCTTGGGTCAAGCGGTGATCATAAAACTGAAGACAGAGGGTTTTGCGTTAAGGCACCCAACCATGTGGGGTTCGTTGGGTGAAGTGACCTCCATTCTCCAACATCAGCAAAAGCTATATGAAGCAAACCAATCTACGTCAATCGAAAAGCTTCTTCAGGGCCTGGTTGTCCAGCAGACATGACCAAGCACTGAAAAGCAGTCAATGTCAGAAGATGCTGTGTAAAACAGTATTTGATGATTACAATATGACTCAGATGCCGGTGTTACCTTCGGGTCTTCGTTCAGGATGTACGAAGACAATTTTCGGTCTGAACTTTTATATGCTGATGGGGAATAAAATGGCAGGCCGCTTCTGCGGAGGTTACGGGCGAAAGAGGAAGACCGACTTCACAATTACATTCTCCAAAAGTGCCCAAAGGTTAAACGTTCGACCAACTTGTGTCTTTGTTAAACGACATCTTTGGTGAGCAGTCTTCTCAAGCTAGTGTCCGTTACAGCTATATGCAGTTCGTCAAGTATGCGGCGACTGATTTCGTTCTCTATGCTAGCGCCGTCAAACGTCACTCCGAGTCCTTTAAAACCAGGGAGCTGGCGGCCGAACAGCTTAAAGCATCGGTTTTTATTTGCAACCTCCAAGCACATGAGAAGATTGATATACGTATGAGGTTGCTTAACAACATTAAGCAGGATCCGACGATTAACATTATGTTCATCACTACTGAGTGCCAAAATGATAAAGCCCGATAACAATCTGGTTATCGAATGTTTCAGTCCAGGTCCCGCTGATGCGCTGAAAGGTCAAACCAGCATTGAATTTCAAAATAACGTCTGAGCCTGATGAAGCCAAGCAAGCCATCACTTCCATGTTGGTACTAAGGGAAAGTCACTAGGTCCGATTCTGTCCTTCTAAAAGGCATCGTTGTCAAAAATGCAACTAGCTTGACCATAAAGAGGAACACTCTTCATCCATCAAGAACTATATTACCGCCAAGAATTCTTGAAGGTCTGTACCAATATTCTTCACAATACCTGAGTCTCAGTTTTAGCTTGACTGTGCTACTTTTGATAATGCGGCTGTAAACCGTAGAATGTCCGTCAGTGTACGTTAGCCGAGTTCTTTCGCGTCTCCAAGTTGATGCTTTCCCGAATATCATGGCCAGGTCAGGAAAACCTTTAATGCAAATCGGGGAGCAATGTATCCAGAGCACATCCCGTATTTCAACCAACGCTTTTGGAGGATTGCTGGTACTAGTTGTTAAGGTTACCTGTTCTGTGTTCTTCAAAGCACCTGTTATGTGCCAGAACATCCCAACCTCAACTTACTAGGCTACGACTGGATTTACCAGCTGAAGTTACAGTGTGTTCCCTTGAACTCTGTATGTAAGCAACTACACCTTCCGGCTGTGAACAGGAAGTAGACAGCAAAAAGAGTATCCGCACGTATTCAAGGATGGATTATGATGGCGTCCGAAACCAAAGGCCAGCTCATCTTTGCGCCCAGGTGCAAAGCCAGTTTTCGACCAAAGCCGCTAGTCCTATTCTAAGTTGTGTCAATCGTGGGCAAAGGACTTAAGAGGTTGCAATCCGTAGGAGTCATTAAGCCAGTTAATTAGCATTCATGGCGGCACCAATAGTAATTGTTTAGAAACCGAACGGCAAGATTCGGCTGTGCGCAGACTATTCTACAGGCATAAATGCGGCGCTCGAATGTTTCCCATACCCCCTGCCACTTCCGTTAGACCATTTTAAACGTTTTAAGGTCAGCATGTGTATTGCAAAACTGGACTTGTCTGACGCATACCTCCTGCTTGAACTTACGAAGAAACCCCGTGATATACTGACGAGTGCTACTGACTAGTTCAGTACACCTGAAAACCATTCGGTGTTAACTTGGCCTCGGCTAGCTTCCAGCAGGTCATGGATACAATGATTCAAGGGATACCACACGCCGCAACATATATAGATGACCTCCACATTAGGGCTTCTAACAAGGAAGAACAGCGTCAACGGACGGAGTATATACTCAAGGGCACAGGCGAATACAATTTTCGTTTGCTAAAAGACAAGTGTGCGTATTTCGTGAAGTGCATTAAATATCTTGGGTTTATCATTGACGGGAACGGACTACAACCCGTCCCTTCGAGCATCACTCGATTAAATGCAAGCCGCCACCAATAAATATAACGACCCTAAGGCCATTCCTTGGCACGGTGAGTTACTGCGGCGCCTACCTGCCTTACATGCGTGATTTACGGAGGCCGTTAAATCAACCGTGGAAAAAAGCTACGCTTAGGAACGGGTTCCCAGATTTTCAACAGTGTTCGACAAGTTCAAGTCGATGCGGATTTCGGAGCTGTGATTCACGCAACACGATCAATTTGGCAGTTGTTGTAGCTTCAGATGCTTCTAGCTATGAAGTTGGTGCAGTCATCCCCAAAGTTTTCACTGACGCAGACGAGAAACCAATGGCGCATTCCACACCTTCGCTGACCAGCAGAAGGACACGACAGTTAAAGCGGTTGAGGCTCTAGCCAGCCTGCTTGCGGTAAAGCACGTTCACTAGGTGCTGTATGGTTGTCAATTCACACTAATAATGGAGCATAAACCTCTCCTAACCATATGCGGATCCAAGAAAGGGTTTACAATTTACACCACTAATCGTCTGCATTGATGGGCTACAACGTTGTTTGGATATGATTCCACCAATCAGTACTGAAGGACAACTGATATTTGTCAAGCAGATGCCCTATCACGATCGTTGGACGAAAAGTGTCCTTCCGAATACACTGTTGTGGCTAATATCTCATTTGAATTGCAGGTTAATAAGACGGTTGCAGACACGGAGAGCCAACTAGCAGGATCCTTTAGCCTGATTCGACAAGCAATTTTACGTGACCTGCTGCTATCACGAGTGAGCAAATTCCACAGTTCGGTGGCTACGTACTATTTTAGACGGACGGTTAAAGCCGTTTGTCTAGAGAAGGAATTCTTTAGCCATCGTTTATGATTGCTTCCTGTCTGTGGAACGCCTCCTCAAATCAGCGAAACACCAAGCAATTCTCTTGGAGTAATTTCACGCCGGACATCCTGGCTCCAGCAGAAGGAACACTTTTGCGCAAAGGTATATTTATTAGCCGCTCAAAAGTCCACAAATTAAAGCTACTATTCGCACGTGTTCAATATGTTCGTTGGCCGCGAACTCACCCTGAAAGTGTGAACGGTTTTCCTGCCCAAAGCCCACAAAACCATGGTAAAGAGCATACCTTGCTTTTGCAGAACCAATCGAGGGACATGCCTTATCTTCTTTCGTCCATGGCGTGAAATCTTGCAAAGGTCAAAAATGACCTCTTCAGCCACTATAGCCACCTTCAGAGGTCTTCGGCCACCTCGGATTCCCGGAAACAGTTAGGCCTGACATTAGGCCTCCGCTCACCGCATAATTCACCTCTATTCTTACGATGTAGATAATGGACCAACTATGTTCGTCTGCCGGTGCTCCCCAGCTAAATGGATTGGAAGAAATGCTTCGAAACATTACAGAGTACTCGGCTTAAGACAGGAATAACTGACCGCTTCACCAGGTTCTGCAGGCCAATTTATTTATGTACAAGTGCATATCCAATCCGCAGGCAACGGCGTGAAAAGCCCCGGCCGAAGCGCTTTTGTTGAGAACGCCCTAAACATTTGACAATAAAGCCGCAGGTGAATCAAAGAGGGGCAGGCAACCAGTAAACGGAACGCCAGTACAACAGAAGGTACTAAGCAATGGCGAGGAATTGCGACGCCAGACAACTGAACCTGGCACAAAGCTACCGCGGGGAAACTATCACATAAACACTTGCCCTAATTGCAAAATGATAGGTCACCCCTGTTATGAGATAGCCGAAGGAAAAAGTAGATGGGCCTGCCATATAACTCCTCTCAGGAGATGTGTTTCGCTAAATACGAATGAAGTTGTCCAGTCGACCACTATGGAAATACCTTTGGATGAGTTCAATTTATCGAAGGCTGTTGCAACTTCTCAACTTGAACATACTACACCCTGTGTTACCCCTGAAGGTCAGCCCACAAGATGGACAGACCAAGGCAGAGTTCCCATCACACCGTTCTAAGTCAATCCCAGACGGAAATCGTACACCAGTGGACTTCGAATGTGGAGGCATTGGGAAGGCACCTCTTAAAGAATCGACTGATTGCTCCGGTTTCGGACAAGAAGCAACGGATTCTGCCTAGATTTCTTTAAATATTCTCGTTTCTCAATGAGAAAAGAATGTTCCTGTAGATTCTGATACCATTATTGGCAAGTAAAGGAGGAAAAGAAGAATCTTCAAGAACTGCGCCTAGTACCTATGAATGAAACCTTCAAGCTCCATGTTTTGTCTTGTCACTCGGCAACACATGTACGAAAGTTCGCATTTGCCGTTATTGTCAGTTTATTCAAGGCCGGGGTAGAACAGCCAGTCCAAGTGAAGTCGTATATATAGCACCGCAGAGGCAGTGGTTTCGCAACGCCAGCTGAAGTGAAGCGGTGACCTTAACACCACCCTCCGGCAGGTGCTTTTTCGGACGTTGGCGCCCGCAAGGAATAAACGAGGGTTTCCACACTAATGTAGGAAAGCCAAAAAGCGGCAACCGTGCTCCGGTATGCAGAATCGACGTTACGCTGCCGCGTATAAATCACAGGTGGCACTTTGGCTAAGGATACGACGAAGGTCGCTTTGCACCAATGCAGGTTCGAACACGCACCGTCAGCTTAAAAGCCAAGCTCGTTACGTTTAGGCTACGGGCCAGAAACAAACAAAATAACTGTGCACCGTTATCATTACGGGAGGCTAGACCATGCTGGCCGCCCAGACGCAGCTCATCAGTGTACCATTCCTAAACTTGACTGCTCAGAACCCAATAAGCAGTATTGTCCATGCCTATCCTGTGATGAAAGAGCACTTCAGTTGGCGATAGCGGCCGCTATTTGCCGAATCATCCCTGTAGTTTGTGAGCGCGTCGGCAACAATGACCAACAGACACCCATTAGTACCGCGCTACTTCAAAGCTTTGAATAAGCCAGCCAGTCGCACTGCACACGCCATCAATAAACGTTAGCAGAGGGAGTAAAACACGTCCGAGCAAGTATGTCAAACCAAATGTGCTTGTCGTGATTCGGCTTGCAGCACAGTAGCCAGGGGCACGAAGCAACGCCAACTCCGTAGTGTGTGTCTGCATTTCTCACGACCAATTCATCACTTAAACCCCCTTCCTCTTCCAACCACACCCCCATGCGCAAAAGCACGTTGGGTGAGCTCGGTGTGCTGACATGCGGGACGCGTGGCCCAGCCATCAGAGATCGGGGCATGATATAATGGTACTGAGCGGATCATTCGGTCTTCCCGCACTTAATACACAACTTTGAACATGTTCATTGCTCAGCGGTGATTCCACCAGGCAAGAGCTAAGCTGCAACTGCAGTGATGGTCGAAAGCAGCGAGCCACTTTACGTTGGTCGACATAATGGGCCAGGTGTCACAACTGTACTGGGGGGTAAAATGGACGGCTGCATCCAAAACTCTGCCCTTCGAGATAGGAGTGATGTTGCGCCGACCTCACACATGACGGATATTTAAAAACGTAACCTCGAGATTTTGCTATACGGTTCGTGACATCCGCCTCAATCCCACGGGTACTTCAATTTCTGAAAGATCGCAATGGGGCTTGACCTTACCTTTGTGCGATGGTTTGCGTGCCTCAGCATTCCACTGAGCTACGATGGGTGGTGCTTTTTGCACTTTTAGAGCCAGTCGTACAAGCTTGGTCAATGAGTAGAGGCCAGACAAAATTAGGCTCCTCGTCTTCCTGGTTGGGGGTTGGAATGTGGGTTGCTCCTGATTTTTAAAACGGACTACTTTTAGTTCAACGCCAAGCACGCTGCTTTGCGGTCAGGCTTATGAACCAGTCTGTGGTTGAGCACCCTAATAGTTCTCCTGTCTAGGCCTGGACAGCTCGACAGTATCCTACCCACATAATACTATGCAGCTTTTCTCAAACCATCTCCGGAAGCATTTGTTACTCTATAGAATAAGCAATGGTGCTCTACCTGCTGCATCGAGCAGGGTGGATAGGGTTTGGATGCTACTGCTCAAACCCTCCCGTCTTCTTATTCACCCCGGTTTTCAACCCATCCGTCCTTGGTCCTGCCCCAGCGTGCTTTGACAGGCGCTTATCTTCCAGTTTCAACTCACACGCAAAGGCGTAGCGTCGCTCATTCCCTATCGACCAGCTCATCTCTAACCAAGCAGTAAAACCGTTTGTCGCCTTATTTTTGGAGGCCCTGTGCCTCCCAAGCATGGCATGCCTCATAGTGAGCACCTTGTTATAGATCTGTCAACAGGCATCACTTGCCCGTACATTAGAGGCCCACTCGATCGATGTCTGCTGCTTACCGGAACCCCGCCTAAAATACCCAAGCTCTGCGCTCACGCTGCCATCCCGTTCAGGTGCCTCTAGCAGTGTTTTCTCATTGCGTCTATCCGCAGACGATGCCGCTTCGAGTACTGGCCTAGCCGGTGTTGTTATTACTCTGAGTCCCCAAACCGAAGCTGCTCTGGTTGACTAAATCCCAATCAGTAGCCGGATGTGCGCTGTCCAAATGGCTGGTTCGTTCAAAGATTCGAAGTCACGCCTGGCTAATAAGTGTCTGTTTGTCACCACTGCATAAGCCCAAACGAACTTTAACAAGGACTCTGTCATAACTACTACCGCAAACTGTACGATCTTCTTCACCACAGAAGTAGCACGGTTATTGTAGTGCTTGCTAGGGTTGTGAACGCTCAAGCTAGGAAATTGTCCACTGATGAGTTGCGTCTGGGGCAAAAACACGGTGTTGGCTCCAGTAATGATACCAGGTAGCGGTTACACCATTTGTGTTCGGATGCTCACTTATTTCTTGAAGGCACTAACTTCCGACACAGCACACGCGGGAGGTGACATGACGCCTACCAGCCTCGAACCAGGAATGGACGCAAATCGATTACATCGCCATCAGTTTCCGCTGGAGTGGCTGCGTACAAAACCTGTCACTCGATCTGGGGCACCTACGCGGATGCTGAACATGCATGTGTGTGTACTAATCAACTGTGCGTTTTAGCGGACGCCCACGACGACACTGAGTGTGTATGTACACCAGCCAAATGGCGAAGCCAGACCTTTTACGTGCGTATCGAATTTCGCTGGCATCCGGTCTGAGTAAGCGCTCCCTGAATACAGTTGAAGGTCACTGGTCGCATGTACCCCAGACCTTACTAGAAGCTGGTCAATCGTTGTGGGGTAAATTTACTAGCCAAAATAGACGTCTGGTACTTGGCGGTTTCTGGGATTTTTCGATGCTCGCCGGGACTTTCCGGCTGGAAGGGAACACAATGCGGCTGGCAGAGGCCTCTGGGTAAAATGTCGTGCTAGTCTAAATAGGAACAGCGAATGATGGCGGTCTCATCTTGCGTGCAGGAAGGAGTTGGTTGCTGCTCTTGATAACCAGCGGAATTTGTTTACTTTGTTACGGGAAACGGGCAGCAGGAAACCTGGTATGAGTGAAACTATAAATGGCGTGATTGGACGGCCCATCCACAACCTGTTTAAACGTTTGGAGATTTGGGCTGAGCACTGCGAGAAACAAGTTAATCGGCCGGAATTGTTAGCTTCCTCACCGGCCGGCGGTGGCACTGCTCCGTGTGCTTTTTCATTGTATTCTCCCCCGGCTCAGAATTAAAACGTGTGATCCGACTGTTAAATTTGGATAAAGCTGCGAGAAGGAATGATCATCAACCAGCCCTCTGCAAATTAAGGAGCCATGATTTTGTTGATGATTTACGCGAAGCACCATTTAAACTGTGGGGACAGGAAACTGTCCCAACCGACTGGAGCCGCTTCGATATTATCCCGGGTTTCAAGGGAAGCTCGCTTTCGGAAGGCGGTAAACATAAAGGAAGGAGTCTACTCCCAATTGCCTACATGATACGTGTCTCGCTAATCTTCCGCAGGATGACTGGCAGTCGTGAAAGCATGATTCGTGAGGCACAAGCCGGGTTTCGTTGTGATCAAGGAAGCATCCATCACATATTAACGTTACCTCAGTTGTTGGAACATCGTCACATATTTTTGCAGCCAAACGTTGCCATGTTCCTCGACATCAAGGGTGCCTTAGGTTCAGTGGATGGACGTGCCCTTTTGGACTGTTGGCTAAAGAAATGTGTGCCCGCAAAGCATGCAAATATTATGCGAGCGTTTTACGCTCCTTGCTTAGGCAGAGCGAGAGCTTACGGCAAGCTGTCGCCGCCATGCAATATCTCCAGCGGATGTAGACAAGGATGCCTGCCGTCAGCATTTCTCTTTAGCATAGTCACTAACGAAGTCATGGAAATCGCTTTCATAAAACAGGAACTAGGTGTGGAGCTGGTTTTAGGTGAACAATCTCTTGACTCGGATTATGCTGATGCTATTACCTCAATCTGTACCAGCTGACGTACGTGCCAACCGCACTGGATTGGTTAGCACTGGTTGTCACCTGTTTCCGGTTATGCGTTGCACCCTCGAAGTACAAAGCTGTCCTGCAACATTGGCAGGGACAAACTGCTGCTTGACCCTTGGTCGAGACTGGCTAGGTAATCGTATCAGCGCTGTTAGAATTGAAGACGCGGTCACCATCCTTAAAGAAAATCTCGAGAAGCTTTTGCTAACCTTCGCAACCTATGGAACCAGGTTGACATCACACTCCCCGTGAAGGGTAGAGTACAAAACGCAGCTATACGTTTGACCCAAAAGTACGGCTGTGCAACCTGGCCTTTTAGCTTGGCAGACATAAAGACGCAGGTTGCTTTCGACCACCGGGGCCTTCATAGTTTGGCTCCTGTCTGATTGGAACACTGCGTGAACAATGATGATGTTGGATCTCTTGTTCATGGCGCTGGAAGAAGCGGCGAATGACGAAACCCCACTCCGATGGCTGGGCCACATGTTGCTCATGTCAGACCACCGCCGCCCACGAAGTGCGTCGTTAGCGCACCGGGAGTGTGGATGGGAAAAAGGAGTGGTGACCAAGCGAAGACTTGGTAGGAGGAATAAACACACTTACTTCGAATTTGGCCTCGGTTGAAGCGTTTCGGCTCCCTGGTTGGGTACAGATAGACGCTGAACACGTTTGGTTGGATACACTTGTTGGCATGGCTAGGAGCAAACCTCAATGGCGTTTGTGTTGTGCTTTCCTTTGTCCATCCCTCCGCTTAGTATGGCCCTTCACTTACGACCCGAATTAATAGACATTATGCCTTTTTGCCAAACAATAGCTGGCTGTTAGCTCTCTGGAACGAGGTGCATCCGTGACTGGTGACGCAGCTGGCGTGCCCCTGTTTCATAGCTTGTTCTTTGTTTTGTATTACGGCACCATAACTGTGTTTCTCACTTGTAGCTAGGGCGCAGACTAATAGGAACCACGACCACCACCGAGGGCCATTGCCTGGGCAGGTCACTGCCAACCTCGGTTGAGCAAGTTGCATTTCGAGGAGGCAAAGTGTAGCCCAAAACAATTGGCACACAGAGCTAACCTATCCAGCGCTGCTTAAGACGTTCGGACGCTGTCACATATGAAAGCACCGTCGTCAATTTACAACAGCTCAAGCGGCAGCTCACGCGAAAAAGCTCCACACCTTCTAAGTTGTGTCCAGCGGGGCTGTTTCCATGACATTTTTCCACAAAAACACACTCGACCCGAACTATGCTCGTACAGCGCTCTTATGTTTACGTGCTTTCGGATGACAGTCCCAATAGGCACATTGATCTCCCGAGCAAAGGCACATTTGATGTCAAGAAACGCGGCTACCGTAGGTCGTTAGTAAATATGGAGATGCGCCAGCAACTGACTTAAGTTAGCAACGTGAGCTGTGCAGCCTCTTTTTCGACGAAACCCGGCTTCCGCCTCGCGAAGCTGACTCACAGGTGCCAGTCAGTCTATGGAGAACAACAGACGCAACTAATTTAGAAGGAATTGAGATAGGCTTGATCTACCTATGACCGTCGCATGCAGACCATCGCAATGAGGCTGGACCTTACCGTGGTGCGATGGTTTGCGTGCCTCAGAGATCCATTGAGCTATGCTGGGTGGTGCTTTTTTTCACCTTCAGAGCCACTCATACCGGATCGGTCAATGGTTAGGGGCCAGACAAACTCAGCCTCCTCGTCCTCCAGGTTGGGGGTTGGAATGGGAGTGCCTCCTCATCTCATAAAACGGGCTCCGTAGTCCATTGCCAAAACCCGCTGCCTTGCGGTAAGGTATTTGAATCAAAGGCTTTGGTTGAGAACCCTAATCGTTCTCCTGTCTAGGCCTGGGCAACCTGACAGTATTCTGCCCACGCAATACAATGAACCTTTCCTACAACAATTTCTCGATGCCATGGCCGTCGCAGAGGATAATCAACGACGCTCTATCTGCTGCATCGAGCAGGGTGGATAGGGGTATGGTTGCTACTGCTCAGGCCTTCCTGTCCTCTTATACCCCTTCTTGCGCTTATTTGTCCTTATCTTCCCGCTCCAACTTTATTTATATCCCCCCAGTTTCAATCCCCCAATTCTTGGCCCTCCCCAAGCTTACTTCAATAGTCGCTTGTTTTTTTAATTTCAAATCACACACAATCGCATGGCCTCGCTCCAATCACGTTGACAAGTTCATGGTCAACCAAGCGGACAACGTCAATTCATCCGTTTCCATTTGGAGTCCTCGTGTCTCGCTAAGACTGGCATGCCTCAACGTGCGCCCTTTGCTGCGGTTTGCCAATAGGCTGCACTTGCCCGCACACTAGAGACCCTATCGATCGATATTTGCTGTTTATCAGAAACCCGGTTGCAAGGTTTGAGCTCCATGCTTACTCTGATATCCCCCACATGCGACACTGGCGGCACATTCTCATTGCGCTTCTCTGGCGATGATGCAGCTTCAAATGCCGGTCAATCTGGCGTTGGCATTGTTTTGAGTCCCCGGGCTGAAGCTGCCCTGGTTGATTGGATTCCAGTAAACAGTAGGATGTGTGCCGTTAGATTAGCTGGTTCGTTCCTTGCTACAAAGTCGCGCGGGGACAAACGGTGCCTGTTTGTCATTGCGGCCTACGCCCCTACAAACTGTAGCCCTGATCCGGTAAAAGATGATTTCTATCAGCAACTTCACGAGCTCCTTCGTTACAGAAGAAGCACGGATACTGTGGTGTTGGCTGGCAATCTAAACGCCGAAGTCGGAAAATTGTCCTCTGGTGAACTTCATCTGGGCGGCCAACATAGTGTAGGCTCCCGTAATGATAATGGTGAGCGATTGCTACAGCTGTGTGAAGATGCTCGCCTCTTTCTCGCGAGCACTAAGTTTCGACACCGCACCCGCAGAAGTGTGACTTGGCGGCCACCAGCCTCGGACCAGCCATGGACGTAAATCGATCAAATCGCGATCACTTACCGCTGGAGGGGCTGTGTCCAAAACTGTCGCCCGATTTGGAGCACGAGCGTAGATTCTGACCACGCACTTGTCTGTGCCAACCTCCTGGTGCGTTTCAGTGGACGTCTGCAGCGTCGATGTGAACGGATTGACACCAGCCAGCTGGCGAAGCCAGATTTTCTGAATGTGTACCAAAGTGAGCTGACATCTGGGCTGAGTAAGCGCCCACTAAACACCGTTGAAGATCACTGGTCGCATATTCGTCAAACGTTACTGTCAGCAGGCGTGTCTTCATGTGGCAAAGCAAATTGCCAAACCGGACATTGGTTCTCTACACAGTCTCTGGAACTTATGGATGCTCGCCGACTTATTCCGGCTGGAAGCGAATACAATGAGACTCGCAAAAATCTCAGGGCAAAACTACGTGCTAGCCCAAAGAAGGACCGTGAAACATGGTGGTCACATCGTGCCTCTGAGATGGAAATTGCCGCTGCCGTTGGTAATCATCGTAAGTTATTCCGTCTGATACGGGAAACAGGCAGCAGGAGACCTGGTGTTGGCGAGAACATATGCGAAGAGAGGTGGCAGCTTATCCACAGTCTGTCAAAACGCTTGGAGCGTTGGGCTGAACACTTTGCTAAGCAATTTAACTAACCAGAGTTATTGCTTTCTTTTTCGGGCATTGAGCGCACTTCTCCTCGGGCCTTCTCATTGGATCCGCACTTACGCGCAGAAGTTGAACGTGAGATCAGGCTGTTGAAATTGCATAAGCCCGCAGGGGCAGATAGCATTCCCCCAGCCCTCTTCAAATTCGGGGGACCTGCTCTAAGAGATGATCTACACGAGTTGCTAGTAAGACTTTGAGAGCAGGAGACAGTCCCGACAGACTGGAACCGCTCCGTCACTGTCCCAATTTTCAAGGGAGGCTCCGGTTTAGAATGCGGCAATCATGGAGGGATCAGTCTGCTTTCGAACGCCTCTAAATTGCTTTCCTCTGTCATTCTCCACAGACTGACTGGCAATCGTGAAAGTGAGATTCATGAAGGGCAAGCCGTATTTCGTTGAGGTCGGGGCTGCATCGACCACATCTTCACCTTGCGTCAAGTGTTGGAGCACCGCCATGTTTATTGGCGACCCGCCGTTGTCGTGTTTCTTGACATAAAAGGTGCCTTCGACTCAGTCGATCGATGTGCCCTTTGGGACTGTCTGCTGAGGATAGGTGTGCCTGATAAATATGTAAACATTATCAACGCGCTGTACGCACATAGTTCGGGCAGGGTAATAGTTTACGGCAAACTCTCGCCACCCTTCAGTATCACCAGCGGTGTGAGACAAGGTTGCCCGCTGTCACCTTTCCTCTTCAACTTCGCTATTGATGAAGTCATGGAAACAGCGTTCGCTGGACCCGACCTGGTGAGCGACTTCTTGACTTGGAGTATGCGCTAGCCGAACAACCTCCTCGTGGTGCCAGCTGGGTGGTTCGGGTTTAACCCGTTCCAGCAAATAGTTCAGCGGCAGTGTTCCAGGACGTGGTGGGTTTTCGCCTGGCAAGCGTTCTCCCTATAAAAAGCCACAAATGTCTGCTTATCAACACTGTGACGTGGCGGATGTGACTCGCCACAAATTAAAGTCACTGGCCCGTGGATATCCGGAAAGTGCTATCCAACCCAAGGACATCAATCGCTTATGCTCACATTCCTGACGACAACAAACATTCAAAAATGCTGCGGCACATTCAAAGACACAAGCTACCTTCATACACAATTACATACGCATATACACCCGTACACTTACATATATTGTTATGCCAAACATGTACTTTTGTACGTTATTGATCACACTGTTAGCTAAACATGATCATGCCTGTAATGGTGTGTCTCGCATGGTCGAGAATAAAAGTTTATTTATTTATTTATTTAATCTTTGACAAATCCCAAACATGCCAAACAGCACTGGACCGATTAGCACTGGCTGTCAATCGTTTTAGGCTATGCTTCTCCCCATCGAAATGCAAAGTATTTCTCCATGCTTGGCAGCGACCCAACTCTGCGCTAACGCTTGGTGGTGATCATTCAGAACTTCAAGTACCAGGACAGCTATGTTATCGCCCGTGGAATTGAAGATAAGGTTACGAACCGTATAGCAAAAGCTCGAGATGCTTTTGCCAACCTCCGCCACCTGTGGCGCAGACGCGACATTACTCTCGCCCTGAAGGGCAGAGTTTACAACGCAGCCGTCCGTTCAACTCTCCTATGTGGCTGTGAAACCTGGCCCATCTGGTCGACAGACATGAAGAGGCTCGTCACATTCGATCATCGCTGCCTTCGCAGCTCAGCACATATCTGGTGGGAACACCGCGTGAGCAATGAGCGTGTTCGACGTCGCGTATTTGGTGCAGGAAGAGCGAGTGAACCGCTCAGCATTATTAAATCACGCATCAGGCTCCGATGGCTAAGCCTCCTGCTGCGCATGCCAGCACAAAGACTTCCGCGACGTGTAATGTTTGCGCGTTGTGGGTGCGATTGGAAGAGGAGGAGGGGAGGCCAAGTGATGACTTGGTCGAGAGAAATGAAAACCCTCACTTCGAAGTTGGCGTCGGTTGGTGCATCCCGACTGCCTGGCTGGGGTCCTAAGGACGGCTTGGAGCCAGCCCCAATGGCTTTTGTGTTGTGAGTTCCTTTGTCTATCCCCCTCCCGTTTAGCATCCCCTTCCAAGCACGATCTCACTTGTTAAGCATAATATCACTCTCTTTTACGGCAGCCAGTTGTGAGCTCTCTGGAACGACGTCCATCCGTTACTGGGGACTCAGCGGGCGTGCCACTGTTTGTTTTTCTCTGTTCTTGTCTTTCGTATTGCGGCACAATAGCTGAGGTGTTTTCCACCTCCAGCTAACGTGTACTGCTGATGATGATGTCGCCTGCAGAAAGGGAGTTTGCCTTGAAAAGATGGGACTATAACGGTGCGGATCAGTCAGTTGGTACAGTTTCCTGCTTCCAGTTTCAATAGACTAGTGCAAGTTGTCTACAAGAGCAGTTCCGCCGAATTTCACCACGGCTAACGGAATTCTATCTGCTTTTGCATAACTCAAAGTTGTTTGCTTTGCAAGTGGTTGGACGCATAGGGACGTTACATGAAATAGAGCGATCAACAGCCAGTGCAGAAGTCGACAACTTCGAATGCTTGAACCGATTAAATAAATAAATAAATATAGGTATACTTCTAGACAAGCGCTAGATGCTGTTCCTGCGTGGGATCAGATCAAATTGTACATAATATCCATGCTCATGCATGGAGAAGTAATATCGTTAACAACTGCTTTTAATCGTGTTTACCTTTCTGAACAGTAAAGCAGGGATATATACAAACGTTTCGTAGGCCTCGACATTTTGAAGGCCGTACTTTGGGTCTCCGTAGCTTATGTACAAATTCTGCGCTTTTCACCGGCTACCGCTGCCAAACCTTGAGGTGCCTGATTCCATTAGTAAACTATCAATCTATTATGCCAACGTATTGTGTTATTTTCGATGGAAAATGCACCACTAGAGGAAATTTGATCCATTTTCTTTTGTCACATCACCGCATTTCGAGCATCCATTAGTAGCGGGCTCATGGAAAGGAATAAGCAAGCCAAAATTAGATCGTAAAAGTGGAGGGTGGAAACAAGGGAAAAAGCAGTAGTGTCTAACAACATAGCCTTTCTTAGAAAAGTGCGACTGAAAGGCCGGCCCACTTAACTAGAAAATACACTAATATTGGAAAATGGAGCCAAAATATAGCCCAGAAACAGCATACCAGAACCGCAAGCCTGGCGCGAATTTCAAAGTGTAAATCTCCAAACAAGCGGAATCAACACCGTTTTGGAGCCGAAACGTTAACTAAACCGGGACAACAATGGGCGGTCTTGGACAAACCCTAGGCGCTGAGTACGACAAAGGTAAAATAATTAAGGTAGGTGCATTGGTTATGGAGTATTTTGCATTTTTCAGCGGTTGACTGCGGATAGCGCTATTTTCGAGCCTCCGCTAAATTCACGTTCTGCCTTGGAAGCAGATACAGAAAAAGAAAGGAATAATACAAAAACGGCTAGGCGTAATAAGATCCGAATATGGCGTAGTAACTGGGAATGCCTAAGATAACGTGTAATTCGCTGCAGTAGCAAAGTATGACGCAGTGGTCCGAAAAGAATACTTTCTCAGTAAACGTAGTAAAAGTTGGGAAAACCGACGGAAAGGTTTTATGGAAATACTAGGAAGGCTGTAATAATTATTAAATAGGTAGAACAGCACATGATATGGTGTAGCTAGCACACAGCCAGAATGTGACCAAGTGCGATTTTCAGAGTATATTGGGCCGCAGAATCCACTATGAATGTGGAATTCAACGTTTTTAATGCTCCGATGTGGATGCGAAAATTATACCAAAGCCGCATGAGCTGAGTCCATATGGATAAGACAAGGGAACATAAAACTCATTTGCCCCGTCTGAACTAGGATAACGCAAGCATTTCCTACAGAATTATTACCAGTTTCGACTCTTTGAGGCTATTTTATACGTCATTATGGTTGTATCACTGACACTAATGAGCCAGGGTGGTCTTCCAGTGATAATAAAAAAACTAATGTGAGAAAATTCACAAAATGTGTCCAGGTGAGAAACACCTTGGGTTCCGCTTTGGTTAGACACGAATACCACTTCTTTTGGGGGTTGCGCCATCTCAAGCATGACCGATTAGTGGGCCACAGGTGCTAAAGCACACAACTGTGCATTAAGTTGCTAGTTTAGAGCTCTATTTCTCTTAGCTGAGAGTCGGATGCAAGTGCCTGTGGTGTTGGACCAGAATAACGCAATCGTTCCCTGGAGAAACATCATCAGTTTCAGCACTTTGAGGTTATGTTATATATCTTAATGGATGTGCCACCAATGCTAATGAGCTAGAGATGTCTTCTATTGATAATAGAGAAATAGGTGTCCAAAAAATTAGCGAAATGCATTCAGGTGGGAAATACCACGAATGCCGCTTTGGTTAGGCATGATCACCTCATCTTATAGAGGTTGCACTTTCTCATTTGTGACGGATTATTGGGCCTCATGTGTTAAAGCACACCATTTCTGCATCGCGTTGCTATTTGAGCTCTAACTCTCTTGGTTGGGAGTCCGATGCAAGTGCAAGTGATATTCACCAGTGTAAGGTAATAGAAAACTGGGAGATCACAACAGCTATTAACTTGGAGGTTTCCTGGTGGGAAGCTTCCACATTGTCAGGCAAAATGAATGAACAATAATATAACGCAAGCAGAGAAGATAACGGAAAACAAGTGGGAGCTGGTTGTTCACCCACCATTACGCATTACGTATGGTAGGCTTTGGAGCCAGGTAAAGGTTAAAATTACGTACGAACGGCCAAGGAAAGAAGAAGTGGTGGTCAAAATATCTGGGTGTCTAGCTTTCCAGGTGACAGGGGCCTCACTGCCGCATGGTTAGCTTTTTGCCAGAGAAAGGGAATCCGGAAAAATTGTTGTGCAAGCATAAAGGATTGAAGAAAAGGATCTGGTTTTTCATAATGCCTGTCTACCAGCGTTTCCGATAGTGATAGGCATACGTATAACTCAGATAAAACTAAATGTACGGGCCAAGAAAGCTTAAGTGGAGAGTAAATGCCTGAGTATAGGTTATGGTGATATTGCCTCGAGGTGGGTAGGTGGCCCTGTTATATAATCAGCGGTGTAAAGTAGCGAGTACTTAAACCTAGGGGAGGGCATCGGTTATGGGCAACTAGTAGATGCCGATTACGTAGGCTAGTAGAAATACCTATAAAGCAGGCAATTTATACGACTATTTTAGACAGATAAATGGTAACTTACGGGTGCACCATATGTGTGGACAACAACGCTAGAACCTGGCATTTCACATGAGGCTTAATGTTGTTAAAATGTTTTTAGTAGACGTGACTCATGGGTCACAAGTATAAGTATTCGCATGAGACCAAGTGGACTAGGTATTTGGAAAGTACTAAGGGGTAAAGATGGAGACGAAGGAACCAAAGTGTAGAAGAGAAGGAAGAAGTGAAGTAAAGTTTGTCCGTTCGGATTGCTTCCCCATTGCTATGCAATATCCTACCTGGTCAGTGCCTACAGGCTTACGATGCTCCCATTCAATAGTACAAGGCTGCTTTACGTGCTGATCTGTTGAGCAGTAAGAAACTGGACGTCGAGAAGGAGCTTTCAAAGGACTTGAGCTACCGATTAGTGTTTCCAGGTTGCCTTTGCGGTAGCGTCTACTATTTCAAGACTTCCTATTTAACTAAGTGTCGGTGGGAGCCAGTAAAGCGCTCAGCTACTACTGGGGTAGGCTGAATACCTTTTGTGGTCGGATTAGCAGTCCTAACATCTGTAAGATGCGTGCAACTGATCGGGCCAAGATCTCTCACGTGGTGTGACAGGGACCGCAAAGTATGGGGAGGACCTGTGAGCCCAAGATGCTCCTGTCATGAAGCCTAGTTGAGCGCAATACCAAGTTGCGCCAGAGCTGACCAAAATGTGATCTATGCCCCATCGGGGCCGGTCTCAAAAAGGTTGTCATCAGAATCACAGATGTTGAAAAGGCGTCTTATGTTATCCAGGCACATAAACTTTCGTACCTCCTGCTTGAAAGCCTGTGGATTGTGAATCTCCCGCAGCTGTGAAGGTAATTTGTTCCAGATATTTACATAAGCAACAAGGAAGAAACGTGAACGTAGTTTCTTCCTCGCTGGCAGCGGGGCAACTGTGCAGTGCTTGTTTCGGAGGATGAATTCTGATCCTCTTCTCAGTGTCAGGCTGGGGATATCACTGTGCACCGCTTGGTATATTAACTTATGTAAGAAGCACAGGTTTAAGATAATGCTCCGCAGCCATAGAGGCTGGAGTTTGAGATGGTTACACCTCTGTAGGTAACTAAGCGCTAGACCTTGTGGGGCTACTATTTTGGTAAACCGCCGCTGAGCCTTTTCGAGCAATATGCGGTCTGATTTCCGCAAATTACTGAAGATGAAGGAGCAGTATTCCAGCTGCGGACGAACATGACTGCGGTAAAGCTCCAACCGTGCTTCAGCCGAGTTAATGTGGCGGCCTATGTGGAAGACCATTCTGCGTGCTTTTGTTCGGTCCAACGCTTCGAGGGTCTTGTCAAGTTGTGAATAAGCTGTCCAGTCTCGTCGGGTATGGTCTCGCTAACACCAGGTCTCTTGCTGCGTGTTTCCTGTAACCGACCGAATAACTTTCGATGGTTACCGAGCGAAGTGGCAATTTCCATGTCCAAATCACGAGGGGGTCACCAGAAATTGCTTTCTCCATTTAGTCGTGCCCGGAGTTTAGCGCTGAAAACTTTGTGAGTCTCCTTATGTTCACTTCCAGCCGGATGTTGACGTCGTGAATCAAATCACCATCGTTATACACGTCAGCTAGAGATGGGAAATACCTCAGCTACTGTGGCGCAAAATGTAAAGGAAAAGGAAAATAAACACAACAGTTTCACGCCAGCTGAGTTACTAGCAACGGTTAGGCATCATTCCTTAAGCTACCAGCCTGATACTAAGCAAAGGAAAAGTTACTACGTTTTACGCTAAGAAATGAAATCGTAGGTGGATGGGAGGCTAAAAGGGATGAGGAGGGATACAGAAAATTACAGCAGGACCGCCACTGAGGTCAGCTCCTTGCCATGGCAGCAAGTGTTTCCAGCCAAACGTGCTCATAGTCTTCTGGACCCCAACCAGGGAGCCGTGACGCGCCAACCAAGGTTAACTCCGAAGTGAGGACTTTCATTCCTCTGGCGTGCAACTAGCATTTCCAAAGACTGGGAAGGGACCCAATTTTCATTTTGGTTATCGGATTTACGGCATGCAAACAGGCCTGCTGATAGTAAAGTCCGAAGCAAACGCAATCAACTTCTTCAACTGTGGCATGTTTGGGCTTATTCAGCTCGGACGCCAGAGTACTTCGTTCCGCAATGAAAACACGTGGCTTCGTCAGTTGGACAGTGTCTTTACGCTCACACAGACTTTGCGGACGTAAGCAGAAAAGCACTAGAAGTTCAGAACACTCAAGCGCGTGAACGGACTCTACACTCGCTCCAAATCGAGTAACAGTTTTGGACGAAGCCACTTTAGCGTTGTGGTCGATTTGCCTCTATGGCTGTTCCGTTGCTGGTGGGCGCCAAGTCGCCCTTCTGCGCGTGCTGTCGAAAAAGTACGGCTTGCGTAAAAGCAACGAGCACCTTCACACCGGTGTAGTGATCACCCTCCGTTATCACTACATGAGCTGACACCATGTTGGCCGACTAGGTGCGGCTCATCAATGGACGGTTTTTCGACGCGGGCTTTTAGATCATCAGCAGGCGCCACGGTATCCGTAATTTTCTGTAACGTAAAAGCGTGTCCAGGTGCTGATAGATTTCGTTTTTCGCTGAATTAGTGAGCGTACCCTACGATGACAGACACCGTTTGCCCCGCGAAATTTTAAAGCTTGCAATGAGTTAGCCAAATTAACGGCGCACATTTGGCTGTTGACTGGAATCTAATCGAGCAGAGCAGTTTTACTCATGTAACTCAACACAATGCCAATACTGCCAACACCGGACCGGCGCAATGAGAATGTGCCGCCGGTGTCGCATGGGGTGGGGCACAGGGTAAGCACGATGCTCGAACCATGTAGGCGGGTTTTCGACAGAAAGCGATTATCAATCTATAGTGTCGCTGGTGGTCTGGAATGTTTCATTAAGTTGGCCAATCTGTAGCAAGACGCGTACGTTGTGATGTGCCAGTCTGCAAAGGAAACTGGATCAACTGACGTTGACCGGTCGATTGAAGATTGAGTTCTCGACTGCGCAAGAGTGACGCCCTGAGATTATGTGAGTTAAACTCAAAAGGCAAGTAGCTATAGAAGCAAAATGGAAAGGGCCAATAACTGGGGATTAAAAATTGGGAAGTGAAGTTGATTTTGGAACGGAACGATGAAGCTGAAAAAGGGCGAACGAGGAATAGTAAGACGGGAAGTCTTCAGCAACAACTACAACAATATCCACACAGCAGCCATTTGAACTGATGCTTTGCATCCATACCACCATGATGACCTAAGGGATAAAATAATAAGTGAAGAGAAGAGGGACTTAGCTAAAAGCTTTACGGTCCTAAGCAAACGTTTTGGGTCAAGGCGCCTAGACCTTGCAGTAGCAAACAGATGGCCAACGTGCAAAGATATGACGGCCTCGGCGGGACAGCTACTCTGCGGCTTTCACTATCCTGTGTCAAATCCGCCATTACTCCGCCGACAACGCAGCACAAACCGCACTTTAAGCATTGTGCTATTAATCATTTTTGCATTCCATTGTCACTATACTTCCTCTATCCGTTTGACTTAATTCTCGTCTCTATTCACAGACAATTAAAACTGGGTTCTCAGGGCTCCATTCCTCACTCGCTGGTCTGTCTCTGGCTGCTCATTTATACTACATTATATTCGACTGTATATTAAGCACCAGGGAAGGTTTTATCAGGCTGGAACGTTCGACGTAGAGCCTAATGTTCCAAATGCACGGAAGCAGTGAATGTACTCGTACCATAACTGTCGTAACTCCTTGAAGCCTACTAAGACTTCATCCAGATAAAAGGAAAACCTTGGTAAACTACATAGACCTATCAGGCTTTGAGTGTATTGCTCAGCATCAGCTTCCACGAAGGTATACAGCCACTGGAGAGCGTATACAACAGGCTTAAAATGTGGTTTCTGGGCTCCACATTTTACATACGTGCAAAAAATGCTTCTAACTCAGACCAATTCGTTCAGATGAAAGTCCAAGCTAGGGACTATTACTTCAAGGAAGTTAGCACGTAGAAGAACCGTAGTGGTGCCATGCGTGCCGCAGTTGTCTCGGGGATACTTTCTCCTCAGACACGATAACGGTTGCTGAAACGCGTTGCGCTAAATATTTAAAATGCATTCCAGTTAGCTAGGTCATTGGAAATGGCACATTAACACCCACAGTCTCGCCCAAACGCTGTAATTTCCTTATAGTGCGCATCAGCGCCCAACAGATCCGAGTCACCTCCCAAAACTGCCAAGTGTCCATTTTCATCGTCACTACCACCATCAACGTATGTTTCCACTGAGTCCAAGGAAAGATGTTACCTTTGAGGTTTTACTCGACATCCAAGGGACAGACGTCTGGCGCGGTAAACAGTTTGCACGGGTTGTCGGAAGAATGGACACTTCAGGAATGGTTGCCTGTCTAACTCCTCCAACAATAATATTTCCCAGCTAACTTCGTCGATTTTGCACTCTACGAATGCAGCTGCTCTTGGTTGCTTAAAACGAGCTGTCACCAAGATAAGGTTGCTCGTTCGGACCTAGAGGCACCGACTGTTACTGGCAGTTATGATAGCAACGTCCCTGCTGCTTTTGCTCAGAAAGCGAATCAGAACCTTAAGCTATCGCGCGTGCGCATATCCACGGCTTCTGCCCAACTGCAGATGTTTACCAATAAGCGTAGCAACGTAACGGTTAGGCATAATGGGGACGTCTACTACAATGTCTGACATTCAGTGGTACCTAATCTGTGTTCAGATGTTTTCGGACACGAGAAACTTTAGCTTCCGTTTGGTGACAAGAAACCATTCCCGTGTGGTTACAGTCGCCCTGGCGCTATGGTTGAAGCCCCGTCCCTTTTCTTTGCCCTTGCGCCGAAGTGTAAGCCAATAGCCACAAAGTCCAGATGATACATTCCAGAGACGAGGCTTTTATTTGCTCAAAAATAATGCAGCTACATGAAAAATTCGAACCATCCTTTTCTCCGTAGAGATCTCAGATACTGGTCACTTGTAATTTGTGTCCAGGTGAGGATTCCGAGGGCTTCTGGTTTCAGGTCGTAGGTGGGTCGTAGTAGACCGAGGGGCTAACAGGTGAAGATCGACAAGTTGTAGGCGGCTGGAAAACCAACTAGTAAGGGTCGGAGCAGGAAGGATAGTGTGCTTGTGTCACATCACGTGGCTAGATTGGCGGTACTGTCACAGATGCCGATAGTGGACCCAACACTAGGCAACTAGATGGTTGGTAAGAAAGTACACCAGATGGCTGAGGTACGAAAACGCAGACGACAGCGAAAGGCAAAGAAAAGGAAATGATAGTCAGTATGTATGTATGCTCAAAAACAACTTAAATGTAGACATGCTACCACAAAACTTACGCGCTATAACAACAACAGCAGTGCATAAGAAATTAACAAACAGAAAAATAAATAGTTTATTCATGAGTGTGTCGAACTGATGCTTTGGTGCCGTAAAATCATGACGATCGAAGGTATAAAGAATAATAAGAGAGAGAAGTGGAAATTACCTAAAATCCACAACGCCTTTAGCAAACCTTCAGGGTCCAGGCGCTATCTTGTCAACAACATACCATCCCAAATGGCTGGCTATCTTGCAAAGATAAATCGGCGTCCGCGAGAAAACTTTCGTGCCGCCTTCACTCCCACGCGTCATACTCAACCATTACCCTGCAAATAGGTCAGCACCCAACACACTTTAAACAGGCATTCCGACTAGGAGATGGCAGCAGGCGCGTCACTGGTGTCGGTTACGAGGCACGTCTTGTCAAGGCTCAAGACGAGTCTGTGGGCACTAGCCCGTAAGGCAAGAAGAACCGACGGCACCAAGTTTGTTCGGCAGTGCCCACTGTTTTTGATGCCAAGTCAACTTCTGTCCACCTAGAGCTTTGCGCTATGATACTTTTGGCAGATTAAACAAGGTCCCCTTAGGTAAGCGGTGATCAGGCATACGTAGCAAGTGTCCAAGCCAGCACAACTTATTCGTTGCAGTCTGTTGTTCTAGGGAGCAAGCAGCATTATTACTACCTAGTACTCGCCTACGCGCATCATGGTTGCGGGCATGCTGGTGCAATCCGACACTAACAATGCTTCGCAAACAACGATGGTCAAAGATTTGAAGGCGCCTCATCTAATCAGCACAAAAGGGCCAAGTTTCGCTACCATAGAGTAGGACGACCCTCACTGTGGACGTGTACACAAGCCTTTTCATAAGGAGGGTAACTCACTTCTGTCGCCAAAGATGCCGCACGTTTACTAAGACAGTCCTGGCTTCAGCAATGTGGGAATCGATTTCAGTTTCCATACACCAACCATTGTTGCCGCATCTGTCAGCGTAGGGGAATGCATTAGCCACCTCGAGTTGGTTGATGGCAAGGGCCAAGGGGTCAACCGGTTTCAGGTGCACCTGCCGCCACACTTCCTACTTTGAAGGTGCGTAGCGCATGCCAAATAATGAGGCCATTCTAGGCAGGCTATTCAGGGTTAATAATGCCGCTGCAACCTCATCGAAAAGCGAGATAATGCCGTCCGTGTACTCAAGTCAACTAAGCTTGCAGCCGGCAGAACCTCAAAGCTTTCATCGTGAGATTCCGTAAGTGAACACTCCATGATAGAGTCCACCAGGAAATTAAACCATAATGGGGAAATCGGGCAACCCTGACGAATGCTAATCGTGTTTGGGATGATATCCGACACGTCACTGTAGACCCTGACGCGGCCTGTATTGTTCGAGGATAAAGCGAGTAGGAGGTTCCTCTATTTGTAGGGACACCTCACGGCCAATTATTTCGGCAGTATGCATCACTCTACTGCATCGAAGGCACACCTTTAGTAGCGGTAAACAGATATTGCCGGTCTGCTGTATGCGTGGCGCTGCTATAGCGCCTGCAGAAGTGTGAATATATGGTGTATTCAGCCGCGTGTTGGGTGGTAGCCTGCCTAGCGTCTTCTGCATCCGAGATCCGCCTTCCGCAGTGAGGTGATGAAAAAGGATCGTTGCAAGCAAGTTTGTCAAAACTGGGGGTTAGGCTAAGACCCCTATGCTTAGAACAGGCTGCGTGCCCGCTCTTCTTGTGTGTTGGCAATATAATCTATTCGCTCTAGGTAGCCGGGACATCACATTCCAGTTACGCCTGCATAGGAAGGTCAGTGCTTTGCCGAGATCCTAACATCCGTCCAAAAATAGTGTAGTTGGGAGGGGACCGGGACCACGACACCAAATCGATTGAGGACCCTGGTAGCGTTTCAGACCTCAGACTCCGATTGGGGCTCAAAACTAACCGTCCATGGCCCGTCCTGCATCACCTGAGTATGAAGTGGTCCAGGAAGAGGGGCCAGCTGGACTGACCTTGAAATTGTTTCGCCCAGCGAGCCATGCGGCGCTCCTTATTGTGTATCGGTGCACCCGTGCTCACCCCGATGGTCTCACTGTCGCCTAAGTTTCTGTGACCAGTGCTGCGGATCGGCCGGAATGGGTGCAGTAGTTGCTTAATGCACCTGCCTCCATTACTTGAGCATTACAGGTCCACCAAGCGTCCTTGACAGCACGCAGGCTCGGCTCTAGTTCGCGTCTGATAGGCCGTCTGGTCATATTGTGCTCAGAGCCAGTCGGGGGTTTGTTCCTGGATTCCAACAGGTTCAAGGACCCGGGTATTCAGTGAATAGTGCGGTGATTATGGTTATTGCCGCAAGAAGGTGCTCCCGCGTCCTGCATGGTGACCGAGCTTCTATTCAACTGAGGCTGGGTGTTGGTAGGAGAAGGGAGCAAAAGTTCGACTTATCTAACCAAGGGTCGGGGCAATTTCGGTTGCCGAACGGCGGACAAGTCTGGTGCGCATCCTGCTAACGTTATTGGAACAATGACAGCCTCCCAAGGCGCGATTAGAATTGAGGCAGAAATTTTAGTACGAGCTGTAACACAGGATGGAACCACGCCAAAGGTAAGTTATGGCTGTGGTCAATTTGGGTCCATCGCACGCCAGCTGCAGGAGGATGCCATGTGGCACTTCGGCGCCTACTGTGTCTAAAAGCAGTGCTACTGAGAACCGACTGATGTTCCGCACACAGTTGCAGCGGACGCTTACCGTTATCAGTCCGTTCGCGTTTACGCCGATAATTAACACCCAGCTGAACTACTGAAGAACTCAGACGCCCTACTTGTGCGTTCATATCCTCTGCGAGTACGAGAACATCTGCCGTAGTGGCGCTGCGTGGTAGTGCGTACAGTTTGCGATAGGATGTGCCCTTGACAGCATTTGAACTTCTGTCGGTGGGAGCATAAGCGGAACTCACAAACAGCGGTTTATACTACTTCATAAATCAACCCTAGCTGATGTTGTCATACTGGATGTAAACAGATGGGTGGGCACCGGAATTAAATCGACCAACGATGCCTCAACACTACAGCTTAGAAGGATGCCTACACTAGGTTGATTCGTGAGTTCTGCGTCGGCGTCTCCGGGTGCGTGAAACCGAGAATGAGAGGATAGAACGGGTGTAGCTAACGCAATAACACCATTAGTGTCATTGATCATAGTTTCGTACACAACACACATAAATACCCAGTGTGTCTAGGTTGCTTGCGAGTGCAGCCTGTTGACCTATTTGTCTTAAAGTGCGAAGGTTAAACGCCGCCATGGTAACCTGGACACCGTGGCTTTCTAAATGGCGGTTGCCCATAGGCGTCTAATGGGTGCTGTGGTAAGGGGGCTGTACGTGGTTCTACTACAATGGCACTTTGGTGCTGTCAATTATGCTGCGAATTATAGAAAGCAGATTAGAAATAAGGGTCGAGAAAGTGGTAAGAGAAAAAGGTGGAAAAGAACTAAGGGTGGCGCCAGCAGTAGCATGCTTTTGCTTATCCGCCCTGCTGTATTCAGCAGATATGGCGATCCTTGATAATCTGCGCGACAGCCAATACAGGATGAAACTTTTGGTTGAAAAAGTAGTCATGGTGCTATGTGGGCTGAGATACTGCCAGGGCACCCAGACATAGACAGGAGAACGATTAGGGTCCACCACCAAAACATTTGGCTCAAAGCCTGTCCGCAAGGTAACGGGATGTCAACGCTCTACACCACTACAGGCGAAAGATATAAACATTGCTTCATTAGTGTGAAAAGCGAGCAGAAGGGGAGACCTTTGTCAGCGCCGTCGTCTCCTGTTCAGTGCAGGTTTGACGTAACTGGCTGTGGATCGTCGCCGTCTCAGTCGAGGCAGCGGCGCCTTGCCGTACTCATCTGTTGACAGTCAACCAGTCGTTTTAAAGTTTCCTCTTTCGGTGCATTAGGTTTGACCTCCGGCAGGCTGGCCCAATCATTCACTACAAGAATCTATACAGTAGCCTCTGGACGACCTAATGTATTCGGCTCTCGTACAACATTCAAAGTGGCCTCGTGCCGAGCTGTCCATGTTGAGCCGAAAACGCTTTGGTACCCTACTCGCAGGCTCTTAGGATCAGTCTGGTGTAAATACGCTCTCCACTGCGCTCACGATAATCCGTTGGGAATACGCTCAGCCTTCGAAGTCGGACAGGATAAGCGAGAACACGAAGCTCCATGACGGATTTCGAGCCAAGCCTCCGAACCCTTTCTAACAAGCCGCAAGCAGCTTATAAGAGGATAAGTAGCCAGAAGCACCTACGCCAATATCGGCCGCAAATGTGATGTCAACAGATTTTGAACAGCTGCATGATTGATCCGGCAGAACGACCTGCGCAGAGCACCTTGCAGCCTGTTTGCAGCCGCGACCTTCCTTAGGGTGCCTTAGGAAACTCTAAGGTCATGTGACACGATAATCCCAGACCCATCTCATGCAAGACATTCTTGAGAAAATATCCGCCAATGTGGTGTACTACCGAATGAATCCGGGTTACCCCTCGAAAGAACAGCATACTTTTTCGCGGTTAACGGGTAGTTGCTACTTGACGGACCAAGCGGGCAGCTATTCAAACGCCACTTGGAGCCTGTCCGCGTCCGCAGGACAAGGCGCTTCTGACCATAGCTTGAGATCGTCAGCATAGTCTAAGCAGACGGTCTGGAGAACTGCAGAGAGGACATAGATGTAGAGCTTAAAACCTTGTGACTAAAGTACCGAGGCTTGTGGGAAACCACTAGTCATAGACGCAGAACCAGAAAGCGTTTTGTTTACCTTTACTTAAAGTTTCTGATCACCAAAGCAGCCCGCAACCCATGCAAGCCGTTTATAGTGACGCAAATTCTCTTGTGTTGGAGCAGAATCCGTTTGTTTGGGACTATCAGTGGCTTTGCTGAAGTCAATGTAGATGACGTCTAAGTGTCTCCGGTTGTCTAGCGCTTTGACCCATGCTTCTCTGGCAACCGGCAGGGTATGGACTCAGGAGCGATGCCTGCAGAATCCGTGCTAAGCGGAATATAGGGGGGGCACATGGATTCGCAGTGGGTTTAGAGGGCGCGCTTGACAGCCGTTCTGTGATTCTCCAGATCGCAGACGACAGGCATTTGGGTAGATAGTTTGCATGATCGTACCGGTTCCATCGTTTCATCTTGGGAAGTAAAGTCTCTACCTTCCATTCAAACGGTCGGTTTCCCTACTGCAAGTGAACGGCGTAAACCTTGTTGTATGGGATCAGTAATGTATACTGCTACCACAGAAATTAGGGTTCAGTTTGAGGAGCCTCTTGATTATCTCAGGGTTGACTTTGACTTCCTTGATAGAAGGATAATGCGTTGTAATGGCGTTAGGGGTAATGACGGTTCCACGGAGTTGATCGAGGAGTACTGGGCGACTAGCAGTTGAGCCATTTCGTCACCTCCGTGGAGCACTGGATCCTCCTCTTAGTAGCATAAATCAGGGGTACCACGGCCATTCGTAGCGTTTCGGTTTACGTATGAGAATAGCTTCGGACGGGTTCGTGTTTGCATGACTAGGCTACGTTTGCCTTGTGCTGGTGATTGGAGCTTCCTTAGAGTGCACAGATTTCTGATCCCTTTGTAGTTTGTGTAACTTGACGTTACCTGTGTTGACTTAGATATGCCTTACAGTTTGAGTCATCTGTTCATCAGGGACCTCACCTTTCGGTCGATCCATGAAGACATTTGGGGAATGGCTTACCTTGGTGATATGAATAGGGTTTCCGATGACCGACATCATTCTCGAGCGCAGTAAGTTCCATGCCTCGTCATGGGTTAATGCTTGTGGAATGGTCCATTCTGTGTTGCTTACCTCTTCTTGTCACCTGGATGAAAAACAGGCCAGAAGGCGCGACGGTTTGTCCCCTGATCGTGGATGGCAAGGCACAATTCCCAAAAGAAGGAGATTGTAGATGACTCAATCCGGGCCGGGTGGTTGGAGAAACTTCAGGCCATGGACATCAGACAGCGCTGGTGTGAGGACGAGAAGCAGTGTGTTTGGTGCTTGGCCGGGTATCATCCATAGTGAAACGGATGTGTTCTGGGTTAACTTGTACTTGTGCATGGCTTTGAGAAAGCCAGCCTCAAAGGAACCTTGGTAGAGACCCTGGTGAAGAAGGTTTCAGTAGAAACTGGTTGCATTAAAGTCGCCTATTAGCAGAAAGTTTCTTTCTGCAAATGATAGGTATGTACGTATGTATCCCCAGCCTAGGGAGCCTATGGTGCGCTGAGGCTGGTGGTGGCTAGATCCTGGCAGATGGTCTACCCACTGCTGCTACTGTTAAATAAATAAATAAATGAATATTTTATTCTCGTCACTGCGAGGCACACCATCAAGGGCGTGATCATGGTATTACAGACATGTATGATCGGCAGTTGCACAAATTAGTACATTTTGACCAATAGCATAAGAATTTATGTATGTATTGAAATGTAAGGCTAAGTTTAACTGTGTATTTGAATGGGGACATGTTGTGTGAGTAGGTAAATGTGACTATGTGTGCTTTTGTTCGTTGTGTTGGCCATCCTAGGGGGGGTCAATGGAGTGCTTTGAACCGGATAACGTTCGTGATGTGTGAATGATCCTCCGGAAAGGGGAAGAGGCAGTGACTTTATTTAGTGGCGAGTCACATCCGCCACGTCACAGTGTTGTTAAACGGATACTTGTGGTTTTTATGAGGAGAACGCTTGCCAGGCGAAATCCCACCACATCCTGGAACACTGCCGCCGAACCATTTGCTGGAACGAGCTTTACCCGAACCACCCAGGTGGCACCACGAGGAGGTTGTTCGGCTAGCCAGCCATTTGCTCATGTCCTAGGCGCCTCCTCATGGCAACCGCAGGGCGGGATTTCGAATTTGCCCTTCTCCCTGCTAAGCTCCAGGACACTAATCCGCATGACTCAGTGAACTGCCTATGTGCTAGACCCGCTGCCTTTTGGGTGTTCATTTAATCGGAGGATTTGGCTGAGGACCCGAGTCATTCTCCCGTCAGGAGTGGGCGCTATGGCAGTATCCTAGTCCATCTTTTTCGCAGGTTAGGAAGTAGTCGATGGCCCACTTCCCGTAAAACCTAGCCATGGGTGACAACAGGTCTACGGGTTATAAGCTCACAGCGCGATCGGCGTAGAGCACGAGCGCCACGCATTGCCTATGACGGTGGGAGTACACCTCCGGGTGCTCAATGGTCTGCTACTGCCCGCCTCAAGCCAAGCAGCTCCTGGTCACATTGGTGCAAACCCGCCAAAACCCACCTGCGTCCGGCCGTGGTCGCAGGTACGTTTTCTACTGCGGTCGTAAAACATATATAAAACGTTCCAAAACCTCAAAGGCTGCGTGTGACGGCCGTCAAGCAGATCCTAGTCCGTCTCTGCAATCACATTCCCGAGCTGGCTCTGCTCCCCACTGCCTTGTTCGCTGGACTATTGAGCCAAAGGCTCCAGGCAGATCCTCAAGCAAACCTCCAACACCCACTGCCTTGTGGGTCAGCTATTGAAAAGGCTACGGAGTCCCTCAAGCAAACCTTAAACACAACGACCACCTCGCGTGCGATTGCCCACCAATGCAATCGTATGCCTGCGCGCAAAGCACTTAGCATCGGATGCTGGAACGTGCGGACACTACTGGACCAGAACTCGAGTGAGCACCTCGAGAGACGCACTGCACTCGTCGCGATGGAGCTGGCGCGCTACAACATCGATATTGCGGCGCTCAGTGAAACCCGGCTCCCTGAGCAAGGTAAGTTGCATGAAGCAAGTGCTGGCTATACGTTCCACTGGGTGGGCAACGCCAGCACAGAACCACGTGAACATGGGGTCGGATTAGCAATATCCGATCGCCTCCATGGCCAGCTGGTGGGTGAACCAACGGGCATCAGCGCGCGACTGATGACTGTTCGCCTACGACTCGGAAGAGGTAAGTTTGCTACTTTTATAAGCACGTACGGTCCGACCATGTGTTATCCTGATGACACGCGTGATCAGTTCTACACTGAGCTATCCTCCGTGCTACGGTCTGTTCCGAGGAGCGACCGACTATTTCTGCTGGGTGATTTCAACGCGCGCGTTGGGCGTGATGCATCAGCGTGGACAGATGTTATCGGTTCGCTTGGCATTGGTTCAGCGAATGCGAACGGTGACAGGCTGCTCACACTGGGTGCCACTCACGGCCTGACGATCACGAACACTCGGTTTGCACTGAGTGCGAGTGGTATAGCAACTTGGACGCACCCACGGAGTGGTCACGCTCACCTGCTCGACTATGTCATCGTACGTCAGCGTGATATGCGTGAAGTGCGCATGACACGTGTACTGCGTGGAGCTGTGTGTGGCACTGAGCACAAGTTGGTGCGGACCAAACTGTACATATATTTTTGTAAATCTATGTACTGCACTCCCGCCGTGAATCGGCGTAAATTTAACATTCTCTCCCTCGGTACTGTGGCGAAACGTACTGAGCTGGAGAGGGCGATGGCCGCACGCCTGTGTGGTGACGTGGACTGCATAGCCACAGTGAGCGACCTGTAAAACCGCATTTGCGACCAGGTGACAGCTGCTGCCGAGGAGGCCATCGGGCGCGCAAACTGTAAGCGGCCTGATTGGTTTGATGAGAACAGTGCGACGATTGGCGCTTTGGTGTGGGAGAAGAATGCAAAATTTGCTGCACAGGTTGCGACACCAGTGACTTGGGAAAGAGTAGTCAGTTTCGCAAACTTCTACGGCGACTGACCCAAGAGCTCCGTTGCATTAAAAATGCATGGTGGACGGAGAAGTCGAAGAAGATGGTATGCTACGCCGAACGCCGCCAACACAAGGAATTCTTTGACTCCTTGATGGCGGTGTATGGACAGAGATTGGAGCCGCTGAGGACACTGATCGATGGTAGTTCAGGCGCTACCCGCACACAGACAGCAGACATAATGCAGATCTGGCGAAAACACTTTGACTGTCTCTTAAACAACCGTTCAGAGATCGACTGACCTATATTGAACGACCTCAAGCAGCACGATGTGAAGGCGAATCTGGCGGACAAGCAGACACTGGATGAAACGCAGACAGCACCTGTTTAGCTGCGAAACGGCAAGTGTGCCGGAGCCGACGGGATCCCGCCTGAAGTATTGAAACATGGCGGACCCGCGTTGTTGAATGCCTGTGCCAGTTGGTGCAACGTGTATGGATTGAGGAGGAGGTGCCTCCTGAGCTGAAGGATGCCCTAGTGCTACCACTGTACAAGGGCAAAGTTAGCAAGCAATGTTGCGCGAATTATCGTGGCATCAACTTGCTGAGTTGTGTGGGCAAGGTGATTGTCTGAATCCTGCTCAACCGCCTCGTCAATCAGGTTGTGGAACCGAACGTGGCGGAAGCGCAATGCGGATTCCGTTCGGGTCGCAGCACTATAGATATGGTGTTTGCGGCTCGTCATTCGCAAGAGAAGTGCAGAGAACGACACCAGCCATTGTACTCGCATTTTGTTGAGTTCATTAAGGTATTTGATACGGTAAACCGCGAGGCATTGTGGCTGGTGTTGAGTAAGCTTGGTCGCCCGCGTATGTTTGTAAGTTTAATTGAATGTCTGCACAGTGGTATGCGAGCGAGTGTGCAGCTGAGTGAAGAGACCTCGGATGACTTTGTCTCTGGTGTGAAGCAAGGCAGTGTCTTAGCTTCTGCCCTGTATAATATATATCTTCATCTAATGATGTCTTATGCTTTAGATGCCGCTTGTGTTTACGGTGTTCGTGTGGAGCACCGTATTGATGGTGGGTTGCTGAACATTCGTTGTTTCGGTGCGAGAACCCTAGTCTGTGAGACAACTATCCGTATGTTGCTGTTTGCTGACGACTGTGCGTTGTTTTCACACAGCGCGGATAAGTTGCAGCACATGACTAGTGCTCTGGTTTCGACAGCGGCCAAATTCGGGCTCACCATCCACACAAACAAACCTGTCTGTCTCTTTTAGTCTTCACCGGAGGTGCAATCTTTAATATTGCCGCGAATCAGCATTGGTGGTGAAGTATTAGAAACTACCTCCCGCTTTTGCTACCTTGGGAGTGTGATGTCGACTGATCAGCAGCTACACAGTGAGCTGCGTATCCGCTTGTCGAAGGCAGCGGCGGCATTCTGGAAGCTTGAGTACCGAGTGTGGAACAACCATCAGCTTGCCGTTAGCACGAAGCTGATGGTGTACAAATCCATGGTGCTGTCCGTTCTTCTATACGGCAGTGAAACGTGGACGATGTACCGGCGGGATGTGCGATATCTCGAGCGGTTTCATCAACAGTGTCTGCGACGGATTTTGCGCATCGGCTGGGGCAACAGAGTTTCAGACACGGAAGTTTTGCGCCGAAGTAGGATGGATGCAGTAAACTGCATCCTTTTATTAAGACATCTGCGGTGGATCGGTCATGTGAGCTGTATGGAGTCGACGCCTAAACCGAAGCGGCTATTATATAGCCAACTGAGTATTGGGAAGCGGCACTTGGGAAACCAGAGTTACGATGCCAAGACATGACTGAAGGGAGCCTCATACGTACTAATCTTGATTGCAGATCATGGGAATCAAAGGCGGTTGATCGGCGTGCATGGCGAGATCTGATCACGAGGGCGGTTGCCGAGGTGCCGGAGAAAGCCCTCATGCATGCAAAGAAGAAGCGAAAAGTACGGAAGCTGCAAGCAGCGATGGATTGTTTTCCATCGACATCAAGTGCATGTTGCTGTGGAACATGCGGTCGCGTGTGCCTTAGTCAGGCAGGCTTGGTGAGCCATGAGCAACGCCATTCGGGACTACTACCGAAGCAACGACGGGTCCTGCAGAGAACGTAGGCAGAACCGGCGCAGCGTCTGTAGGCACGCTGCATTCGATTTACTAACCGCGTGCTTGCATGCTAAGTCTTTATTTCAGATGGTGGGTTTTCAATTTTGCCTTAATGCTTTTCTTTCTAATGTAAATGTCTACTTGTACTCTATTCCATTAACTTGCACACCTCGCTTGAGCCAAGTGTATTCGATTTCAATAACACGTTGTGTTCGCGGCATTTCCGTAAAGTATACTTTCTGACCTCGTGAATTTATCTAGGATTCGTTTGTAAACAACTTATTTCATATGCTTATTAACTTTAGGCTTATGTCACCGTTTCCTTATACATTAATCGAGTTATTTTTTTGTATCTCACAAATGACTGGCTGTTGTTTGCTTTCCCTGGTGCGGCTGCGGTTGATGTGCATGTTGACAAGGTGCCTACCTGTGTATTACCCGCTACCTCGTTCATACTGGCTCCAGGAGACAGCTGGTCGTTGCTGGTGGCGACGGTGTGCATGATCCTTGTGGTCATGCTAGGCTCAAAGAGTGGTTCCATACACTCAGTATGGAGCGGACTACGGTCCAGCCACCGCCTTGTGTGCGTTTGATTCCCAAATACAGTGTGCTTGGGTTTGCCTGTGAAGGAGTGTGGGCCGGCTCTGTTGATAAAACGTGGTTCCTATCCGCATGCCACCCGGTCTTGTTCCTTCGGGTTTTTAACACTGGATACGGGATGTGTGGTTGGAGCTGTGGGTGGTGCAGCGCAAGCCACCCACGGTCCCTCAGTAGAGGCAGGCGTCCTGTGGCTTGACACAATGACAGGCAAATCCAAAACCGGATGCCGCCGACCATGTATCCTTAGCCGTCTAGCAAGTAAACCAAAAGCCAAAAGACAAGCACTTAGATCCGTGGGTAAATGAATGTCATGGCGTCATAATCATTGTGGCATTGCTGTTGAAGTTAAGCAACAAACGTTAACTAATATGCCGAGAAAGTAAGTACCACGTTTACAAAGAGCAGAACAAAACAGTTTTAGGTTGTTTTCCAAGCGCCAAATCCTTTTCTTTTTTGTCATTTTTTATGTTTGAAGTGCTAAACATGTAACTCAACACTCTACTGTACACAATTCATCCACTGATTCCGGTTGGGGGCCATGTCTTTAAGTGTGTTAGGCCACTGGCGCTCCTCAACTTTGGGTCCACATCCTGGAAGAGATACGGATGCGGCCGGGGCGATTTCCTGTGCTGCCGCCAAGGAGGATGCTGATTACCATGCCGTAGCCTCCAGCGTAGCCTTTGGCTAGCCTATACAGCACGACACGGTAGACGCTCAGGTGCTGTGCTTGGGACTTGATCAAGCGACCTCAACCGTCGCAACAAAACCAGTCGGTTGAAGGAAACAATCGCATTCCCCATGATGCGACGTCCACCGGCATTATTTCTAACTCAATGTTGCCACCAAGCACGAGCAATCGTTATCGAAAGCAGAAATCCAACGAAACCCTTCCGCGAGTTCCAGCCCGGACTCCCTCTAAACAACAACAACAACAACAACAGTAAGCAAACTGCTTCGCTGTTGACGCGACCCTTCAGCGAGAATGAGACTTTACGACGACGCCACAAGTGCCTCAGATTGACAAATGCTGGTCGAGCCTTAGCGATGCAAAGAGAAAATTCTTGTTAGTAGTGTGGTCAGCAGAAACCCAGCGCTCAAGGTGGAGAAAACTATCAACCTGCTCAAGTTGTGCACTTTGGACAGTAAGCAGGAGCAGGTGAAAGCCAATCTTTGAGCAGTACATTACACTTCGATGGGGCAAAACACAGGCTATACTTAGCTGCCTTAACCGCCGAATGATCCAGAAAGAGCTGCATACTACGTGGAGCGTCACCAAGTAAGGCGATGTCATCAGCATAATTTTGTCCGTCGCGCTTACCCGGTAGAAGTTCTAGGTCAAAATTTTAAAAGCCTTCTACAGCATTCGGCAGTACGTCTTCGATTACCAAGTTATTAAGGAAAGAGGACAAAGAGCAGCCCCGTTGCACGCCACCCTTGACAGCAAATGGCAAAGGAACCTCGTCATAGGCTTTCATCTTGCCAAATTTATGAGGTTAAAGTGCTCGCATGATGACGGAGTATTTCTCTAACACCCCGATTTTGGCAAGCAACGCCATAATGCAGGTTGAGCAACAAAATCAAAAGCAACACCCATGTCCAGGAATGCAACGATAGTGGGCCTGTGCAAACTGTGGCGATGTTCGTGGAGCTGGCGAAGCGTGTCGATTTGATCCACGCCTTCGCAGCCTGGACGGACACCAGCTTGTTCTACACTCTATGATGATTACCGTACTAAGGATAGTCTGCGAAGCAGAATGGATGACAATAGCTCGGGGGCAACCGAAATAAGACTGAACCCGCGATGATTTACACGTGAAGCGCAAGCGTCCTTCTGTAAGCTGCGGACAACAACTGAACTGCCCCAAGCAAAAGGCACTTTCTCTTCGTGCCAGCTTATTGCAAACAGCACGAGCAGCCGGTTAATGATCACCACGTGGCCCTACTTGAACAACTCCAGAGGAAGTCCTTCTGAGTCGTCAGCCTTGAACCGCTGCGAGCGTTGAATCTCCCGGCAGACTTCCGCTTCGCTGGCAGCATTCAGTGGGACAAGTCAGGGCGGAAAACAGGGGGTACTGCATGTACTGAATGATGGTGGTGGCCAGTTGAACTGCGAATGAAATTGCTTGGCCCAGTGGTCCTTAAGCCTAGGTTGTTTGGTGATCGGAGACTTATCCAGCTAGCAAGTAACATGAATGACACCAGCCTTCCTGAGGCCAGTGGAACGACTGAGTGCAAAAATCCTGTGTGTTGCTAGAGAGGGCAGCGCACTTCATCTCTAGAGCCCTCTCAGACCACCATGCATCCATGCCGAAATACGGAGTTGACTTAGTGGACACCATCCCGAGGCTTTGGCTAACCTATCCTCAAGGCAGAGAGGCGACGTAAGGGAATCGCGCTCATTGGGAGACGCTGACTAAACGATCTACTCATGTGTCTGTTTGATAGATTACCAAACAGCGGCCCAATGCTCTCCATGCAACCTGCAGAAATGCTGGAATTCAATGCCCCACTTAGGTGGAACGCTGTCGCCGAACACTGCTGGAACGGGGTACACCAGAACCACTTAGCTGACACCACAAGGAAGTACTTTCCCAAGCCAACCATTAATTTTTGACGACTAATAGGCGGACGCCTGAGTTCAATGGTGCTCGTAAAGCCACACCAACCGTGTGCAGCTAATAACCGCCATGAATCCGGCACCACCGTATCTCGGAACCTCCGTCCTTTTTGCAGAGCGCTCTGATGACGTATAGAAGGAGACGGGCTATGAGTAGCAAATTGCTCCACGCCCAGTCGGCCTACTGGAGCGATCTGCATATTAAAGTTGATACTATGATATACTAATCACAGCCTTCTGAATAACTGGTGATATCCAGGTCTCGTTGAAAACCAGTTTATCTGGCTGCCGCTCAATATCGAGAAGTGGAAAATCCTCGAGCTTATTTTTAAGGTGGCTTACATTGGCAAATATCACTCACAATCCATTAGTTAGACGAGGGCTGGGTAGCAAAAGGATAAGCTTCCAGCGAGTTCTCTGGGTTTTTTGAATAACACGAAAATCCACAATATTTGATCAGTTGCGCTGATCGTTCGGCGACTTCACAGTTCGTTGACGGCTTGTCTCCTTCCGATTAAGGAAAGAGCTTCCTGGACAGAGTATGCTTCTTTGAGACGCAACGTAGTCTGAGGATGCGGCGACGTTCAGCAACATGCGATCAGACGTGCTTTATCGGGCGAGTCTTGAATGCATCATCCTGCTTTCTACATATACGGAAAGCAGAGACAAGGTTAATACTCTGCTCGCCTTCATCAAATAGGACGGCTACCAACCGTTTAGAGAAGCTTTGTTATCAATCATCCTGACCGCGGCGATTCCTTTTCGGGTTAATGAGCAGTTATAACAATTAAGCGAGGCTCACCGGTGTTTTGTTTCCTTCTGGGAGACCTGGTTTGCTTTGAATGAGCCAATCAAATTAGGTAAGTTTATCAATTAGGTGCTCCAGTTACGTTGGGTCAGATTTTGCTTTATGACTTGGAGCTGCTCATTTCGCCTCTCTTTTGACTTGGTTCATCACTGATGCATGCAACTTTTATGCATGCCACAGCCGCATAGGTCATCGACGTCATTTTTGGCTTAGTTACATTCAACTGGTCTTCGCAGGCGCCACCCTGCGTTAGTACTGCAACCTCTGAGAAAGAGGGGATCTAGCTGCGACTTGGCGTTGGATTGCTAAGACCGACGGGCAGTCGTGTTCCAGCCAACCTAGTGAAGGATACGCGACCTCTTTTGCCGTTGTGCGTAGAGTAGCAAGACCCGGGCAAGCACATAAATGTAACAGGTAGTTGGCAGTCAGAGCTAGACAGTGTTTGTACCGGTGCAGTAGGTAAGCTAAAGGGCCGGAAGCTCAACCAATTTTTATGTCACTAGGCACTGCTAGACACGCGACGCAGTGAAAGCTTATGCCTTTGGAGGCCGTGTGCTAAAAACCGTGTAGCGATCTTGGCCAAGGTTACAGCACCCTATGTTCATCCAACTCACCCAGAGGGCGCACTGGAGGGCTTTTAATCCGAAGGTTACTGCCACAGTGCACGCACTCAGACGTTATAAGTTCGCAAGGAAAATGTTGACGATAGTCAAATTTTGTTGCAAACGTTAACTTAAACACTTTCTTTAAGATATAGGAGAAGAGGTTGACGGTCAAATTCGGGTCCAATGTCTGTTTAACAACACTGCGACTTGGCGGATGTGACTCGCCACAAAATAAAGTCACTGGCCCGTGGATATCCGGAAAGTGCTATCCAACCCACCGACATCAATCGCTTATGCTCACCTTCCTGAGGATAACAAACAGTCAAAACTGCTCCGGCATATTCAAAGACTCAAGCTACATTCATACAAAATTGGTTGGCGGCATCGGGTTTCGGATTTGCCTGTCACTGTGGCAAGCCACAGGACGCCTGCGCCTACAGAGGGACCATGGATGGCTTGCGCTGCACCACCCACAGCTCCAACCACACACCCCATATGCGGTGTAAACCCGAAGGAATAAGACCGGGAGGCATGCGGATGGGAGCCAAGTTTCATCAACAGAGCCGGCCCACACTCCTTCACAGGCAGACCCAAGCACACTTTATTTGGGAACCAAACGCACACAAGGCGGTGGCTGGACGGTAGTCCGCTCCATACTGAGTGCATGGAACCACTCTTCGAGCCTAACACGGCCACAAGGACCGTGCACCCCGTCCCCTCAAGCAACGACCAACTGTCTCCTGGAGCCAGTATGGACGAGGTAGTGGATAATACACAGGTAGGCACCTTGCCAACATGCACATCAAGCGTAGCCACACCAAGGATATCAAACAACAGCCAAGCACTTGAGAGCGAGAGAAATAAAAAGAGAAAAACTCGATTAATGCATAAGGAAACGGTGACATACACCTTAATTAAATAGCATACGTAATAAGTTGTTTACAAACAAATCCTAGCTAAATACACGAGGTCAGGAAGTATAGTTCACGGAATGCCACGAACACAAAAATGTTATGGAAATCGTATACACTTGGCTAAAGCGATGTGCGCAAGTTAATGGAATAGAGTACAGGGAGATATTTATATGAGAAAGAAAAGCATTAAGGTAAAAACTGTAAACCCATCACCTGAAATAAAGGGACTTAGCATGCAAGCACGCGGTTAGTAAATCGAATTCAGCGTGCCTCAAACGCTGCGCCCGCTCGTCGTAATTCTCTGCAGGACCCGTCGTCGCTTCTGTAGTGGCCCCAAATGGCACAGCGCATGGCCCACTAGACATTTATATGAGAAAGAAAGGCATTAGGAGAGAACCGAAAACCCACCACCTGAAATAAATAGACTTAGCATGCAAGCACGCGGTTAGTAAATCCAATTCAGCGTGCCTACAAACGCTGCGCCGGTGCTGCCTACGTTCACTGCGGGACCCGTCGTCGCTTCGGCAGTGGTCCCGAGTGACCTCTCTCACGGCTCACTAGGCCTGCCTGATTAAGTCACTCGCTACCGCATACTTATATACCGCATACGTATATACACCCATACATGCTGGATATCCGGAAAGTGCTATCCAACTTGCAGACATCATTCGCATATGCTCACATTCCTGAGGATAACAATCATTCAAAAATATTCCGGCATATTCAAAGATACAAGCTACATTCATACAAAATTACATACGTATATACACTCATACACTTACATACACTGTTATGCCAAACATGTACTTATTGTACATTTTTGATCACTCTATGTCAGCTAAGCATGATCATGCCTGTAAAGGTGTGCCTCGCCTTGTCGAGAATAAAAGTTTATTTATTTGTTTATTTATTTATTCAAACACTGTTTTTAATGATAGTTTGGCCTAGAAAACGAAACAATATGGTACGCCACAAAGACTAGTTACCGGATAGAGCAAAAGGCGGTGAGTCGTGGGTTCCGAGGGCTTATGGTTCCAAGGCCCACGTGGGTCGTATTAGACCAAGGGGCTGTAAGGTAAAGAGAGATACATTATAGGCGGCTGGAAACCTACCTAGTAAGTGTCAGAGCTGGAAAAACTGTATGTGTGCCAATCTCATGGCTAGCTGGTCGGTACTGTCACAGCTGCCGATAAAAACCGCACGCGAGGCAACAAAGCGGTTGGTGTGATAATACGCCCGCTCGGTGACTGCTCAAACAACGACGAAGACCGTAAAAGAATATGGAATATGGGCTGCGGGGATTGCGCAATCTGAAACCCTCGACCAAGTTAAAGTATTTCACTGGTCTGTGCTATGTTGAAGGTGTCGCAGCGGCACTCCAGACACTCATCAGCTACACAACCGCTGTTTCATAGTGTTGCACAGAGCAGTAGCAAAAAGGCCCGTCAGCTCCTTTGCCTCTCATTCACTTGTTGGCTAACGTGTGTTCTTGCTGACCTGCGTTCAGCAACGGACCAGCGCAGCTGCAGCAAAAACAGTGGAAGCAAGGCATTTTCAGCATGTAGTAATCCAACCGCTGCATGAAACATTTCCCTGAATGGGCACTGACAATGTACTCCGTGAAGTTGGTTCATTGCTTTACTATCCGGCTAGATAACATGACGTCCGACAAAACGCGGAACTTCGCCAATTAAACAGTTTCCAACTGTGGCTCCGTGTCGAGTTAGCTGCATTGTGTTGAAAGAAGTGTTGCACCTCCTTTCCCAAATGTCCTTTTAGGATGTTTCTTGCATAAATTAGAGCCCCGCGGCGACGACGATAGTCCAAAGAGAACAAGTTCATTCGCTGAAGTCGAAGGGGGTAAGACAAATCACGCAACACTGCTACAGACTTGGATACCTGCCGCTTAACCTTCTCGAGTAAGGCGGGCTCACATTTTATGAGGATGCAAAACGGGTAGTCCATATTGCAATCTTGGACAGACGTAAGAAGAAAACAGTAGTTTGATGACCTCAGGCATACCTTTGAAAATGACATCGTATGGCACAGAGTGCAATGTTGGCGGAGGTGACTTTCCGCAACGTATCCAAGATGGCTTTCAAGTTAAGGGATACAATCACACCCAAGTCCTTCTTTAAAGCCACATTGCTTAGCAGGAAACCACCAATGTGGTAGGTGCCGGAATTTTCTAGAGGACCAAATGAAAGAACACAGCATTTTTCATGGTTGATATGTAACTGCAACTTCACAGACTAGTCGTGCAGCAGCTCATGCGGTAGTTGTAATTTGTCCGAAGGAGCAAGACTAAACACTTCTGACCACTGTTTGTGATCATCAGCGTAGAGCAAGCAGTCAGTTTGTAGCACCTCTGGAAGGTCGTTAATGATGATCTTGTAAAGTTCGGCACCAAGAAAAGAGCGACGTGGAAACCCACTGCTCATGGGGACAGGCCCAGAAAGTACCTCATAGACCTTAACCTTCATTATACGACAAACCAGAGGACATTGCCAGCGATGCCAATCTTCCGCAGATTGATAACGAGCTGTTCATGTAAAACTCAATCGTGTGCTTTGCTAGACACAATAAAAGGCACCTAGGCCATTACCGAAACCCAATGACTTATCCCACTTGTTGCGTGCAACATGTAGGGTAGTGATGCAAAAGTTGGCCCTCCTTAAACCGCGCTCAGCGGCAGTAATGACATCCAAAGTCTCGAGCTGAAGCTGAAGGACTCTTTTGAAAATCCCTTTTAATGTCTTACAAATGATCGACATCACGCAGCTCGGTCTGTAATTCGCAGGATCCTTTCGGTTTCCTCCTTTGCGGATTGGCTACACAATACCTACTTTCCGAATAAACGGAGGGCGCGCAGCTTCCAACGAGGGCCGTGACAACTGGCATATTGGCTCAGCAACCTACCCAGCCACTGGCTTCAGGATCAGGGGATGTAATTCATTAGGGCCTGCCGAAGTGTGCTGGTCAAAGTCTAGAATAATTCTTATCAAGATGTTCGCGGTAATTTCTATGTGCTCCGAGGGATTGGGGTGCGTGGGTACAGTTATTGAATACCGGGGCTTAAGCCGATTACGCTGATGAATATTGCCAAGCAAGAAGACAGGATTTTGTTCCTCGTAGTGAAGTATAGCCTCATGCTGACGTGAATACAAGGCACGTAAGCCGCAAACCGCCGTAGTAATTAGTTTCAGGTACAAGGAGAGCTTTTCTGGGTACATACAAGATTGCTCATCCAGGCGACATTCAGATGGTTCACGCTTTGCGCGTTTGCAATGTACAGTAATTCCTGAGCACTTCTTAAGTATCCTAGTCAGTGGCCAACTATGGGAACTGAAACCTGTCCCACAGTTTTCCTCTTCTATGTATCAAGGGTCTCAACTCTATATGTACTCAAGGACGGCCTTTAGAGAAAGGTCTGTGAGCATTGGTTGTTACCATTTCGATTACGATAGAGCTGTTTTAAGCGAAGATTCCAAACGGTATCGCAATCAAACTTCTGGTAGTACTCCAGTCTACAACACTGGCAACCCTTTTTAGGCGGAGTGGATCGGCTATATTAGTTCCGGCGAGGTATGCCCTGGTGGTGAAGGTTGGCTCGTCTTGTCCATAGAAAGGAAAGCACCTAATGATCATTTGCCCCAAGTGGCTGGAAAATCGCTTAATACGATATATCGAATGGCTGGGACGTGAATGCTTGGTCGAAGATGTGCGGCATTTGGCCAGGTATTATCCGAGTTGAGTGTACACGGAATGACATCTGATTCCCATTTGCTGAAATGCACACAGAAATTCTTTTCTTCTGCCCCTAATACGTCTAATTCTGAGTCTAATACGCTCAACAACAACTACTTGTTTAACCGCTACTCTGACACAGACGCGCTGCACCTAGTACTCAGAGAGATGGTAAACAACGAATGGTCGCAGTGTACATCCAAACAATAAACCCATTTACACAACTTGATGCACACCCTATTCATAACTTGGACGAAATGTTCAGAAGCTTGCAACGTTTGCAACATTCGGTACGTTAGGTTTGAATAATGCTTAACTTGTTATAGCTATCAAACCTGATAAACTTCTGTACACGGCTTGGAGGCCTATGGCAAGATGTATCAATCACGTGACATACCTTTCGGTGCAACTATTGAATTATATTGCTTTCCAAAATCTACTGACGAAATAAATTCCAAAAGAAATTTGGTCGCTACGTTTGACTAGACTGACAACCTTTTATTCTGTGAACAAGACTCTATTGCACATGGACAAAATTTACAAGATTTTCAAAACGTCGCCTCCAAGTACGCAATCACTTTTAATGACACCATAGGCGTGTTCAGAGACAAGCATGCCAGGCTAGTAGAAGATAGAATAACAAAACGCAAATTTAAGTCTGATTCTAAGCAATTGAATTGACTGCACGAAGTGCTTCCTCCTACCGACATCAAGGCTCAACGGAGGGTAATAAGAATGTTTGCTTACTACTCCCAGCGGATAGCACACTTCTCTGATAAACTTAGTCCACTCGCTCACAACACACAATTTCCCAGACCACCATCCGCCCAAAAGTCCGATGAGGATTTGCAGGAGAAATTGAAAAGCGCAGTACACCAAGTTCAAGTTCAAGCGGGACTGGAACGATAGGAGTATTTCGTGCGTGTTCCTTCTTCATTGGGTCATTAAACCAGAACTTGGCAAGCTTTGAACTGCTGTTGGACCTAAAACAAAGACCGCATCACACCCTGTCCAACCAATTAATGCCCAAGTATCCTGCCCTAGCAGTCCCTGCTGGGCAGGTTACGTGAAGTAAGAAAGAGAAAAAAGTAAACTCAGAAGGCAAAAGAGAAACTAGAAAGAGCTAAGCAAGTGGAATACCAAGATATTTGAGTCATTAAAAGTGAACTGAAACGTGAAGGTGAGTCAGATAGGAAGAAGGAAATAGTTGCTGTTGCCACCCAAAAGCATCGAGCTGGCGCGCAAAACCCTTAACCGTAGGCTTCCTAGCCACGTGATCTGAAAGCAAATTTCAGTGAGCTATGACGACGCGAAAGACGAGCTTCCGTCCTAATCCTATCAGACAGTGGTTTATGCAGTTTCAGTGGGTGGCCGCAAAGGTTAGGTAATGTAGTGGGACTAACTGTCCCTGACAAGTCCGGGCCAGTCTTATCCGTCAAAGTACGATAACTGAAAATCAGGTCCCCTCATATCCTTCGGTAGTGAATTGGATACATCCCCAAACTGAGCAAGCGTTAAGGATACGTCTGTCCCCGTAGAACCTTCACTAACCGAGTGCCCACTCCTAACCCACTCAGCACCAGTGTCCGATGAAGGCCCGTTGGATGTCCGATGGGCGTCTGGTGGGTGACCGATCAAGCGCCCGATGGGCTCTTGATTGGCAAAAGATTGTGTTGCTCATCGGGCGTTCGCGAAGAAAAATAACTTGGCGCCTCCCTGCACATGCTCACCTTTCCCCGATTTCAAGCCGTAACGGGTAATGTCTAGGTCCATTATCCTTCCTTCCAATACCACTGAAAGAACGTAAACGCGAGCCTACACACTACATGCAATGAACACAACATGGTTTGCGAAAACATAATGTAACTTGGAGCACACAATTTACAAAGCGGAATCTTGCAGTGATAGCCGTTATATTTCCTTCCGTATCCAGATTCACGCTCTTTGATCCTTTGTATTCAGCGTCGCAACTTGTTGGCAATATAAGGCACTGTGCATCCTGGTATGATTTTTATCGTAATGAAATCGGTTGAGGACATAACCGTTGCTTATAACATAACGTACCCGGGACAGTTTGCGCGAATGGTGTGTTCGCTATCTTATACTTCTCATGCACGCCGCCTAAGTTCACTGGTCTGACCAAGTTGTTAGTCATGCAAGTAAGCATGACGTTCCGCACACTTTCTGAAATTGTCCGGCCGCTTACGTTGGATAAATAGTACACATACGAATAAGTGAAATTGCAGGAGACTTACCATGCTGTTCATGAATTTAGCGTTCTCCAGTGCATGGTTTAAAAAGTACGGTTGCGCTATTGCGTCCATTAGTAATGAAAATGGGTACGCGTTGCTGAAAGTTGGCGACTGAAATGCATGAGGCGCGTCTAAGGACCTACAGCTGTCATCCGTTGGCGCAGTTCCGTCACTTCGCGATTTACGTTTAATACATAAATAAATGTTTATTTTTGACTATGCGAGGCACGCCCATGGTGGCATGATCAGGTACGGGTAAACGTACCAGCATGTTTTAGCAACCGTAACAGTGACAGTAGAAAATTGTCCATATGTCCATGATTGGAACGATATAATGTGAAAATACGAAGCAATAATTTAGCTGTCGTGAGACCGGGACCCGTTTGTTTGGACATAATCGGTCAGCCATATAGTGCAGTCATACCTCGGCTGATAAAATATTGTGAATCCTGAATGAACCATTGGAGGATAACTGAAGCGCGCGTTTGAGAGAGATATGACAATACCGTAAGTTCGTGCATAACTAACACATATGTCAACGGTGAGGTCTTAGAAAGTTAAATGACGAAAATATATGCGTGTACTCGCAATGTGGCCGCAAGTGAATGTTACGGAAAGGCGATGAACCAACCATACCTTTCCAACAACAGTGCGCTGTCACAGGATGTTCTGCTATCAGCTGAACGCTGAGTAACGCCTAAGTGCATCGGACCAAGTGGGCAGAAACAAATGCATTGTTTACCTGAATGTATAGGGATAGGCTAATAGATGTTCATTTTCTTTCTCGAAACCGTGGCTTAATTCTTCCTCCAAATAGAGCTTTGGAGGTGGTGGTGATAAATCCAAGTTCACGACTTGGACAGTACTCTGAGTTGCGAGTGGCGGTGACTCACAGCCAGGAAACGGTTTACAGTGCTGGGATTATATGCTGTCTAGCTACAACATACATCTTTCGCTTCCTCCATCGCAGCCTCGGAATCGTTGCGTTGCTAGATGGTAAATCAACTGATGTTAGCAAGCTTTCTTTCAACTTATAAGCTCAAGGTAACCATCTAAAATGCGTACAAATATATCGGTTTTTATCCTTACCTGTACAACTGTGTGTTCGTATTTGTACGTCACAGCAGACGCAGATGGTGACAGGCGGTGAATCAAGAAATCCTGTAACTGTTTTGATGATAACAGTCCTCACAAAACGTCTTCATTATTAACCATCCAGGATGTCAGGACCACTGCAACCGAAGAACCTTGAAATGCCACCACGAGATATGTCTAAAAATATGTACTCAGAGCCCAGCATTTCCACAAGCTTATTAGAAGAGGTACATGTGTTCGGTGGAGAAACCTTTATTTGCGATATCATGTGCAGCAGCGTATGCAATGGATTCCATAGTGGTAAAAAGGTAAATGTAACGGCGCAACGCGGTAACTGGTGAAAACGATTTTGCGCACCCGGATTTAAGTAGAAAACGGACTGTTAACTGAAGCAACTGGATAATAAAATAAGACAGCTTACCTACGTCACATGTTTCTTGATATCCTTGTGCCGCCAGCTGTAAGCGATGGGGTAAAAGACAGTGTACTCCGCGCACGGCAATCCAAAACATTTGCAGCCGATTGCACGCAACAGAATCCGTGTTGGTGGAGCTAAGGAACCCAAAAATTTAAAAATACTTAGGTCCTTGTATGGCTAACATTTTAGAAACAGAGACGTAGTCTGCGTGAAATGCTGCACACGTAATTCATTTGAAAGCTGGCCCAGCACTAACGTAGATCTTTTACGTGCAATGCCAGCATTATCTGGATGTGCACTCGTAATTAGCGCACCAAAAGGTAAGAAACCGGTTTGTCGCCGACCACGACGCACAACTACGGTCAATCCAGTGTCGTCCAAACAACAGCCATCGTCTGTGACATTCGCTGCCAACCTCCCCGTTACGCAACGAAAAGTTTGCGACGTCGTCGACCTCAGACCATTTATGCGCTTTTGAAGCCGTCGTAGAAACGATTCCAACGGAAATGCGGAAAAGTTATCCATAGGTCTGAGGTGCTCGACATACTGGCACAAATGCACTGAACAGTGGAAGCTGAAGACCACCTGCTTCTCACCGTACAGCCTTGCGATATCACACACCACCCTATTCAATACTGATTTCGCATGTAAAAGGTGATGGGAACATCACCTGCGGCAACACAGAATGTATGCGGCGACGTATAACATAACGAAATTATTGTACAGGTTTTCGGGCAACCCGCCACGCAAACCAACTGGACCCAGATTTAAAAGAAACTGTCTGCATTCCGTTGCCTTCCATCGTTCCACGACCTCAAACGTGCTACGTTTGCGCGAAAAATCCGACGTCTGGTTTGCCAAACACATGTCAAGTCGTTCGTTGATAATGTCCATGGATCTTGCCGGACAGCGTATGTTTCCACGTGTAACACATCCTGCAATTCTTCCACCACTGGCCGCAGGAACTCATGTTCATTTATTGGTTTCGATAAGCCACTGTAAAGAGCAATTAAAAGCACATCACTCGGCGGATTTATCAGCCATCTAAGGAATTGCCACAGCAGTTCGCGCGAGCTGTTGAACACCGTCATTCCGTCTATATGGATCTGCAACTATAGCAACGACGGACGGGATGAATGCGTTCGGCGCAACACGTCACCTATGACGCCCTGCAAACCCATGCGGATGTAACGGTAGCCTCTGATTAATCGCATTGGCCACCGACGGAATGTTTTAAAAATGCTCCTAGGGTCAACCGGTAAGTTAGGATATAAACGCCGAAGATTGCGCAAATGCAGGTGATTCTGGGTCAAAGTAAAACGTCCGTCCCAATCCACGTCACGCAGAATTTCCTCTAAGTTAACCGATTCCGATGGATGCAACATGTTGGTTGGACGGGCTAAAAAGTTTACGTTGTATACAAAAAAGCTGCGTACTTAGCTTTGTGAAAGGGGAGACATAAGGCACGTTCGATTCATATGTGCGATGAAGGACTCCACCAGTAGCCGTTACTGCCTCCGTACAAGTCTCCTGCACAGCATGGCGCGAAAAATGCACATCTTGCGTGTAGCTGAAAACACATTCCGCAAAAAAAACAGACCTTGTAATGACATAACACCTTGCACTTCTCCCTGTATGTCATCCTCAACTCTTCGTACTCTAAGACAGATACTTGTGGTACATCAACTGGAAAAAACGTTCACAGGCTTCCTAAACATAGCGGAAAATGGACCAGAGAACACTGCGAGACACAGAAGCGAAATGAAAATGACGCGCCGGTAGTGCAGTATTAAAAAGGTGCATTTAAAATTGTGTGTCAGATGAATTATCCATTGTAGTTAAGCAAAGTAATACAACCACTGTGATGAGTGCTTTGTTAATATACTACCACAACGCACAAACCCGTAAGATCGACGTATATCTTGATCGTCCGTGGTATGTCCCGATCCATGCGCTTGAGTGACCGATGGTGCTGACAGGAAACTTGTAGGAGCTTTAACTTATTTTGCTATTTTAGCCTATTTCTCTTCTCACAGGGAAGATACTAGCCACAATCATGGGACTCTAACCACATCATTCAAAAGCTATTGATGTGTATACAATCAATGGACAACCTTACTTTGAACTCTGGCTTATACCATCAAGCCAACCCCACCTGTGTTTTCCCTGTGCAATCTTTCTGCCCTACTGTCGTAGTGTATTTTCGGGAGCCTCCCAAAATATATCATTGGGATACGAACAAGATTTTATTTCTAACATCCAGTAAGGACGACGGGACACGGCTATTTTCGGAATCCGCACCTACGCAGCGCTCCTACAAATTGGAGACCCTGACGTCAATTCATTCTATCGGATTCAGCTTCCATCATTCGGTGAGTCGCGTCCATTTTCGTCGTTCTTTTTGTTGCTTTCATGTATGCGAATATGATCGAGCAGCAAACTGGGGAGATTAACACCGTATCTACTAGCAGTTTACCAACATTTTTGGGTACAATATCCCAGCTTTGGTTTTCTCAGGCCGAGTCATTTTTTGAAATTAATCGCATACATAGGGATATCTTAAAAGTTCATTATGTGAGCTCTAAGCTCTCACCTGAATTGTTACTCCTGGCACAGGATATCCTGAAGACAAGCCCTACCTACCAGCAACAAAGAGACATTTTAATTCGCGAACTTAGCCTTGGTGAGCGTAAGAGAGCGCAACGTCTACTTATAGAAGAACAGTTAGGCGATCGCACTACTACGCAACTACTGCGAGCCATGCAAGCTCTGGTAGGTGACAGCCCTCCAGAGAATTCCATCTTTAGGCAGTTATTTTTGCAACGGCTCCCTACACATGTACAACAAATACTGGCTAACGCTCATCTGGATACCGACTTGAAAGACCTAGCCTTTATGGCTGATAAAATAATGGAAATACAAGCGCCTACGATCTCAATTTTTTTGCCTCCTATAACTGACGACTCGATTGTAAAAGCTGTGCACTCCCTGCAGCAGCAACTGGCCTCCATCTCCATCACCCACCGAAACCATAACTCTCGGTCAGGCCAGCGGCGTATTCGCAGCGATAGTCGTTTACGTGGCATTTGTTGGTATCACCGTAGGTTCTGTAACAAAGCTCGGAAATGCATAAAGCTGTGTCGATGGGTATCCCATTCCGCATCTCCAGGATTTCAATTCCTCGCTGTACGGAAAACGTGTTCAGTAAGATAGATTTAGCACGAGCATACTACCAAATTCCTGGCCATCCTCAAGATGTTCATAAGACTGCCATTACTACACTTTTGGCTTTTTTGAGTTCTTGCGAATGCCATTTGGTCTCCGCAATGCAGCTCAAACTTTTCAGCGTTTTATGGATCAAATTATTCGTGAGCTTGATTTTGTTTTCGTCTACATTGACGATGTCTTGGTTGCAAGTTATAACCATGACGAACACTTGCGTCATCTGCGACAACTGTTCGAGCGATTTGCGCATTAGGGGGTGGTTATCAACGCCTCCAAGATTCAGTTTGGTCTTGATACGGTGGACTTTCTTGGTCACCTTGTTTCCTCCGCCGGAATTACACCCCTACCCGACAGAGTGACAACCATCACTGAATACCTTATCCCCGATTCCATCAAAAAATTACGTTGGTTTGTAGGCATGGTTAACGTCTACAGACGTTTCATCCCACACTGTTCTGAGTTAGCCCAGCCACTTACCGAGCTACTCAAATTAGATGCCAAATCATTCAGCTGCACGGAATCAGCTAAGCGGGCATTCAGTGATCTAAAACATCAGCTAGCAACTGCCACTCTCCTCGTGCATCGTGATCCTAAGGCTCCGTTACAGTTAACGGTGGACGCTTCAGATGCAGCAGTAGGTGGTGTGCTCCAATAGCGACAGGGAGGTGAATTGTATCCAATTGCCTTTTGCTCTAAGAAACTGCAGCCTGCCGAACGACGTTATAGTACGTTCAGCAGAGAACTCTTAACTATTTAGCTCAAGGTGCGTCATTTCCGACATTACTTGGAAGGGCGTACATTCACGATATTTACTGATCACAAGCCGCTAACGTATATACTGCATTCTGCTTCTGATCGAATTTCCCCACGAGAAACTCGCCAACTAGATTATATCTCCCAATTTACCTCCGACGTTTGACATTTGTCCGGTGTGAACAACACCGTAGCAGATGCCCTAGCACGGGCGGAAATCAATACCATCCTTGAGCCTTCCCCCATTGCTTTTCAAGAACTAGCCACAACACAGCATCAGGATAAGCAGTTCCTTCAACAACTGCGCGAAACCAACCTACAGGTGAAACCCATCTAGCTGCCTGATAGTTCGGATGTTCTGATGTGTGACGTTTCTACAGGAATGCCACGACCTGTAGTTCCACAGACCTATCGGCGAATCATTTTTGCTTCATTACATGGTCTATCACATCCAGGCATCCGTGCAACGCGCAAACTCATTTCCGATCGCTTTGTGTGGCCGGCACTGAACAAAGACGTGCAGACCATGACGAGGAATTGTCTCCCATGTCAACAAAAGTGCACCGCCATACACAGGCACCTCATGGCAAGTTCACCGTTCCCGATGCTTGTTTTAGTCACGTGCACATCGACACCGTCGGTCCGCTGCCGCCGTCGAGTGGATTTAGGTACCTACTTACTTGTATCGATCGTTACACTTGTTGGCCCGTGGTAGTACCCATCGCGGACATTTCCGCAGAGACGGTAACACGTTACTTTGTGGCTCATTGGATCACACATTATGGTTTCCCATCCACCCTAACAACGGTTTGCGATGCGCAATTTGAATCAACCCTCTTTCGAGATCTCACTAATATCCTCGGAGCTAAGCGAAGAAGAACAACTGCGTACTATCCAACAGCGAACGAGTTAGTCGAAGGTTTTCACCGCCACCTCAAAACATCTTTGATGGCATGATCTGACACTACCCGTTGGACAGAAAACTCACCGCTGGTTCTATTAGGTATACGAACCACGTTTAAAGCCGATTTAGGTTGCTCTGCCGCGGAGCTGGTATACGGTACCACGCTAAAGCTCCAGGCTGACCTCGTTCAACCCATCGACTTCAACGCTCTAGATCCCTCAAACGTTGTTCATCGCTTCCGTTCATCCATGCGTGAACTGCATTTTACTGCCACACGCGCACAAACTAACAAGTGTTATTTACCAAAAGATCTGACAACTTGTTCACATGTGTAGCTACGAAACGATGCAGTCCGCTGGCCTCTACAGCCACCGTACGAATGGCCATTTGAGGTGATCGCTAGAACAGAAAAACATCATATGATCATCATCATCATCATCATTATACATGTCAGCTAGAGATGGTAAAACATCTCCGCTATTGTACCGCAAGACATAAAGGAAATACGTACATACATACAATACATACAATATATAAAGGAAAAATAAATACGACAGTTTAATGCCAGGTGAGCTACCAGCAACGGATACGCATCGTTCCGGTAAGCTACTAGCCGGCTACTAGGCATAAACAAAAATATAATTACGTTTTACCCTACGAAATAAGATCGTAGATGGAGGGGAGGCTAAAGGGATGGGGAGGGACAAAGAAACTCACAGCAGGAACGCCATTGAGGTCGGCACCTTGCCATATCAGCAAGTGTATCCAGCCAAACGTGTTCACCGTCTTTTGGACCCCAACCAGGGAGCCGTGAAGCTCAAACTGAGGCCAGCTCCGAAGTGAGGGCCTTCATTCCTCTGGACCAAGTCATCGCTTGGCCACCTCTCCAATTCTTCCGCCCACATCCCCGGTGAGCAAACAACGCACGTCGAGGGAGTCGGTGGGCTGGCATGCGCAACACGTGGCCCAGCCATCGGAGCCTGGTGAGTGAAATGACGGTGCTGAGCGGTTCATTCCCTTTTCCTAGGCCGTAAACAAGGCGTCGAACACGCTCGTTACTCACGCGGTGTTCCCACCAGATGTGAGCCAAACTGCGAAGGCACCGATGGTCGAACGTAAGTAGCCTCTTCACGTCCGCCGATCTTAGGGGCCAGGTTTCACAACCGTACAGTAAGGTCGAACGTACCGCTGCATTGTACACTCTACCCTTCAGGGCGAGAGTAATGTCGCGCCGTCGCCATAGGTGGCGAAGGTTAGCAAAAGCACTTCGAGCTTTCGCTATGCGGTTCGTGGTCTCGTCTTCGATCCCAAGGGCGCTGAGACAACTTCCCAGGAAATTGAATTGCTGAACGACTTCTAGCTGATCCCCACCAAGGGTCAGCACAGGGGGCGAACCCTGCCAATCCTGGAGGAACGCTTTGCACTTCGGTGGTGCAAAGCAAAGCCCGAAGCAACTGACAGCCAGTGCCAATCTGTCCAGCGCGGCTTGACACGTCTGGGAGCTGTCACAGATGAGGGCAATGTCGTCTGCATACCCCAAGTCAAGGAGTCGTTCTCCTGGGAGTAGCTCCACACCTTCCATGTCATGTCCTGTAAATGCAATCTCCATGACTTCGTCAATAGCGAAGTTGAATAGGAAAGGTGACAGCGGGCATCCTTGTCTCACACCGCTGGAGATATTGAAGGGTGGCGACAGCCTGCTGTAAGCCCTTACTCTGCCCGTGCTACGCGCATATAATGCTTGGATAATATTTACATATTTCTCGGGCACACCTTTCCTGAGTAGACAATTCCAAAGGGCACATCGATCAACCGAATCGAAGGCACCTTTGATGTCGAGGAACACGACTACGGTGGACATCCTATGATCAACAGAAATGGTAAAGTCGATTTAGTTTCGGTAGACCGACTCAAGCCAGCGTAAATCAAACAACCTTGTGAACAACAATCGACAGGTTCTAAAAACACCATATGTACGCAGGAGTCAGCAAAGCGCTTTGAAAACGATCCTCAATCATCAACATCTGAAGCTAAGCCAAAAGAGACTAGTACGCGGCAAACACGGTCAGGTAGAAAAGTTCATTTTCCAGACCGTCTAGCGTATTAGACGTCTTGAGAATAACAACTTGCCGTGCTGTCTATCGTGTTGTACTACCTGCTGCCAGTTTTCTTTCCTGCTTGTTGCTTTCCAGTGTTTGCCAGGAGAGGAAAGAACAACCTTAGCACGAATGAGATGATTCTCATGTCGACAAAAGGCAGAAGGATTGCGTCGGACAACACTCGCAACTCAAACATCCTTGTTGCACTACTACATTCTGCTCCCACATTTTCATTGTATCTTAGCTAAAAACTTTACCTGCATGCCTCTTGTGCCTCAGCCTCGGGCATTTTAAGCGACACTGTATCAGGTAGAGGTCAGTTTTCCCGGCAATTCCCACCGGGTTTTTTACTCCTGGTCGCTTATCATAGTGCGGCTACCGCACTGGTGGGGAGGTATGTAGGAGCTTTAACTTATTTTGCTATTTTTAGCCTATTTCTCTTCGCACAGGGAAGATACTAGCCACAATCATGTGACTCTAACCACATCATTCAAAAGCTATTGATGTGTATACAATCAAGGGACAACTTTAGTTTGAACGCTGGCTTACACCATCAAGCCAACTCCCACCTGTGTTTTTCCTGTGCCATCTTTCTGCCCTACTGTCGTAGTGTCTTTTCGGGAGCCTCCCAAAATATATCATTGGGATACGAACAAGATTTTATTTCTAACATCCAGTAAAGACGACGGGACATGGCTATTTTCGGACTCCGCCCCTAAGCAGCGCTCCTACAAACTTACCACTGCCGAGCAACATGTAACGCTAGTATTTGCAACTGATGCTTCTGAGGTAGCTATCTTAGCTACCTTAAGGCAAAATAAAAGGCTGATAGCGTTCTTTTCTATAAATATAAATAAATAAATAGTTTATTCTCGAATTTTTGATGCACACGAAGCCATGCACGATCAACATTTACATGCTATTATGTTTCGCAACGAACACGTTGCTATGTATGTAATCGGCAGTAGACCGAAAGTTGTACAGGTTGCGGAAGTTGTAAGATCAACCATGAGGAATAACGTCGTCAATGAATGACGATAGGTTGGGTTCTAGCACGAGACCATCGGATCCGCCCATCGCGGTCACTGATCATTTTTCAGTATGCTGGTGGTACAAAAGGTCATATGTTGATAAGTGAAAGTTTTGAGCTTTCAGACGCATGTGTGTGTTTAGTATTATGTTACCATCGTTGGTACTATACTAAGTGGAGGATACGAAATTGATAGTGACCGGTTTCAACGGGTTAAGGTGGTTAATCATTTTCCCGCTGCTAGCGAAAGCAGCCAAGGTAGATGACTCTTTTGCAGTCCGACGTAGCTTCAAGGGCCCGTATGTGGACTTCTATCAATGAATGAGGATCTAAACTTAATCAGATGGAAACGGCTACATCGTTCATTCGTCGGAGGGTTAAAACTGCGTAAGCTTATCAGTGGGAGACTGGAAAGCTGCCAGTACCAATATGTACAGTTTGTGAGCGTGCATAGTAAGCGATCGTATGTTGCTGGAAAGCAGTAAGTGTTGCGTATCCGCTGATGAATATATGTTAACAGGTACTGGTGTTACAGTTGCCCTGCGCGGTTCCCAGCGGTTTTACGAGGGAATGATACGAAATTAGAAACGCCTGGCTTTGGCATTCGCAAAGTTTTTAAGTAGGGAAGCCTTGGCTCTAAGGCGAAAATCGGCGGCTAACAGCAGACCAGGAAAGCATAGTGCTGAACTTAAGGAAGACCTTTCGTCGCACGCAGGAGCTGCGTGCATTTGTGTGTCTTCAATGCAACACACGTTTAACAAGGCACGGGTTGTGCCATACGGCGGCGGCATCGTAAAGATTGGGTCACGGAAGTGGAGGAGGTTACGCAGCTGTTGCGAAAAAATGGTCTGGAATCTGACTAGATTGGTTAACGTCCAAGGTAACGCCCCAACCTCACGACAGCGCTTACTTCGTGTTGTCCTATTCACCCCGGAGGAACGCTAAGCGCTGTTGCGTTTTGCCTTCAAATTGAAAGGTACCAATTCTAGCGTTCAGCCAGACGTCCGGTTAGCGGATAGGCTGAAGCTAAAAGAGGCCATTAAAGACTTCAAAACCAGGCGAGCGGCCGGCGAATAAGGTCTCCGGTTGGTGGATATGCGGGTTGTCAGCCGGCGGTCTGTTTCCGCCCTACCAGTGGCAGTACTGGTAGCGCACGAGCCAGGGCTTGACATGTCGAGTACCTTCAGGTAGCACTAAGCAGTGTGCAAGCCTAAGGAATAAGATGTGCAAGATAAGTCTGTGTGTAGATGGGTCTCATCCTGATATACATGCATTCACTGAAACGTGGCTGTCTCGGGACATCACGGACGGTGAAGTAAATTTGTCTGACCAGGCACTATCGAGATGTGATCGCTTCGTTGACCGAAAAGTCGGGGGCGTTGCGCTTTACGTTTGCTGTGGCCTCGATGTTCTACGTACTCACATGTTTCACTTGGCAGATAAAACTGTCGATGCTCCGTCGATGGTGATTAACACTTTCTCAGCTCAACTTACAGTTGTATTTGTGTGTAGGAGCCCTGGGAGTGCGTCCAAATAGGTGCTCAACTTTAGTTGCTCCTAATCCGAAATCAGGTGTTTGATCTGGGGGATTTCGACCTACCAGAAGTTTGCTGGGCAGATCTTTCTTGCAACTCGGCGGAAGGTGCTTTCAGTGCAGAGCTTCTTGAGCTTACGCTACAAGTACAGTTGAATCAGCTCTTGGACCTCCCCAATAGGTACATAGATGCCCTACTACTGTCTGTTTCAGATCTAGTTTTTCCAAGTCACTAGACTTCTTAGGTTACATCCCTTACTGCGCTCCCTTAGGTGTCAGTAGTCCAGGTGAATATCCGTGTTTATAAGGCCCCAGTGAGGGCTCTCGTGCTGTACCTTAGTGAGAGCTGACACAGTTCGTCTATCCTGCGTGCTTCAGGTAATTGCTTGCCGGTTTCACCATGTTTTACTTGTGTATGTTACTTGTGTGAAAGACGAGTGACAGCCATAGCACTCATGTACCGACTCTGTAACGGTCTCGGCAGTTGGACTTGCACACTGTGTGATAGACAGGCGCAAAAAGATTGGTGAAGTGCTAAAGTTGTTGGCGGAAATCTACGTGAACCTCTAAAGTCTCGGCTCTGAGGGGTATCTGCAAGCGCTAAATAGTTTGCATGATTTTGGTAATGTTATCTCAGTTAAGTTGGATCATAACGTTCGCTGCGACAAGTCGAAGTGTTCAGAAAGCGTACCGCCGTGCACCAGAAACATACCACCTGTATTGGGAAGTCAGTGATAGAAGGAGATGCAACTCATTGCAGCGGGCTCCGTTATAAATATCAGGCAACGTTGAAGAGGGCGTTATGATGGATGGCACTCAGGCATCCATTTCAGGCCCGTCAAATTCCGCTACGGTAGTCTCTGTGGAGTTTCCCGGGCATGGCAAGCGTGCGCAGAAGGAATCTTTGATTCATCGTGGGGTAACCCCGGCTCTCGGTACCAGCGCCATGTGCGGTACGCATTTTTGTTGGCTGCGGATCACCACGACCGCGAGCTGCATAACACAGATTAAACGTGGCGCTACCATAAGTGCAAGTGGCTAGCTTCCAAAAGCGGTTTGTAAATGGTGTTTGCAGGAAGAAGACTTTAGAACGCGCGGTGGCAACGTTTCCTTGGGGATTTGTGACGGATGCTCATGGTGGTTTTAGAAAAATTGTGCACCATGTTATGCTGAGGATACGTATGAATGCAAATACCTGGAATTGTGTCTCAGCGCCCTAAGGGATCAAAAACGAGATCTTGCACCGTATAACGAAAACGCGTTTGCTTCGTCACACTTCGCCACCCATGGCGGCGGCGCGACGTCCGTTACGCTTTGAAGGGTAGTGTGTGCAATGCAGCCGCAAATTTGACCTTACTGCACCGTTGGAAAACCTAGCCGCTTAGATCAAGTGAAATAAAGCGGCTAGTTACTTTTGACAACCGGTGTCTTCCAAGTTTGTCTCAAATCTGATGGGAGCACGTCGCGAGCAACGAGCATGTTCGACGCGTTGTTTCTAGCACAGGGAAAGGAACTGAACCACTCTGCACCTTCATCTCACGCGCCACGCTGCGCTGACTCTGCCACGTGTTGCGCATGCCAGCCTACCGACTCCCGCATGGTGCCCCGTTTGTTCACATAGCTTGTGGGTTGATCAAGCTGAGGGGTGGCCCGGAGATGACTTGCTCGAGAGGATGAAGGCCCTCACTTCGAGGTTGGCCTCGGTTGGGTCCAGCAGTATCCATCTACAGGAGGATGCCAGGAGTTACTTTGGCGCCCACATCGTCTGTCCGAACCTGGGATCAGTGACTCACGGTGTTGTTGATTTAATGGTGCCAGGGTTGTCCTCGTTATTGGTTGCGCACTTCCGGAGACTCCGCTGCGGAAGTGACTTGTAAAGATGTAGTGAGAATCATTCAAGGCTGCGGGTGTCGTTTTAATGGGTTCTTATTAACAGCCTTTTGTGCTCTACTCTGTCGGTGTATACATTTCGTTTGAACTGCTTATGTTTAAAGGTGTTCCGGCAATAGTTGTCCGTCTCCATGTAAGTTATGCCCCCGGTATCTTATCCGTTGCCCCTCCGGTACAAATATTGTTTGCCTACGTTTGGCTTTGAGGATTGCTGTTCATCCGGGCTGTCTGTATGATTGATCAGACACCATTGTTCTGTCTCCACGTAACCATTGCCACCGCTATCTACTCCGTTGCACCTTCGGTAAGCCTATTGTTTCTTAACAAGTAGCTTTGAGAATTGCTCATTATCCTTGCTACGTAAATGGGTAATCCGTCAATACTGGTCAGCCTCCACATAACCTTCACCGCCGCTATCTACTCCGGTAAGTGTATCAGCTGTTCACCTGTGGCATTTAGAACTGCTGTGTACGCGTGCCAACTATACGGATGGTACGACACTATTGCTCAGCTTCCACGAACGCTTTGCACCCGCCAGTATACTCCGTTGCGCCTCCGGTAAGTATATTGGCTGTTAACAAGTGGCTTTTAGAGCTGATGTCAATCCGTGCTGCCCATAGGTGTTATCCACCACTACTGATCAGCCTCCACGAAAGGTTTGCTGCCGCATATATACTCCGATGCACCTCCGGTAAGTGTGGCTTTTGAACTGCTGTGTGTGCGTGTCACCTGTATGGGTGTCACGACACTAATGCCCAGCCTCCACGAAACCTTTCTTTCAGAACCCCTGTCTATTCGTGGTGCCTACTTCAGTGGTCCGTCACTACTGGTCCGCCTCCATGTAACATGGGACCCAGCATACCTACTTCGTCGCACCTCCAGTTTGCGTATTATGCGTGCACATGTGGCGTTTAGAATGCGCGCATATTCCATTCGAATGCATGATTGCGCTGACAGTCACGTTGCTTGCAGACTGATGCGGATTGCGATGCGTCTAAACACCACCGCGTATTTTACATACCGGATAGTTGCATGTTACATATGTTTCCAACAATATTACACGTTTGTACTGCCTAATGAGTTCTTTTTCTCATGGCTGGTTTTCTTAGCTTTTGACCTGTCACGGTGGCCTCTTATGACGCTGGCGAAACCATTTCTCAGCGTTCACACTTAATTGGTTCCGAGCTGTGTACACACTCACTCAACTAGTGGTGAATATTGCTGAATGATTCAAACGTTCAGCACCTTCATTGTAGCCGCTTTTCCAATGTCAGGTACCATTTACATCCATCGCTGTTTATCCGCTAGTACCTTATCACGTATCAGCGGCACTGAGCCCCTTCCCACATACCGCTACCGGCAAGCGCTGTATCATGAATTCATAGCCGCAGGTACCACTGCATTTTCATGATCGCTTCTCCTTCACAGCCCAAGTGATATGCACCTCCGTTTGCCCTGATAATTAACTCAGCCACTGCGCTTACTCCAACTTACTGCCAACCGCGTGTGATGCGGCATTGATTTATAGACACAGGTACCATTGGATTCCCATGGTCGCTTCTCTTTCAGAGCTATAGTGTTATGCGTCGCCCTTTGTCATTCTACTTACCGCTGCCACTGCCTCTCCTCCAACGTACAGCTTCCGTACTACGACGCATCTGTGAAACCTAGTTACAGGTATCCTTCCATTTCATAAAGGACAGCCGCTCCACAGCCAAACTAATAAGAGCCGCCGTCAAAGTGAACCATACCACTGTATATTTTCCCATGTATTCGTCCTACCTGTGCGTTCATCCTTGATACATGTACAAAGGTAAGGTTGCATTTCAACGGTGACATCACTTTCATAGCCAAAGTATATATGCGCAGCCCACAACATCAAGGTTATCGCTGCCCTTGACCCTCCTTCCGTCGACCAGTACCTCCATATCAGGCACTAGTGAATGCGAGCCAAAGGTAGCATTAAATTTCAATGAGGACCTTACTTGCAGGGATATAGTACACATGCACCGTAATCCGCCGTCCTCATTACCGCCCTTGGTCACCCTGTGACGTACGTGCGTTAGTCGTCTCCTGTCATAGCACCGGAACCGGTCTACCTTTGCTTTCCACTTACGTTTATATTTTACATTACTTAGCGAACGGTGTAACGGCCCTTTTCGTGGCCACCCTCTGTCACTGTGCCTTGTCGTCCCACATCGCATGGGCAATGTGCAACGTCTGCAAACTCCTTGCGGCGAACTAGAAGCTCACAAGGTTCAGTGGGTGGTTCCGTTATCATCAGACAATATATGGGCCGATTCCTACATCTTGACGTGTGCCGAAACAATGCCAGCAATGCGAACAACTTGCTCATCCAGTAAGAAAGAGGTAAGTTTAACTTACGCAGTCATTTTCAACGCTGAACCTGCCGCTGTAGCCCTAAAAGCTCCGTAAACCTTTTTTCCCTATTTCATTGAACCTTTGGAATGTTTACCTGCGGCGCCCTCATTTCGTCCTGTAATAATACCCGCCGAACCATTTTTTAGTATTCTTGCTTGCTGGTGTTGAGCGTTCGCAAAGCTCCCCACAAAGACAAGAATATTTGCATATGGGTTAAGGGTCCCTCTGCCCACCTGCTATAATCATACCTCACCTTAAAAACGCACGGCGTATATAAGTAAAACGTAGTCATGTGCAACCGTTCCCATGCTACTGCCAATCCGTTGCTCCAACCATTCACTTCCTACTCAGTACGTCTTGTTTGTCCGCCCATCAGCGGGTTAATTTATAATTAAAAGGTGTGACGACTAAGTAACGTAAAACCGGTTGCCGCTTCAGTTAAGATTAAAGAATACAAAACACTATGTATTATTTATCTATTACAGTAAAATCTACCGAATTCCATCTTCCGTACTTTACCGCATACAACAGATTAAAGCCGTTACCCTTCCCGCAGCAACATTCTTTAAACGATTTTAAATGTTTAAAAAACCCCTGTCCCCCAAACACATCTTAAGCTCCGCAATGAGCAATCATCGACTTTGATGCTTACATACCATTACTTCATGCAAAATCAGCTTGCGTGAAGCAAAATCATTCCTTTTAGCACACCTAGTGGAAAAAGGATGATGAGTACAATAACAAACGGCTGCAGTCCCCACGGTTAAGCATGACATTCCTCTGCGTCAACAACGGTGCACCACAAAACCATTTGTAATTAAACACAACGTTTCTTTAAGCAACATAACATTGCCGAAATCTCTTCATTCCCCCATTTCATCTGTATTATGGATCAAACATACAGGAGTACATGGATGTTCACAAACCTTAAACCACGTATGCATTTTTAGTTATGAACATACCATTATTCCACACTACCTTCATTAACCTATACATGCATACCCATGTAAGCATATACGTACTATATATAATACAGGTAACATGTGAGATTGCAAAGATTTCGTCAGTGTTATATTTCCTGTAAGAAAAATGTTGTTTAATTACCAACGGTTTTATTGTATACACTTGCGGACGCAGAGAAACGTTATATTTAATAGTGGGGACTGCAGCTGTTTGTTATTGTGATCATCATTCTTCTCCTGTCAGGTGTGCTAAATGAAACGATTTTGATCCACGCAAAATGATTTTGCATGATGTAGTTATAAGTAAGCATCGAAGTCCATGCTTACTCATTTCGGAGCTTAAGACGTGTTTGGGGAACAAGGGTTCCTTAAATATTAAAAGTCGTTTAAAGTATATATATATGAAATTTTATTTCAGAGCAGGGGACATGTTTACACACACACGCAGTCAATTATCTAACAGTTAAAAACGATTCTAGTCAGCATTTTGAGTACATGGTTACGACTTCCACAGGTACCTTCCACTGCAAACGCATCTCTATATACAAACCGTATGCTATATTTCGACACTGGCATATTTTAAAATACTTACCATACATGCTGCTACTTCGTTCATTTTACGGAGACATAGCGCGGCCAGCCCCAAGCGACTTATTAGGTTCCGTTTCTTTTTTAACCACTTATCTACTGTTAAATATTAACTTTTCCATTTTTATACTATTTTGCGATTAAGCAAAGCACAGTAACGTTTTTAGCTTTTTGTAGTTTACGACCTCATTATAAACATGTTTCGCAACAAATTGCACCAATTAACCCCACACGTTTTTGGAACTCAGAAACCAGTTGTCCTGATGAGCAACAGTCCGTATTCAAAATCCCGCTGTTGGCGGATTCGACGGTCCCCTCAGCGGCTAGTCACATCCCTCACGTCGCAGGGTTGTTAAACGGACATTTGTGGTTTTTATAGCGAGAACGCTTGTCAGGCAAAAACGCAACACGTCCTGGAACACTGTCAGAAATCAGTTTGTACACTAATATACAACTAGCAGAAAATCTTGCCGACCGATTTCACACTTGGTTATTCGCAGTCAAATGGCTTCCAATTTTCTCTGTGAGTTGATCAGATATCTTGGCCAGGGCCGCCATAGTCGATGAGGACGATCAAAGATGAGTGATTCACGAAGTGTCGTCTTTGCGAGTGTCCAGGTGTGCAAAGTGTCAGTTTCTTGTGTCTGGAGTATTTAGGTTATGTATACTTTTCAGGAGTGTAAAGGCATCTTGTCCAGCTATCATTACTGGACAGCGGTCGTGGTAGTTAGTGCAGTTGTATCCTTTTGTTGCACAGCCATGTTCCTTCTAGGTCCTAATGGGTTATGGTGTCCTGCCTTAGGCAAAAAATGTTTCTCGGTCTAATCCCAGATCCTCAAGAAGTTCCGGACCTCGGGGGAAAGGGAAGGTAAGAGACAATCAAGGCCGCAAATAACAGGCGTGGAAACAAACCTTGTTAAAGTCCTACGTTTTAGAGTAGAGAGTTAGAGGCAAAATGATGTACAATGTGCAACCGTGATTGTGCTGATAGTGGCTTATGAACGTTCTACGAACGTTAATGGCCGGATAAGTAAAGTGCTACCATCTACCTGGAGTACAGAGCGTCGCGCCATTAAGCAAACCACGCAGTATCGGTTTAGGATGATGCAACTATTGAGTGGGAAGACAGAAAGCATAGTTCAAGGACCAACGGCGATTATAATGGTGGATGAACAGTTGGTAGCCAAGCTACTTTGATAGGAAGCGCAGAATAAGTAACTAAAGGTATAAATGGCTTGCGACGAAAGAGATTCAAATGTTCAATGGTGGTAAAGCAACAAAATATAGGACTCAAGTACGGAGTAAAAGTGTTCGGGGATATAGGCAGAAAGATTGTAAGTGTGTGCTCAGGGAATAGCGCTATAACCGACTGAGATGGGAAGAGCCTGTGGGCCGGCTAACATCTTACATAAGCAAGTGTCTAAACCTGTGCTGCGAGACGGAAACCGAACACCTACAAATGAGTATTTAATGAGCGGATGTACTGACTAGGTGAGAAGGGAATGAGCAATAAAAGTAAAATAATAAAGATCAGTTAACCAAAGCGAACTTGCGGAACAAAAGTATACGCAGCCTTGAGCAGCGAAACGAGTCATTCTGGGGTGCTAAGAAAATGGTACTAGGGTATGCTGCTCCAGAAAAAGCCAGTGATTAAGTTGGGCTCATACATGAGTACGTGTTGCAGACCTAGCAGCTAGTAGAAGCTAACTGAACACATAGAAATGAGAAGCTAACGGACGTTTGTGTGCTAATCAAATGAGAGAATTGATGAACTAGAAAGCTAGTAAATCTTAATTGACAAAAGGGCAGCAAATAGCCGGCACACAAGCATATAATAAGGTTGCTGAGAAAATCAGCACATGAGGCTAACCGCGGCAGTGCGCAGAAACTCAAGTCATGCTGGAGTGCTAAGTCAATAATACGAGGCTGGATAGAGCCAAGGAATACTGGCCCGAGTGCTGGAAGGCTGCAGGTAAAGTCTGACATTATAACGATTAAGGGATAAATAGACATCTAGAAACGTTAGTCAAAGTAGCGGCTTGCGCTAAATACAATGTTTATGCTTGCACGACAGACGAAAGCTAACAAGGGGTTTAGGATGAAAGGGCAGCGAACGGGAGAAGCGCAGGCACACAAATAGTATTCTAAAATGTTCAGCGTATTAGAGGATAGGAGGCAGTGACGCGCAGGGAATCAAATGCTTTTTGGGTGCAAGTGGAATATAACTAAGGAAGCCTAAGCCGGAAGAAGGCAGGGAGAGCGCAAAACTATGAGTAAGTAGGTGTCGCATGCGGGTAAGTGACAGCTGAGCAGCTGGCAAGGAGCAATTGTGCGCCGACCGAGCGTGATAAGGAAGGTCGAAAGAAGAGAGCTGAAATAAGTGGCATGAAGAAAGGACAGCCGACAGGAAGAATGCAAGCCTACATTAAGATTACTGAGGGCGTCACATCATATAAAGCTGAAGCGCGGCGGTGCGTCGGTACCAACTTCATGCTAGGGTGCTGGGATAATACTATCATGCATAAAACCAGGGAAAGTTAGTCCGAGTGCTGAAGGCTGGCAGGTGGGAAAGTCAAAGACGCTACAAGGAGTAAGAGATACAAGAACGTGTAGAATAGAGAGGCTAAGGTGCGGCTGTTCGCTGACCTGCTAAGTTAGGATGGCGTGCTGGAAGGAAGATAAAATGTTTATATGAATTAAGGACACCAATCAGGCAGAATGCATGTATAACTTGAGTTTACTGAGGACAACGCAGCATTTGAGTCAGAGGCGCGCAGATACTAAAGTCTGGTTACGGTGGTATAGTGAATAGTAGTGCGTAGATTGAACCCGAAAATTCCAGTGAATGATCTAGACTGCTACATGACAGCGTGTCAAAGCCGACGCAGCGAGCAACGGATAAAAGCACATTTAGAAAGGAGGGGCTAGGGAGCAACTGTGCGCCGATCATTTGAGTTATGTTTGCTTTACAGAAGAGAGCTAAAAGAGGTTCTATGGTGAAAGAACAGTGAATGGAAGCATTAAAAGCAGACCATTTGGTTATAAATTACTTCGGAGCATAAAAGGATAAGAAGCAGCTACGCGCAAGTAATCAAATCATGCTGGGTGCTATAGGAATATAACTAAGAAAGCCTGAGCCAGGAGAAGCCAGTAAGCGAGCTGGACTGCAATTAATTAGGTGTCGCAGAAGAGTAAGCGGCAGCTGAGCATCTAGCAAGGAATCCTGAGCTGGGAGAATCCAGTGAGTAAGCTAGACGACGGTATAAGTAGGTGTACTAGACGTAGCTAATAATAGATAGCTGAAAGTATAGAAAGGAGCGGCTGCGCCCAGACTGCTTGAGTTATGTTTGCTGGACAGAAGGGAGCTAAGGTAGGTTTCATGATGGGCAGCGAACGGGAGTAGCGCCAGCAAACAATAGGGGTGTAAATAGCTCAGAGCTTAGGAGACTACGACACAGCAACGCGCAGCTAATCAAATTATGCTAGGGTGCTAATAGCATATTACAAAGGTAGTTTGAGCTGAACTACAATTAACTATGTGTTACAGACGAGTAAGCGACAACTGTGCAACTATCAGCAAGCGGCTGCGCGCTGATCTAATAAGGAAGGTCGTCAGAAAAGAGCTAATAAAGGTTGAATGAAAAAGGAAAGCGGGCAGGATGAATGCAAGCATATAATAAGTTTACTGAGGCAGGCACATCACCGAAACAGAGCTAAAAATACTTGAATGAAAATTGGACATAAAACAGGAAGAAGGCATAATAAGGTAGTCTGAGCCGGCAAAAGCAGATGAGAGAAGTTGACTACAATATAATTAGGTGGCTTAGACGATGCAGCGGGTAACGGATAAATGAATGTCTAAACAAGAGAGGCTAGGGGGTGGCTGTGCGCAGATATCATCAGATATGAATGGTTGCTATAAGAGAGCTTAACATGTTAGAGGAAATGACTACGAACGGACGGAGCCCAGGCATACAGTAAGGTGTGAAATAAGTCAGAGCATCAGACGCTAAAGCGCAACTGCGCGCAGACCCTCAAACCATTATCGTGTGCTAAGAGAACAGTGGTGAGGCAGCCTGAAACAGGAATAGCTGGTGGGTACTGGACTTATACATTGGAAGGTGTCACAAAGGTTGCAGGGAGCAATGAATAAATAAACGTCAAAGAGGAGAAACTGAAGTGTGGCTGTGGGCAGACTTGATGAGATAAGAACAATTGTTAGAAGAAAGTCAAAGTTGCTAGATGAAATGCCATCCAACCGGCGGAGGTTAAACATATACTAAGGTTGTTAACTACTGCACAGAGGCCAGCATCTTCGCAGTGTCAAACATTTTAGTCAGGACAAGTAGCATGAGAGGGGGCTGCTATGTGATGCAGCTATGCTAGGGAATGGTTTCATTTGCCTGCTGGCAGTCATGCGGTGAGAGGCAGAGATCCGGGGGAAAAGGGTTGTAATGACAGTTGTGGACAAGCTTTATTTTTCCTTGGAGTTGAGTGAGCTCCGATGGGGCAGACGCTCATATAACTAAATAAATTGTATATTCTAAGGTTGCGCGAGACACGCCACCAAGGCATGATAAAATAGGTACAAGCAAACCTGTAACGATTGGATGTGATTAACCTTCTGCTTTTCAATGGAAAGTGTAAAAAGCGATATAAGTTTCTGATAATCGTTTGACCGCACAGTTGAAACCGATTGTTCATGCAAATGTAAAATGGTTGTTAATCACGTTATGTGATTTTGGAATTAGTTCCACGTGAATTTTACGGCTTGAAGCTGACCTCCGGTGCTGTTACTCAAAGTCAACAGTTATCGGTCTTCTATCCTGAAGTGCATGGTGCGTTCTGTGGTCGCGCTGGGTTTTAGTTCTGGGCACCCAAGCCATGTGTTCTTTGCGGGGTAATTATCCGAGTGGCTACTTATGGACCATTTAGTCGTTGAAGAATTGTTACAGTCCAGTGTAAGTATTTGTGGGAAACTTAGAATGAGACGTAACTGATAGGAGCAGGCCAAGGAGAAATGGAATTAAGGTGCATGCGAGGAAATGGATGAAATGCAATAGAATGTTGTGACCGGAAACGCTAGGAATACTTTAGTTTTTTCGTAAGGTGTCCCATACTCTTGTTATACGTGCGAATAAAAAGCGGAAAAACGTGGGGGTTCGAGGTGGGGTTGGTGTTCTTTTGCAGTTTTTACTGCCACCTTGCCGCGTCTCGAAAGGTTATGAATCCTAACATCGTTGCAAATATGTAATGGTACAGGCACGTTAAGTGATGGAAGGCCAGTAGCGAGCTGGGCCGTGAAGGTGAGCAAATGTAAGGCGAACGTCTGTAGCAACACGGCTAGTGTCCTGCGTCTATTTGGTGGGGAAACAGTGGCAAGCGAAGCACCAATGTAAGGCTGAGGCCAGAGGCGGTGGCGACGGGTAAGTAAATTTGAGCTAGAGGATATTTAAGAAAGCACTGGACATGCACAGCGAAGCAGTCAGTTGAGCGATGGAGCGTCGACTTATATAACCTAAGTCTTCACTTGAAAGTGAGATGAAAAAAGGAAACAGCCATGCCAATTTCCAGTCAATGTAAAAATGATGGATGCGGTGCCACGCAAAATAGTGTGGAGCTACAGTGTGAAAGATAAGTCGCTGCATCACCGTAGGTAGGTTGTGCAAAAAAGTGAGGAAAGCAAATGCAAGACATGTAAGATAAGTAGTAGGAAGATACCGTACATGAAAGCGCGATGAAACGAGAATTATCAACGATTTTGTACTTACTAGGGTAAAACTTATAAAAGAGAAAGACATCCACTTGTTAAAGGGGATATGATTGGGCAACGTAGCCTGGTACTTGAGGTCCTGCGTACAAACGTGCAGCGCTACAGTGTGGAAGGCTAGTCAATGGAGCATCGCAGTTTGGTGGTTTGTAAACCGGAATGAGCCAGAGCAAAATAGACAAGTGAAGAAGTAGGACGACATAAGATTATAGATAGGCAGCGTAGCCAGATACTTGAGGTCTTACTCACAAACGTGTGGCGCTACAGTGTGTAGAATAAGTCGTTAGAGGACCTTAGATAAGCGTTGCCTAGGAGAGAAAAGCCAAAGGCAAACAGGTAATAGAAGAAGTGGGCATATGCGATAAATGGAAGCGGGATTAAAGGAGATTATTCAATGATATTGGGTTTTACTGTGTAATACTTATAGAAATAACTATGTCAGGTTCGTGACAAGGATATAAGTGGGATGCATAGCCTGCTACTTGAGATCCAACACACAAACGTGCAGGGCTACAGTGCGGAAGAGTAGTTCGTGGAGCTTCAGAGGTAGATGGTCCATAAGTGGACAGGAAAGCCAGGGTCAGAGATAAGTGAAGAAGTACGACGAGATAGAGTTATAGGTAGGCATCATAGTCAGCTACTTGAGGTCCTCCTCACAAACGTGCGGAGCTACAGTGTGAAGGATGAGTCGTTAGAGGACCGTAGATAAGTGGTGCCTAGGAGGAGAGGAAAGCCAGAGCCAAACAGGTAAGAAAAGTCGTAGGAATATACGGTACATTAAAGTGCGATAAAAAGAAAATTAGCAATAATGTTTAGGCTAATAGGGTAACAATTATAAATTATGTCAGCTTGGCAATGTGAAAATAATTAAGCAACGTAGCCGGGTAATTTGGTCCTACGTACAAGCGTGCGGCGCTACAGTGTGGAAGTTTAGTCGGTGGAGCATCAGAGCTTTTTGGTTTGTAAAACGGAATGAGCCAAAGTAAAAGAGATAAGTGAAGAAGTAGGACGAAGTAAGGTTATAGGTAAGCATCACAGCCAGTTACCTGAAGCATTACGCATCAAAGTACCGAGCTACAGTGCGAAAGTTAAGTGCTTGGAGGACGGTAGATAGGTGGTGCCTAGGAGGAGAGAAAGGTCAAAGCTAAACAGGTAATTAACGTAGTAAGAATACGCCATAGATGAGAGTGGGATTAAAAGAGAAAACTCAATGGTGTTTTGATTCAAATGATAACAAGTAGAAGAAATAACGATGTCAGCTTAACGCTAATGATATGTGTGGAAAACAGCCTAGTACTTGAGTTCCTACGCATAATGTGCTGAGATGCACTGCGGAAGGTGAGTCGGTGGAGCATTGAAGCTTCGTGGTTTGTAAGACCGAATGAGCCAGTGTAAAAGTGGTGAATGTAGAAGTAGGACGAGATAAAGTTGCAGATAGGCATCGGAGTCAGACACTTGAGCACTTACGCAAGAAGTGCGGAGCTACAGTGTGAAAAATTAGTTGTTGGAGGACCGTAGATAGGTTTTGCATGGGGGCGAAAACGCAAGATCCAAATCTGTAATGAAAGTAGTAGGAATATACGGTAAATGGAAGCGCGATGAAAAGAGAATCTTCTAAATTGGCACGATTCATATGATAACCGTTATAAGTGAGAACGCTGTCAGCTTAGTGATAAGGGTATAATGGGGCAACGTACAAAAGTGCAAAACTACGGTGCGGAAGCTAAGCTGGTGGAGCATCGAAGCTCGGTGGTTCTTAAGACGGAATGAGCCAGATCGAAAGAAAAAAGTGAAGAATCAGGAAGAGACAAGGGTTAGTCATGCAGCACGGTTAGATACTTGAGGTCTTGCGCACCGATGTGCGGAGCTCTGGTGTGTAAGGTAAGTCGGTGGAGCATCCTAGGTAGGTGTTCCGTAATGGGGGAGGAAAACCAGAGCTACAGGTAAGAGAGGTAGTAGGAATATACGGTAAATGGAGGCGCGATGAAGGAAATATTCAAGGTTGTCGTGGTTCGTAGGGCAACAATTATAAGAGAGAACGATGTCAGCTTTGCGATAAGAATATAATTGGACAACGTCAACTTGTACTTGGGGTTCTACGCACGTCGGCTACACCCACTAGACGGCAGCCAGTCATGTTGATGTGATTGGCTGGAGGCGGAGGTCTCGAGCTAGCCAGATTTGGGAGATTGAGGGAATGCAGCAGCATTCGGTATCCGGTGGCTGATACCTATTTGATGGAAGACATAAGGGGTTGTTGGAGGAAGCAGGCAGGTAGTAATATTAGGAGTCCCGAAGGAGGTAGTGTGGGAAGGTTAGAAAATGCGTCTATAAGTGGTCTGGTCAAGTTTCAACAATTTTGTCCTCTGTAAAGTTAATATTCAGTAGCTTGGAAACTTGTGTGACAGACAGGTATTTGCTTAAAGAGAAGCAGAACTGGTTTGTATTCATAGATGCCCTTATTGTGAGAGGTAAACTAATCCATACATGTGCCTATCTGTAGAGGTAGAAGTTGTGGCGCATACTAGTGCTCGTACTTGGTATGACAATGGAGTGGGGTCTACCATGTAGAGGGTACGAAGTGTTGTTTGAGATAGAGACAAGGATTATTGGGCTTCCATTGAGATTGTTAATAAGCGAATGTAAGAAAGCGTGGTTGGTTTTGAGTCGGTGCAGCCATAACGGGTTGCGTTTTAGTGGGTTGCCTTGTTTACGGTAACTAAGACTTGAAGGCCCCAGAAGGCGTTTTGTGAACGTACGCTGAACTTTTTCGAGGGCCACGCTGTCGCATTTTCTTAGGTTGGTGAATGCTATAGAGCAGTAATGCAGCAGTGGCCGGGCACATATTTTTTAAAGCGCAGTTCTAGATTCTTGTATTGTCAGTTTTGAGGATGTATCCGAGGAGGGAGAGCGCTTTTGCTGCAAACTAAACTACTTGTTCCGCGAAGTTCAGCGAATAGGAGTAGCAAACGCCTGTCCCGCATTGATAGGCAGTTCCCTGGTGGCGTGCCTTGTAGCACTAAGGTATTGGGCGGCATGGTGCGTCTGTATGTAAGGACATTGCAATTTGCTGGTGTGAATCCCAACTTTCCTTTGTCGCACTGTGCAGCTAGATCTCTTAATTCGTACTGTAAATAGGAGAGAGCCATGTGGCATTTTGACGGATGATACGAGAAGACAATTTTGATGTAGTCGGCAAACAGGTAGGAGGTCCCATATTTACAAACCTGGAAGAAGTCACTAATATGGGGAAGGAATAGTAGGGGGCCAAAACGCTTCTTTGAATTACGCCACATTTGGTTGGTTTTGAAGGTGACATAAAGTCCCCAACCATTAGGGACTGGGGACAATATGTAATATATGATGAGAACCAGGGGTACATTGTACCAAAGATACCGTTTGATTCCAGATTCATTAGGAGTTCTGCGTGTGGCACTCTGTCGAAGGCTTTTGTTATGTCTAGGAAGATAATGACTAGTGCTTGCTTGTTGTCAACCTGTTGAGCTGTGTGGTTGAGGAAGTAAATTAACAGGTCTGGTAGGATTTGGAAGGCAGGAAATCATGTTGTTTTCAATGAACGAGGTTACGAGTAATCAGGAAAGTGAGCCTGGTTTCCTTGACTATTCGTTCTATTGCTCTTAAAGCAGTAGGCATGTGGCTGATGGAACGATAGTTTTCCATGTTTTGCTAACTGCCTTTCTTGTGTTTCGGGATGACGGTGCTGTGTTTTCATGTGGCTGGCTAAATCCCGTTTGTTCTGGAATGCGTGAATAGTTTGAGAAGTAGAATTGGAGTGTTCTGGCCACGAGTATCAGCAGTGTAGAGGGGAGACCATCAGGAAAAAGATGTGATGACCAGTCGAGTGGGCTGATTACTCGAGTGACAGAAAGTAAATAAGAGATACTAGTGTCAAGTGAGTCATTTGTTCGCTTAGATGGCACAGCCGCTAGGGTTCCGTTAGCGTCAGTGAAAGAATTGCAGAAGCGTCCGTTAGTGACGCACCTATTTTTAATGGATCGCCACTAGCAGACGTGTCAGCAAGTCGCAGTAAGGCAACGGGCGTTGGTTTTTGCGTGCTTCTTTGTCGGACTAGTTGAGTGCGTGACAGTTGTACTGTTAGATTTAAGGGCAGCATCTTCTGCCGCAACTTTGGCTGTTTCCTGTGCAGTTTGCCAGTTGGGTAGGATTTCGTTCATACGAACAAGGGTGTGGAATTCCTTAGTTTTGTCGTATCGATGGCGCCGTCTTGATCTTCCTACGTACCCCGCTGGCCTTGGCTGATTTCGCTGCCGTCGTTAATCGGCTTCTAAAGGTGCGTGAATCCATCACACCCAGGCAGCTAAAGAAATTTAGATTTGGGACGTCTGCGACTGCGTCTACATCAGTAGCTAAAAAGAAGTTGGCCCAGTTCGCAGATCGCACTAATACCTCAAAGCTGTCCCAGTTAATGTGTTTGAACACTCGAAACTGCTAGACCGAACACGCCGTGGCTCAGTTGGAGCGGAACGTGTAATTATGAGTTTGACCACCTTGTGGTTGCGACCATATATGTTGTCTAGTATACTAGTGAATGTGGTCAGGTCCATTTTCCCAGTTCTTCTTCAAGTCTGTTAATGCTTAAAAGAGTAGAAACTTGACTGACTGTGAGGTATCTACTAAGTGCTGAACGGAATTGGATTAAATAAGCTGATGCCCGCACAGTATATGGAAGCCTATTCCACACCTACGCGTTTCTGTAGAGATAGAAGTTTGCACACGCACGACTGTGGGCCTTATGCAGAATAATGGTGTGGCCGATTAAAAAAAGGATACGAAAAGTTGTCCGACGATAGGTAGGGCGTTAATGAGCTCGCAGAAGGCTTATTGAGAAGCGGATATAGAAAGATGAGGTTGGTATTCAGTCTGTGCAGCCATAAAAGCCCCAGCGCGAGTTCTTTGCACCGACCATGATGGTTGAAAGTAGATTAGCCCAGAACACGTTTGCTAAACAATCGTGGAATCTTTTCAATGGCTATTCTGTTGCATTTGCTGGAGTTGGTAAACACAATGGAGCAGGACTCGAGCAGAGGTCGGGCGTATGTTTTGTATGGAGCAAGCCTAGGTTCTTGCAGTGCGGTGGAGGTAAATATGAATTTTATGAGGGAGTGTGCTTTTGCTAAGCCGTGGCTCACTGTTCTGCAAAGTTCAAAGAAATGGAGTAATGTACACCTAGGTCTCAAACTGTGAGGCTATTAACGAGCCGTGCGCCTTGAATCGCTAACGCTTTAGGCGGAACGATGCATGGGTATAAGAGGACGTTGCATTTCGCCGGGGTGAATGCCAGATTCCAATGGAGAAGCGCGATTCCTCGGTGGAAAAGGAAGCCTACGGGCCCTTTGAGGCAATGTGAAAGTGGCGGGATCTGCTAACTGGCAAGCACATTAAGCTGGTCACACATCAGCGTTCTGTAGCTTTCATGTACAGCGATCTGAGCCAGAAGATAAAACGAGAATAGATTGTGCTGGAGGCTTGTATTTGCGCCATTTCACTGCGATGTTATATACCGACTGTGTGTTTAATCATGGAGTAGACACACTCGCGTACCTGCTACCGCAGGTCATCTAGCAGTTCCAACCTAAAACAACAACATGATTGTTTGTGTCACCCAGGCATAACTCGCATAATTCAGTTCGTCCGCGCAAAAAGTCTACCGTATGCTGTGGCTGAAAACGAATTCATGACCGAGCTGTGTCTTTTGTTGTGAATTCAAACCGAAGTTTCCTTAATCCTTTTAAGGAGAGTTGGTTAAATCAACTCAGCCTTCTGGACGCCACAATGTTGCCGTTAAAGGCCCTCTTTTTCAGAAAGCTTAAAATCGCTATCAGCTAACAATTGGCTAGGAAATACTTGTTTTCCGTCCGCACTTGCATGTTCCGGTTTGACGTATTCCACTGCGATAAGCTGCCCTTGTCATCTCAGTTTGATGTTTTGTATACGGGCCCACATTCATTCAGACAGAAGTTCCTATTTCATGACCGGTGACCACGAATATCTCCATACCAAAGGAAGAGCTCCAAGTCGAGCAACTGCATGTCATCCACAGGCAAATGCACGGTCAAATACCTGATTGAAACATCGTAGAAAGCTGATTCTCTTGACCTACGCTCCCGTACTGTTCCAGATCAGCAGTGGAGACCGTCCTACTAAACGCACTGTATTTGATTAGGTCGCTTCTGTAAACTGAAAAAATGTGACCCCACATGAGTGATTTTTCACACATAATCGGAGGTCTCCTGCACCCAAAATATAACCAGTATCTTTTAGGTACAAGTTTGCTGCCGACCAATTTTACATTAATCATTCTTGTTTTAACCTCCCTTACTGTGCTCCCTTTTTGACCTACAGCCCGTTACACACTTGTCCGCATTGTACTTTCCCGCGCTAATGTGTTCCTGCTGTCCTGCTTTATCCGTCCTCAGCGTAGCCTATCCAATACCGTCCTCTGTGTCCGATTCCAATTGCCTTTTGGTCTCCGCGCTTAATTACGCGCATCGCCTTGGACTAGTATTTACTAAAATTACAACTTGGCGTCCACAATTGGCAAGCGTGAATAACCTTCTATTCATCGATTGCATCTTTGGGAACTCTTTGCTTTTTTATTATGTCCGTGTTTATTGCGTAGTTTTGGTGGTTTCAGCGTGTTTTGCTTCATCCTGGCTCTTTTTGATTCACATTTCGAAATTGGCATTTGAATCGTTTCACAGCCTAGACACACTTACTTTAGCGGTTTCGATTTTACTGTGACACAGCCCAGATGTTTGGCTTGCGATAGTTGAGATTGAACTAAAAAATTAACGCAATCATACGGACCGTCAGATACAATCAGCTCGTCCCACGCTTTCATTCGTCAGTTGTGACGCTGGTTGAGGAAAGGCTACTCTGCCCATCAAATAGAGCAAAGTATGAAACAATAAATAAGCAATTATAAAGAGCTCAGCCCAGCGTAAGAGCTCCAATTGCACTGCGCAATCGTACCAAGCTGGAAGGCCGCATACTGTCGGCGTTGCTCCGCGAACCGTAGCGCATGGCTAATCTTTTATTCTTGAGCGAAGAAGGCTTAGTGGAATCGTAGTTCGCACGTCTACCAGAGTTATCCCCGATAATGTCGTCATTGTTTCTGAATGAGCGACCTGGTACAAATACCTACCATGGCAGAACTTGCGCTTGAACATCTTCTGCATTAGACGACCAATAACTTCAGTGAGATATTCTCACCGAGGAGGACCGAGTCGCATATTTGCTCCAATTTGTCAGGCCGCTGACCGTAAAGCTGAAGAAATTATGCTACTTGGCAGTAGAGTAGAGGCAATGATAGCTTCAAATTAGCATGTGCCACGGTCGGAGGCTGACCCTGTATCAGCTACCGTTCATTGTGGCTCATCTGTGTCTGCACCGAGTACGTCTCTCACGTCAAAGGTGCACGGCATTTTCTCTGCAAGTTCTTTGTCGGCTGATCTCACATCCGTCTTTGAATTGTTTTGGTATCACCGCCAATATAGTGGAAGCTCTGGACGTTGTAGGTCTACCGGCATTAGGCACGACCCGGCCGCTTTAGAGAAAGCGAATAGTTCGTCTATAAACAGAACCAACGTATCCGTCAAGAACCAAACAAAGCTTTTGTTTTACTTTAATTAACAAGGTTTTTCAGCACGTTTCTCATAAAAGCGTAAGCGGAAGTCAGCGTCATCCCTGCGAACGCGGGTAACAACCATGCAAATCCTATGTACAACCTGCGTGCAGCCAACGTTTCTCCGATAGCTTCATTTAGTCAGCGAAAGCTGGACCTGGACCACAGTCGCCAACGAGGTATGCTGTGTTTCTTCTTGACTGCGTCCTTAGCGTTCGCAATTAGTGGCAGCAACTTGCTGCGACATTTGGTGTTGATGGTTGATACTGGTCGCCACAGGCTTGTAGATGATTGCCATTTAGGGTCGAACGAGTTATTACGGACGCCCGATGATTAGTCACGATTCCAGAACCATCGATGCACCATGAAAGTACGCAAGCCTACCGTCTGAATATCCGCGACTGGTGCGACCAGCTAAAGAGCTTTCGGCGGTCACGACCGAGGTCGCTCATCATATTGTCACCCGTGATCCGTCGAAGAGTGCCTGACAAAAATAACTCGCCTGCGACAAATTGCCTTCCACAAGAGCTGCATTCGACTACAAGCTTTAGCTTGGCATCGTAAAACCAACAAACAGCCCATGGACGTCACCTCACTACCTGATTCCAAAAATACTATGAGAGGCTGGCATCACTGTGGCTATTGTCGATCTCTTAACATGGCAACCAAGCCTAATCGCTTTCCAATTCCACCTATCGTGGACCTTACCGCCAGCTTGCTATATGTAACCTATTTCACTAAATTCGAACTAGTGCGCGCTTGTAACCAAATTTCGATGGCCGAAGCGGACCTCGCTAAGTCCACCGTGACGACTCCAGTTAGTTTGTCCAAGTTACTGCATATGCCATTTGGTCTAAACAATGTAGTACCGTCTCCAGCCTTTCATAGACCAAGTTTGTCTCCACCTAAACGTAGCTTGTACCTACCCCGACGACATCTGTATGGCGTGCTTGTTACGCGCTGAACACCTACGCACGTGCGAACGCTTTTTGGTTGTGTCACAAAATGCGTAAAGAGCAACACAAAATTAGGTTCGTTTGTTTTTGATTCGGTTCGTTTTCTTGGCCACCATACCTCATCTGCAAGCCTTGTGCCAGTACAGGCTAAAACATTGGCCATCATCGACTATCCTAGTCTTACTCTTTCAAACAGCTAAAATGCTTTGACGGCCCCGTCAACATCTTTTGCCGTTTTATACGTTGTTTTGCTTCGTCTATGCAACCCCTCAAGGAGCTTCTCCGGGGGAAGCTCAAGAAATTCGCTCCTTGCTGCAGCGTGCACCGCCCTTTAAGCTTCGAACGAAGCTATCGCCAGCATATCTTCTGTAGCGCATTACGAACTGGCAGCCCCAATCTCGCCCAGTACCGACGGTTTTATCGTGCCAGTTGCAGCAGCCTTACGGCAAGTGGTAGGTGACGCTTGGCAGCCGTTGTCATTTTTATCCAAACTTTTGCAACCTGCCGGGTCTCGTTACAGTACTATCGGTAGCGAACCATTAGACATATATTTATCCCTACTTCTTTTCTGCCGTATCTTAGAAGGCCGCTGCTTTACCGTCTTCACCGAAAACAAACTATGACGTAGGTGCTTTGCTCGACTACCGACCGGCACTCTCCTAATTATTAGAGCCACCTAAACTACCTTGCTCAGTTTATGACTAATATACGACATGTCTCAAGTGTGCAAAACGACGTCGCCGACGCACTTGCCCTTATTCGGGCGACCACAGCCGAGACCGAAACTGCCATCGACTTAACAGCTGCGGCTGCAGCGCAACTCAGTGATCCCTAGGTTGATATAGCACGCAGGTACCCTTCACTAGTCATACGACGTTTTCCACTGACAACATCAGACGAACCTACACTTTGCGAAATATCTCAGGATGCGCCACATCCAGTCATCCCATGCGGGTTTCTGCAGACCTTATTCCACTCATTGCACGGTTTGTCTCATCCAAACCTTTGTGCATAGGTTAAAAGCGTAACCACACAGTTTGGCGGGCGCAATGTCATTCGTGTCGTTCGTGCTTGTACAGCTGCTTGCCTTCCGCGTCGACGAGCGTACGTGCAACAACACACGAAAAGCCCATATGGCAGCTTTCCCACTTCAACTGCACGTTTTCACCACCTGTACGTCTACCCTAGAGGTCCACTGACGCCTTCGATAGACTAGGTATATCTACTGACCTGTGTCGACGGATTTGCTAGTTGGCAGGATGATATTATTATACCTCACAGTTCCTTGGAAACGGTGGCGAAGGCTGTTCTGGAGCGCTGGGTGGCACAACACAGGTGTCATGCCATCGTAACCACCGATCAATTGTCACATTTGTCATCCAATTTTGCCCGTTTGTGTAAGCAATTAATAATTAATTTGACAAAGCAAGGCACACCTTTACATGCATGACTAATTTAGCATAACAATGCGCGGCCAACAATGTGAAAAAACCTGATATGTTTGCCATACCAGCGTATTTTGTGTAGGGGTCGATTAGTAGGTGTTTGTGTGTGTGCAGCTATGTAGTTCGTGCTCCTAATCGAGCTGATCAGTTCTTGAAGGTTTGATATCATCTGCACTGTGCGAGTAGAAGATGGCTGTCTGCGTGTTGGAAAAGCTTACCATGATATCCACGAGGCAGTGGATATATTTAACTACAAGGCACAGCCCCCACGTTACAACGTTGTTAACACAACGTTTTTTGTAGCACTACAAACACCGACCCTCCTACAACCCAACCTGCTCTATGATAACGTGGACAGTAAGATTTTGTCTGACCTCTGTAATCTTATAACTCTTATAACTACCTCTGGAACCACAGCAACTATACCCACGCAAACTACTCAGCCTACTACTGTCTCTGATAATGCAGTAGATGCTCAATCCTGCAACGAGGCACTCACTCTATTTCTCATTAACGCAAGGTCCATCAAGCATAAGATGCACCTTATCAATTCCGTCGTTATCCTATCCGGCCCCTAGGTAGTAATTATCACAGAAACGTGGCACGATGCTAACACTCCTGATGCATAGCTGCGAATCCCGGGCTTCACCTGTTTCAGTAATGGACGTACCAACCACCGTGGTGGCGGATGCCACATTTACGTGCGTGACGATTTTGGGGCGCCATCATTTCAAGAACTTTCAATCGGCACTCTGGAAGACTCGGTCTGGATTTAGATTAGTAGATGACAGCACGGTCTCTTAATTGGCTGTCTGTGTAATCCACCACACACTAACACAATCGGTATACGCAGTCTAGTGGAACTCTTCACAGATGTATCCGTATTGCCTAACCACTATAAGATTATTGGTGGTGACTTCAACATGCCACAAGTGGCCTGGCAAACACAATCTGCGCCACCCAAATACCGTGCCTTTGTGGACAGCACATATGCATTCGGGTGGACTCAGCACGTGCGAGCACCCACTAGGCACAATAACACCTTAGATCTACGTTTTACAAGCGGAGTTGCAAATGCATCTGCTAGCGGGCTTGATAGTCTCCCTGGATGTGATCACAAAATAGTAAAACTCTCTTTCCAACTACCCATCACTCGTCCCCAGTGGCTAGAACAGCGCGTTCTTTTCGGCCCTTCAAACGCATCAATTGGACAAACTTTGCTCTACTTCTGAGATCCATCAGCTGGGATGCAGTTTTTCTTGCTGCAGATGCGGGCACTGCCTCTTCTGTCCTATATCGAAATCTCAGTTGCTGCCTGGATATACTTGCACCTATAACGAAACAAAAAGCAATACAGTCACCGCAGAACGCAGCTCACCTCGCAAACTTCTCGTCAAGCTCATAAAGCTGCGTTCGAAATACAGCAGGACCCAAAATTACTTCCTCCTTATTCGCATCAATGAAATCCTGTTGGAGTGGAGAAATTCACTAATTACCGCAAATCTGTCTGAAGAACACACTGCCCTAAACTTTATCAACCGTATCAAAGCCCTCAACTCCCTGCTGAGGCGCAGAAGCAACCCCGCTTCTAATTCGATTAACTTGATTATTTGTCCAGACGACTCAGTTACCAGTAACAAAGCTGAAATATGTGAGGTCATGAACCGCTACGTATGCGACTCTTTCACCTCTGCTAACCTGACCCTGCCCCTTAATATTCCTAGTTGCACCCATAATACTTTACGCGCAGTACCATTTGACCTGCATACCATTACTCTAGAAGTTCAATCCCTCAAATTATACTTCCATGCCGGACCTGATGGCCTCTCATCGGCTCTGCTAATTCTAGGTGGCCAGGATATAGCCGTCCTCCTTCTTAACCTCTTTACCCTTTACAGGAAACATGGAACGTTTCCCTCCGCTTGAAAACATGCAGAAGTCATGCCAAGACACAAATGGGGAAGCCGCCAAAACATTGAAAACTACCGACCCATTAGTCACACCCCATTCGCTTCACGGGTGTTGGCGAGGATCGTCAAGGAAGAGCTCCTACGTTTCATGACACATCGTGATCTCATCAACAAGTCCCAACATGGATTCCGCTCGTCTAAATCCTGTCAAACATGCCAGCTGGAGTTCCTGAACAATGTTACCGCCATTGTTGGTTGCAGGAAAGCTCTGATCATCATCTTCTTGGACATGAAAAAAGCGTTCAAAGGAGTTCCTCAAAATGGACTGCTAACTAAATTGGCTTCTTACGGTATATCGGACCAGTTGCATTCCTGGTTCTCTTCCTATCTCTCCTGTCGAACACAGTCGGTGAGACTAGGAGACTTTGAATACTCACGGAAACCAGTTATGAGTGGTGTGTTCCAGGGAAGTGTTCTGGGCCCTATACTCTTCCTACTTTACATCAACAACTTATTTCAAGTCTTTGAATATGGAAAGGCGTACCTGTTCGCCGATGATATCAAAGTCGTATTATCCTTTGACCCGGGTAACCTAAGAAGCGGTCTCCTCAATATTCAAAATGACATTAGAGCATTAAACTCTTAATCCAACACATGGAAGCTTGACTTCTCTCCTGCAAAATACAGCTTCCTGTCGTACAGATGCACTGTGCAGCCTAGTGCGCTAACCCTGAATGGCTTCTCACTAGCCATCTGTCAAACCGTAAGGGATCTCGGAGTACACTATTCAAGCTCACAAATTTCTCGGAACAAGTTGGCTATAGTGTAGCGAAAGTCAGATCCCTCACTGGTCAAATCTGCAAGAGAATGCTCGTAACCGAATCCAGACTCACTCTATACAAGGTATGTTCTAGACCTCTTCTGAAACACTGCTTAATAATATTTATCAACTTCAGAAAGAGTGATCGAATAGCAATTGAGAAAGTACAACGCTTATTCACAAAGCTCCTGCTTTGCCCTTCTGCTCTTAACTACCGTGAGCGCTGTAAGCTTCTTGGTATTGAACCTTTACGGTTACGAAGAATGAGACTCAACCTCAACTTCTTATTTCAGACGATAAACCAACCAAATACGAACCTTGGAGGACTTATTTACAAAACGGTGACTCTCGGTATCCACTCCGCCATAGACAATTAAACATTATCCTGACCACAGCCCGCACTAACTTGCGTAACAAGTTCTTTCTCTACAGATTCGCTGGCTTCTGGCACAGGCTACCACTACAAGTCAGGGCTTCCGAGAATATAGTACAGTTCCGATCAGCCCCACATATACACCTTGCTACCCTGCCTACCTGCGAGCACTTTAACACTAATATACCGGAGGATGAACTTTGGGAACATGGCCCAGAGCACCTTTATTCTGACAATCCCAAATATCGGACACAGGCACTACCAAATAGCACTCCTTTACTCTCTGGGACTGTACGCGTCACAAAACACACATCTTGTGGTCTGCACACAGTTGCTCCGTTGCTTCGCTCGTCCGCTCATTGAAAATGTAGGTGTCAAGAAGTGGTCAAACGTATTAATGATATGGCTACACCAGCCACTGACCCATCCTTTCCTAGTGTCACTATTTCTGCTTAGCAGCAGCTAGTCGCTATAGGCTCCATTCAAGTTTGCGGATATCCGGAGCTCTCTAGCAGTTGCTCCTTTCTTACAATGTTTATTCTCTTGGATTGTTTAAATCAACGCTCAGCTGGTTTGTTGGCCTATTCTGTGCCAAGGTAGGATCCACTAGAAACTGTAGGCTTAATCCGAACTCTATTGCTGGCCTCTCATTTCTCTCCTAGCGCGCCGTTATCCGTCGTTCGTCTTACTCGCGTCAAGGCCTCTTCTTGGCAGTAGCTAGTAATTGTGGGCTCCATGTAGCTTGCAAGGAGTCACACCCTGACTCCTCAGCCTTAATTTTCCTCCGACGTCTGTCTCAGTAAGCATTGTTCGCATGTTGATTTCTTCATCGAAACTGTAGGTATCCAGTAGGTGTCAAACGTCTTAATTAAATGGTTACATCAGCCACTGATACATCCTTTTCTAGAGCCAATATCTTTACTTAGCGGCAGCTAGTCGCCATAGCTCCCATTTAACTTTGCGGATATCCGGAGCTCTCTAGCAGTTGCTCCTTTCTTACAGATTACTCTGTTGGATTGTTTGCGTCACAGCTCACTGGTTTGTTGACCTATTCTGTGCCACCGTCGGATCCACTGCTAACCGAAAGCTTAATCCGAATTCTGTTGATGGCTACTCATCACTCTTTTAGCGCGCAGATATCCGTCGTACGTCGAAGTCGCGTAAACTCTTCTAGACAGCAGGCATTCTTTGTTAAACCCATGTAAAGATGGAGTCATTTGTTTTCTCTCCAAATTTGTTTTCGTAAATGATTTTCTCTAATCGCTCGCTCGTTCATTAACCTATTGAAACACTAGGGATCCAGAGTGTCATCAAACGTCTTAATGATATGGCAACATCAGCCACTGACACATCCTTTCCTATAGCCACTATCTCTGCTCGGCAGCAGCTGGTCGCAGTAGGCCCCATTTATGAACACCCGTAGATCACAAATGGTCAGTCCTTCCGTAGAATGCTTTTATCTCTTGGTATAATTTTTCATAGCTCAACAGGTTTGCTATCCTATCCTTTGACACTGTAGTTATTTAATAATAACTGGAATGATTAACACCAAAGGCACCTTTCGCCACTGAAATCCGGTCCACTATCGCTATCTCTTGATCGTCTTACCTTTAGCACTTAGTCGTCCCTTCATATCCATTTAATCTTAGCCTGCTTCTAGTATGCTCAGCTTCCTATCTTCATATACCCATGTACATTATAACTATTGTGTTTTAAATAATACTTACCCCTTGGAGCATATGTATTTATACGGCCACATCATCACTGTATCTTTTTGCTTCCGAGAACGACTAATCGTGACTACACACCCACCTTCTAGTCCCAGGTAGAATTCGAACATCGTTAGCTTATACCTCATGAATTATTTAAAAGAATCATGCTCCATATCCTTATGCACATGAAAGTATTCGACCCATTAGGCCATGCCTTCTGCGTAATTAACACCATCTTTAGCAAAATAGCTTTTACACATTGTGCACTTGTTGTCTCAAATAAATGTCTTAAAGTAGGATTTTGATCCAATGCTAGGTGCATTGACTGTCCTTTTCGGTCTCCTCTCGGCCTGTTCCTCTCCCCTTTTCTCTGTGGTCGTGAATATCTGAGGGATTCGGGACTAAACTGAGGAACTGCCTCCGTCTAGGATGGGACGAAATAACCAACAAGAACTCTCCAGGACCAAGGCATCACTTCCATTCTAACCATCTGCACCTTACCGCCGATGTCCAGTGAGGGTAGCTGGACACGAATGCCTCGCACCCCGGCAAATATACATAATCAGAGAAGACTTCACGTGGTTCTGCAGTGGATCAACACAGCATATTTAAAATGAATGTTTAGTAACTGATCTAAGAATGGACAGGACCCAGGAACGCAATAGGCAACCCGCCAAGGCATCAGCCAGCAGAAAAATGGGACACAACCTGACTGCGAATAACCGAGCAAACAAGCGTTCGACAACAACCATAGCCAGTTACAATTTGCCATTCAATGGATTGGCGGCAGTGTTCCAGTACGTGATGGGTTTTTGCCTGGCAAGCCTTCTCCCTGTAAAATGCCGCAAATGTCCGTTTAACAACACTGCAACGTGGCGTATGTGACTCGCCACGGAATAAAGGCACAGCCCATAACTTCACACTGGCAGGTCAACCAGCGTCACAATTCTAGATAGGTTCGTTACACTGAAACTTCTACATCTGCATACACTGTCGACGTTTACTTCCTACGGTACGTTTAACTTTGCGTTACTTGTGCACGAACTTACTTTATCGGCATATATATAGAGCGTACTCTTCCATTACCTTCCATTACCTTCAGGATTCTCAATCTATTATTAGCTGAGGACCCGTATCTCACGACAGCCGATTTATTGTTTCACATTTTCACCATTGTACTGTCCCAATCATGGACATATGAACACTTTTCTACTGTCACTGTTACATTGCCAGAAAATGTTTGTACATTTGTACATATCTGATCATGCCTCCATGGGCGTGCCACGCATAGTCGAGAATGAAATATTTATTTATTTATTTATTTGGCTCAATGTGTCAGTATGTAAACAAGCCGCTGCACCATGTTAAGGTGCATTCTCTTTGTGTCGAATGTTTGGGCTGCTAAGCATTGGCCGGTAAGGTCACAGCAGACTGCAAGAGGCCAGAAAGCAGGGGACCAAACACACAAGGCTGTATTAGTCGGCGTCTTGAGATTTAGTCGTACAGTTAAGTTTGGAAGACAAAGTGAGACGGGTCAGCAGAATTGGACATGTTACATATGGAAACATGAAACTAATTAACTGTAAGCTAGCCTAAGTGGCGCCTTTGTTGTGCTTGAGGCTTTACCGAGAACAGCTCCGTAGGATGTAGGCAGTCAGAAAGTAGGAGGCTGGTCAGTTAAGAACAACCCAGCGCACAGCACTGGATTACGGATAAAAAAATTAATAAATAAATATTTCATTCTCGACTATGCGTGGCACGCCCATGGAGGCATGATCAGATACGTACAAATGTACAAACATTTTATGGCAATTGTAACAATGACAGTAGAATATTATTCGTATGTCCATGCTTGGAACAGTACAATGGTGAAAATGCGAAACAATAAACCGGCTGTCGTGAGATACGGGACCTCAGCTAATAATAGATTGAGAATCCTGAATGGTCCATTGGAAGGTAATGGAAGAGTACGCTCTATATATATGCCGATAAAGTAAGTTCGTGCACAAGTAACGCAAAGTTAAACGTACCGTAGGAAGTAAACGACGACAGTGTATGCAGATGTAGAAGTTTCAGTGTAACGAACCTATCTAGAATTGTGACGCTGGTTGACCTGCCAGTGTGAAGTTATGGGCTGTGCCTTTATTCCGTGGCGAGTCACATACGCCACGTTGCAGTGTTGTTAAACGGACATTTGCGGCTTTTTATAGGGAGAAGGCTTGCCAGGCAAAAACCCATCACGTACTGGAACACTGCCGCCAATCCATTGAATGGCAAATTGTAACTGGCTATGGTTGTTGTCGAACGCTTGTTTGCTCGGTTATTCGCAGTCAGGTTGTGTCCCATTTTTCTGCTGGCTGATGCCTTGGCGGGTTGCCTATTGCGTTCCTGGGTCCTGTCCATTCTTAGATCAGTTACTAAACATTCATTTTAAATATGCTGTGTTGATCCACTGCAGAACCACGTGAAGTCTTCTCTGATTATGTATATTTGCCGGGGTGCGAGGCATTCGTGTCCAGCTACCCTCACTGGACATCGGTGGTAAGGTGCAGATGGTTAGAATGGAAGTGATGCCTTGGTCCTGGAGAGTTCTTGTTGGTTATTTCGTCCCATCCTAGACGGAGGCAGTTCCTCAGTTTAGTCCCGAATCCCTCAGATATTCACGACCACAGAGAAAAGGGAGAGAGGAACAGGCCGAGAGGAGACCGAAAAGGACAGTCAATGCACCTAGCATTGGATCAAAATCCTACTTTAAGACATTTATTTGAGACAACAAGTGCACAATGTGTAAAAGCTATTTTGCTAAAGATGGTGTTAATTACGCAGAAGGCATGGCCTAATGGGTCGAATACTTTCATGTGCATAAGGATATGGAGCATGATTCTTTTAAATAATTCATGAGGTATAAGCTAACGATGTTCGAATTCTACCTGGGACTAGAAGGTGGGTGTGTAGTCACGATTAGTCGTTCTCGGAAGCAAAAAGATACAGTGATGATGTGGCCGTATAAATACATATGCTCCAAGGGGTAAGTATTATTTAAAACACAATAGTTATAATGTACATGGGTATATGAAGATAGGAAGCTGAGCATACTAGAAGCAGGCTAAGATTAAATGGATATGAAGGGACGACTAAGTGCTAAAGGTAAGACGATCAAGAGATAGCGATAGTGGACCGGATTTCAGTGGCGGAAGGTGCCTTTGGTGTTAATCATTCCAGTTATTATTAAATAACTACAGTGTCAAAGGATAGGATAGCATACCTGTTGAGCTATGAGAAGCTATACCAAGAGATAAAAGCATTCTACGGAAGGACTGACCATTATCGAGCTACGGGTATTCGTCAAATTGAACAGAGCCTACTGCGACCAGCTGCTGCTGAGCAGAGATAGTGGCTATAGGAAAGGATGTGTCAGTGGCTGATGTTGCCATATCATTAAGACGTTTGATGACACTCTGGATCCCTAGTGTTTCAATAGGTTAATGAACGAGCGAGCGATTAGAGAAAATCCTTTACGAAAACAAATTTGGAGAGAAAACAAATGACTCCATCTTTACATGGGTTTAACAAAGAATGCCTGCTGTCAAGAAGAGTTTACGCGACTTCGACGTACGACGGATATCTGCGCGCTAAAAGAGTGATGAGTAGCCATCAACAGAATTCGGATTAAGCTTTCGGTTAGCAGTGGATCCGACGGTGGCACAGAATAGGTCAACAAACCAGTGAGCTGTGACGCAAACAATCCAACAGAGTAATCTGTAAGAAAGGAGCAACTGCTAGAGAGCTCCGGATATCCGCAAAGTTAAATGGGAGCTATGGCGACTAGCTGCCGCTAAGTAAAGATATTGGCACTAGAAAAGGATGTATCAGTGGCTGATGTAACCATTTAATTAAGACGTTTGACACCTACTGGATACCTACAGTTTCGATGAAGAAATCAACATGCGAACAATGCTTACTGAGACAGACGTCGGAGGAAAATTAAGGCTGAGGAGTCAGGGTGTGACTCCTTGCAAGCTACATGGAGCCCACAATTACTAGCTACTGCCAAGAAGAGGCCTTGACGCGAGTAAGACGAACGACGGATAACAGCGCGCTAGGAGAGAGATAAGTGGCCAGCATTAGGGTTCAGGTGAAGCCTACAGTCACTAGTGGATCCTATGATGGCACAGAATAGGTCAACAAACCAGCTGAGCGTTGATTTAAACAATCCAAGAGAATAAATATTGTAAGAAAGAAGTAACTCCTAGAGAGCTCCCGATATCAGCAGAGATGAATTGAGGCTATAGCGACTAGCTGCTACTAGGCAGGGTTAGTGGCTCTAGAAACGGATGTATTAGTGGCTGGTGTAGCCATACCATTAAGACGTTTGACCACTACCAGGTACCTACATTTTCGGTGAAGAAAGCAGCATGCAAGCAAAGCTTAGATTGACAGAAGTCAGAGAAATGAAGGCTGGAGTCTAATGGTGTCCCCTTGTAGGATACGTGGAGCCAATAATTACTAGCTACTGCCAAGAAGTTTTCACGCGAGTAAGACGGACGACGGATAACGGCACTCTAGGAGAGAGATGAGAGGTCAGCAATAAAGTTCGGATTAAGCCTTTAGTTACTAGTGGACCACTACTGTATACCTACAGTTTCCATGAAGAAAGCAACATGCGAGCGAAGCGTAGAGACACAGACGTCAGAGAAATGAAGGCTGGAGTCTAGTGGTGGCCCCTTGTAGGATACATGGAGCCAACAATAACTAGCTACTGCCAAGAAGAAGATTTCACGCGAGGAAGACGGACGACGGATAACGGCACTCTAGGAGAGAGATGAGAGATCAGCAATAAAGTTCGGATTAAGCCTTTAGTTACTAGTGGATCCTGCGATGGCACAGAATAGGTCAACAAACCAGTGAGCTGTGACTCAAGCAATCCAAGCGAATTAACTGTATGAAGGGAGCAACTCCTAGAGCGCTCCGGATATCCGCAAAGGTAAGTTAAAGGCAAAGGGCACTCGAGTTAATGGCATGCAGCCTTCAGTCTTCTGAACAATGGCCAATACCGTCACAATATTCAGAGGGTCAGCAGAAGTGTAAGGTTAAAGATGGAGGTGGCTATATTAATAAACTGTGAGCAAAGCCAGCAGGCTCTCTGGAAGAGGAGCATTGCCGTACGTCTACAGTGTATTGATTGTGTACATTTCGGTAGTCTGGAGTAAGTCAGAGAGAAGCAAACTGGTCAAATGAGACAAATTCCGGGCAGGGCACGGGCAAATGGCAGTCCGATAGAAGAGCACGTTAGAACAAACGGCGCGTTAAGAAGAGTACAGGGTCGGTTTGGAAAAAGCTTCATTGTTGTCGAGGGTACAAGCCAACAAGTCTGTTGGCGCATTGGGATTATTCTGCACGATTAGGATGTTTTTGTATGGAATTCTATATCTGCTCGGGACCGTTTTCCCAGAACTCGTCCACAGGGACGCAGAAACTCAGACTGTCTGCAGTCTAGTTATGGCCGTGGAGAATAGCGGGATACTATCAGTTGCTCTGAAGGCTTCAGGTAATCTTTCCAAAACATACGCATGGTTATAGAGGATGAAGTTAAAAGTATAGAGCAACGTGTTTTGGTGGTGAAAATGCGTACGGCTTTTTGCGTAGAGATAAGATGTATCGTCCAGCGGTTAAAAATATCTAGCAATACTTAAGTCAGATGTTTTGGTTGGCTTATATAGAAAAGCAAGGTCAACATCAAGCCTTTGCAGCCCCAGACAAAGCTGCTTGCAGCGGCCTTGTTTCCCGAGCGTAGGTGATCCAAAATGGCGTTAATTGACCGAACGCTGGACTTTTTCGATGACCAGCCTAGCACTTTGCGTCCGCTAATAAGGACCCTCGAGCAGTACTCAATTATGGGTTGAGCATACCACTTCTAAAGCATAATTCGACACGCAAACAAGCTCACTGACGTTAGTATATAGCCAACCTTTGATCTAAATTTGCAGAGCTATAGCTCGCTTGTTTTGCAAAATTCCATAAGCTGAAGTAATGCATTTTGAGGGTACGCACGGTGCAGCCGTTAACTAGTGATGTTTCTTTAAGTGTTAATATGTTGAAGGACATAGAGCGCCGGTAGGAAAGAACAATACATTTTGTTGGTAAGAATTCTAGTTTACACTGGTCATACTAGGTTTTAAGAGCACCAAGATCGCTTTGAATGCTGGAACGGTCCTTGCATAAGCAGCTAAGAACAAACGAGAATACCCGTTTTTATATCGTCCGCAAAGGAGCACGGTGGGCCTCGTTGGAAGTCCTGAGATAAAACATTGACTTACCAAAGCAAGTTAGCTGCGGCCTACTGAATGTTTCAGTCTGTTCGTAGCGCCTCTTCTCACCTGACTCCGAAGCGCTTCCGACACATGTTTACTTTCCCTGTACGACAACTTCTTGAATACGAGCTACTTTCCGCCTATACTCTTAAGAAATTCGACTGTGATAAGGTTGATGATGTTCAACGGCTTAGATCCACATCCATACCTGAACTACGGGACCTGTTCTATTCTCTCTGACTCATCCTATTGAACCTCATTTTCCTGGATAACCGTCGTCATCGCGGAGAAACCATCTGCATTCGGCTTATGTTTAGAGGGAATTTGGCGTGGGTATTACATGAATTCTTTTCTTTCCACACGGAGTTCGACAAGAGACCACAGTTTAAAACTGTACAAACCGTGTGTCATGGAGTGGGATGCAGTCTGACGTTCCCCACTGGCGTCATGAATTATGAAACTTTCTTCTGAAATCCATGGTCGATGTCAAGATCAAAGTACATTTCAAGCATTTCTTGGATTTTCATTTTATTTTGCAAGGATGCAGCTTTTTCTAATGCGTATTCAGTGGTTCCATGTACGACTTTGTTCCGCCACGACCCAGGCTATCTGTGCAACGCTCGGGAGGTGACAAGGCTGACCAAGGTCCTTTCTTCTGCTTTCCATCATCCATTGCACCTATGATGCAATGAGCCGTGGACGCCATAATGACATCTCTTTAAATAGTAGTATGAAGGTTACTTTGGCGAATGATTAGGAATATGCTTAACCATCTATTAGTTAAAAGCTATGATCCTTCATTATTTCTTCATTTTAACAAGAAGAAATAAACCGCCATTTCTTTGGGTGCTAAGTGTAGCTTATTGACAGTTTATCAGGCCGTGCCTACATTAAGTCGCCCTTGTGGGGTCCGTTTCATATCAAACAATGCTCGGAAATAAATTAATAAATGGTTTATTTTCGACGTGGGAGGGCACACATGTGATGGTAAGTTCAGCTGGGTGCATATTCAAGTTCAAGTTGGGATTGAAACGGTAGGATTAACCCATGAATGTATCTTCTTTGGCTTAAGGTTGAATCGGAAACGTTTAGGTTGGCGCGCGATGCTTAAAGCCAAAAGCCAGGACCCAAACGCACCAAGGCCTGCCAATTACTGCCTACATTTTGCTGCCTAGCAGTCGCTGCCAAGCTGATTAATGTAAAGCAAGCAAGGGTGAAGGAAAAGCTAAACGAACAAAGCAAACGATCAACAAAATATTGAGCATAACGAGGTTGAGAAGGTATTTCAAAACGAACGGAAATTTAGTGTTGCAAGTCCGTTATTGTAAGGGGAAGGTTTGGTACTGATACCCAAGCGCATTCAACTGGCGCTCGAAACTCTCTACCGTAGACCTCCTAAGGACTTGCTCCGGAGGCGCTTTCCATGGTTCAGTAACCTTGATCGACAAGCAGGTTACCGTCCTTAGCCGGTCACAAGCCTGTTTGTGCAGCTTCAACGGATGACCTCGGAGGCTACGCAGAAAGCGGGGCTAAATCGTCAGGACAGGTCTGCACCGATGTTACCCTTTAGGATACGGTACGTGCGGATCAAGTCACCGCTACTTCTCTAACACTGCTTTTAGTACATACATAAATTGAGCAAAAGTTCTGGATGCGCTTGCCCCCGATAACCCTGCACTGCTTGTACCCACCCGCAAAACCCTCGCTACTACCCTTTCGTCCCTTACAAGGTATGGTAGACAAGCCTGGATAGATTATTCTAAGTATTGTCGCACAACAACTGAGAATAGCTTCACAATGATATCAACCGTTAGGACATTGCTGAAGCGGTGGATACACCATATTATACGGAATTCTCTGCGTGCAGCTTCCTCCAATTTTACCCAGACTGAATCACGAGGTTGGACGAAACCTAGATCAACCTACTAAGTGCCAATATGGATGCCATTTTTACCAACTATATAGCCCGTGGGAGACTAGCACCTTCAACGCGGAGGACAGATCCTTAAGCAAGATTTATGGAAAGCAACCATAAGGTTAACCAGTCTTAGAGCTCATCGAGCACAAAACAAATTGGCTCAAAGTGCTCAGGGACTTTCACAGTATTCTAGCGCCAAAGATCTTTAGCAAACTATAGCGACGGCACTTCAAGCTCTTGGGATGGGTCACTTACGCAACTTGCGAAACTTAACGGCTCTAAATCTGAGCGCTGCGGACGGCTACTAAGAACAGTTTGGCTAAGCAAAAGGCTCATTCCCACGCTTACACAAAGTTCCCTCCTTTATAAAAATAGCTGACCGCTACTTAATGGACCAACCAAACATCCCATACTGCAACAAATTTAGTGCTCGTCCTTGTTGTTCGACAGCATTCAGAACTTCTGAATAGTCATCAAAAAGCAAGTCGATAGCGTGACCGTGGCCTACTGCCACAGACCAAAGTTTATGCGCTACATGTAAATTCGTCAGACAAAATTTCCCTTACGCGAATTCGTGCCGTGCAGCACGGATAAGGTTAAACGTACTCAGGTAATGCACCACAAATTCCCGACCGGTTTTTCTAACAATTTATCTATCGGGTTTGTCAAGTAGAGTTCGAGGGCAATGCGCTTTCGACGCCGTACATAGCAGCCAGCTGATTGTTTCCTTCCATTCAGATGGCTAGGCAATATTTTAAACACACGTTTGAGAGCTACTTATCTCAGTGGCCATTTCCTGCATCAGCTACGGGTAAATTTAATAAGAGCCAGAACATTCGGAAGAGTTAACACTTGAGGTAGATCGTAGAATTGCGTTTCTGTCACGCTGATATCAGTTGGGCAATGATCCTCCGGGACTTTCGTGACCAAGTCAACTGAGGTGTAGTTGTCTCACAAGAATAGCTACAAGTATACCGCTCGATAATTATACAAGATATACCATAGTCCGGACGCACAAAGGTATTGTCTGCTCTTAGTATATTTAGTATGGACGAGTTTGTAGCGCTGCGTTTCTTAACGTAAGCAAAGTACGTTTTGGTATTAGGTACGACGGCGTCAGCCAAACCTTTCTCGTACTAAAGACGAGCAGTCCTAAGATGTTGCCTACATATATTTCCAACGGCTCAATAGCTTTCTTAAGTGCGGGTTGAGGAATATGCGTGGTACTTCTACCAGCATTTAGCGCGCATCCTGTTTAGTTGTATACTTGTATAAGCTATCCATGGTGGCTAAGTACTTCTCCCTTTTCTTCTTGTGTGGGATGTGGAAGTAAAGAGCTCGGCGAAATGTGCTTTAACCATCTCCCAGGCCGACTCAAGGTTGTCAGCCACGGTGACCCTGCAATCCAGAACTGAGATATTGTCTCGCATCAAGTTAAAGTCTACCAGCCAAATATTTTGACCTACCTCAGCATCGTCTAAGGCCACTTACACCATATTGATTGGATATGTAGACATGGTCACTGAATCCTTGCGGAAAGCCGTAGGTAGTGTTACTTACGAAATAGTGTGATCGCAACAATGTGATCCAATATAGGCAGAAGCAGGTTGCTCAGCTATCTAGACGGGAGGTCAACAAACAGATCCAACGGTAGTTGCGACGTTAACACAACGAGATCCGAACCGAACTGCCCGTCGCCAAACTGCCAGACAGAACAGCCCAGCAGGCTTCAAGGAGGCTGTGATCACCCAGTAATAAAGACCTATTTGCAGTCTGAGTGAGAATAAACTCCCTTGCTTCCATGTATGTATGTCAAGGACATTCGTATACCACTACAACTGTAAACTGAGCCGAGGAAGTGCACACGATTGCTGACAGGGCTTAAACAGTTTGCTCCGGCGGCTGGAAACCACAGGTCTTCAGCACATCTAGTTTGTAGCTTCCACAAAAAGCAAGCCCCTTACTTGGCGGTCAACGGTGCAATCATTGCTAAGCAATTCCTGGCCGGATAAAGCTAACTCACCTTCTTGATATCATGGTATAATAGATCTAACCTTACAGAAATGTTTCAGGCGAATTATCAAAAATGGTATGCATGAAGTGCATTCAAAGTTTCCATATGGACAATTGTCGAATAGCCATGTCATCAAAATCAAAGACGGGGCGGTATGGCGATAAAACCAGCGACTAAAGTACTGACAAAGTCCGTGGTTGGTATGGTTTTGCTATACCGGCATACTCGCATATGCTGAGTGTACCAATTTAGTACAAATGTATCTGGGTGAAGTCTCAGGTTGTGCTAACTGATGTAAAGAAATGTAAGCTTGCTCAGCATGGAGGAAAGGAATCTACTTGGAGGTATGGGGCAGGTAGGGTTGGTGCCTCTGAGTTTCTAAGGTTATTAATCTTTTTCTAGCAACCAATGAGACATCCTTCTCTTCGGGCATAGGGTAGTAGAAACTGCTTTTGTGACGCCGCGCAATGAGTGTCCGTACATAACACCACAGGAATCGTGTACCGGTGCATATAGTATCCTATATAGGTCGCCTTAAAATAAAAACGCTATTGTCGCTAACGGCGCCTCTATTCATAGCGGCGCATGCATGCTTTCCTGGGAATACAGTTGTTTGCATGGGTCCTATTCCACCAGAGACAAAAACGTCGGTCACAGAACTCCATGCATAGAGCCGCAGGCCCCGCGTACTGGTGAAACACTAGCATACTATGCTTAATTGGGTTAGCGCTGTTAATGTGGGTCACGGATCCTGTATTATTAGCATCCCGAGCCTGGTGTAACGGTGACGCAACAGCCTACGTAGGTCTCATTACACTACTGCCATATAACTCTATCACTGAGCCAAGGTGCAAGAACCTGATGGATGGAGCACCGTTGATATAGTAGCCTAGATAAGTTTCGTTGCAATGGCACGAATAAGGTCGACCACCGAGCATGTGTAGAAAGCGCCACAGGCAAGGCTACTGGTGATTCAGTGGCCTAACATGGTATCATTCTACTAGCACTACTGATGCGTCACCGATCATCTATACTAGCACCACAGACAGTGTACCCGTTAATACAGCAAACTACATAACGCTCATTGCAGGTTCTCCAAAGGTCGCGGTCACGAAGCCTCCATAGATAGCTGTTTACCTGCACTGCGTGGATGTAGATGTGATCCGATGCATTTAATTACTAGACTCTCAGGAAACGCATGCGCTAAGCTGAAGGGTTCGTAAAACGTTGTTGTTCAAGTGCATGAAACGTGCTCACACACAAGTGACGGGCACGTCATATGCGTCATGCCGACAAACAGATCACTAAGGAGCAAGGTAACAATAATATAACTTGGGGAAAGCAATGGAAACAAGGAAAACAAGCGAATTACCGTCTGTTAAAAAACAACTGGGCCATGCCTGCGAGGATTACGGAGACACTGTCCGGTCCGCTTGACAGATGTTCCAAGCAATGCCGTCGACTGCTTAGTTGCTTTGCGTTGTAAATGGGAAGCACACGGAAACGGAACAGCGGTGGCACTAAAAGGGGCTCAACTTGCGTTCTCACAGGTTTGCTTTTCGCCGGCAATCCTCGGCTGCAGTGGTTTAATTACCATGGCAAATGGCTTACTGTCTGGCTGGCAAAACATGAACTTCCTCGGTGAAAAGATTTCCTTAATTGCAAAGGGGTCAGTTGCAGTGGAATCCAGATCTAAAGAATGTGGATGCAAAAACAACATATTGTGAGTTACGCAAAGGCAGCTTTTCATGTAGGCATCAGCTTTGACGACGATGTGCTTGTTTCATTTATTTTTACTATAACTGTGTTTGTTGGCGCATAGACAAATCGGGTGTCTTCTCTGTACTATTAAACGGATTACTAGCTGCAGCAGTGTACCGCGCCACCGTCATTCAAACTATCTGCGCGGTGAGCAATCGTTAGTTAAAAGCGTTTGCCATCGTACGCAGAAGTTGAAGTGTTGGATGGTATTGCTATAGTCGGAGATGGGGAACGGCGCGAAACTGTAACTGAAGTACTGGATTCCAGCTCATGTAGGTTATTGTTACATGACGGTTTCTTGGTACCTGTAAATGCTGTTATGTCCCTTGAGCAAACTTCGCAACCAGCACTGCGTTTTCTCTTAAACGTTTGCGATGATATAGTAGCCGGTTCCACACTCAATTAACGCCCAAAGCTGCAACCGATTCACTGCAAGCGAAGCAAAAATTACTCGACCTGCAGGGTTTGTGTCACCGCGTTTGCATTCGCGACTGTTGACGATGTTCCTTACCACTTTCAAAAGATGCACTGGTCCTATTTGAAAGAGATCATCGGTTGGTAAAACCAAACCATCGTTGAACCCGTTCACCACCCTGCGTTTCACAACGTCAAAGCAATTAAGTTGAGGAATAAAGTTTACGGCGTTCGAAGTGGGCTAACTTGTGGTCGCTACCTTTATAGTCTGAGGCAAAGTGGACTCTTACGATAGGTTGTAATTCGCAAGCCAATGACTACTGATTAGCCTGTCTTCTAGAACTCTATGAAAATATTATAGTTTGCTTATCGGATGTTAAGTTTTCTTAGGAATCGTCAATAAATTGACGCACGGTAGCCTCCTCTGCCCGCTGAATGCGCAGATGCACGAGCCAGTGGCGCAGCCGATGTCCCACCGGTTGCACTGCTCTTAAACAACGAACTGCAACGGTAGCAGCCTACAAGCTGACATTTTTGTTCTGCTCAATGTCTGAGTACACGGCAACGAACCTGGGTGTTAACAACTGCCGCGTAACCAGGGCGCCAGCGTACGCTGTGAGACGGACTACGTAATCGTACCCTTCACGTAACTGGTGTCTGTCACATCCTTGTATACATTGCAAATGAAATGCTTTCAGTAGAACCACAGACAGTTTCCACCCTGTAAACACAGCCACTGCAATGTAGTCCGATGCCCGTGTGACTTTAACCTAAGGTTGACATTCTGGACATGATTGAAAAATAAATATATAACTAGTTATTTAGCCTCAACTATACGGGGCATGCGCACGGTGGCATGATCAAATCCGTGCAACTGCACAGAGTTTGCATAGCCATTGTAACTGTGACAATCGGAGATTGTTCAGACGTTCATGGTTCAAACTGCACAAACAGGACAGAAGTAACATAAAGAAAGCCTGTCGTCGGGAATAGAGCACGTTCGTATGTGCATTGTCCGCTTGTTATAAATTGTAGTACCAAAGCAGCCACGGATAAATTGTACTAGAGCTGGTAAATTAGAGTGTAGCTGGTTGAGAACCAGATCTACAGTGATTAGACGATATGCTGGTTTTAGGTGTAAGTAGCCTAAAGAGTACCGGTGGATGCGCAGAAACAGATGTGGCGACCCAGTATGCAAACAGGAAAGTGTCGGGGCCTACCAAGAACGTGATCCTGCCAGCTTGCCGATGTGACCTTATGGGCTGTGACCTTATTTAATGTCAACTCACATCCCACTTCGCAGTGTTGTTAAGCAGACATTTTGGCTATTTATAGGGCTAACGTTTGCCGGACAAAGATCCAATTCGTCTTGGAACACTGCCGTTGATCCATTCGATCAAAACATGTAACCAGCAATGCTTCTTATTTACTTGCTATTAGTTATGTTAGCCGCAGTCAGGATATGTCCCTAAATTTTGCTAGCTAATGCATGAGGGACGAGGAACTTTTCATCCATAAGTGTCGTTATGTCCTGACGGAATTGCACGGTTCGTTCGGTTGGTAAACTATAAATTGAACATTTTTGGAGGGTTATATATTTGTTGTCTGTAGAACCGCGTATTGTCTTCGGGGAGTATCCAAATTAATACTATGTTAGGTATTATTTGAGCACGGAAATTGACTGAACCCAATTGTTTATGCTCAAAAGTGTAGCAAGTAGTCAGGAATAACGACCTGGAATGCCTCCGGGGTAATTTGTATTGATGAAAAAGACCGGGATCCAGGGCCAAGCGGACCGTAAAAGTAATGTGAACTGCTCCAGATGTGTAGTAAGTAAAACGTATTTGTTCAGTAATTAAAATAACCCAACCTATTTGCTAAGGCCATAGTAAACTTAGCATGGTGTTGAGACGTTTGTTAATTAGGGGCGTAGCAATTACATGAAAATCTGCCCACTGAACTCAGGCAAAATGGCCTAGCTGACACTAATTGTCAGCAAGAGAGACGCAGGTAGGAAGCAGAACAAGTGCGGAGCTGAACCCAATTGTTCGGGTCTCAGTATAATGGCATCCATCCAAGGTAAAGGCAGGGCACAGTGTTGGCTTACAGTTATAAATGTAATCAGAGGCCGCACCAAGGTATGTACGGATGAGAAATTCTTTAGTAAGAAGAGTGAAATGTCAGCAAAGATTTCCTGGTGATGTTAACAGTCATAAGGTTAGCCGAAATAAGCGTGGTGACGTTTCAGAAGTTTGAGTGAATTTGGAGAGCATGAGGCCAAACAGGCGGGACTAGATTAGTTGGCGCGTTAGGATTTGGACGTACAATGGGGGGTTGGAGAAAAGGATTTAACAAGAAGCGGTGAACAAGTCCAGCAGTCTCGGGGTAAAAGGAACCGGGCGTTGAATGTGCGGCCTATACGGCTTATGTTTCGGCAGATTAGAAGCAGGCCGAGAGAAACAGTCTGGGTATGTGAGACAATGTCACGGCAGTGCAGTGGGCTCTGGCGGTCCGCTGGAAGAATGAATGAATACAGAGAGCGCAAGAAGAAAGGTAAGAATCGGGGTGATAAAAGTTTATCGGTAAAGAGTGGAGAAGTCCATGAGGCTCTACAGATAAGATAGATAAGTCGTTGGGTCTGTAGAACCAAGAAAGTTAGCGTTTCAGAAGGCTGAGTGAAGTCGGAGAGCAGGAGGCCAATCAGTCCAAACTGGATTAGTCGGCTCATTTACATTAAGTCATATCAAAAATGTGAGTGAATAGGTTATGACAATAAAGAAGGAACAAGTACATCAGGCTTTCGTGGTGTGCGAACCGTAGACCTTTTGCGTTTTTGTAACCTAATACAATCAGAATGAAGTAGATTGAACCTGGGCGGGGCACGGATAGCTGGCCGGTCGAATGAGGAAGGATGGAATAGAGAGAGCGCGATAATCAAGAGAGTGGGACGAAATGAATTGTAAAGGAGCCAACTAGGTTCTCGAAGTAATGCACACGATGCGATATTTCATCCAACCTTTGACTGATAACTCACCTGTGATCCAGGAGAAGTCGTTGCGCAAGAGCTCTTAAAGTGGAGACTGGATTAATTTACGTATTGCGGTTGAGTAATACACTTGAGGTTGGAGAACTTCTTAAAATGCACCAGTCCAGCTTGAGCGCTGTTCGCCTCAACTGCTTGATGAACTTCTAGAGAGATGTTAGATAGCGTAAGGCTAAGGATCAGTCTTCTGAAGGAAACTAACATCGTATTGCAACCAAGCAACGTGCGTCAGAAACGTGGCACCCTCTGTCTCCCTATCCAAAGTAGTCATTTGGTGAAACAGATAGAGTGTTCGAGGGCTGTTCGTTTATAGAAAGTAACACAAAATTCGCACCCCTCACGTGCCTTTGAATGGTTCGCAGAAATAAAACTAGCGTTACGGAAGGACAAAATGGAATGCTGCTTGGGCTGCACACTTTTGTGCCACCATTTTAACCATAAGGAAAGTGCGTACGGAGAAACCATGGACCACGGTGTCACGAACTTGACCGAATAGTTCTAGTAACCATTTAAGCGTTTCCTTAGGTACAAATCCACAAAACGCTTGTCCGCCGTTACCCAAGCTGTCGGTTATCAAGAAGTGGTACAATATGAAACTGTAGTGCAATTTAACAACGATTGGTATACTTACTCAACTCCGATTCTACCATGTTTGAACCACATTCACAACGAGCAGAAATCGCCGAAACATTTACACTTGATGCTCACGCGCTAAACACTCCTGCGTAGAAGGCCTTTCACAGCAATTGTTTGCACGACAACATCTTGTTCCATGCTCTGAAGGGCCTGCCGCTTATGCCAGCGATGAAATCATGAAACTGTACCTATGTAACACGGACGAGCGCACACTGCGGCGAACAGTACGGAGGTCGTTGCTGGTGACGTGCTTCGCGAACGTATTCTTGATATATAGTTTATTCGTAGGTTGGGTGTTGCATTGATCGAGACCAGTCGATTGCTTGAATTCCTCTTCCGTAAGTCGCCGGTTAATTGGGAGTCTTTTAAAAAGTAATTAAATGCATGGATGGCTGTGGGCCGTCTCGAAGGATACCCATTTTAGCTCACGGCGAGCTCGAGCAACTGCGACGCTAGAGTGGCAGGTTGTGTCTTGAGGAAAAAGTAATATGGTCAACAGCATTATAGAGCATACCAACACCCGCCACATTCCTTTGCAAATTGCTAAGTGGCGCTTACAGCGCACGCATCTATAAAAGATGCAGTCATACTGCACGTTGGAGGCCCTGCTACTTTTGACACTATGTCAGGCAAAAATAACCGTGTTGCAAAGCACTAACGCTGTAAACCATAATTAGAATGCAACTAACCTACGAAACAAATATCCAAGAAAGTTGCTTCTGTGGTCCGCCTCCCTGGTCGTAATTTCTACTAATAGACAAAAGAGGCCTGCTTCATTAGACCTCAGCCTAGCCATAATCTTTATTTTTAGCGCTTTTATTTATTTTCTAAAAAGGAGCGTGTGTAGTAGCATTTTGAAAAGAAAAACAGCTGTAACTTTCTTTATTTTTACTTTTCTCGCACCCGATAAGCTACCACTAGGTGGCACAGTGTGCAACGAGGTGCCTCAAAATTTGGCGTGAATTACTGCTCCAGTTTTCTGGCTGAAATATTGTAAGGATTTAAACGACTTCTTAAAGTGGAAGTTGACTATTGACAGCTTTCCTCTGATCCAAGCTATCCTGCTTAGTGCAAAGTGGCATTGGATATAGCATCGCCTTGACGCACACTGGCAATTTTTACGGTTGTTCCTTTACATAATCCAGGTGCACACTTCGTTTTACCGTTGTACCTTAAGCGTTTTAGCGTTGTAGACATTCCTTTAAATTCTGTACTGCTGTAAACTTTAAACCTTGTCACCTTGCTAAAAGCCGGGGCGCAAGCATCCCTTGGGTTCACTTTTGAAAGGTCAAATACAGCATGCGAAAATGTTACCTTTGTAAGGCCAGTTACAGATTAATTTTGTAATATGCATTGTGGTGTTTGCCACTTCTGGTATCACAAAACTTATACTAGAATTTTGGCGATCCAGTACAAAATGTTATCATCCAGCGAAAACATCTTGTCTCCTTGACCTACGTTGGTGTTTTCCCTAACCTTTTCTCAGATTTTGTGTCCTGGACATCTGCTTGCGTCCTCAACGGTCACGCACAATTACGCTGGGCCAGATTGTCACTAATATTTGCCTAATCCAGTTTTGTCTAAACTCTATTGCCAATTTACTGACAGCTGCTAAGCGACTGAGGTATACTGACTCATGCTTGCTACTTTCACTGCTCCTGTCGGCTTTTCTTTCTTCATTCAACCTTTTTAGCTGTCTTTTGGCGACCTTGCTTATCACATCCGGCCAGCGCCCAGCTGCTCCTCGCTAGATACTCAGCTGTCACTTTCTCATCTGCGACACCTAAGTAATTGTAGTTCAGCTCTCTCCCTGGCTTCTCCCGGCTCAGGCGTTCTTCGTTATATTTCATTAGCACCTTAGCACGATTTGATTAGCTGCGCGCCGCAGCGTCTTTAGCCTCTTATTTTCTTAACTGCTTAACTACCTCACTGCATGCTTGCGCTTCTCCAGTTCGATATCCTCCTACCATGAAACCTGTCTTAGCTTTCTTCTGTCGTACAAGCGTATCCAGCTATTCAGCCACTGTGTTGCCACAAATTTCTAGAGGTTCATTTATCCCTTACTCGCTGAAATATCATAGACCATTTTACCTGCAATCCTCCGGCTCTAGGGCTAGCGTTTTCTGATTCTATCCAGCTGCTGCGGTTAGGCCTCATGTTCTGTTATTCTCAGTAACCTTGATGTACGCTTGCCTTCCGGCAATTCGCTGCCCTTCCGTCATTTAATTTTTCTTAGCGTTTTAGTGCATCACTCCTTTCATCTAACTATCCCGTAGACGCCCGTTAGCTTCTCATTTCTATGTGTTCAGTTAGCACCTACTAGCTGCTATGTTTGCGACAAGTACTCATTTATAAACCCAACCGACTCACTGGCTTTTCCTGGATCAGCATACGCTAGTATCATTTTCTTAGCACCCTAGAATAACTCATTTTTCTGCGCGACGCTGCGTATACATTTGTTTCGCACGTTCGCTTTCCTTTAACTGAGCTTTATTACTTCACTTCTATCGATTAGTCCATTCCCACCTAATGATCTGTGTCCGCTTTTTCAGCAAAGGTTTTGATACTTACTTACTTACCTAGAAGGCAAGCTCCCTCACGGGCTTTTTTCATCCCAGTCAACTACAGCACTATACGCATAAAACTCTCGTGTCGTCTTTGTCTTGATCCCCCCAACCTTTTTACTCAGCGTTTGGGTCCTATCTATCCGATGAGTTAACACCAATTGACCTTTGCATTTCATTCAGGGCAAGTTATTTATTCCTTTACTTACTTTTTCTGCGCCTCCTATCAAAGTAATTTGGCTACCAACTGTTCATCCACCATTCGATCACCGCCGGTCTTTGAACTATGCTTTCTGTCTACCCACGCAATAGTTGCACCATCGTAAACCGATACTGGATGTTTTGCTCAATGGCGCAAAGCTCCATACTCCAAGTAGATGGTAGCACTCTACCTTTACGGCCATTATTTCCGTAGAACGTACAAAAGACACTTTCACCACAATCACGGTTGCACATTTACATCATTTTTGCTCTACTCTAAATGTTATAACATGGGACTTTAACAAGGTTTGTTTCCACGCCTGGTTGTTGCGGCCTTGGTAGTTTCTTACCTACCCTTTTCTCCCGAGTCCGGAACTTCATGGGGAGCTGGGGTTGGACCAAGAATCCACTTTTCCAGGGTCAAGATATAACAAGCCACAAGGATCTAAAATAAAGTTAAATAAATAAAGGAACATGGCTGTACAACAAATGGATACAACTACACTCACTACTACGCCCGCTGTCCGATAGTTATAGCTGGACACGACGCTTTCAGATTTCTGAAAAGTATACATAAACCTCAGAAATCCAGACGCAAGAAACTGACGTTTAACTCACTTGCACATCCACAGAGATGATTCTTCGTGTATCGCCTATCCTTGATCGGCCTCAGCTATTATAGCGTCCCTGACCAAGATACTTGATCAACTAACAGGGGAAATTGGAAGTCATATGACTGCGGAAAACCGAGTGTGAAATCAGCCCGAAAGCTGCTATGCTAGTTGCACATTAGTGTACAAGCGGATTTCTGACAGTAATCCAGGACGTGGTGGGCTTTCGCCTGGCAAGCGTTCTTCCTATAAAAAGCCACAACGGTCCGTTTAACCACATTGTAACGTGGCGGACGTGACTCGCCGAAGAATAAATTCACTGCCCACAAATACATACTGGCAAGTCGACTAGAAGCACAATTTAATATTTTCTGACACGTTCAAGGATAAGCTACGCCCTGCCTACATGCATTGTTTGCACAGCCGATTACATAAATAGCAACGTGTTTATTGCGAAACATAATTGCATATATATGTTGAGCACGCCTGGTTTTGTGTGTCTCAATAAATTTGAGAATAAACTATTTACTTAGTTATTTATTTTAACCTAAAGCCACTTTAGTGCGATAATACGCTTGATTTTCTGAGCCAATGTCACACTCTCACCTCAGCTGGCCATCTTGTTGTCTGCCTGATACGTCCGGCTCGCGTTGCCTCACCTGTCTTTGCTGCTTTCCTTCCTCGCTTAGACTGCTGAGGCTTAAAAGCCCCCTTTAAAGCCGATTCGACCGAGGTACTTTCTGCTAATTTTAACCAGGCTAATTATCTTTCACACTATCTTTCTTAGCCTTCTAAGCATGTGTATCTGCTAACTTGCCTGAGTACTTTGTTCTTGATCCTGCCTCACCCTGACCTTATGTATCTGTTCACGCCTCCTTGGATTAGCTCAGTAACCCTTGGTTCATCACACCTTACCTCGCCCTTACCACGGTATTTAGCTTTCCTGAAAGCTCGTTTTAGTTATTGTGTCCTGTATCTCTGCTTTTGTCTTCAAAGGTTACCGCCATTTTCGTTGGGCCGCATAGTCCCTTATGTTAGCCGGCTTGCTTGTTTCCGCCTGATAATTTCTTCTAGCATTGCTCTACCTGCCTTTGCTATTTTCTTACCTCGAGTAATCCATCGAGACTTAAACGCCTGGCTAACAGCAGATTCACACGTGGTAATTTTTAACCTTAACCAGGCAACTGCTGTTTTACACTTGCGTTATGGGCCCTATCATCCTGAGCCTATGCTAACCGGCCCGACTACTCTGTTTTTGATCGCGCCCTAACCTGACCTAGGAAGCTAAGCATGCTGCTTGGATGAACTCAGTATGACCTGCTTTGCCTACCCTCTGACTAATCTGCGGCTATGAAGCTACAAGCGCTGCTTTGTATTTAACTACATGACATCTATCATCTATCTTTTTACTCTATGGTGCACCTAGGTAGAACGTTGTTGCTGAATTTGAGTTTTAAAGCTCTGGTTGCTTCCATTTCTTTCATTACTACCTTGATTTGGTAGCTTGCCGGTTTTTACATCCCGTGCTATAAACACCAACCAACGTAAACGGTAATTTAAAGGCAACTAATGCACATAAATTTATCCCACTTCCAAGTTTTTCCATTTAGTTTTTCGTTTACAGTTTGCTTGCCACCGTACCTTTGTCCTCTCTCATCCTCTCCTTTTTGTTTCTATTCGTTACGTTAACTTTGCCCTCAAGCATTCTTTTATGGTTGCAGAACACAAACTACCAAATATTTTCTTAGCTCATCATGGATCATTTTCCCCATGTTGTAAAATATGGGACTTTTAAATTCACACCACATTGCGTCACAGGTTAGTTTAGTAGTCTCTGCTGCTCCGTTTTACTTTGCTCTTCTCTTTTCTTTCGTGCGGTCTAAAGAACTCAACGGAAACTTACCCCAGATCTCACCTGGCCACCGGGGCTGCGATCCAATTAATCTACAAAGACAAAAGTGTGTCATATCAGATCACAAAAACACTCACGCCCTTCCTGGTTTACTAACACTGGTCAATTGGAGTTGGATGCTTTTACCTAGACGATTGGATCAGCCATTGCCTGTCTGTAAAAATACCTTCAACACAATTGATAACCTCAACACACCTGCATCAATCCGTAACTACCTAATCTGTGGTCCCGCATGTCAAGCGTCTAACTACAAGCTTACGGTTTGTCTGCAATCGCAGGCTGCTCAACCGACAATGGAAATATGGCTCCTGTTACCAGCTGGGTGGTTGGGTCTACACCGTTCCAGCAAATGTTTAGCGACAGTGCTCCATGACGTGATAGGTGTTCGCCAGGCAGGCGTTCTCCGTATAAAAATCCACTGATGTATATTTAACAGCACTTCAACGAGGCGGACTTGACTCGCATCTACCTAAAGTCCCATCCCAATGGTTACCCAACCAACCACGCTCCCACCGCGGCAGTCACACAATACTTCTCACATTATGCACGCGATCAATCGTTATTACAGTGCTACGTAACCAAACGGGGATAACAGATTGACACCTGCACTCCCACATACATGCATGAACCCACAGCCCTAAGGATCATGGCGAACTTTCGCCATTTTTATACCTTACCCGACATTTAGTTGTGCCTTTAAAATGATCATCCTATACTAGTATGTCTCGCAGCGCACTAGAATAAATTGTTAAAAATTTTTTTTATTCATTGATGTGATCCCTTATGGGTGCAGCATCTAGTCAGCCTGGATATATACCTATTCATTCATTTACTTATTTATAATTGGCCATATAAATAGTGTGTGAAGTCAAGTATCTACTGCTGAATCATATAAGGTTCCCTAAGGCAATATATTGCCAGAATTGTGCGCGGTACGGCCACCTTGATAAAACGATTTCTCTGCTAATAATTAGCTAACCGTGTGGGATTTAGAGAACTGCCAGTCGCAAATGCTAGAAAGAAACCTTAAGCATTTCATCGGAAATGTGGTTAGCAACGTTTCAGTGCACTTCTATTGAGTTGCAAACATGTGTGCATCTTGACGACTGCCACTATGCGGTAAACACGGATGTCGGAATAATGTGGACGACCATTGTTAATAAATTGTTTTTATCCCAGGAATAAGGTGCCCGCCGGAATGGTAAGGCGCATGACGCACCAGCACTTTAAGGTTGTCAGGTGTAAACGCTAGACTTGCAATTGTGATGCCGCGTTGTTTGCCATGCAGATAAAGGTTAACAAGAGGTATGGTCACATGCTTTGTTTCATGCAACTGGAAACGGGTATGGAGGTGCGCCTAGTATAATTGTTAATAACTGTAGGTGTAAATAAAATAACAGAGATAGCACTGTACTGCAACTAAGGCAAGATCATGCGTATAAGAATGAACAGCCAAGTCGACAGCACCACTATTGTGAACGCACCATGCTAAATGGAAGTACTGAAACGTTAGGCATCTGATGCAATCGGAATGACAGCAGTAATCGTTCGCAAGAATAACAATACCAGACTGGCATGGAACAATAATTTGGATCATCACACAAGTCCAATCAAAGTGCGCACGTTTTCGTGGCGGAAGGATGGATTGCGTCGCGTCAACGGCGGAACACGGATTCAAGGGTATAGGTGCTCTAGTAAGCTACTGGCCTTGGACAAAGTGAAACAGAACAGAGGTAAAGGTTACCTCTGTACTGGAAAAGGAGCAGTGTTGCTCGACACCACGTTGGGGGTGAGACCTCCACCGCGTCCCACCCCGCAGTGGTTACTTACTTGTGGAAGGCTGTACAAGGGAGGAAGTAACGTTGTGGATTTGTTAAAGCAAGAGGTGATGACGAAGTGGGTATTTAATATGACCGGCTAAAATACGGATCTCGGTCTATACCGTTTATAAGGTCCGCGTCATGGTTAGGAGCGTGTATGCATAGGCATACAACCCTCAGTGCGTTAACCGTAAAAATGGTTGGCCCGTAAAAGGACTGTGTGCCCTTTTCCCTGTTGTGTTCTGCGGTTGCGTTTATTGGTCTGAGGTAACAGAAGCTGCTTAAGGAGGTAAATATTTTTAAAGGGGATTGCTTAAGTGAATTTTACAATATGGGTTCATGCATACCTGAAGCAACCTGTGGGGACACCCAGAGCGGCGCACAAGGCAAGGCGGGATGCACGGACTGCAATCACCGAGGGCGTGTTAACGTTACTCACAGGCAAGATTGACGCATCAAAGTGCGGCAAACAAGTAGCACATGTGGCAAACAAGCGGAGAGAGGGTCCAGGCTGTGGAAGTGGTGGTAAGAAGACAGCGCTGCACAATAACAGAAAGTAACTGGCGTCTGAAACGCCCACCAGGTTTCAAGTTAGGCTGGTGTTGCGCGCAGGCCATCTGGAGACAAGGTGCGGTGCACAAGTAGCAAACAGCTGGTGCGCGCTACGAAGAAATTGGTAAGACACCAGTGCCGCATCCTAATCTCAAGTAAGTGGCAAATGCAACTCCAACGAATTTTTAAGCTGGACTGACTTTCACGTGCACCATACAGGCACCAGGACGGGGCGCACAAGTGCCACATTTGGCAAACCGGTGGGGGCGGACGGGTCGCATAAGAAGCAGTGATTGCCGGAATGGAGCAACCGAGCTAAAGCGACAAGTAACAGTAAGGAAGAATGACATTCCAAACATCGACAAACATTCTGGGTAAATCGAAAGGTGTAAGCACTGCGGTATGGAGTGCGCATCGTGAAAACGCTGAACGTTCCCTGGGATAGAGTTGCCATGTGCCTATGGCTCCTGTTGTGAAGTTCTGCGCCTGCCAAAGTGAAAAAGCAATGCCATCCGAGGAGCATTATGGTATAGGCCAGGGGCCACTGGGAAAGCATTGACGAGGAAAGGCGTCAATGCTGGCGGACTAAAACCTACGTCCCTAGAGCCTATTCATTTACCACGTGAATGGAATGGTATAATCAATGGGTAAGGTAACGGATGATAGGTGGTACTGAGAAGGCAATGATCAGGGCGGAGCAACAACGACAAGTTCAAGGGGCCGCATGTTCACAACCGGTGTAGAAACCCCCTGTGTTGGGAATGCGCGATTACCATAGGTGCTCCAGTTGACCAGGATACCGGAGATAGTGTTCACAAGACACAACAAGCAAGAGGTTTAAGTGCTTCCAGCTGATTAACTATCTTACTTGAAGCACGCTAACCATACGACACACATCTGTGTCAAGTCCCGGACGTGCCAAGTAGCAGTGGACAAATTAGCGTTGACCTCGACGTACATTGGTAGCTCCCACAAAGCAGACGATTCCCATAGTCAATTTGCAGCCGGTTGCGGGGTGGATTTAACACTAGGTTCATTCACTGTAGCCCGGAGCCTGAAGTCGTCCGCGGAACTTAGGTTTGACTCTCCCAGTGCAGGTCAGTCGATCAACTACTTTGCGAGCACCGACAAGCGGTGGATGCGGTTGGCATGACGCAAATGGCGAAAAATCAATCAAAAACAACGTCAAGAAAGCTGCCTTGGATGCAAAAAGAATGTGAAGTTTAAGGTCGCAAAACGTGAGCGAATTACCTTAAAATTGAACGAAAATAAGCAATCAGGTGCAAGAAATGATATACACGAAAGCCACTGACTGTACCACATCTACTATGGTCTCGCACGCAGTAGCTTGCTTGTCTGTAAGTCAATTGCTGCATTCCTCCCTAGTGCGCCATGGACCGCCTACGTTGTGGTTTCTCCCAAATTTGTGCAGCCACTGAGTATATGCCCGCCAAGGATGGCTGGCAACAGCTATCTTGCGAAACTTGTTTAAGCAACTACGGTGCCTAAAAAATAGTAAAAGTTCCCGTGTGGCGGCTTAAGGCGAAACCATAACTTGCCGACGACTGCGAATAAAACAACGGCCCAAACTCCTCAGCTGATCTCTACCAAATTGATGGCTTTTTTGACCGAAACAGCAACCGGTGTTTGCGCACATTTTTACACAACAGCAGCTATGCTAGTTCAGTGGTGGACTATCGCTTAATAGACGCGGAATAGAATGAGAAAAAGAAAATCAAGAAGCAGTGGGTTCGTTGTAGAACTGAACTAGAGGACAAATGTTTCCCAGTCTACCCTGCCTATTTCGAAACAGTTGTTCGCGCAAAAGTCCTGCCCCTAACTTTTGCCATAACAGTTCATACCCCAAGGCAGTGGGGTCATCGAGGTTCCCTTGGGTAATGTACCTGAAAATTTGGCTCAATAACCTGAGCAATTTGAGCAATGGCTACCCGGCTTGAAGCGGACGGTAGCAAACCTTGAGCATCCCAAGGTGCACTCACACCGCCAAAGATCCTGCCCGGCTCTAGTGCTCTAAGTCAGAGCATTTGGGTGATTATACCCCATGGACCTGCTGCATTAAACGAACAGGCCACCTACCTCGCGTAGAACCCTGAAGAGTACGGAGTTGCGACAGAGTTAGCTTAAGACCTAACAATTAACTCGTTTGGTATGAGTGTCTTTAATGGCGCTAACGGACAGAAAGAGCGGAAACTTCACCGGCAATCGTCACATAAACACCCGGTGCAACCCTAATATAATCGTTCAAGGTTTTCTTGGAACACATAGGAATAGGAGATAGTCAACATTTGTTTCTCGTGTTTCAGCACACACTGCGTTTCACAAGATTTCTGCCAAAAACAATAGCATGGGTTGCCCAAAATTACAATTACTGTATTGTGACCACCACCAAAACAAGTTAATATTGCAAACTTTTTAGTGCATGCACTATCACATACCACTTCCCACTTTTGACAGCACGCTTGGTCTGCATGAGGCTGAAGGTCACCTACTGTTACGGGAAATCCTCCGGCTGCGGAGTCACCAAAGAATAAGTAAAAATACTGCATGCCCTTGCGAACGCATTACTATGCATCGCGTCCTCCACTTAGCGCTTTTCGTAGCAATTGCAAACGATGCGTTAAACCACAGCAGCCTCCCCCGACTTGGCAAACGTTAAGCAAATGAGCCTCATCTCGTTATCGTCATTTCAAACAATGTGCATATGGGTGAAATACATGTAAATGCTGTTCAAGAGCAACTAATTCATTTTGAAGTCAGCTTTTCTTATCAAGGTATTAATCTTTACTTACGCGATGACCAACGTTTTGGCTGGCGTGCTGTAGCGAGCCAGTGTCTGCATAGCAAGCAAACAGGTTAGTTGTCGTCGAGTGTAGCCTATATAGCTCTTGCCTTTCCCGCTGCTATTTACCTTCTTAATGCCTCTTCAACAAGTTGGCGCTACTTTTTCTGTTATATTTGTTACGAGACCCATCTAGTCGTCTTGCGCTCGGTCCTCTATGGGTAGCTGTGACTGGAACGCCCAGCTAGAAACGAGTGGTGATACAAGTACATCATTCCTCCAGCCCCGACGCCTACTAGGGGATTTTCCAGCAGTCTACGCAGTTGCTACTTTGCCCTTCAGTCCCTTGGACTAATACAACCCACCCGACCCTGGGCAGAAAAGCCTTTGGAATCCAAGACGGGAAGAATAGTACAGTACCCCAAAGCAACGCTCCCGTACGGCTACTTTTCATTCCAACATTTAGCTGCTCCCGTCCATTGCGCATGCACCTCTGCTGTTGCTCCTGGGCGCCTTCATCTAGTTTTCCGTTAGTAAGGTTTGCAGCCTTTATTACGCGGTCGTCTTAGTTGTCTGAAATTGGCAGGCGTTTTGCGGGTAACCCGTACCGGGAGCCGGGAGATCGATTCTAAAAAGCAGCTCGAGTTGCATGGAAAAGTTTTGGCGCAGTAAAAGGTTTCCTGTTACCTAGCTATAAAAAGCACCTTTGATCATCAAGCTAGGGGTAAGGCGGATGAACAACACACAGGGCAGCCGCGCATTGCAACCGAAACGAGCGCCAAGCAAAACTGGCGAGTAGCAAGTCATGCATTTGAACTCAGCAATCAGTTCAACAAACCACACCGGTTGCCCAGGTGAACAATAAAATAATTTAAGTTAGAATTTTAGGCAGACAAACCGGGCAATCCCCAGACTGCTACAGACGTGCATATAGTTGGGAGTGTCTCAGGAAAGATGGGCGGATGCGGTGATACCGATCACGCGCTGGACGTGCTTTTACTAGACTTTTTGAAGGCATTTGACAAGGTACCACATTTGCGGCTCGTGCAAATGCTTACCTCATACGGACTATATGGACGCACCTTCCTTGGATCGCTACCTTACTGGATCGGTACTTACTGGTACAACGCTCTTGTCTCTATGCAGGCGTTAGCAATCCACTTATACGGCTAATGATTCAATACGATATTTAAAAGGCACTTCCAGCATAATTATTGTTGCACAGTGCACATGCTTTTGTCTCAATAACAAACGTGGTAACATATGACATTGTTGAATACTTAGCTCCACGCCTGTTTTTGTGGTCTTCTCCCGGTTGTCCCACACTTTCCCTTTACTCAGAGGTCCGGAACATTTTGGAGATCTGGGATCGGACTGAGGAACAACTTTCGCCCAAGACGGACGTAACCACCGACAAGGACTTACATAGAGCATGGTTGAACACCAAAAGGATCCAACTACAATCACCGAAATCCTTGCCTAGTATGGGGAACTGGACACATCTTCATACTTCATATATTATACATCTAAAAGATCCATACAGCAGAAAATTTGACCGTTTGCTCACCTGGAAACACAACAGGATTATTGGTGATGCTCCCCTCCTCAACCGGCGTCAACAATCATGGCGGCTTCGATCATATCACCTGTTCAACTAACAGAGGAAATTAGGAGCCATTTGTCTGCGAATAACCGAATATGAAATCAGTCGTCAAACGGCTTTGCCAGTCATACATTAAGGTTCAAAATGCTTTACGGCAGTGTTGCAGGACGTGGTGGGTTTTCGCCTGGCAAGCGTTCTCCCTATAAAAAGCCACAAATGTCTGCTTAACAATACTGCGACGTGGCGGATGTGACTCGCCACTGAATAAAGTCACTGCCCACAAGTACCTATTGGCAAGTCGACTAGACTCACTCCTCAAATCTTCCCGACACATACAAGAATATGTTACGCTCCGTCTACAAGCACTGTTACCGTGCACATATAGTGCCTTAACCACTGCAACTACAAACGATTGAACCCAAAGTATCGTCGTGATACACAACTGCCAGTAAACCTTGATCACGCGTGCTTTGGTGTGTCTCAATGAATTTGTGAACAACCTGTTTATTTATAAGAACAATTTGCTACTGTCACTGTTACAGTTACCATAAATGTCTATAAAGTTGCACAAACCTGATCATGCCTACATAGGCGTGACTCGCATAGTCGAGAATAAAATATTTATTTATTTATTTATTTATGGATGGTAGAGAACAGCGCGTACGGATAGGCCTTCGCCAAACTATTAGGTAGCCTAGCATCATTGGCGTGCCGCATGGCCCGATCCTTTGACCTCTGCTGTTCTCAATCTAACTAAATGAACTACCGGCGGAACTTTAGGTACCATCGTTCCTATTTGCTCATGACCTGAAGTTGTGGTACACTGTCGATGTTGCTGGCGATCCGAAACTGTTCAGAAAGCATTGATCACCCTTTGAGACTGGTCTACTTTACGGGTACTGTCCATAAACCAGGCAAAGTGCTCAGTCCTTTGTATTGGAAAAGTTGTCCAGCAAAGTAATTGGCCGGCGGTGTCCAACTCCTCCTTGTATCTACTCAGCTTGACCTAAACGTTGTGCATTCTTCGGCTTTACACTCCGGCGACAACTGGAAGAAGGCCGCAAGGCGTGCTTACTGTATGTCCTGAGTAATACGACGTGCTTTCGGCGTCTTGGCGAGCAGCAGCTTTACGAGACTGGCCTCGGCTTTGGTTCCACTTCAACTGGAATATTGCTTCCAGTGTTGTTCGCAATGCATTGTGGGGGACAAAATCGAGCTAGAGTGCCTTTTACGGGGGGTACAAGCTTAGTCGTGGGGTTACATGAAGGACGTACCCGAGGTTCTAGTTAGTTTGGGAATGCATTCACTCCACTTTAGCATGCTTAGAGGAGACCTTACTCCAACCTACCGTAGCGTAACTGGGAAGCTTGTTCCAGGTTTATCTTGGCTATTTAGTAAAAAATTAAAATTGATTTTATGCTTGTTGAAACGAGATACACCAATGTGGGCATCAGCAAGTGATTGTCAGAGCTACAGAAACAAACAGAGCGGATGTACACCATATGACCTAGATAAGTGTACGCAAACCGCAAGGTTGAATTAATGGTATGTAGATGTCATATGGGAAAGTCGCAAGTGTAATGAGCATGCCCATGGGAGTCAAGTTGATGTGTGGCGCGGAAACAAGGTGAAACCTATAGGTGTTAATGTTACAGATGGGCTGGGTGGGATTTCGTATAGTCCAGGAGAAGAATCGCTATTATTCCGCTGGTTTGCCTGTCCTACGCGAGCATTCCTTGAAAATGGACAAACTGCGGTCTGATCGGATTAGAGCGGGAATGTGGCTGTTACGCTGGGATGGTTGAATTAATGACGTGCGAAATTAAGTTTCTAGCCCCAGACCCCGGATACATCATTGTCAAAGAGTTGAAATGTTAAACAACTGCTATGGCGTTAGGTGAGCAATGTATGAATAGTAATGCTTATTTATAACTATTTTTACTTTTTGAACTGGCAAAAGCATTGGTTTTAACCGGTCTGACAGGGACTACTGGGCAGGAAAATGTGGGCGGTAATTAATTGGGCAGGGTGTGATGCGGTCTTTGTTTTAGGCTTTTCAACCTCTCAAGCAGACCTCATAATTCTCGATGCGACGATACGCAAAAGAAGGAACATTCACAGGATTATCCTGTTGTTCCGGGCCCAAATGAACTTGAACTTAAGGACAAATAGTGAGTGCAAATAAGAAAGTTGCATGCTGCAATAGGCGCTAGTTTAGTTGGAGGTAGTGGCAGACTCAATGTCGATGAAATATACAAAGTATTTTCATGCAGTAAAAGGTGCTGTGCTATTGCAGTAGCATAAAGCTATGTCAAAACACACTGGTAGGCAAGGGACAGGTTGCATTCAGAAAATCCGTGATTTTCGTGATTTGCTAAGTGATACATTTTGCCAGCAATAACGGTGTGCACATTCAGCCTTTTAAGTATGGTGAATTTGCTTATAAAAGTAATTAGGTAGATTAATAAGCGGTTATCTTTAAATCGATATACTTACTGGTGAAGGCTTTTTAAAGCCCACTAGAGGGGAGGCGATAATGTAGTTCCTTCCCTGTCAGCACCGTACGTCACTCCAGCGCCCGATAAAGGACACTCATCAAGCATTCTTAAAATATGGCATATGAAATCAGCTTATAGCTATATCAACTGTCCAACGGCGACTGAAAACATTGATGATCCTTCGATTAACTTCTTAGTATAAGCAAACTACTCATTAAAGGATAGTAGTGAGAGTCACTTCGTGAATTCAGGATTCACTGCTGGTAGGAATATTAGCAGTGTGGACCCATCAACGTAGTTCCGTAGTCTAGTCGTAGGGCGTCTGTCTCGTAGTGTAGGTGTCCGGGGTTGGAAGGTTGGCAGGGTCATGTTTGGATTAACCTGCGTCACTGGATGGATCGCTTGGTTGTGCGGTGGGTACTGGAGGTTGCGCCATTTTCCTGTTTTTGCTATTTGCCCAGGAGAATTATTAAGACTGTAAGCATATTTCCCACACCTCATGACGAAATTGACTGGACCGCGTGCACCAGTTGTGTAAATGGCCATGTTAAGGCCAAGATCATAGGCAATCTAATGGCCTGCTTCGAGGAATATACAAACGAGTGTAGCAGGGGAGAGCTGCTGAACACTTCTCCGCCAGTCCGAAACGAACCGTTCGAACTTATTTTGGAATCTAAACTGTCCGCCGGCGTGGTTTCGTGCTGGTAGGGTCCCCAGCTGTGTGGAATTGTAATAACGCCCAATCAATGGTGTTGGCAGAGAACGTAAGGTGGCTAGATTATTCCTACAGAGCCAAATCTGGACAAAACCAGGCGTTTGAAGGAGGGACCGCACAATTTTTCTTTGCGAGTGCCCGATGAATGACATAAATTTTTGCCACTCGGGCGCCCATCGGGCGCACGATCGGTCACCCATCGGGCGCCCTTCGGACTTGCAACGAGCGCTCATCGGACACTGGTGCTGAGTCGGTTATAGGTAATACATAAAACCATATCTATAAACAGTTTGATGTTATCCCTTGTTAGATCTTCACTTTTTCGCAATTCCGCATTAACCACCCAGAAATTGCTCCGCAAAAATTCTAGCCCAGCCGAAGAGAAATCAAAATTCCAACAGTCTTGACCACGAAAAACGTGTTAACAAAAACTCTGCCAACGTAGCCAGAATATGCAGCCGAAAACACTGCCCTCTCAAACTCTGAGGCAAAAGTCCAATTAGCCGAGTGTTTGAAAACGCATTCGCCCGCTTGATCTATTTCCTGGTCGAACGCACGGGGTAGGCGTTTCCCTTCAGCCCAGCTTTCAATCACCATTTTATACTTTCCCTTTTTTCTTTTATGTTTTTATCTGATTCCCGGATATAACCCCTCCTGAAGCTGTTGCCGTTGTGTATGATGCTAGCCGGGGATTAACCTGAAGCCTCCTAGAAGGGATCCTTTCGCCTACCGGTGCATTGCCTTGGCTGTAGTGTTCTGGATTCGAATTCCGTGCTCTGCGGTCTGGTACTATTCGTCTGATGACAGGGTTCTTCTACTGGCACAGCAGGCAAGTTGAAGCTGTCTGTCAACAGGTCAAATGGAAGCTTGGCGGATTCTGTTGCTTGTGGCTGACACATTATTGTTCGCAGTTGGTTTGCATGGTGTACCCATACCTGCGTTCCAACCAGCGCTTCGGAAATGACGCTTCCGCGCTTGCACTGGATCGTGCCTGGTGTCCATTTTGCGTGTCCACCCCGATAACCACGCACAATTACTGGCTGACCCGGTCTAAACGAACGTTGCTCGTCACCAAACCGCCGATTAAAAGCACGTTCCATCTTTAGGTTCCTTTCACCAGCTTTGGACTCTGAGGATGGCCGAACTGCATCATGTGGCATGCAAAGTTTTCTCTTCATCATTGCCTCTGCTGGTGATATTCCACCCGGTGTTTGTAAATTTTGTGTAGATCGATACAGAAATAGGAAGCAATCGATCACCTCCTCTATGTCTCCCTCCCTCCATGATTTGAGGAGAGTGTTTGAATGTATCCACAAACCTCTCTGCTTGGCCATTCGATTGTAAGTGGAATGGTGGAGACCGCACGTGTTTGATGGCGCAACATTGGCAGAAGTTCGTGAATGTGGCCGAAGTAAACTGTGCTCTGTTGTCCGTCACCAATGTTTTAGGGCAGCTGAACCTGTTGAAGATTTGTCGCAACCTAAAGACGGTTTCGCTGGTTTTCGTGCTTCTCGTGAGGAACACTTCGGGCCACTTGCTATAAGCGTCGACCACTATGAGAAAGCTCTGGTTATTGATTGGGCCTGGTAGGTCGACATGAGCACGACTCCAAGGTTTAGTTAGTTTAAGCCATGAGCGAAGTTCAGTCTTCGGCGGTGCCCTTGAGGCGGTAGCGCAGTTGCCACAACTTTTAGCTAGCTGCTCTAGCTGCCAGTCCATAAACGGCCAATATACCTAACTTCTGGCAAGCGCTTTCATTCGGTTGAGCCCTGGATGTCCTGCATGGAACTGTCGCAGCACTCTTTGTTGCAACGCCTGAGGGATGACTACTCTGTCTGAGAACATGATGCAATCGTCCACGGTGGAAAGCGAATGTCTTCGCTGATAGAACTGCTGCATTTCGGCAGATGAACACGAAGTGGCCAGCTGGTTCTGTGGAAGTGTGTCACCTTCTCCAGGATTTGGTCTCGAATCGTTTCGGCTCACACAGCATCGGCCGTAACCGTCATACCCTGTAGTGCCACTTTCCCTAGGAATTTGACATCAGGTTTGATCTCAACTAAGCCAATGATGGTGTCCTCGTGTTCTTGCTGCTGGGACTCAATGAGGCGTGACAACGCATCTGCTTGGCCCAGCGAATTCGTTGACTGATAAAGGATTTTAAAAGCATAGCCCAGCCAGGTAAGTGCACATCGTTGCAGTCGATTGGCTGTATAGGCAGGAATTCCCTTCTTCGAGCCGAAAATGGCCAGCAGCGGCTTGTGATCCGTCAAGAGTTTGAAGCGGCAACCATACAGCATCTTGTGAAATTTCTCAACGGCAAACACTATGGCCAATGCTTTCTTCTCGATCTGACTGTAGTTTCTTTCAGCTTTCGTTAGCGTCCTGGCGGCATGTGCGATCGCCTTCTGAGATCCATCTGGGAACGTACGGGAGACTACGGCACCGATCCCTAGACTCCATGCGTCTGTGGCAAGGACAATTTCCCGGGAAGGATCAAAATGATTTGGGAGTAAGTCTAAAGCCAACAATGACTTGACCCGCTCAAACACAGTCTGGCATTCTGGCGTCCAATTCCAGCTTTGGCCCTTGGTCAGCAACTTATTCAACGTGGCACGCAGGCAATGTAGCTCAGGCAGAAAAGCGCTGTAATGACTGATTAGGCCACAGAATGAACGCAGCGATTGAAAGTCCACAGGGGGGGCATCTTTTGAATAGCGCGCATATTTTCTAGATCCGGGCGACGACCGTCTTTTGAGAAGATTAAACCGAGAATCTTGATGGTTGGTGTAAAAACGTACACATGTCTTTGCGGATACGGAAATCATATAACTGGATACGTACAAGCACTTCAGAGAGTTGTTGAAGTAGTTCTTCTGCTGTCCGACCCATTAAAATGATATCATCTAGGTACGCCGCGGCTCCAGAAACTCCCGCGAGCATTGTGGCCATCAGCTGCTGGAAAATAGCTGGTGCTTTTTTCACGCCAAATGGGAGGCGGTTGTAATGGTACTAGCCACGATGATTGTTGATGGTCAGCAATTCTCTTGAGCTTTCATCGACCTCAACCTGGAGGTAGGCATCGGACAAGTGGAGCTTGGCGAACCACTTCCCAACATTTAGCTCGGCAAAGATATCCTATGATATCTGAAGGGGGTATTGATGGTCGTTTAATGCGGCAATCAGGCCAGACAACAAATCGGCGCAGACTCGAACTTTACCGTTTGGCTTTCTCACAACGACAATCGGCGCAGCCCATGAAGAGTAGTTAACTGGTGTGATGACACCGGCTCGTTCCAGTCGGTCGAGCTCCCGATCAACTGCTGTCATGGCTGCATACGGTACCGGTCTTTTTGCTCTAAAGACTGGCTTGGTTCCTTCACAAAGACACAACTTTACTTTGAACGTAGTGCAGTGGCCAAGGCCATCAGCAAACAAAGTGACAAACTGCCGCTTTAGCTTTCTGGTCATCACTTCTATCGACAATGATGAATGTACTGGTTCGGTTGGTATCCTACTGCAAATCTGATTCATTGGAATAACAAACAGTTATAATTTTTCCATCCAGTCAAGTCCAAGAAGGTTCAAGTTTGGTCGATCAGACAAGTAGCACGTTCCGCCCTTTTCCACTCCGTTGAATGAAATTTTGCAATTTATTTCTCCGACCAACTTCAGCACTTCACCGGATGCATTGTGAGCGACTTGTTGGAATCAATCATCTTCGGCTTCTTTATGTGCTTCCAAGTGTTCTTGGAAATGATCGTTATATCTGATGCCGTATCGAAATGCAGCCGGGTTGGGATTCCGTTGATAAGCACAGTGATAAATCGGTGGCGTGTTTTAGAATCGCTGTGAAAAGTAGCAATCACCGATAGTGATTCTGCGTCAGGTTTTCTGAAATTCTTCCTTTGGTAGGATTGCTTCACTTTTCTTGGCCGAGGCTGATGGCAAAAGTCTTCCTTGTGGCCGTGTTTATGGCACATATCACAAATATGATGCTTGAATGGACAGTATCGTGCGAAATGCCATTCACCACATAACCAACAAGGTGTAGGTGGCTTGTTCGGCTTTCTGTTGAACGACTTATTCGAACCAGGCTTTCCTGCTTTATGCACAGCAGGAACAGTATCGGTAATGGTGGGACGACTCTGCTCAGTCATAGCCATGTCGTGTTTCGAGGTAATTAACCGTTTGCATTCGCCTACTATAGACTTCAATGTCAAAGCTGGGTCTTGGTGCAACTTAGCAAGGAGCCGAGTGCGAATTTCCGCCTCGCGTGTGGACTGCAAAACACTGACAAATATAAGACATTTAAACTGGTCATCCGTCAAACAGCGTAACTTGAAACATTCACATTCACGGTTAACCATGTCTGCTAGTGCCCCATAATCGTCTGTATCACGATTTATAAGTTTTAGACATTGCTAGCGTATGCTAAACAATGATGTCGCATTACCAAAACCTATGTGTGTGTTGCCACTGCTTCGTTAAAAGTGATGTCCTTGGGCACTTTGGGCAATATGTGGTCAAGGAATCTTGTATGATCATTCGTACCGAGCTTGCGGAGCAAAAGACGCACTTTCCATGAATCATCTTGACGGCTGAAATCCGTCTGGAACATATCCTCCCAACGTTTGAACCACGCCTCGAAAGTTGATTGGGAATCAGCATCAAAATGAAACTGAGTGATTGAATTCGTAAGAGAATCAAGTGAAACAGCCTGCGTGTCCCGTGTAGCCGCCACGTTTGATTGTACTTTTAAGCACTGCGTTAAACTTTCAATCAGTTTCATTTGTGCTTCCATCCGGGATTGTTGCTGAAGAAGCAGCTTTTGAAAATGTTCGGTAGAAAAGTTTGTAACATTTCCGTGCTTGTCCGTCGCCATTGTTAGATCTTCACTTTTTGCTATTCCGAATTATCCCTAGGGAATGTATTACATGGCAATGTTTGATCAGGATGTAAGGTGTCGGTTAAGCAAAGAAATAGGCACTCACTATACCATTTATTAGGTATCCGGAGAAAGTAACTTAACGGAAATGTGAGAAATTCGTACCAGTAAAAAATAAGCGTAACGCTCAGTGTAAAAATGTCATTAAATAGTACAGCGGGAACTGGTATGCAGTTGTAATGGCGTATTAACGGATGGCCTTGACATGTTACTGGAACGAAATTATGGAAGCTGCAAAACGTGGTGCGTGCAGTAAAAGTCCAGCAGCAACATTACTGGGTGCATGTGTTAGAAGCTAAATCCCTGGCGCTTGCCGCCACGAGGAAAATGTAGTAGTCTGGTCTGTTTAACGTCTCCCAGCAATACTACCAGGTGCAAGAGAGGTACTGGACTACATGCAAACTGTGACGGTGAATATTTGGAAGAAGTGGCCGACTCCATGTGACACGTCACAGCAATGCTGCGAAATGTAAAGTAGCTACCGGACCTAAGATTAGCTGGTGCCCAGTAAATAAAAGATGTTGCCAGCACCATTTCATGTCACACAGCAATGCTGCAATGCACAATAGAGCTTACTGACTACTCACATTAGCTGGTCGCCGATAAGTATTAGATGTTGCCGGCTCCACTTAAGATGTCACAGCCTTGCTAGCATACGTAATAAAGCTACATGACCACTCACATGAGCGTCCATCCATCTAACAGGTTCTGCCCATTGAGCCGAAAACAAGATAATATGCGGCAGTTGTGAGGGAAAGCGCGGTCTCCGTTCCTATTTGAGGAAGCTCAATTACAAGTGGCGCCAAGAATAGGCGTAAGTCCATCGTGAAATCCAAACCTAAGCCATCATCTCAGTCTCAAATGAAGCTAGTTCTCGACAGACTATCTAAGCTTGAGCAAGTAGTCAAGGAAAATCCGTCCCCTTGCAAGCCACAAGTTCCTGAGCGCACCCAGCCATTTCGCGACCGTTGTCTCATCATCATGAACGCAGCGGAAATGGAAAAAGCAATCCCTGCAGAAAGAATACTAAATGGCCAAACACTGCTTGAGCGGTTGATCTCGTTGCAATTTGATGAAGGCGAAAAGGGGACCAATATTGTTTCTGCCTTCCGTCTTGGGAAAAAACAGAAGATACCTCGAGCATTCGCCCACTTAAAATCGTTTGCCGGGATGAGGAGGGATGCCGACGAATCCTGCTAAGGACTTCGCGCCTCAAAGGTGAGCCATTTTACGTACTTCGTGACCTCTCTCCGGAGGATCGAGTCAAAATGAAAGAGGCTGTGGAAGAACTAGGTGCTAGACGGGGAAGTACTGAAACAGACCTTTACATTGGGGATTTTTGAGTAGTTCGGAGAACTCCAAAAACCCGTTGGATGCCCATTTTACTTACCCCCGGACAGTAAATAAAAAGAACGGGCTGCGCATGTTATCCACTAATGTGCGAAGTCTGAGGATTAAGCAAGCCGAGATTCAGTTGCTTGCCTCGGAGACTCACCCAGCCCTGATGCCCTTCACTGAAACGTGGTTATTCTCAGAAATCACAGACTCAGAGGTGTCTTTTCCTGGATATCACCTCACCAGGTCCGATTACCAAGGCGGAAGGTCCTGTAGTAGCGTAGTGCATTATTGGATGGCGGAGCATGTGGTTAAACCTATTAGTGACCATGCCAACCATTTTTAAGCCTTCCGGTGCAGTGTGCATGACGGATATAGATCTCACTTGATTGGTTTTGTCTACAAGGCGCCATCAGGCTCCAAGGCTAATTTGTTAGCACGATCAGGGCGCACGGCGGAGGCCAGAACTGCGTTATCGTGGAGGTTTCAATACACCAGATATCGATTGGAATTTCCATTTTCTAATCGCCCATCCGACCACTTTGATGACGTCTTACTCGAAACCCTCCTGGATTGCAAACTTTTCAACATGACATGATGCCAACTCGAATTTTACCTGCTCAGACACCGCGCGTCCTAGAACTTGTGCTTTCCTCAGCGCAACCAGCCATCAGAGGACTAGCTGTTATCAAACCCATTGACAGAAGTGATCACTATGCTGCTTCTTTGCAGTGGACTTTTTGCCTCGCTGTCCACCGTCAATGTGCCGACCGTCGGAATTTCTGGGATGTAGATTCAATTCGTTTGAAAACGGCTGCAAGCGTTGTGAATTAGAGTATCCCTGTACATCTCAGTCTTGATTATGGATGGAATCTTTTGCACTTCAAGCTATGTTGCTCCTCAAACAGGTCGTCCCTGTCTCCCAGAGAAGAGCGTTTTCTAAAGGCCCGCTTTGGATTGATCGCCAATTAAGGTACGTTATGAACAAAAGGCGTAAACTGTGGAACCGTTTTAAGCTAACACGATCAAACCTCGATTACTTTCGCTATAAAACAATCAGGAATGTCCGTACCTTTTAGAAACGGGAGAAACGTCCACTATGCGGACTGTCTTTAGCTACTCTTTCCAAGACCACATCCAAAGCGCTTTTCTCGTACTTCAAGCAAAGTACCTGAGCCGGCAGTGGCACCTATGCCTTGTGTTCCCGTGAGCACGCTGCTTTAGTTCATAAAGACACACAAAAGGCCAAGCATTTATTTAAGCAATATTCCTCGGTGTATTTAACAGAAACGTCGCCCCTGACAGCGTATTGTCATTCCTTCATTCTTTGCTAGAGCACTTGGATATTAACGCTGATTTTGTACTGAAACTGTTTCACAATTTAAGCTTGTATTCTTCGCCTAGCCTTGATGGCCTGCATCCATTGTTCCTTAACACTTTAGTCGAGCATATCGCCGCACCTATCCGTCAGATATTCCGCCTGTCTTTTGATACCGAACGTTTTCCGGCTGCCTGGAGATCGGGCATCCTCAAGCCTATTAATAAAGGAGGAAACCGACAAGATCCAGCGAATTATGGTCCTATTTGTTTGACATCTTTAGTCTGAAAAATTATTGAACGGAAAATAAAACGCGCTATGCTTATCTCGAAAGGTTAGATTTCATCTGTTCTGCCCAGCATGGATTTTGAAGCGCTCGCTCATGCATCACTTACTTCCTTGTGGCAAGGGAGAAACGGGTGAGATCACTTGATGTTGGAAAACGATTGGTGTTGTGTTTGTTGATATCAGCAAGGCCTTTGACAAGTTTCCGCGTGAGCTGCTTCTGTTCAAACTCCGCGGAATTGGCGTTGCTGGAAATTTTCTTTCTTGGATCTCCGATTTCCTGTACGGTCGCTCTGCGCAGGTAAGGGTGAATGATACGCTTTCTGACCCTTTTACTATGACCAGTGGTATCCCACAGGGTTCTGTACTTAGCCCTGTCCTCTTCAATAGCTTTATTAACCACCTCTCGTGCGAGCTGCAAACAGAATGTTTGATTTATGCCGATGACTTGAAAACTTGGATTGAGGTATACAGTCTTGAGGATGCAGGCAGGCTCCAAAAAACACTCAACAGGCTCCACGACTAGTCGGTAAAATGGCAGTTACCTATCAACCGGGATAAATGTTCCGTACTCCAGATTGGTGCCCGTGAACCATTCAGATTGTACCATATTGGAGGTTTCCTGTTTAGAAATGTTGCTCAAGAAAGGGACCTCGGAGTAATTGTGTCTCCTTATCTCAAACAACTGAGGACACCCAGCAAAGGGTCGTCGCTGCTTACAGGATTTTTCATGCCTTACGAAGTGCATTCTCTCGTCTTACTCCAGAACTATTCAGACTCCTGTTTTCCTCACATGTACGTCCGATTCTCGAGTACGGCTTACCAGCTTCCCAGCCTCTCACGAAGACCGAATGCGATATGATTGAGAAGGTCCGACGCCGTGGATCTAAATGCGTGCCAGAGCTGCGTTGCTTATCTTATCCTCTCCGTCTCCAGAGATTAAACCTTTTCTCTCTGGATTACCGTCGTCGTCGCGGCGCTTTGATCTTCACTTGACGTGTCCTAATAGGAGAGCTAGGAAAAGCGTTACAGCAGTTCTTTCATCTGAATGTTGAAAGTTTGACACGGCGTCCAGGATGGAAATTGTTCACACCGAGGAGACTCCATGTGCGGTCAAATCTAGCTCCATCCACGCGCGTGGTTGATGACTGGAATCACCTTCCGGAGATTATCCTCGATGCGCAGTCCGATGCGAGTTTCAAGAAATTGTCGGTTTCCCACCTGATAACTGTGCCCGGATATTGCTTCACAACCAAGCTTCAAGGTTCATGGTGGAACCCTATTTTCACTATGACCCCAGCAATGTTCGCAATGACTGGGAAACGACGGAGCTGATAAAGGACTTTCGTTCTGCTCTCCATCATACAATGCTACAATGATACAATGTTGTCCAAATGAGCTTTATGTTGTTTGAGCTTCAGCCGATGCACGCGCAGGTGGTCTGCCGTTGCTAAATCAAATAGATGAGTAGAACTAATAGCACTAACACCCTTACTTATCTTAAGCCTCTATCAAACCCCCATTCAACCTACGCCGTTTCAAAGATAATAATCCCAAGCTACATAGAGGATCTTCGGACGACTTCCGTTATTGACCATTGTTCATCCTGGTCGCCAGTTTCGGCATTTTTTATAAACCTGGCTACATCATAGGACTCAGCCTTATGTGGTATGTGTAGGACTAGTATATACTAGTCCGAGGCGGTGCACGGAAGTAAGCGCGGATATCAGAAGTCAATTGGACTTGGATGTAGCGGATTGTATTCGATGTGCTACAATGTGACGCGGACGGACGAAACAAGACATGAGGTACTCATTAGTGCGGGAACTTACAAGCCGGTTCAGTATATAGCCGGTTGTAAGGAAGGTAAAAACAAGAAGGAATCAGGTACAAATGGTCAACAATTAAATAGTACTAAAATATGGCAGTTATCTTTTTGGGCGCTATAGAGCTCCCCTGGAAGGCTGAGCATAAAAAGCATTCGATATAAAAATGACTGGTAAATCAAGGTTCGTAGGGCAAATCGTGTCAAAAAAGAATGAGCGAGCTTTCGTGTCATATGGGTGTTCGCCTAAAATCGGAGTCCGTTGTGCCATTTGTGAGATATTATTTAGTGTTTACAGTGCAGGGCGCATTTAAGCAGGCCGCTGGAGCAAGCTTCTCGGACGACAAAGCTGGCTACTCCAGAAAGTGGCCGACGGGACCTCAACCTCCGGTGATTCCACAAGGTACGCTTGAGAGTGTTCTCTCCCACCGCCGCACCCCACCTTGCGCCAACACGACCCTTGTCCCATGGAGAAACGACCATAGTCCTACAAAGAAATGACAGCCATTTCACGAAGTAGTAGCCCCCATCCGGCGGAGAAACCAGCAGTGGTTTCCTCAGGATTCTCGTTGACTGCGCCGAGCCTCGAAAAACATTGCACGATCGAAGGAGAGGGGTGGGGCATGTAGAGAGGATAGAACACAAACACGCGCAGAAAACGCCGGAACGAAGGAATGGTCTACGTGTTTGGATATTTTGGTTTTTTATATTTGTAGCATAGGTTCTAAAGCCATTTTGAAATTTTGTTTTGAAAACGTCATTCGACCTAAAGCAGGGCAATTAAATACAATATCTACAAAGCCAAACGTAGTTACACTGTACACAGCCGGAAAAATGGACGGGCTTACGCATCTCCCGACCACTGCGATTAGTCGTTGGAGGCTGCGGGGTAGATTCAGGCGCTGTCGGGACGTCTGGTGCTTGTGGACCGGGATGGTTGTTTGGTTGAACTGCCGTAGGATTCTGAAAGCTGGGGCGGTGAGTTGTGACTTCGCATGAAGCACGACTAGACGAAGTAGGCGAGGTGGTTTCTTCCATAAACGCCGGCTTTAGTAGGTCGATGGGGACAACTTCGCGTCGGCCACCACGGTCAATAGTGTAGGCGTTATTCGCGCAGTTTAGCACTTTGAAAGGTCCTATATACGGGGATGAAGAGGCTGCTGAACACCGTCTGCGCAAAAAAGGAACTGAGAACAGGTAGACAGCTTCTGGAGCACGTACTCTGACGCCTTCTGCGATGGAGGTGCGGGTGGAGTAGCTCACGCAGCTAGTAAGCAAGTTGATCGGTGTAACTTCGTAGTCAAAAGAGGAAGTAGACGGGGCTGGCGCTGCCAGCTGTCCAGGCAACCGCGGGGTGCAACCGTGGACTAGCTGCACTGCAGTTGCACCGAAATCGGTTTTAACCGTGTTTCCTTAGCCTAGGAGGACAAGTGGAAGTGTTTTAGACCATAAGGGATCTGCGTGCTCACGCAGCGCTGTCTACAACTGACGGTCAAAACGCTCCACTATGCCGTTTGTGGCCGGATGATACGTCGTCATCTGGACGTGGCGGTAACCTAAGTCCTTAAGAAAAGAAGCAAATTTTAAGGAGATGTGTGATCCATGATCAGTGTTTACTATGGCAGGGCAGCCATACTGTGCAATTTAACTTTCGAAAAAGGCTTTGGCTACTGCTTCTGTAGAACAAGTTGGGATAGGGACGGCTTCAGACCATCCAGTAAATCGATTGATACAGGTCAGTAAATAAATAAATAAATATTTTATTCTCGACTATGCGAAGAAGATACGCAGTATCTTTCGAAGACGGCAGAGATCATTCGAGGTCGATGTGTACGTGATGAGAACGTGCGTCTGGCGTCGGAAAAGTGCCTAGTGGGCTTTTTGCGTGCTTGTGTACCATCACGCCTTGACACGGAAGGCAAGTGGCTGCCCAAGTACGGACGTTTTGATAGACGTTGCGCCACACAAACCGTGCAGTTACGTGTTTAAGCGATGCACGTACGCCTGCGTAAGACAAGCAGTGCAACATATTGTACTCCGTCTGTCGAAAGTCACCTGGGACGACTGGACACTGCGTGCTCAGAGAAAGATGGCAAATTTTAATCCTGTCTGCGAATATCAGTGGAAAGGTTTGTATGTTTAGTGAGGGTGACCTGCGTAGTAGATCAATCTCAGGATCGTTGAGTTGCGCTGCGGCCATGGCTGCTATGTCGATAGAAGTGCCTGCGTCGGCGGAAAGTGCATAGGCGACGGCGTTATGCACACCTGTGACATGCCGTAAATCAGTCGTAAGCTAAGCTACATAGTCGAACTGCCGCGACTATCTAGGAGAGTATTGGCCGGTAGTCGAGTCGAGCACGTACGTCAGGGGTTTGTGGTCGATGAAGACGGCAAGGAGTGGGCTTCTAACAGCTGCCGAAAGTGACGTATGCCTAAGTATATAGCCTGTAGCTCTCTACTTAACATGCTGTAGCGTGATTCGGTAGGTTGTAGGTGTTTTGAGGCAAACGCTGGGGGCTGTCACGTGTCGGCTACTCGTTCCTGCAAAACCGAGCCGACTGCCACGTCCGAGGCGTCAGTACTGAAGGACAGTGTAGCTGCCGGATCTTGATACGCTAAACCAGCGATGTTGGCGATAGCCACTTCCAGTGACGTAATAGCAGCGCGTGCCACGGCAGGGAGTCCAAACTGCTTGAGTTTCCCTGGGAGGTCAGTGGGCAGTTGCATAAGCGACTTGCAGTTGGGTATTAACCGTTGATCAAATTTGACAAACCAACCTGAAAGCCTAAGCTGTTTGAGAAAACGTATCTTGGGGTAGTCGATGATGGCTTGAAGTTTATTTTGCAACTGCACGAGACCTGCAGAGGAGCTACGATATTTGAGGAAGTGTACTAAGTCGAAACCAGACGAACACTTTCTGCGTTGCCCGTCACCCTCTGTTGAGATAAACGATCAAAAAGTTTTCGTAAGCATAAGCGAAGTCTAGGACGCGACAAACTTGGTTCATGAAGCGTTGAAAAGTTTGCGCGGATTCTTTAGTCTAAATGGCATGCCCAGGAATTCGAACAAACCAAATGCAGTTGTCACGGCAGTCTTAGCTATGTCCGCTTTGACTACCGGAATTTGGTTGTATGCGCGTACCAAATCCATTTTGCTGAAGATATTTTTACCCGCCAGACTGGCGGTAAAATCCACTTATATGTGGGCTCGGATAGCGATCGGGCTTGGTAACTGTATTCAAGGTTCGGTAGTCGCCGCAATGGAGCCAGTCCCACATGAGCTTCTTCGGAACCTTGTACGGAGAAGACCCCCTTGGGCTGTTGGACGGTCTGACCATACCGATCTGAACCTTGTGGTCGAATACAGCACGTACTGCACGTAGTTTGTCAGGAGCAAGCGGTCTTGGCCGTGCGCTAACTGCTTGACCACGCGTGGCTATGTGGTGAGCGACCTCTGTTGTGACTGGTGGAAGCTCTGCAGCTGGTAGTACCAGTCGCGGGTCTTCAGACAACAGGTTCGCATAATCTGATGGTACGCCTGCGATTCGGAAAACGGGACTGATTATCGGGGCGTCCGTAAGAACGCCGTCGACTCCTAGTTTAATATGGTCGCCTAAAAGTTTGCGGCGACCAGCACCAACATGCAGCCCAACATGTCGAAAGAAGTCGATACCGATAATTGCGAAGGGTACAGAGTCAGTCATGAAAACCCAATGCAACTCTGGGCGAAGATTGAGGTCCAGGTCCATCATGCGCTGATCGCATGAAGATATCGGAGAACCGTTGGTCACACGCAAATTGTACGTAGGCTCTTGGTGCCTGTCCTTAGCGGTCTCAGGGATAACGCTGACTTCCGCTCCCGCGTCAATGAGACACGTGATGGAAGGACGTCAATCCTTAACGTAAAACAAGCGCTTTGTATCGTTATTGACGGGTAAGTTGGTTGTGCTGGTATGCAGGCCATTTGCTTCGCGGAAGCTGCTGAGTCGCGCCTAATGCATGGAGCCCGAGAGCCTAACGCTCTTTTACCATATTGGCGGTGATAGCAACATATTTTTCCACGGGTTTTTGGTGTGAGCTGATTGAGAAGGTGCATGGAAAATGTTGTGTTTTCGTGTCGAACGAAACGTACTCAGTGCAGGCACAGACGAGCAGCAATGAACGGTACGCAAAACGTGGTCATGACCTGACCGTGGCACACGCTACTTTGAAGCATTCTTTGCTGCTATCATGCTGCGAAGTAGCGCGATTTCCTTGTCCTTTGGGTCAGATCGGCTGGACGACATGCGCAAAAAGGAAACTCGGTTTTCATCGGTGAGAGTACATCACCGGAGTTACTGGTCATCTGCTACAACATAGGTTCGAACGCAGCGTTTGCCTTGGTAGCTCGTGCTTTCAGGGGCGTAACCTAAAACACGGACAGCACTACCGGCAATGGCTCTGGGAGCCATGCAAACCACTGCTCCTTTATTTCGTCTTCGCTCAAGAATAAGAGGGCAGTGATGCGCCGAATTTCGCGAAGCAACGCCGATGGCTTACTAGCTCCCAGCTTGCGATGATTGAACTGTTCATATTGCGCATGTGCGCTGGGCTGTAACTCTTTTAAAATCGCTTGCTTCATCGTTTAATACTTTATCTTATTTGCTGGGCAGAGTAGAACGTCCGCAACCAGCGTCACCACCGACGGTGGAAGACGTGGAACGAGCTGATTGTACCTCGGACGGTCCGTCGTAGTGCCCTTATTTGCCAGTTCGATAATGCCCATCGTAAACCAAACCTCTTGGCTGCGTTCCATGCAACTTGGAACAGCCAAAATGAGCATTTTTACGCTGGGAAACGACTCAGATGCCGATATCGAAATGTGAATCGAAAAGATAAATGATGAACAAAACCACAAGGTAGGCACTAAAGATACGCAGGAGACAAATGAACACACATATATAATCGTGCAAAAAGACCGCTTACTAAAAAGTAGAAACGATGAATAAGCTTTAAATTTGCTCGCGCGTTGGGGTCACCAATTTGTAGGACTAGTAAATATTATTCCGAGGCCGTGCGCGGAAGTAAGCGCGAATACGAGAAGGCAATTGGAATCGGACACCGCGAACTGTACTCCGTGAACCAAAAGCAGACACGGACGGATGAAGCGAGACAGGAGGTACACGTTGGCGCGGGAATCCACAGGGTGGTCGAGTTTCGAGCTGATCGTAAGGACGATAAAAACAAGAAAGAATGATGTACAATTGGTCAACAGGTAAACAGTACATAACAGATAGCGGTTGTCATTTTTGGCGCTATCTACGCAAGGCTTTCTATATCCTTGTATATGTGTACGTGCTTCTCCACTATGGCCTTACCTTTACCGGTGTTTCTTCCATCCTCTTCAACCTCCCTCATAAAGATCGCTGGAACGATGGTGGTCAAAGCTAATTAGTCATGCTTCACTACACAGCCAGTGGCAAAGACCGTATAGGGGAGCAACTCACCATGGTCTTACCTTGTTTGCTCCGGTTGCTGGTAATGAAGAGTGCAGTGTACAAAGTAAATATCCCAATTGTACTCACTGCTTGGACTACATAGCTTTTAGTTGCCTCATTCTGAACGCGCCAACGTGTCTCGACCACGAGTAGGTTCATCCTTCACCTGTAGTTCTCTCTTAAGTCTAACCTACCTCTCCGCCACCGGTTGCATTTCTGAGCCATCTCAGACTTTTCTTTACCTTGAACAAACTGCTTTAGTTTCTGCACCGCTCATAAGAAGCAACCCTACTTTCCCTGAGGAGCAGTCAACGAACTTAAAGCAGTTGCGAGATGTCCCGTTTAGTGTTAGATTTATGAGCTGCTAAGTTAGTACTGAACGGGCTGATACTGATCATTGTGCACTGTGGCATTCGTTTCACAAGTTTGGGTTGCGCAATACTACTGCATTATTGAACCTATATTTTATCTAGTTGCTATTATTGAACATACACTGGAGTTAGTTGATGGATTTCCATGTTCAGTTTCTGCATCACCTATGGTGGTAAGAACCGGTTACGTTACTGGGCGCCTCCATAAGGCTATTGTTGTTCACACAGATCCAAGTCACGCCCAAATGCGACATGGCCTGGGTTCATAAGGCTGGTCTAATGTAGACTAGACTGCATTGCGGTCAGCTTCGGATCACATTCTTCGTCACATTAACGGGGATAAGAGAGAGAAGAGAATCATGCTCTGAACGCTGCCACGCGGTCACCATCAGTCGCGCAATGGTTGTTTATATCGCATATCGGAGTGACACTCCGTGAAGTGAAAGGTCAAAATCTGGGCTTCTATCATAAATCTATTATTCATAGAACACTGGCACATTTTGTATAACTTCAACTAGGACCACTCACATATAGAACAGATAGCCTTGATATATCATTCGCGGCCGGTTTTCGAGCATCGTTCTTATCGATATTAATCGATTGCGTACTATCCTTCAATTCGCATCTTTTAGCGATCAACCATCTTTCCGTGTGTTGGTCCGAACTTGTCTAGCTCGATCGATGGCTAAACGACTGATATCTAAGTGCGCCTTCTTAACACCACACCGCGCGATCACCCTACATACCCGGACTTGAACCAGTGACTTCCAGGTTGGAACTCAGCCGCGTAATTTTTTTGACACTGCCTTTGCCTATAGTTTCTGCGATGTCTACTGAGTAGGGTAAAAAGCAAGATCAGGATCTGCTAGACCGATGTGTATTAAGGATAGTGCATGGTTGCTTTATATGCCCCATGTTGAGGCTGATGTTGCATTCATGGTGCTTCTTCAACGCAGTTGGGCAAAACCAACTTACACTTAAACATGGTCTTCTTAACGTGGATAAAATTCATTCCACTCTATTTGGTTTGTTCTGCCTACTTGATAATCTTCTCCTAACTTGCACACGTCGCTCATTCAAATTTGGGCAAACTTGCGTAATTTTATCGCGTGGTATTTTTTGAATAACTTTCGGACATTCGGTACTTATTACGGATTCACTTATAACCAACTTCTTCCATATGCTCATTTAGTGACTATTTATGTCGTCATATGCGTTTAGTTTATTCACTTTCAACGTTTCGAATGATTGGTTGTTGTTTGACATCCCAGGTGTGGCTTCGCTTGATGTGCATGTTGACAAGGTGCCTACTTGTCTATTACCCACCACTTCGTCCATACTGGCTCCATGAGACAGTTGGTCGTTGCTGGAGGAGACGGGGTGCACGGTTCTTGTGATCTTACTAGGCTCGAAGGGCGGTTCTATGCACTCAGTGTGGAGCGGACTACGGTCCAACCACCACTTTGTGGTCGCCTGTATCCCCAAAGACAGTATGCTTGTGTGTGCCTGAGAAGGAGTGTGGGCCGGCTCTGTTGATGAAACGTTGCTGACATTCACATGCCACCAGTTCTTATTCCTTCGGATTTACATTGGGTATGGGGTGTGTGGATGGAGCTGTGGGTGGGGTAACACAAACGATCGGTGGGCCCCTGTAGGCGCAGGCGTCCTATAGCTCGACACAGTGCCAGGCAAACATGCAACCGGATGCCGCCAAACATCTGTGAATGTGCATCGTCATGCCGGTATGCTGATATATTCCTAGACAATCCTCAAGTCTGCGTATAATTATACGCCTTTACAGAGACATCACACTGTAGAGCAGAATCTCTGTCCTGCCGCATTCTTCGCAATAGGAGACATATGTCCTCCATTTTCCACCGAATACGTTTTCTAACACCATAGCTCAAAAATGTTGGTAGTTTTGAGTGTTATGGGCATCCCTCGATTCATGTTCAATTGAAACAGGTCATTCCTTATGATCATGCGGTATTCGCTTATCCCTCGCGGTACATTGTGCTTCAAGACACAAATTATTGACTCGAAAAGCGAAAGCAAATACACCGAACGCGTTTACATCCAATGACGGCAATGCGGATACTCAGGATATCCATGTGCTGGATGGTTACAACCACGCTTGCTGATAATTACGCAGAGCCATCTGTGTCCAGATCTGCCATGCAAAGCTCATTGCAGGGGCGTGAGATGGTGCTTGACAGTTACACAAATAATGAAGAGAGTAATTGCAGTTTTCCTCATGACTAGCCCCCGTAGCGCACCGCGATATGTTTCAGCACAACGAAATGCCTGACGCAGCAGCACTCGTGTAAGTTTGTGAACACCTTCAAAGCACCATTATATTCCAGTGCCAGTCAGCGGACTTAAACAGGGATGGTGTAATGACATCATTCGGTAACATGTTGTTATACGTATGCTCACATTCCTTCAGAGGATTTTGCTCCCAAGCATTGTCGTCATTCCTGCCACCAGGTATGTTTTCAGACATTCACGCTGTTGCGTTTCTTAGCATTTTCGTCGCCCACAACCGCGCAAACAAGTTCGCATCATGCGAACAAAGCGCGTAACTTTCGAACCCACACTCCTTATATGGCAGCTAACGCAGAACGATTGGACCGATTTTCTAGTGAAATCGAGACCATTTTGCATCAAATGGGTGTGTGCGCAGGTAAGTATTTGGCTTTTGCCCCCATTTCTGTAATCCCTATTAGCTGGCATTAGACACATGAATGCGGACGTTGACGTCATAAAAGCAGACTTAAGATAATTGTCGGACCCTGCAAAATTACTTCCAGCCTCGTAAAATCCAAGCACGCCTTTCCCCGTCACATCAGTTAAGAAGTTGATAGCAGTTGACCAAGCACTGGAAGATGAAAACAAAAGCAAGGATTTGGTTGTGATATATTTCTAAGGTTGGTCTCCTTTAAATTTGACTTTTTTGAAAAGGTAGAATTTCGTCACATCTAGGCTCACTCAGACAGCCGCCACAAGCCCGGAAAAGCACTGTACGCGCGTTTCATCCTTTTTGAAAAGCTTGCCTTACACGGCTAATGGACAGTGTACGGCGTATGATGCAGCGCCTGATGCGTCGGACCTTCATGCCTCGCATTAAGTTTTCAGGAACACACAGCAACTGGACGTTAAGACAATCGAACACATATGAAGTCATTCAGAGCGTTAAATCCCACACATGTATACATTCATTTGCAGGTTTGCTGATCAAGCGTACACAAAGCAGCGAACAACCTGGCTGGCTTGACGAACAACCTCATCTTGGTGCCAGCTGTGTGGTTCGGGGTTATCCCGTTCCAGCGAATGGCTCGGATGCAGTGTTCCAGGACGTGGTGGGTTTTCGCCCGGCAAGCTTTCTCTCTATAAAAAGTCACAAATCCGTTTAACAGCACTTTGACGTGACAGATGTGACGCGCCTCTTAATAAAGTCACTGCCCCTTGCCTCACTCTGAGTGGCACTGTAATTCAAGGGTGTGTTGGGCCGCTGGTTCTATGCGGTTCTAAAGACACGTGAACCACTCATTTGGTCATTTGCTCCCAACGGGTTACGAAACCCTTATTTCGCCCAGCTGCCTCGTAAGTTAGATTCTTGCTCAAAGGCTCGGGGTGGAGCCCCTAAGACAATCCCTACTTCGGCCTGGGTAACCGGGTAGTATCTCGCCCACTAACGAACCATGGCCTTACAACCACAACCATTCACCCGCTGTCCTGCTGCTTCCATGCCATTCACTCATGTCACTATGCCTACTGCACGAGCACACACCACTATGTTACCTACCCTTCCTTTGTACCATTCACACCCATGTTTACCTGATTCCTCTAAGGTGATCGACCCCACCTACACTGATGAACTTGATTCCGTGACATCTGCCAACCTAATCACACCGTAGTCAACAGAGAGTTGCCGGTCCCAAAGTTGCCCATTTCGCTCCTGCAATCCGGAACGCAGTTCAAACTTGCAGCGTTAAACGTACGCACATTACTGCAGCTCGGTCAGCAAGCTGGACTTACACGCACGCTAGAGACCCTGTGGAATTGATATCTGCTGCTTGACTGAAACACGACTCTAGGACACTAAATCCGTCTGCCACCTGTTGTCACCGCGCCACGCACGCACCGCTTCCCTCTAGGTATCTCTGGCGACGCCGACTCTGCCGCATCTTTACAACCTGGTGTTGGAATCGCCTTCAATGCTTGAGTCGAGAATGCCTTGTTTGATTGGATTCCGATCATAGCCGCCTTTATGCGATGAGGCTCCATGAGCTTTGTAAAGTTAGCAGACATCGCGTCGAAAAGCGTGCTCTCTTCATGATCTCTGCCTACGCGCCCGCTGGCTGTAGCTCAGACACCGTCAAAGACCAGTTCTACCAGCAACTACATGAGCTGCTCCTAAGGGCTCCTAAAACAGACATCATTGTTTTGGCAGGTGATTTCAACGCGAGGGTCGGTCGACGGCTGCCATGTGAACGCCACCTAGGGGGAACGCATGGATATGATGACATTCGCTCAGACATTGGAAAGGGACTGCTCAGCCTGTGTGCTGATCATCAACTATGCCTCACCAGTACCAGCTTTCGTCATCCTGGACGCAAGTACGCTAATTGGCGCCCCCAGCATCAACCCAGCGCTGGTCACAGATTGACCACATAGCTATAAGTCGCAGGCGGCGCGGCAGCGTACGCGAATGCCGATCATTTTGGTCAACATGCGTCGAGACTGAGCATGCACTGGGGTGTGCGACCGTTTGCATGCGTTTCGATGGCTTGTCTAGGTCAAAACCTACCCGAATGAACGCCTACAATTTGGAGGACCCAATAATGAAGAAATAGTATCAACAAAAGCTTCGCGAAAATCCCGCTCTCTCCCACATTTTGTAGGTTGATAAACACTGGTCTAGTCTGCAGGAAGCCTTGCTGTCGGCCGTTATGTCCAGCTGTGGCCTCGCTCGTTCCACTCCCAAAAGCTGGAGGTCGGGAAGATCCTCGGAATTGCTGGATCGCCGACGAGCGTTGTCTGCTGACGCAGAGTACAATCAACACCGCCGGTCTATTACGCAACAGCTGAAAGCAAGCCTTCTCTCTTATCGTGAATATTGGTAGTTAAAACAAGCTGATGAGTTGGAAGCCGCAGCATCAGCTGGCAATTTCCACAGTCTATTTAACGTCATCAAGGCCACTGGTTGTAATTTTCACGCTAGCAGTCAGACGATTGGCGAATCAGATGACACGAAGATCACTAGCCTTCAATGGCGTTTGGGTGACTGGGCAGAGAATTCCGCTCTTAAATTTAACCACCTGACACAGCTCCTGTGACACCACCAGCCTCAATGTGTGATGCTTGACCTGTCTTTACAGCCCCCAAAATGAAGCATAGATTCGAAATGCAATTCAATCTTTAAAACGCTGCAAGGCCCCGGGTCCCGACAACCTACCAAAGGAGCTGTTCGAAGGTGGCAAGAGTGACTTGTCAGTAAACTCCTATTGCTTTTCACGAAAGTTTGGACTGAGGTGAAAGTTCCAAACGCAATGGGAGAATCGGGCATTGGTCCGATTTACAGGAAGGACTCACGCGTCGATTGCTGCAACTGCCGTGGAATCTGGCTGATCTCTGTCGCATCCAAAATCTTCGTGTCGGTCCCACTTAGTAGGCTTTCAACGACTAGAGAGGAGTTTTTCGAGGAAAAACAAGCCATATTTCGTCCAGCCCGCGACTGCATATACCAAATATTCAGGCTTTGGCAAGTTCTCAAACTTCGTCACTCCCACCGGCGGTCAACAATCGTAGCGTTTTGGATTTCCGAGCAACATTTGATTCAGCAAATAGATCTCCGTTGTGGAACGGTTAACTGAAGAAAGATGTGCTCGAGAAGGTTGCAACTATCGTGAAAGAACTTTACTGTCACACGTCGGGTAAACTCAGGGCTTACGGCACGCACTCTTCGTCATTTGCTGTGAGCGGCGGTGTTCGCAAAGGTTGCCCTATTTCACATTTCCTCTTCAATTTGGCCATCAAAGATGTTCTTCACAGAGCACTGGAAGGTGTTCAAGACTGCGGCGTTGAGCTCCTACCTGGAGACAGAGGCACGGAGTTGGACTACGCCGATGATTTCGCCCTGCTGGGGGACGACCTACAAGCCGTCCAGAGCGCTTTAGACCGCTTAGCGATGGACACTTACGCCTCACTCCGCAAAAATGTTAACTCTAAAAATGTAAATGTAAAATGCTGCTCCAGGAGTGGCGGGTGCCTGAACCCGCGCCCACCACTGCTGAACATGTTCTGGAGCAAGTCCCTTGCTTTACTTATCTAGGGAGTTTCGTCACGGCTGGTAGCGGGGTTGTAGATAAAGTCGCACAACGGATTGCAAAGGCCAGTCTTTTATTCGCCAAACTGAGACCCCTTTGCCGTCGTCGTGGTGTCAGTCTCAAGCTCAAAAGCAGGGTGTAAAATGCTTCCGTCCGTGCAGTACTCTTGTACAGCTATGAGACTGCCTATTCGTTTGGAAGATTTGAAGCGGCTGTCAGTCTTCAACAGTCGCTATCTACGGAGGATTGCTCGGGTGTGTTGGCAGCATCACGTAAACGACGCAGAGGTACAAGACTGCGTGCTTAGGGCGAATAGTGTCAGTCTTCAGGAAGTTATTCTTCGACATCTCATGCGTTGGCTCGGACACGTTTTGCGCATGCCAATACATCGCTTTCCACGTCTAGCGCTATTGGCACTCCTAGGAAGCGAATAGACAAATGCCGCGATGGTCAGCCAATGAAGTGGAGAAGGTGCATAAAAAGGCAACCTCTAGTTTGGCGGCAGTCGGACCAGTCTGTCTTCCATGTCGGGGCCCACGACATGCTGAACCTCATTGATTGGAAAAATTGGATATCATGGCCCGCAACGGACATCAGTGGCGTCAATGTTGTTCTACTGTTTGATGCATACAAAACTCACAAAACTGAACAAAAATACAAATTTGGCGTCTGTAAATCCAAAAAATCGTTTTCCATATGCTTTTAATCGCAGTTCGGGTTCCCATCTTCTTCACTTTTTTCCTTCTGCCATGGTTCTGATGGCATAATGTCTGTCAACAGACTGTGAGTATATATATATGGTTGGTTAGCCGCATCCGGTTTCGGATTTGACTGTTACTGTGGCAAGTCACAGGACGCCTGCGCATACAGAGGGACCATGGGTGGCTTGCGCTGCACCACTCACAGCTCCAACCACGTACTTCATATCCAGTGTAAACCCGAAGGAATAAGACCGGGAGGAATGCGGATGGGAACCACGTTTCATCAACGGAGCCGGCCCACACTCCTTCACAGCAAACACAAGCACACTGAATTTGGGAATCAAGCGCACACAAGGCGGTGGCTGGAACGTAGTCCGCTCCCCATTGAGCGTATGGAACCACTCTTTGAGCCTAGCACGACCACAATGATCGTGCACACCGTCGCCTCCAGCAACTACCAACTGTCTCCTGGAGCCAGTATGAAGGAGGTAGCGGGAAATAAACAGGTAGGCACCTTGTCAGCATGCACATCAAGCGGAGCCACACCGGGGAAAGCAAACAACAGCCAATCATTTGTGAGAGACAAAGAAAATAACTCGAATAATGCATAAGGAAACGGTAACATAAATCTTAAGTTAATGAGCATATGAAATAAGTTGTTTACAAACGAATCCTAGATAAGTTCACGAGGTCAGAAAGTATACTTTACGGAAATGGCACAAACACAACAATGTTATGAAAATCGAATACAATTGGCATAAGCTGGGTGTGCACGTTAATCAAATAGAGTACAGGTAGAGGTTTATATGAGAGAGAAAAGCGTTAAGGCAAAATTAAAAGCCCACCACCTGAAATAAAGAGACTTAGCATGCAAGCACGCGGTTGGTAAATCGAACGCAGCGTACCTACAAACGCTGCGCCGGTTCTGCCTACGTTCTCTGCAGGACCCGTCTTCGCTTCTGTTCATACATCATTTCCCATGTACTACTATTAAACGGTTTATAATAATTTATGCTAGCCATCCATAGCACTCAGAAGGCAAATTATTTACGCCGTAAAACGGATGTACCAGTTGGCACCAAAGAAATTCAAATTTAACCGCCATAGTGCAATCAAACGGTCCCCCGACCGTTCCGTGCATGCAGCCAGGGGTTACCCAAGTGAAAATCATGACTATGGATCATGACGACATATTTACCCTCCTTCACAACCACCGAGAATCGCGCCTTGCATTTGTAGGATTTGTATCCACTTGCGTTAGTTTGCGTGTCGCATAAATATTAACTCACCGCTTGCCAAGCTATCCAGAACGTTGACAATGTACACAACGATACAGGATGTAACCGTAGCTGTCCGCATCCGACAACTGCTTGCGCTTTCCACGCTGGTACGCCGCAGCAGACATGGAGAAAACTCGGGAAAAACAAGTCGCCGTTTCAATCTGCAAACGTCCCACTTGCTCCACATTGTCTTCAACAATTTCATGCTTTCCAATAACCAAAGACCTTAACAGCTCACAATCATCCACAAGAATAGCGGTAGCATAAAAACAAGTATGGCTCCCGAAATAATAAAATAAACATCATACATATGCACCTTAACCGGTAACCATTTCTATGGTATCATAATTCACACACAGTCCAATTTCCTCCAGACCTTCCAGCTATTTTCAGCTATTTGCACATTCATCCACTACGCAACGTCGCTAGGTAACCTCGTTGCTATGTGCCATTTGTACCACGAAACGTCCTAAATCAACACAATTTGCTCATAGTGCAATCAAACGGCCCCTGGTCGTAGTGTAGTGCCAATGATGGAACCCTTTTTGACCTTCTCTTTTTCCCTTTCAAATAGGCGGCCTGACAACCAAGCAAGACATTTGCACTGTTTATCAGATGACAATGAATTTAAAGAACAATAGCAATTATTATTGTTGAACTTCCTATTCAGGTTTGTGTACAGTTAGCCCCTTTTTGTTTGAATGAACTGAATTTTGGATACTTGCCAATTACACGCTGCCGTGTGCACGTTGTGTTTTGCCCTGACTTATGTCGTGCGCTGTGACCACTGTGACGCGTGCTGCCATCGTTATCAGTTCTTCCCTGCGTTTTTCAGCCATTGACGATATTCCTTGCCCCCTGAATTATTGTGCATTTCATAATTGGTGACGGGGGTGGGATCTAGTCATGGCCCCCGGCGCAAATAAACCAAAGAACGAGGAACAAGGTGTTTCTGCTGCACATCCGTCAACTTGTTTACAGCCACCGTAAGAACTGGGCCTTTAGCAGCTGTCCCTCCGTCCCCCACCGGTTTTTGATGTTGACACTAACCTATGCAACTGTCGGCGACTCGTAGAAATGTCTCCAGCCTGCGTTCCCGAAGAACAGATATCGTCGGTTATCATGAACTCACTTAGTGATCAAGTTCAGGAAATTTTGTTATCGACTGACATTCGCCCTGATGCCTTTGTCGGAGAAATCTGGAAGCAACTAGAGGCCCATTTTCCAGACAAGGAGCACGGGTCGGCTAGTCGATCCATATTCTGGAGGAGGTTTCGGCGAGTGGCACAGTCGGCCGATGTCTTTTTGTGGGACCTTCGGGTGCTATCGGCCAAGGCTTTTTCAGGGAACTCAGTAACAGAAAGAGAGGCCTTCATTTTAGAGCGGTTTATTGAAGGCATCAACGACGATCGCACTTCGGAGCGTTTTATACGATGGCCGCCGAGAGACTTAGCGACCGCGGCGCGGCTTCCGCGCGAAGAAGAGGTGATCCGCGATAGGCATCCGAAGGAGGTCGACAAGCTGATGGCTATTTGTTGGGTGCCGCCGAGGCTGAACCGGACTGAACCGCCTCACAAACTAAGCTCAAAAATTTGTCGTCGTTATTGTCCCAATTGCCAGATTTCACCCCATGAGAAGTTAGTATGACGCCTCCACAATTTCCGAAGGCGCGAACAATCACCTGGAGTGCGATTCATTGACAGTGAGTCGGAACTTCCTTGTGTAGGTTTGGTGTCTTCTAAGTTCTGTGAATCCCCAACTGTTGTTGTAGTAATCTATGCTCAGCGATTGCACGCCCTCATTGACACCGGTGCAGCGGGTAGCCTTTTAAAATCCAGTTTCTTGTCCCCCACAGCAGTCACTAGTCCCGGGCGTCTGATCAGAGTGGCAAATGGGATGGTTCTGCTTACTCATGTTGTTGCTTCGTAGATTTGCTGGTCGGTCAAGAGCGTCTTTCTCATGAATCTTACATAGCTGATCAAATTCCATGGGACGCGATACTGGGGGTTGAGTTCTTAAGTCGGTATGCATGTTTCATTGATCTAACCTCCGGAGATTTGACGTTGCGTGGCAAGCTGTTCCCTCTAAACATCAAACCTAATAAGGGCTACGTGAAAAAGTTTTTTACGCTGGGTGCTAGCACCGTGGATGTTGAAGGTGAGTTATCGGAATTACTTTCGTCTTTTAGCCCTACTGTCGACGGTGAAGCTCGGAAACCCCTGGAGAATTTACTGCGTACACATAAGCACGCGCTCGCCTGAAAAGGTACATCTTTGGGTAGAACGAGCGTACTTAAGCACCGGATTGCAACAGGGGATGCTCCACCAATACGGCAAGGGCCCAGGCGTGTCCCAACCGTGTATAGACAGGAATTACAGGAAGTGGTGGATCAGATGTTAAAAGATAATATCACACGTCCTTCGCGATCCCCTGGGTTGCCGCTATTGTATTATTCAAAACGAAAGATGAAACACTGCGCCTCTGTGTGGACTATAGAAAATTTAACAATGGTACACGAAAAGTTTTTTCCCTCTAACTCGGATTGATGCCACTGTGGAATCATTGCATGACGCCACCTGGTTCTCTACTTTGGATCTCGCCTCAGGTTATTGGCAAGTCGAAGTACACCCTATGGACCTTGAGAAAACTGTCTTCGTTATACCCACTAAACTATATGAGTTCCAGACCATGCCGTTTGGGTTGGCTAATGCACCAGCAACCTTCCAACGACTGATGCACATTGTACTCAGAGACCTGCAGCCAAGCAAGGGTCTTGTATACCTGGATGATGTCATAGTTCATGGACGTACGCACGATGAACATCTCACAAATCTAGAAACCGTGCTGCAGTGCCTTAGTTCCGCAGGATTAAAGTTGAAGCCGTCTAAGTGCGGCCTGCTGAAGAGAGAGGTTAAATATCTGGGCCAGGTGATCAGCGATTGTGGGATCCGGAGCGATCCTTCGAAAGTACAGGATACCTTAATTTGGCCTATTCCCGAGTCCGTTGAAGAGGTTCGGAGCTTTTTGGGTCTGGCTTCTTACTACAGACGCTTCGTGAAGAACTATGCAGATATGGCAGCACCATTGCACCGACTCACGGAGATGGGTCGGCCTTTCCACTGGAGCCCGCAGTGCCAGGAATCTTTGGATGAGTTACGTCATGCTTCGGCCAGCGCCCCAATCCTTGTCTTCACGTATGTGTCACCTCAAGCGGCCCCATTCATTTTGGACACTGATGCTAGTGAGGTTGGTATCGGAGCTGTGTTACCACAGGTCTCTGGGGATGGTACGGAACGGGTTATCGCTTACGCTAGCCGCAAGTTGACAAAGCCGGAGCGAACCTATTGCACTACTAGGAAAGAAATGCTTGCTCTGGTCTCCTTCGTTAAACATTTTCGACATTTCTTGTTGGGTTGACTTTTTATAGTCCGCACTGATCATCAGGCGCTCCGGAGGTTAAGGGAATTTCGCGAATCCGAAGGGCACGTTGCGCGTTGGCAAGAACAACTGCAAGCCTTCGGCTTTGAATGTCAACATCGCCTCGGGAAGTAACGCAGAAATGCAGACGCCCTGTCTCGCAGGCCGTCTAGGGCACATGGGGATTGTCCGTCGTGTTCAACCTCGAACGTTGCCGCTGTGTCTCTGAACTATTCGGATTCAACAGACTGGGCATCAGCTCACAGTACAGACCCAGATACCAAGTTGATTTATGAGCGCCTACGACAGGAGAGTGTGAAGCCTACGAAGGCAGAAATGGCTGGATCTAGTTGGGAAGCGCGCTGTTGTGGTCACTGTGGTCGAAAATTCGGCTATTGGGTGGTGTCATGTACTACCAGTTGGTCTGCAGTACCCTAGCAGACTTATCGTTCCACAGTCCATGGTGCAACGGATGCTCGAACAGCTACATAGGGAGTTGTGGCATGCGGGACAACGGAAAATGGAGCAAGCAGCAAGTTTGCGTTTCTGGTGATCTCAACAGCGTCGGGATATTGCGATGAGTGCATCCGCTTTAAGCAACCACACACGATAAACAGGGCACCCTTACAGTCCATGGTGATTGGATATCCCAACGAAACCGTAGGGGTGGACGTCCTTGGAGCCCTGCCTGAAACGCCACGAGGGAATCGGTATATACTTGTTTTGGTCGATTATTTCACCAAATGGTGTGAGGCAATACCAATCCCGTACATTGACGCCAAATCCACACCTCAGCTTGTGTTTGACTACTGGATATCACGGTGGGGGGCACCTGAGTAACTTCATTCTGCTCGTGGTTCTTATTTCGAAAGCTTGGCAGTGTCTGAACTCTGCCGAATACTAAACATTCGAAAGACTCGGACAACAGCCTACCATCCCCAGGGCAATGGCCAAGTAGGGCGCACGAATCGATCGCTGAAGGCTCTTTTAAAAGCGTTCACAGAGGAACACCGCAGCCGCCATTGGGATATTGCACTTCCACTACGCCTCCTGTCCTATCGGTCCAGTGTTCACTCGTCTACTGATAATACTCCACACTTCATGGTAACTGGGCGCGAAATGAGATTGCCAATTGATTTGACTGTGCCAGCCGCGGCTGCTGATTCGCTGCTTGCCAAAGACTATGATGTTCGTCTACGTCGGGACCTGACCAAAGCTTATTCGCTTGCGCGAGAGCACTTAGGAGCTGCCTGTCGATGTCAAAAGGATTACCATGACCAGAAAGTGCTTGGCTGTCCACTTCAACCTGGACAATAAGTCTACCACCACACTCCGAATCCATCTCAGGGCGTTCCGGCGAAGCTGCACAAGGTGTGGTTTGGTCCATTCGTGATCGAGGAAGTGTATACTGATTCTACCTGTCGAATTTACAGACAAGGTGAAGACACCGACCATTCAATTGTTGACCATTTCAATCGTCTCAAACCGGCAACTCTCAGTACTCATCCCATTTCATCGTCTCAGCGTCCGGCAACCGACACTGACCCACTAGATGCGTTAAAAGAAGTGGAAGTAACGACCACGGAGCCCCACGTATCGATTACCAGTTAGGGCCGCAAGGACGACGCTTCTCGGAGAGGGGGATGGCGCAGTGCCAATGATCGAACTCTTTTTGACCTTCTCTTTTTTCCCTTTCAAATAGGCGGCCTGACAACCAAGCAAGACATTTGCACTGCTTATCAGATGACAATGAATTTAAAGAACAATAGCAATTGTTATTGTTGTACTTCCTATTCCGGTTTGTGTACAGTTAATCCCTTTTTGTCTGAATGAACTGAATTTTGGATACTTGCCAATTACACGCTGCCGTGTGCACGTTGTGTTTTGCCCTGACTTATGTCGTGCGCTGTGACCACAGTGACGCGTGCTGCCATCGTTATCAGTTCTTCCCTGCGTTTTTCAGCCATTGACGATCTTTCGTGCCCCCTGGATTATTGTGCATTACAGTAGCTCTGCGACTTAGTCGCAGCACCGTTACCCCGCAAAATCCGGTGCGCAATATATAGTTTAGTGTCATTTTATGTCATGATTCCAAGCTATCTTTCTGCATTCGCGGTTTTATTCAATTCTGTGTAATTCTGATATTGTATTTGTTGAAATATATCGGAAGCCAATTACGCACCTGTACCCTGCAAAATCTAGTGCGCAATAAATAGTTTATGGTCATTATTCCCGGCTATCTTTCTGCCTTTGCAGTTTTATTTTATTCTGTGCAAATATGATATTGCGATTGTTTTAATGTGTCGGAAACCCGATCCTCAGCACGAACGGTGTTTTCGAATCCGTACGCCACAGAGTCTGATTTCCGGAGAAGCTTCCTTGAGCCTCCTTTTGACAGTTTTGATGAGTTTAATGGTTTGCTTTCAGACTTCATGCTTCTTCATTACGTCAATTTCGTATGCTACAGCTGCAGAAAGTGTTACGTGTCACGGGTGAAGTACGACAGTGTCATCCATCGATGTGTCCGCTGCGCACTTCGCAAGTCAACAAGTACAGGAAGGGGACCTGTTTAGTAGGATTTTGCTTATATTATTCTAAATCTTTTAGTTAACGTGATACTAACTGCAAAGCTCGCGTTAGCCTCATTAGAACGAGACGCAAGCTGAAAGTCACAACCTTTGATCTGTCTCACAATCACCCAGTTAACCGCTTTCTTTTTGATCGACACCCTATCAATCGCCGTCTGACAGACGATGAGTTCCTTCAGTGATGAGATTACCACCGATCCGAGTACAAGTCAACAAACCGTAACCCATCATATTGAACGTGCACTTGGTACTGTTGATCTTTTTCCTTACCTTTCGTTGATAGGTTGTCTACTTTGAACCATCGAGTTCCCCTCAACCAGAGGTATTATGCAGAATGGGGGCCAAAGTAAGTTATTCTGCGCAATTTAAACTCCCATTTTTACTTTATTGTAGCGTCGACATGGATGCTAGCCCAGTAAAGAAAACGCTGAGAGGAAAAATCTAGCTCAAATAAAAGCGCTCACTCCATTACCCGACAATAGGCTATAAATAAATAAATAAATAAATAGTATATTCTCTGTAAAACGAGACACACCTCTAAAAGGCATGATCAAATTTGCATACAAGCATAGCTTCTTTGGAATATTAAAACATTTCGTTACAATGAAAGGAATAAACGAAAAGATGTAGTCCATAAGAGCGAGCATATTGTCAGGTAATAGTCAGACCAAGGATCATAATGGCGCCGTGGCGCGCAAAAACTGTTGCGTCAAGATACAAGTGGGGGGTAAATTTGCCATGTAGTGATCCATGAGCACAGGAGACCGAACAAGGTTTAGTGCAATCGATGACCATTACGAAGCCGGGATGATCGGTACTCCACTAAAGCATTCTTCATAGTAAAATCAGTTGCACAGGTTCGATGTTGGAGGCTGAGGACTGCGTCAGTGTGAAATGTATAGCTGTGACTTTATTTTGTGGCGAGTCACATCCGCCACGTTGCAGTGTTGTTAAGCGGACATTTGTGGCTTTTTATAGGGAGAACGCTTGCCAGGCGAAAACCCACCACTTCCTGGAACACTGTCGTAGCTTCCGTTGAACTGTAGTGCTAGTCGGCTATGCATCGTATAGACCGATTTTGCACTCTATTATTTGCAGTCGGTTGACAGCCCAAATTTTTTCGGTGGTTGGCCAAATGGCTTAGTACTGAACCGGCAATAGTCGTTGAAGCCAGTCAATGATGTAAAAGAGTCGCAGAGTCGAATGATAATGATGCGGGTGAGTAAACATATTGTTAATAGAGGCCGGCTTTTTCTATTATATTGTCCGGCTCGCAACCCGTGTCCAGCTATCCATGCTGGACTTGTCATAGGGACGGTGAGTGCAGTTGTTTCTTGTGTCTGAATATGTCCAAAACAGGAATAAATGCTATCCTCCGCGAAGTGGACAAGTATTTCCTTCAAATGTAAGTGTAATTGTTTCCATGACCAAGTGAGAACTCCAGGAAAAATCATCGGAAAAGACGCTTATGCGCGCGCAGTGCTGTCCGTGAAATGACATCAGAAAAGCTCCAGGGGACTGGAGAATCGGAATGTTTGAGGCAGTGAAGGTAATCACGCCAGAATTGTCAGTCTCCGGTTGTGGAACAGTGTATCCATTGTGAGTACGAGGCGAGCTAAACCCATTTGTTTAGACCCCGTGGTGGTAGCTTCTCCAGAATGGCGGAAAGAGCTCCATTTGGAACGATGTGTGGGTTCTTCACCTCCCGGAGAAAAGAACAAGCATGTAAACCAGCTGGCTATTGAAAGTGGGTCGACTATTCCCAGTGGATAAACCTTCTTGTTTTGGCGGATGTATCTGTGGAAATCTCGGGAGAAAACGGGCAACGGACAAGAGGCAGCCAAACAGAAAGACAGCAACGAAGCAAGAAGCACAAACACAGACTGGTGGCGCGCAACGGTGCCTATGAGACATTAAAATTTATGTAATTTTGTTTAGTATACATGATTTGCAAGCGCGTTCTTTACATCACGTCGCTGGTGTGCCTCAGGCTACAACTACTAGGTAGAAAGAATGGTATAACAAAGCGTGTTGCCAACGTTAAGCGATTAATATGATTGTTGGAGAGTAACAGGTAAACCGATTATGATGACAGCAGACCGAATGCGAGCGGCATCTTATGTGAAACTAAGGACAACATGGTTGAGACCGAATGCGGGAGCAACATAGGTAAAGCAACGTTCCAAGAAGAAAAGGAAATTTAAGGAATCAGCTATGAGCGGAAGAATGCGGACGGCAGTGCGAAGAGTAACTCATGAGAGCAATTAAGAGACGATAGTCAGGATGAAAAAGGTTTACTACTAAAGTGTGGTGAGCCAGGGACGCCCTCGTGCGAAGTATGAAACGTTCAATGCTGAAATAGCATCGGTAATATCCCGGTAATCTGAGAGAACTCTGAGAGCCGGAGACCGAAAAGACGAGACTCGAGAAGTCGACACATCCAGAGGCCTCATAGTAGTCCCAGAGCATTTCACTGATCAGATAATGACAAAGAAGGGCATGGCACTAAGCGTCGGTCATCCGATTGAAGATTTGAGGGTACAGGTTACTGATGGAAGTGCCTATATTAATCAAGGGTAAACAAGTCCATGAATACGACTTAGTTTAATGATACCCGCATGGGACATGCGCGTTTAAGGCACGAATATGCTGAACAACGCTGGACTTTTCT
>OX104064.1:113720677-113764564 GCA_944474145.2 Dicrocoelium dendriticum
AGTCAGGAAAACATTTAAAACCGATGTGCGCCGTAAGGAGGCACGGGCGCGACTCACCTGTCATATGCGCACATGCCATACTTACTTGTCGTTCGCTCAACACGGCGGTCTTAATTTGTTGCCGTTGCAGAAATGACAATCACACCTCAGGGCCACGCGCTTTGTAAGAATGTGCCCGTGTCGAGTGATCCAGCATCCGAATGCTCGCCATCATACCGATGACGTTGCCGAATGATTGACCATTGGTAAGTTTTTCTTATGGATTACTGTCCACCCCCCGTTTCACCTAACACCTACCTATGATATCAAGGCGCGGTCAATCATATTAGTTCGCTGTGAAATGACAACACGACCCCCATTAGCGCCGGAGTGTAATCGCGTATCATCGCTCGCGCAAGCAACCACTGAAGTCCTGTCGTTAGCACGCTCACCGATGTTGTTCTACGCTGACCGACGAGAGTTCGCAGCGATCATATGCACCCGTGCACAGCACTATCCACATAGGTTTGAACCTAAAGCTAGTCTTGAAATCAGTAAGACGAACTTATCGACATCTGACGTTTTACGAACCTCGGCGGTCCTATTCAGCCCGTTCCAATCATATCTCCTTTACGCACATCATGAGAGAGATGAATGGCGAGATAGATACGTCCCGGCGCAGCAACACGTTTAAGGCACTGTCGTTCGTTGCACAGACCATTTGCAACCTCGGCTTATCGGACACGACTGCGGCGATAGGCACCGACCAATATCTGATCGAGCAGAGAGACTACAACTTCATCTACAATCAAATATAGGCTGCGTGCGCAATGCCAATATACATCATGTGGCGCGTCCTATTCTTTTATGGCCTGCAGTATCACTGCAGCACAACCAAGATTGCATGGAGTGCACAACAAGTCGCAATAACCGGGGGCGCGACGCTAAGATGTTTAATAGGGGAAGTATGAAAGCGCGACACATTACACCAGATGCTTGTTGATAGCCCTGGACAGTGGTGGGACAATAATGCACCAACTGAAACAGAGAAGGAGGGCGCACAGGCCAAAGTAATGTTGCTGCAGAGCCTTTTGGGATTGCTGGGACGCGCAGCATACCCATCGTCACTTGGGAAGCTAGAAGCGACGGGCCGGCGTCTAAGGGGAAAAATAAAACGACACCAAAATTACCACATTGCACAGCTTAGCTGGAAAGGCTCCCAATGAGAATTGTATCGTCTGCGATCGCAGACGTACCCCCGCGCTCAAGATTGCCGCTCCTCTTCGCCCCAGGAGACATCTTGGGAAACCCCGATGGTGGAGAAGAAAAATTGAGAGAGCGATAAAGAGGCGCAATGCTGAGTGGAGAGAATATCAAGAAACTCGGGGCTTTCGACGCTGGCTGCAGTACAAAAGGTGTCGAAACATGGCTATTAAGTTACAGCGGCAAACGATGTACTCATATGAGCTTAGGTTGGCCAAATTCGCGAAAACTAATCCCAAGTGTTATTACAGTTATGTTCAGTCAAAGGCTTCTTTAAGAGAGGTCGTCGACTGTCTAACCATGGAGGACGGTACCCAGGCTGTAGACGACGTCGATAAAGTAGAAGTGCTGCTACGTGTCTACCAAAGCCTGCATCGGAAGGATAGTGGGTCAGTCTTGCCATCACAGCCGCACTGCTCAACTAGCTACACAATGCGGGAAATTATTCTTAGTGTGCCAGAGGTCCTCACGGTGCTGGCTAGTTTGAACTCTTATAAATCAGCCGGTCCTGATGGCGTACATCCCGCCATAGTTAAGCCGCTGGCTGATGTCCTTCAGTATCCCGTAGCGGAGTTATTCAACCAGTCTCTTCAAGAAGGCAAGCTGCCACGTGATTGGAAGGAGGCGACTATTGTCGGCATCCACAAAGGGGGTTCTAAGTCGGTGCCTCTTAACTATAGACCTGTTAGTTTGACCAGCATCATGCTGAAATGCTTGGAAAAGCTTATAAGGAACAGGATCTGTGAGCACTTGACTGAGCACAATCTAATTCGCGCGGAACAGCATGGCTTTCTCAAAAAGAAATCTTGTCTTACCAATTTACTGTGCTTTTTAGACGAGATTACCCGTTGTCTTGATAGTGGGATATCGGTAGAGGTGTGCTATTTGGACTTCAGTAAAGCCTTTGACTCCGTGAATCATCGATTTTTAATTGAGAAGCTGACATGGTTTGGATTGCATCCTCAACTATTACTATGGCTCTCTGAATTCTTACGTGGAAGGACATTCAGAGTCAGGGTTGGGGAAGCGAGTTCTAGTGTTGGCCAGGCCTACAGTGGTGTCCCCCAAGGTTCGGTTCTGGGTCCATTGCTGTTTCTTATGTTTATAAATGACCTGGCTCCTCTTCTTGAGGATCCCTGCTACATCTTCGCAGATGACTTGAAGCTAGTCAGTAGGGGAAACCGATCGACATTGGCTAAGGACATCATCACTGTGGCGAATTGGTCAAGCCAATGGGACCTACCTCTAAATGCCAACAAATGTCAACTATTGACTAGTAGTGGTAGCGGAATTGCAGTTCAGTCTTCTGTGGGATCTCTATCATTGCGATGTACTGACGAAGCCCGTGATCTAGGTGTCATCGTAGCGAACAATTTTAAGCCTTCGGCACAGTGTCGCCATGCTGCCAATAAAGCACGACACGAGTTATTTCGTCTTAGGAGGGCGCTGAGTAACACTAAAGCAGAAGTATTCTTGCCCTTATATAAAGCAGTGGTCAGGCCACATCTGGAGTATTGTGTTCAGGCCTGGTCACCGTACCTCCGGAGTGACATCATATGTATAGAAAAGATTCAGAAACTTGCGACCAGGATGATTGAAGGTCAACGAGGGAAGTCCTACGAAGATCGTCTAAGTAGCTTAGGATTATTTTCCTTGGAGCGGCGTAGGTTGAGAGGGGATTTGATAGAGACGTTTAAGATCATTAAGGGACTTAGTGGTATTAGTTCCACCCATCTGTTTGAGTTGGCTACGTCAGACCATCTGCGCGGGCATCGCCTGAAGCTCAAACATCACAGAGCTCGTTTGGACATCAGGGCAAAGTTTTTTACGAACCGAGTAGTTAACTACTGGAATAAACTTCCTTCTGAGTTAGTGGAGTCTGAGACCGTAGCAGCCTTCAAAAGGGGCTTAGACAATTGTTGGTCCACCCTTTTTCCAGAGCTATTGTAGTTGTACTGGTATATGTAGTGTATCTTGATGCTGGCATATGAAAGTGCAGAGACTGCTCTTGTTCTTGCATCATTCCATTGCAGAAGCAAGAAACAATCCAACGTCGAAGTGCTGGGGGCCGATTCACTTACCGGCACAAGAACTGGACGCTCGTTAGGCGGAAGCCTCTATTGTCCATCTGACCTAACCTGAACTGGTTCCCCATATCTTTTGCCGAGAGGTCAGGTGGATTTTAATCACGTGTAAAAGAACATTCAGGCACGTTCGAAATCGAGCGATAATCGTTAATAATCGATTAATCGCTAAAATAGGGAATTTCCAAGGCAATTCTTACTTTCTCCCGGACACCACCATACATTCTTATCGAGTCCAACAAGCGCGCTCCGGGACCCGATGGCGCTCTGTAGACGACACAGACCAAGAGAGATCTGCATCCGTCATGAACACGGCACCAGAGGGCTTCGAAATTGTCATCCTGGTCACTGATAGCTTCAACTAGATGTACTTTGAGATCTGTCTTCCGTTAGAGAATTACTCCACCACCTGACCTCACCCCGTGGCGATCGGACCGGGAGTGGTGATATCCAGGGATAGACACTTCTGAGTCCGTGATATCTGAGAATAGCCAGGTTTCGGTGAAGGCCATCAGGTCTGGACGAGTCTCCGAAGTAAGCAACTGAATTTCGTCCAGTTTATTCTTTAGACTGCGTACGTTGGCAGATAACACGCGTAGTCCGTTTTTATGCTTTACTGTCTGGGGGTGACAAGAATCGGTCTCCAGCGCACTCTTGTGCTCTTCCGAACTACGCAAAAATCCACGATATGTAGGTCGGTTTCACCACTCGTCCGGCGCGTTCGGAGCTCCTCTACAGCCTTCTTCATTTTAATTCGGTCCTCGGGAGAGAGGTCTCGTAACACGTAGAAAGGTTCGCCTTTGAGGCGTGGAGTCCGTCGAACGATGCGCGCGCACTCTTCTTCGTTTCCACATACAATTTTGAGGGGTCGAACCTTGGAGGAATTTTCCTGCTTCTTACCGAGGCGGAAGGCAGAGACAATGTTTATTCCCTGTTCGCCTGCATCAAACAGTAGAGAAATCATCCGCTCGAGCAGTATTTGATCATACAACATTCGCTCCGCCGAGGTAGTCTTGTCCGATTCCGCCGCGTTCACGATGATAAGACAACGGTCACGAGATGGCTGAGTGCGCTCTGGAATTGGTGGCTTACGAGATGATGGATTTTCCTTTATCACTTTTTCTAGCTCAGAGATTCTGTTGAGAATTATCTTCATTTGTGAATGAGAAGATGGAAGCTCAGGTTTATTCAAAGACTTAGTCTTGGTGACACATATGGCTGGACCTTGGCCACACGAGGCAAAGGTCGCTTTCTCCTTCACTACGTCCGCATATGACTTCGTCGTAGGCTCAACTGGCTGGATGTATATCAACGGGTCCGAATGAGAAGTAGACGGGGCGGGGGTGGCCGCGACTTTTGGAGCGTCGCTGGAAGATGTGTTGCTATCCTTCCTGGCACGCCTAGCAGAAGGAGCAGAAGAACGTCTTTCAGGATGTTGATGTGGCGGACGTCTTGCCAACGCAGCAGCATCGATGCAATATCGAAAAATCCATAGCAAACCTTTGTGCTCAGCATAGGCCTTGAAGAGCGGTTCAGTAAGTTGCGAGCAACGCTTTTGGCCACATTCCTAGAGTTTGCAGGCAATGCACTGGACACCCTTAGTCACCACTTTCGCACAATGCAAACATTGTGAGTTAGACATAATCACTGTTGTTGTCACGGGTCACGAAAAAGCTTGTTTGCTCGGAGAACAGTATGCTGGGGTTTATGTTAGAGAGTCACAGCCGCCGCATATCAGTCTCTAGGCAAAAGTTCCTGACGGCTCCCATTTGGAGGAGGTTTCTATAACCGAGGCTCAAGTGCTCCGGCTTTTGAGGCAATTAAATCCCAATAAAGCTGCTGGTGGAGATGCTATTCATCCCAAACTGTTGTACGAGTTGGCTGATGAACTTTGCCGTCCGATTACGCAACTTTTTGTGAAGTCTCTACGTGGCTGCTCTCTACACAAGGACTGGAAGGAGGCTATTGTTTGTCCCAATTTTAAGAAAGGTGATAAGCACCTCCCTGATAACTATAGACCGGTCAGTTTAACGAGCGTGCTGGTCAAGTTATTGGAAAAGCTCGTGAGGGACGCTCTCGAAGGACATTTGAAAGCGTTTGAGTTGCTTAATCCTTCTCAGCACGGTTTTCGTAAGAGCTATTCTTGCCTTACTAACTTGTTAACGGCTCGCGAACACTGGGCCGAAGCCGTTGATTGCGGGAAGGCAGTGGATGTGCTGTTTATTGACTTTTCCAAAGCTTTTGACACCGTTCCACATTCGCGCCTTTTGTGCAAGCTGAATTCCTTTGGTATTTCTGGACCAGTCTTACGATGGATTTCAGCTTTCCTAATCGGAAGGGAAATGTGTGCGGGTGGGTTCAAGCCTGTCCTTCCGCCAATGTGTTCTCAGTGGCGTGCCGCAAGGTTCGGTTCTTGGCCCCCTTCTCTTCACTTTATACGTTAATGACCTACCTGATGAATTGGGTGTGCCATCCCTAATGTTTGCGGATGACTTGAAACTCTGGTTCACGATAGACGAGCCGATTGGTCCACTGACCCTACAGGAGGCTCTGGATAGACTTTGGCACTGGTCAATTATGTGGCAGTTGCCCGTTAATTTAGGGAAATGTTCCGTTTTACGTGTTGGTCCGAATGATCCGCCGACGCGTTATTTGCTTGGCGGCAACGAGGTACCGCGAGTTCAACTCCAATCTGACCTCGGTGTTTTGCTGTCATCTGACTTCAAGTCCAGTGAACACTGGAAGACAGCTGCTCGTAAAGGCTTCAACATGTTGTGGATGATCCGCAGGTCATTCGGGATCATGATCACTGACATGTTCGTTAGACTATTTTCGGCTTTTGTAAGGCCGCACTTGGAATACTGCATCCAGGCTTGTCCTCCATGCCTGGTTCGTGACAAGATGGCAGTTGAACGAGTCCTGCGGTCCGGGACGAAACTGGTGTACGAATTAAAGAAGCAGACGTACCCGGAGAGGCTACGTAAGTTGGATATGTTTTCCATGTATTACAGGCGGCTTCCGGGCGACTTGGTCCTCACATATCGTATATTGGTGGGTCAGATTGGTCCTGATTTGACTGGACTGTTTCGCCCAACTCGAATGCCAACCCTTCGTGGCCACCCATTAAAGTTGCACAAACTCCGGTCTGACCGGGTTTTGGCAACTTTTAGGTTATCGCGTAGGGTTATAGCTTATTGGAACACATTGCCTGCAAAAGTCGTGATGGCACCGACGGTGAAAGAGTTCGAGCATCGACTTGACGCTCTCGGTCTGCAGTTTAAAGTCTTCCCCTTCGTGTCTTAAACTTTTCTTCGTCTACTACGACCTACGCTTCTTTAACTCACTTTAATTACATCTTAATATTGCCTACGATATTCGATTAGCTTGTTTTCTTTGTTTTCTTTTCTTTACTGACACTACTGTTTTATTTTATTCTTCATGTGGCCGGCACAGCGGGGACTGCTAGTGTAGGGCACGTGGGCATTGTTTTGGTTGACCATCTGAATCGTGTGTGTTTATTTGGCTCTCCTTTGGCACATCAAGGCACCGGTTTTCCCTGTTGGATCAACGACGTTTTCGAAGGTGGAACATTCGCGGGATTTTCCTACTGTTCCGGTCCCAATTGAACTTGAACTTGTTATCAACAGAGATCCCGGACGCTTGGATTAGCATATCAGGATATCAACTCTCACGAGCAGATCGGGGGTGGAATAATTCTTTACTCGAGGTCCTGCTTCCAGGTACACGACTTCCGTGCCTGGGCCTCTACTCGCTTAAGTATAGACGTCTACGGGGCGACCTGATCCTTGTATTCATGAACTTATCCAACCCTGGACATCCCTGTCGCCACCTACTCACACTGCACCAATCGGGCTCTCACCTACGTGGCCACCCACTGAGGCTCACACATCAGCACAGTCGGCTGAACTGCAGACGACACTACTTGGTTTTGCGAATCTGCCGACCGTGGAATACTCTGCCTGCCGATTTAGTCTTGACACTTACTGTGGCGGACTTTAAGACCCGCTTGGACTGTCATCTGGCCGAGTTACAAAGCGATATTCCCTAATATAACTACCTTCTACTGGATGGAATTTCTTTCTTTTTTTTCTTCTACCTACTTCCTTTCCAAAGCCGTTTCGGAGGGCGTGGTGGGATGTCACGCTTTGAGCCGGCGTGCATTCTGTTTAAATGCCGCATAAGCCCGATGAAGTTACGGCTAACACGCGAGTCCAACCCGCTATAAGGTTGCTTGGCCTTTCATTAGACCCGACCCGAACTCTTTTTACCCTATGGATCATGTAAAGCTCGAGCTTTTATTCCCATTAAATACACTGTTCCAATGTTACGTTATCGAAGCTCTCTGCGACAATGACAGAGCCTCGGAGATGCTGTATTACCGAATTCATGACCGCTATCAGCTGCACCCGGCTTACGGAGCACCACTGAGCTCAGGCTTCCATCTATTACAGCCTGTAAAAACCAATGGTCGAGGAAGGAACTGTCTGCTAACGGACGACTTCAATGCACCCAGTGTCGACTGGAACCTTCTTCACTGTGATCTTTACCAAAATTCCTTCAGGGGTAGCTTTCTCGACGCTATTCAGGAATGCAATCCTATCCAGCACTTCTCAACACCAGCACGGATGGTACTAGATCAAACACCAAACATACTGGATCTCGTTCTCGCACCAGCGCTCTCTGATGTCCATGGCCTGAAGATTATCCAACCACTCCGCCGGATTGGTCATTCTGGAGAGCGTACCGAACAGCTCCGACAAACAGCACGTTTGACAAGTATCGGTTGGTTCGAAATGAGTGCAAACTACATCTTAGGTTGGCCGGGCTTCAGTATGAAAAAAGCTAAGCTGATACTGCGTCGAAAAATCGCAAGGAATTCTTTGCTTACGTTAAACGACGCTGTGGTGCAAACTCGTCTATACCACCATTGCTTCGAGGAGATGGGACCCATGCCTATAGTGACTATGACAAGTCATGCATGCTTGGTAAGCAGTACTCAAGCGTCTTTGTCCGCGAAACAAATACGCCATGCAAAGAACTAGCTTCAAGTGTCTCTAATGACTGTTGTCTGGATGAAATTCCTGTAACTGAGACCCAAGTTCTCCAGTTGCTAAGAGAGGTAAACCCAACTAAGGCTTCCGGGCCAGATACTGTTCATCCAAAATTGTTGCAATTGGCAGTGGAACTCAGTGGACCTCTGACTTGTGTGTTTCAGAAGTCACTCAACAGCTGTGTCTTACCTACCGAATGGAAGGAGGCTGTTGTCTGCCCGATTTTTAAGTGCGGTGACAAAGGCCTACCGGCTAATTACAGGCCTGTCAGCTTGACTAGCGTGGTCGTTAAGTTACTTGCAAAATTAGTACGAGATATAGTGGAGAACCATTTAAGTGTGTTTAACCTGCTTAGCGTCGAGCAACATGGTTTTCGCAAACGTTTTTTGTGCCGAACAAACTTGCTGGTAGCTCGTGACAGCTGGGCTGAAGCCGTAGACAGTGGACATGCGGCGGATATGGTGTTCATTGACTTCGCCAAGGTCTTTGACACTGTCTCCCATTCGCGACTCTCACCGAAGTTGAGGTCGTATGGAATATCTGGTCGCGCTCCGCAGTGGGTGTCAGCTTTTCTGGATGGACGGGAATAGTGTATTCGTGTGGGAAGCAGTCTTTCGTTTCGACAAGCTGTACTTAGCGGCGTTCCGCAAGGCTCTGTCCTAGGTCCGCTGCTTTTCTCAGTCTACGTGAAGGACTTGCCGGGGGAGCTTGAGGTACCATCGCTCTTATTTGCTGATGACCTAATGCTCTAGAATATTGATATCCCTGAAGGTCCTGTAGCTCTTCAACGGGCTTTGGATAGACTCTGGGAATGATCTGTCTTGTGTTGCTGCCCATAAACCGGGCAAAGTGTTCAGTGCTGCGTATCGGAGGGTCTAATTTCTCCACAAGTTATGTGCTCGATGGGAGTAAACTTCCTCACGTGACTCATCAGGTTGATCTAGGTGTCGTCCAGTGTTCCACACTACACTCTGGAGACAACTGGAAGAAGGCGGCTAGTAAAGGGTTCCGGATGTTGTGGTTTATCTGTCGTTATTTTGGGACCCTAACCGCTAATGTGTTTGTGAAGTTTTTCTCAGCGTTTGTGCGACCCTACCTAAAATATTGCGTCCAGGCCTGTCCGCCATGCCTTATCCGGGACAAAATGGCACTAGAAGGAGTGTTGCGCGTCGGTCCTAGGTCGGTCGAGGGGTTACGAGGACAAACGTACCCCGAATGCCTAATTAGTGTAGGGATGCGTTCAATGCTTTTATCGAAGGATTAGAGGTTATCTAATCCTAACTTACCCTATTTTAACTGGGAAGGTTGACCCTGATTTGTCCATGCTATTTAGTCCTGCTAGATTATCTGGTCTCGGCGGGCATTGTATGAAGCTGGACAAACCGCGCTCCGATCGAGTTAGAGCGGAGACACGGTTATCGCGTCGAGCCATCGAGCGCTGGAACTTGCTTCCAGAAAATGTTGTCAAGGAAGCTACGGTAAAGGGGTTTGAGCGTCAACTAGATGCTCTTGGGTGGCAACACGAAACCTTTCCTTTTCCCTGACTAATTCCCATCTTCATACTTCGATTCTATTTTCTGTACTTTCCATCACCATTGGTATTATCCTCTTCTTTTAACTGATTTCCCTTACTCTCTTACCTTCTTTTTCTTCCTCTCTTACTTCACGTTACTGACATAGCAGGGACAGCTAATGTAAGGAACGTGGGCATTAAATTAATGGACCAGGGTGTTTTTCGGGTGTTTTCGTTTTAGACCCATCAAGAAGTCGGAGCACCCCTATCAACTCCTGGACCGACGGCCTGCTCAAGAAGGAACACTTACGAGATTCATCCTATCGTTCCAGTCCCACTTGAACTCTACAATCCTTTTTAGGGCATGCCGCCTTGCCATACACGATCAGGGGACACGCCGTCGCAACTTCTGGCGTGTTGTTTCATCCAGATTACGAAAGTGGCAAGTACCACAGACTGGACCATTCCTCAATCCCTGAACGTTGATGAAGCATGGAACTTACTACGCTCGAAGATGACGTCGATCACCGAAAAAGTTGTTCCTATCATCAATGGCATGCCTTTCCCCAAAGACCCCCCTGCATCGACCGAGACCCCTGATGAACGGACGACGCAAACTGTAGGACATATTCAAGTCAACACATGTGACGTCAGGTTTCTCGAGGTACAAAGTGATCAGAAATCTGTGCACTCTAAGGTATCGCCAGAACCGATCACAATACGAATACAGCCTCATCATGCAATCACGAATCTGCCCGAAGAAGCTGTTCTCGTACCTGCAGCGAAACACCAAGGCTGGCATTAGTATCCCTGTTCTATCCTGCCAGGAAGAGGACACAGTGCTCTACGATGATGACGACAAGGCTCAGCTACTAGCGTGTTGATGATAATGTGTCAGCTGTACGCCGTGACGGCGCTTCGCTGCCGCGCGACCACCATCAGTCGCGCGCGGGCTGTGTATACCGCGAGGACGCCCACCCCTACGCGGATTCGAAGCGGCGACCTTATGATTGCAAACCAGGCGCGCAGACCACTCGGCCACCGGCGTCGCAGTACTCCTCGATCTACTCCGTGAAACCGTCACTATCCACTGAAGACCTGGCAACCCATTACCCTCCTCTCGAGCAAGTCTGAATCAATCCCGAAGTAGTCAAGAGACTCCTTCTTGAACTGAACCCTAACTCTGCACCGGGCCCTGATAGACTTCACCCGTTATTCCTCAAAATGGTAGCAGAATACATTGCTGATCCGATACCTCAAGTTTTCTGGCGTTCTCTTGCAGCCGGGCGCCTCATCATCACCATCAACAGCAGCACATCAGCCATTTGAACTGATGCTTCGCTGCCATACAACCATGAGGACCTATGAAGTAAAGAATAAAAAGAGGGAGAGATAGGGGGGCTTACCTGAAAACCTCAATGCCCAAAGCAAACATTCAGGGTCAATGCGCCTACACCTTGTGTAGACAACATACCGTCACAAACAGCTGGCTATCGTGCAAAGATAAGGCGGCATCGGCGAGACAGCTTCCTTGCGGCTTTCACTGCCCCGCGTCATAATCAGCCATTACCCCGCAGATAACTCAGCACCAAACATACTTTAAACAGGCAATCCGATTAGAAGACGGCAGCAGACGCGCCACTGGTGTCGGTTGCGAGCGATGTCCTGTAAAGTCTCGAGCCAAGCACAAGGTGAGTCATGTGGACTCCAGCCCGGAAGGCGAGACGGACCAACGGCACCCAGTTTGGTCGTCAGTGACTTCATTTTCCGTTGCCAAGTCAACTTCTGTCCACCTCGAGCCTTGCGCCATCCTACACCTGGTAGACTGAACAAGGCCTTCCTAGGTAAGCGGTGACCAGGCATGCGTTGCACGTGCCCGAGCCAACGCAACTTATTCAGTGCTATCTGTTGTTCTAGGGTTCTAGCATGATTATCACTACCTAGTACTCGCCTACGCACATCATCGTTGGGGATACTCTGGTGCCATCCGACTGCAGCAATGCTTCGCAGACAACGATGATCAAAGACTTGAAGGCGCCTCAGATCTTCAGACCGAAGGGGCCAAGTCTCACTACCATACAGCAGAACGGCCCTCACTGTGGCCTTGTATACCCGGCCTTTCAGACGGAGGGAAACTCCCTTCTGTCGCCAAAGATGCCGCAGGTTCAAGAAGGTGGCTCTGGCCTTTGCAATGCGTGAGCTGACGTCAGTTTCTATGCGCCCATCATTGCTGGTGCAGCTGCCAAGATAAGTGAAATGATCAACCACCTTGAGTTCCTCGTTAATAAGGGTCAAGAGGGTCATAAAGTGGCTGGTGGTCCTGCAGCAACACTTTGCACATTGAAGGTGCGAAGTGCATACCAAATAATGGGACCACTCTGGACAGGCTATTCAGGGTTGATTGTGCCGCCGCAAAATCGTCGAAAAGCAAGACGATATCGTCCGCATAATCTAGGTCAACTAACCTTTCACCAGGCAGCACTTCAACGCCTACATCGTTGGATTCCGTCAGGGAACACTCCATGATAGAATCCACGACGAAATTGAACAAAAACGGGGAAATCGGACTACCCTGACAAACGCCACTTGTGGTCGGAAAGCTATCCCATAAGATACTGTAGACCCTGACGCGGCCTGTAGTGTTCGAGTATAGAGCACGAAAGATGTTCACATATTTCGTGGGAACACCTTTTCGCGCGAGTAATTCGAACAAAATCGATCGATCGACTGAATCGAACGCACTCTTGAAATCGAGGAACACAGCTGTTGTCCGTCTGCGGTATGCGTGGCGCTGCTCTAGCACCTGCCCTGGACGGAAACCGGCCTGCTCTTCCCTAATCCGAGATTTCTGTTCTGCAGTGAGGCGACGAACGATAACCGAGGCCAATAATTTTGTCACAACTGGCGTTAGGCTAATACCCCTGTGGTTCGCACAGTCTGTGCGACTGCCCTTCTTGTATATTGCCACTATAATCGATTCGCTTCAATTAGCCGGCACATTCTCTTCGTTCCAGATACGTTTGAATAGGGAGGTCAGTGCCCTGCAGAGGACTTCACCTCCATCCTTAAATAGTGCAGATGGGAGGGAATCTGGGCCAGCGGCACGAAAACGATTGAGGACTGTGATCGCGTTTCGGACCTCGGCCTCCGACGGAGGCTCTAAACTAACCGTCCATGGCTCGTAATGCATCACCTGAGTAGGAAGAGGTCCGGGAGCAGGAGGCCAGCTGAACTGATCTTCAAAGTGTTCAGCCCAACGAGCCATACGGCGCTCCTTATTGTGTATCAGCGCACCCGCGCTGTCTCTGATTGTCTCACTGACGCCTGGTTTTCTGGGACCAGTGGTGCGGATTATCTGGAAGAGCTTCCGGTAATTGCCTACTGCTCCTGCCTCCTCCATTTCTTGAGCCCGACTGGTCCACCAGGCTTCCTTGTCAGCACGTAGGCTCCGCTTTAGTTCACGCCTAATAGCCTGTCTGGTCACATTGTGTTCAGAATCAGCCGGGAGGTGTCTTCTAGCTTCCAACAGGTTCACGGACCTCTCGGATATCCAGTGACTGGTGCGGTGACGACTGATAGTGCCACAAGCAGATGCTCCTGCGTCGTGCATGGCGGCCGAGATCCTATTCCACTGAAGTTCAGTGTCATTAGGACAAGACAGCGAGAGTTCGATATGCAGTGCTTCCTGATAGGTTTGCCTGCCCGAGGGCTGGGACAATTTTTCCGTTGCCAATCGGAGGATACGCTTTGTGCGCCTTCCGGTAAAGTTCATGGAGAAACGATAGCGCACCAAGGCATGATCAGAGTCGACACAGGTACTCCGGTACGAGCGGCAATCCAGAATAGAACCAAGCCATCTGTAACTTATGGCAATGTGATCAATTTGGGTCCATCGCTGGTCAGCTACAGGAGGACGCCAAGTGGCAGTTCGGCGCCCACTGTGTCTAAAAGCAGTGCTAGTAAGAAACAACTGGTGCTCCGCACACAGTTGCAGCAGACGCTCGCCGTTGTCAGTCCGTTCGGAGTTAAGTCCATAATTACCACCCAGCTGAGCTTCTGAAGAGTTCAGACGCCCTACTTGTGCGTTCATATCTTTCGCAAGTACTATAATATCTGAACTAGTAGCACTGCATAGTAGGGCGTTCAGTTCGTGATAGAAAGTGTCCTTGACTGCATTGGAACTGCAGTTGGTGGGAGCATAAACGGAAATCACAAACATACAGCGTTTTGTATTACTTCGCGAATTCACCTTAGCTGATGTCGTCAAACGGGCTGCACATAAACGGCTGTTCACCGGAATCCAATCAACCAACGATGACTCATCCTTGGAGCTGAGAATGATACCTACACCAGCTTGACCCGTGAGTGCCGCATCGGCGTCTCCGGATGCGTGCAACAAATACGAGAGGATAAGCCGGGTGCAGTCAATTCAATAACCCCGTTAGGGTCATTGATCCTAGTTTCGGACACGCAACACACCTGACTGCGAAGTATGGATTGTAATGCCTAAGTACAAAGGTGGGGACCGGCACGATTCTGCAAACTATCGACCGATATGCCTGACTTCTGTGATCTGTGTATTACAGGCGGCTTCGGGGCGACTTGGTCCTCACATATCGTATACTGATGTCTCAGATTGGTCCTGATTTGACTGGACTATTTCGCCCAACTCGAGCGCCAACCCTTCGTGTCCACCCATCAAAGTTGCACAAACCCCGATCTGACCGGGTTTGGTCAGCTTTTCGGTTATCGCGTAGGGTCATAGTTCATTGGAACTCACTGCCTGCAGACGTCGTGATGGCACCGACGATGAAAGAGTTCGAGCATCGACTTGACGCTCTCGGTCTGCAGTTTGAAGTCTTCCCCTTCATGTCTTAAACTTTTGTTCGTCTACTACGGCTTACGCTTCTTTAACTCACTTTAACTTACATCTTACTATTGCGTAGGAAATTCCATAAGCTTGTCTTCTCTGTTTCCTTTCCTTTACTGACACTACTGTTTTTTATTCTTCACGTGGCCGTCACAGCGAGGACTGCTAGTGCAGGGCACGTGGGCATTGTTTGGTTGACCATGTGAATCGTGTGTGTTGATTTGGTTCTCCTTTGGCACATCAATGCACCGGTTTCCCTGTTGGATCAACGACGTTTTTGAAGGTGGAGATGATTATTCTTTCATGGATAGCAGCGTGATATTCCGTAACGCAGTGAAATCCACTGCCGCACTTCCTGTCAAACGTATGTTGGACGACCCACAGTGGTTTAAGATGTGCGTAACGAACCTTCTTCCGCCTGGGTTTCCCGGTGTTACTGTCAGGAAACTGACTAGATTTGGTAACGTCCCAGTTAACGCCCCAAACTCTCGACGCGCTTACTTCGTGTAGTCCTATCCACCCCGGATGAACACAATTCGCTGTTACGGTTTGCTTTCAAACTGTAAGGTACTAATGTTGGCGTTCAGCCAGACCTTCCACTAGCGAATAGGCTGAAGCTAAAAGAGGCTATCATGCACCTCAAAACTAGGCGACCGGCGGGTGAACAATGTCTCCGGTTGGTGGGTTTTCGGGTGATCAACCGGTGGCCTTTTTCCTCCATACCAGTGCCATTCCTGGTAGCGCACGACCAAGGGCTGGACATTAGAGTACCTTCAGATAGTGCTAAGCAATGTGCGCAGTCAAAGGAATAACATGTGCGAGATAGGTTTTCCTGTAGGTAGGTCTCATCCCGATATACTCGCATTCACTGAAACTTGGCTGTCTCAGTACATCATCACCAACAGCAGTACATCAGCCATTTGAACTGATGCTTTGCTGTCATATAACCATGTGGACCTATGAAATAAACAATAAGAAGAGGGAGAGAAGGGGGACTTACCTGAAAACCTTACTGCCCTAAGCAAACATTCAGCGTCTAGGCGCCTACACCTTGTGTAGACAACATACCGTCACAAACAGCTGGCTATCGTGCAAAGATAAGGCGGCATCGGCGAGACAGCTTCCTTGCGGCTTTCACTGCCCCGCATCATAATCAGCCATTACCCCGCAGATAACTCAGCACCAAACCCACTTTAAACAGGCAATCCGATTAGGAGACGGCAGCAGACGCGCCACTGGTGTCGGTTGCGAGCGATGTTCTGTAAAGTCTCGAGCCAAGCACAAGGCGAGTTACGTGGTATATGTAATCTCAACAGTCTAGTTACTAGACATAGAGCCAAGAAAGCCATGGAAATCAGTGGATAAGAGACAGTCATTGCGTCATAATCGTCGTGGCATGCTAGCTGAAGGTGGGCAACACACTTCAGCTAATATGCCGCCAGAAAATGGAATATTTTGACAAAAATACGGAACAAATCATTTTTAGTTTGTTTGTCAAATGCCGATTTTTCTCTTTTTTTGTCATTTTCAATGTTTGTAGAATTAAACATGTGAATCAATACAACACTGTACACAATTGTTCCACTGATTCCGGTTGCGGGCCATGTCTTCAAGAGTCCTAAGCCATTGACACTCCACATCTTTGGGTCCCCATCCTGGAAGACGTACGGGTCCAACAGCGGCTAGACAAGACGTCAGCGATTTCATGTGCTGCCGCCAAGTGGAAGGCTGACCACGACGCAGTCGCTTCTAGCCAGGTCCTTGACGAGCGAATAGAGCGCGACGCGGTAGACGCTCAGGTGCCATGCGTAGGACATGACCGAGCCATCTTAACTGGCGCAACAAAACCAGTTTGTTGAAGGAAATACTTGCATTCCCCAAGACGCGACGTCGAACGTCATTACTGGTAACTCGATGTTGCCACCGAACACGAGCGATCCTCCTTAAGCAACCGTTATCGAACGCAGAAAGACGACGCATGTCTTCCACGCGAATCGGCCAGGACTCGCTCCCATACAACAATACTGAGCGAACTGATGCGCTGTAAACTCGGCCCTTTAGTGAGAATGAGACGACGCCACAAATGCCTCAGATTGACTAATGCTGATCGATCATTAGCGATACGAAGTGAAACTTCTTTGTTGATAGTGCCGTCAGCGGAAACGCAGCTCCTAAGGTAGACGAAACTATCTACCTGTTCAAGTTGTGCACCTTGAAGAGCGAGCACGGGAGCAGGTGAAAGCCAATCCTTGAGCAGTACTTTACACTTCGATGGGGCGAAGCTCATGCCCTACCTAGATGCTTCAACCGCCAAACGATCCAGAATGAGTTGCATACCCTGAGGATCGTCACCAAGTAGGGCGATATCATCAGCATGATCTAAGTCAGTCACGCACTCACCCGGTAGAAGCTCTAGGCCAAAATGTTGGAAACCTTCTAGGGCATTCGACAGAACGTCTTCGATTGCGAAGTTGAAGAGGAATGGGAACATAGGGCAGCCCTGTCGCACACCGCTATTGACAGCGAATTGCGAGGAAAGGTTGCCATAGACCCTCACTCTGCCGGATGTGTGAAGGTAAAGTGCTCGTAAGATGGCGGTATATTTCTCTGGCACCCCGTTCTTTAGTAAGCAACGCCTTAAAGCAGGTCGATCAACGGAGGCAAAAGCGGCACGTATGTCTAGGAATGCAACGATAGTGGGCCTGTGATAAATGTGGCGATGTTCGAGAAGCCGGCGGAGCGTGAAGATTTGATCCACGCATCCGCGGCCAGGACGGAAACCAGCTTGTTCTTCACGGTAGTATGATTCACGTACTGGGGATAGTCTACGAAGTAGAATGGATGCCAACAGCTTAGAGGCAACCGAAATAAGACTAATCCCGCGATGATTTGCACATGAAGTGCGAGCGCCTTTCTTGAAAATTGGGACAATAACTGAATCGCCCCAAGAGGAAGGCACTTTCTCTTCATGCCAAATTTTTGCGAACAGCGCGGTTAGCTGGTTAATGACTGCCACGCCGCCATACTTGAATAGCTCCGGAGGAAGTCCGTCTAAGCCGGCAGCCTTGAAGCGCTTCAAGCGTCGAATCTCGAGGCAGACTTCTGCTTCGCTGGGTGGATTCAATGGGACGAGCCAAGGTGGACAGCAAGGTGTACTGCATGTACTGATGGATGGTGGAGGTTAGTTGAACTGCGAGTGAAAGTGCTCGGCCCAGCGGTCTATATGCCTCTGTTAGTTGGTGATCGGAGACTCATCCACCTCACAAATGACCTCACTGACACCAGGCTTCCTGTGGCCAGTGGACCGAATGAGTTGGAAAAGCCTGCGAGTGTTACCGGAGAGGGCAGCAGTCTCCACCTCTAAAGCACGCTCAGACTATCATGTCTCGCGATCCTTGCGTAGGCTTTGCTTAAGCAGCCGGTTGGTAGAACGGCGCCGCTCGTTGCAATCTGATTCCGCGGAGATATCTTTGCGGCGTTCGAAGAGCTCCAGAGAACGAGCAGAGATCCAAGACTTCAAAGGGCGTCGAGTTAGACCGCAGCATGACTGTCCGGAAATGGTCAGCACTTTCCGTATACAAGTCCAGTGTTGTTACACTTCTTGCGGTGGATTGCAACTGAGTGCATATGCCAGTGAAGACTGATAGCTCTCCTGGACAGAGGAATCAGTTAATCTGTTTACATCAATCTTGCGGGGCTTCGTGTTTCGGGATCCTCCAAAACACATACAGATTTTCGCGCAGACCAGAGCGTGATCTGAATCAACGAAAGTGGACCAAAAGGACCTGCAGTCCAGTACGCTGACGCGCCATCTGAAGCTAATCGCAATGTGATTAATTTGAGACCAAGGTTGTGTTGGCGAAGGGGGACGCCAAGTTGCGGAACGCTTCTTCGTACGCCTGAAGCTAGTGCTCGAAAGAAACGGACGGTTGTCCTCGCACAATATGAGTAGTCTCTCTCCGTTATCAGAGCGGTTCTCATTGAGGGCGTGATGACCACCAAGGTGGCGTTCGTATGGTAAGAGGCGGCCAAGCCGTGCATTAAAATCCCCAGCAAGGATAACGACATCCGTCCTTTTAGCATTAGTCAAGAGCTGTTGTAGATCTCGGTAGAAATCGTCCTTGACCGAGTCGCCACTGCAGTCGGTTGGAGCGTACACAGAGATCACAAACAAGTTGCGTCTCTCTTCGCGTTGCCTGTTGATTCTACATGAACCCCGAAGCCGAGCTGCACATAGTCGGCTGTTAATCGGGAACCAGTCCAGTAGTGCCGCCTCGGCCTTGCCACTCAGTGCTATACCTACACCAGCCAAACCCGCTGGGGCTGCTTCTGGATCTCCAGAAAGACGCAAGTGATATCTGGCTTCGTGATCAGTGGGGGATGTCAATGTAAGCACAGTGCTGGGATCTTGCAATCGGGTTTCTGAAAGGCAGCAGATATCAATGTCTAGGGAATCTAGGGTGCGTGCTAGACCGGCTTGCTGTCCAATCTGCATGAGTGTCCGGACGTTGAAGCACGCCAGACGGAACGAGGATCGGGGACGAAGGAGAGCCATAGGTTGAATTCCTTGATCTGCGGAGCAACCGGAATCGCAGCCAGATTGTTGAACAGATGAATCGGGTAACCGAAAGTGAGGATTGTTAGCGAACAAACAATTGGCGTGTGATGAAGTAGCGTGAAAGTGAGTAGCAGGAACAGTAGCTGATGAGCGCGTCGTAGTGAAGTCCATGGTTTGTGAGAGGGCGTGATACTACCCGGTTGCCCAAGCCGAAGTAGAGAGTTGACTTAGGGGACTCCACCCCGAGCCTTTGGCTAAATAACCTACCCGCAAGGCAGCGGGGCGAATTTAGGGAATCGCGCCCATTGGGAGGTGTTGACTGAATGATCAGCTCATGCGCCTTTGTTTGGTAGATTACCAAACAGGGGCCCAATACTCCCCATGAAGTCAGCACAATTGCTGGAATACAATGCCCCACGGAGTTGGAACATTGTCGCCGAACACTTTGCTGGAACGGGGTACACCCGAACCACCCAGCTGGCACCACGGGGAGGTAGTTCGGCAAGCCATCCAAGCCAGCCAGTCACGTGGACTCCAGCCCGGAAGGCGAGACGGACCAACGGCACCCAGTTTGGTCGTCAGTGACTTCATTTCCCGTTGCCAAGTCAACTTCTGTCCACCTCGAGCCTTGCGCCACCTTATACCTGGCAGACTAAACAAAGCCCTCCTAGGTAAGCGGTGACCAGGCATACATAGCACGTGCTTGAGCCAGTGCTATCTCTTGTTCTAGGGAGCTAGCATGATTATCACCACCTAGTGCTCGCCTACACACATCATCGTTGCGGACATGCTGATGCCATCTGACACCAGATATGCTTCACAGACAACGATGATCAAAGACTTGAAGGCGCCTCAGATCTTCAGACCGAAGGGGCCAAGTCTCACTACTTTAGAGCAGAATGGCCCTCACTGTGGCCTTGCTTACCTGGCCTTTCAGAAGAAGGGAAACTCCCTTCTGTCGCCAAAGATGCCGCAGGTTCAAGAAGGTGGCTCTGGTCTTTGCAAAGCGTGAGCTGACGTCAGTTTCTATGCGCCCATCATTGCTGGTGCAACTGCCAAGATAAGTGAAATGATCGACCACCTTGAGTTCCTCGTTAATAAAGGTCAAGAGGGTCATAAAGTGGCTGGTGGTCCTGCAGCAACGCTTTACACTTTGAAGGTGCGAAGTGCATACCAAATAATGGGACCGCTCTGGATAGGATATTCAGAGTTGTTTTCGCTGCCACAAAATCGTTGAAAAGCAAGACGATATCATCCGCATAATCTAAGTCAACTAACCTTTCACCAGGCAGCACTTCAACGCCTACATCGTTGGATTCCGTCAGGGAACACTCCATGATAGAATCCACGACGAAATTGAACAAAAACGGGGAAATCGGACTACCCTGACAAACGCCACTTGTGGTCGGAAATCTATCCCATAAGATACTGTAGACCCTGACGGGCTTCTCAGTCCAGTGCCATAACCCGCTGCCTTGCGGTAAGGTTTTTTGAACCAAAGGCTTTGGTTGAGAACCCTAATCGTTCTCCTGTCTAGGCCTGGGCAACCTGACAGTATTCTGCCCACGCAACACAATGAAGCTTCCCTACAACAATTTCTTGATGCTCTGGCCGTCGCAGAGGATAATCAACGGCGCCCTATCTGCTGCATCGAGCAGGGTAGAAAGGGTTATGGATGCTACTGCTCAGGCCTTCCCGTCTTCTTATACCCCTTCTTGCGCTTCTTCATCCTTATCGTCCCGCTCCAACTTTACTTATATCCCCCCCATTTTCAATCCCCCAATCCTTGGCCCTCCCCCAGCTTTCTTCAGTAGTCGCTTGTCTTCTAATTTCAAATCACACACAATTCCAGTTCTTCGCTCCAATCCAGTTGACAAGTCCATGTTCAAGCAAGCGGACAACGTCAGTTCATCCGTTTCCCTTTGGAGTCCTCGCGTCTCGCTAAGACTGGCATGCTTCAACGTGCGCACTTTGCTGCAGATTGGCCAACAGGCAGCACTTGCCCGCACACTAGAGACCCTATCGATCGATATTTGCTGTTTCTCAGATAGCCGCCTGCAAGATTCGAGCTCCGTACTTACCTTGAGATCCCCCACATGCGACACTGGCGACACATTCTCATTGCGCCTGTCTGGCGATGATGCAGCTTCAAATGCCAGTCAAGCTGGCGTCGGCATTATTTTGAGTCCCCGGGCTGAAGCTTCCCTGATTGATTGGATCCCAGTAAACAGTAGGATGTGTGCCGTTAGATTAGCTGGTTCCTTCCATGCTAGCCTTAGGAAGGACCGTGAAACCTGGTGGCCACATCGTGCCTCTGAGATGGAAACAGCCGCTGCCGTGGGTAATCATCGTAAGTTATTCCGTCTGATACGGGAAACAGGCAGCAGGAGACCTGGTGTTAGCGAGACCATACGCGACGAGAGTGGGCAGCCGATCCACAGTTTGTCAAAACGCTTGGAGCGTTGGGCCGAACAATTTGCAAGGCAATTTAACAAACCTGAGTTATCGCTTTCTTCTTCGGGCATTGAGCGCGCTTCTCCTTGGGCCGTCTCCTCGGTTCCGCCCTCACGCGCAGAGGTCAAAAGTGAGATCCGGCTATTGAAATTGCATAAAACCTCAGGAGCGGATAGAATTCTCCCAGCCCTCTTCAAATTCGGGGACCTGCTCTAGTAGATGATCTACACGAGTTGCTAGTAAGACTTTGGGAGCAGGAGACAGTCCCGACAGACTGGAACCGCCCCGTCATTGTCACAATTTTAAAGGGAGGCTCTCGTTTGGAATGCGGTTTTCATAGAGGGATCAGTCTGATTTCGATTGCCTCTAAATTGCTTGCCTCTGTCATTCTCCACAGACTGACTGGCACTCGTGAAAGCCAGATTCGTGAAGAGCAAGCCGGATTTCGTCGAGGTCGGGGCTGCATCGACCACATCTTCACATTGCGTCAAGTGTTGGAGCACCGCCATGTTTATGGCGACCCACCGTTGTCGTGTTTCTTGACATAAAAGGTGCCTTCGATTCGGTCGATCGATGTGCCCCTTGGGACTGTCTGCTGAGGAAAGGTGTGCCTGATAAATATGTAAACATTATCAAAGCGCTGTACGCGCATAGTTCGGGCAGGGTGAGGTTTATGGCAAACTCTCGCCACCCTTCAGTATCACCAGCGGCGTGAGACAAGGATGCCCGCTGTCACCTTTCCTCTTCAACTTCGCTATTGATGAAGTCATAGAAACAGCGTTCGCTGGACACGACCTAGATGGTGTGGAGCTACTTCCTGGTGAGCGACTTCTTGACTTGGAGTATGCGGACGATATTGCCCTAATCTGTGACAGCCTCCAAACATGCCAAAGAGCACTGGACCGATTAGCACTGGCTGTCAATCGTTTTGGGCTATGCTTTGCTCCACCGAAATACAAAGTTCTTCTCCAAGGTTGGCAGGCCCCCACTCCTGCGCTAACGCTTGGTGGTGGGCAGCTGGATGTCGTTCAGGAATTCAAGTACCTGGGCAGCTATATTGGCGCCCGTGTGATCGATTATGAGTTTACGGACCGTATGGCACAAGCTCGAGGTACGTTTGCAAATAACGCCACCTGTGGCGCAGACGCGACATTACTCTCGCCCTGAAGGGCAGAGTTTATAACGAAGCCGTCCGTTCAACTCTCTTATACGGTTGTGAAACCTGGCCCATCAGGTCGACAGACATAAAGAGGCTCGTCACATTCGATCATCGCTGCCTTCGCAGCTTAGCTCATGTCTGGTGGGAGCACCGCGTGAGCAATGGATATATCCCGCGTCGCGTATTTGGTGCAGGAAGAGCGAGTGAACCGCTCAGCACCATTATATCACGCACCAGGCTCCGATGGCTGGGCCACGTGTTGCGCATGCAGCACACCGACTCCCGCGACGTGCATTGTTTGCGCGTTGTGGGTGCGGTTGGAAGAGGAGGAGGGGAGGCCAAGTGATGACTTGGTCGAGAGAAATGAAAACCCTCACTTCGAAGTTGGCGTCGGTTGGTGCATCCCGACTGCCTGGCTGGGGTCCTAAGGACGGTGAACACGTTTGGTTGGACACACTTGCTGATATGGCTAGGAGCCGGCACCAATGGCGTTTGTGTTGTGATTTCCTTTGCCCATCCCCCTCCTGTTTAGCATCCTCCTCCAATCACGATCTCACCTGTTAGGCATAATATGATTCTCTTTTTACGGCAGCCAGCTGTTAGCTCTCCGGAACGATGTCCATCCGTTACTGGGGACTCAGCGGGCGTGCCACTGTTTTCCTCTTCTTGTCTTTTGTATTGCGGCACAATAGCTGATGTGTTTTCCACCTCCAGCTAACGTGTAATGATGATGATGATGATGTTCGAGTATAGAGCACGAAGGATGTTCACGTATTTCGGGGAACATCTTTCCGCGGAAGTATTTCGAACAGAATCGATCGATCGACTGAATCGAACGCACTCTTGAAATCGAGGAACACAGCTGTTGTCGGTCTGCGGTATGCGTGGCGCTGTCCTAGCGCTTGCCGCAAAGTGAATATATGGTCTATACAGCCATGCCCTGGGCGGAAACCGGCCTGCTTTTCTCTAATCCGAGATTCCCGTTCTGCAGTGAGGCGACGAACGATAATCGAGGCCAATAATTTTATCACAACTGGCGTTAGGCTAATACCCCTGTGGTTCGCACAGTCTGTGCGACTGCCCTTCTTGTATATTGCCACTATAATCGATTCGCTCCAGTTAGCCGGCATATTCTCTTCGTTCCAGATACGTTTGAATAGGGAGGTCAGTGCCCTGCAGAGGACTTCACCTCCATCCTTAAATAGTGCAGGTGGTAGGGAATCTGGGCCAGCGGCACGAAAACAATTGAGGGCTGTGATCGCGTTTCGGCTCTCGGCCTCTGACGGAGGCTCAGGACATCGCGCACGGTGAAGTACATCTGTCTTTCTGCGCACCATTTAGATGTGTTCCCATTGTTTTCCCACAAGCCAGAGGCGTTGCGCTTTACGTTATGTGGGGACTTGACGTTCCAGTCAGCAGGTAAAACTATCGATGCTCTGTCGGAGTGATTAGCACTTTATCGGCTCAACTTCCAGTCGTAATTGTCTATAGAAGCCCTGGATTTGCGTCCAAAGTGCTGCTTGACTTTATTCGCTGCCAATCCGCAAACAGGTGTTTTATACTGGGGATCTTCAGTCTACCGGAAGTTTGATGGGCAGATCTTTGTTGCAACTCGGCGGATGTACTTTTGATGCAGATCTTCTTAAGCTTACGCAACAAGTACCGTTGCATGAGTTCTTGAACCTCCCCACTAGGTACATGGACACCCAAGTACCGTCTATTTTGGATGTCGTTTTTGCCAAGTCACTAGACTTCATAGGTGACATCACTTACAGCTCTTCCTTAGGTGTCAGTGATCATGTCTTTTTATCATTCAGTTGTGCTCTGACCAGACGTCACCTTAGCATCGCTGAGCCATATCCAAACCTGTGGCGTGCTAACTATCAGGCAGTGCGCATCAAGGCTTCTGTGTTGCGTTGCGAAATCTCGGTTGCCGATACGGTTCAGGCGGCCTGGGATAAATATAACTCTTTTCTCACGGAAGTGTCTACTCCCTTCATCCCGCTTGCGAGAAGAAAAGAGACGAGCACAGCCCCATGGATAGATACCACTGGAAAGTACCTGCTTCAGAAGCATTCTAGTTGCTGGAGGACCTACCGTGCGGCCCCATCAACCAGCACCTATGGTAGGTACCGCGAGGCTAGAAATAAATGTAAACACTTGAGGAAAGCTCGGCTGTTGTAGGAAAAGGAATTGGCTGATGGAACTTCGGAAAATCCGAAGTTCTTCGCTTATGGTTAGAAACGCTGTGGTTCAACTTCGGTAATCCCAACTTTGATGCGGGCCGATGGAACTAGTGCGTATGTGGACTCGGACAAGGCTCGTGTACTTGGTGAGCAGTATGCAGGGGCTTTTGTACGTCAAACCGCGTTGACTAGCGTTGGCCTTGTCCCCAGAATACCTGAGGGTTCTTATTTAACTGAATTTACTGTGGTGGAAACGAAAGTCCTTAGGCTGCTGCAAGAATTGAACCCTTCTAAAGCAGCTGGACTTGACTCAATTCATCCGAAGCTTCCGCATGAATTGGCGCTAGAACTAAGTGGACCGCTGACAATGATGTTTCAGAAGTCACTTGGCAACTGTACATTACCTGGATGGAAGGAGGCTGTCATCTGTCCTATCTTCAAAACGGGCTACAGGAGTCTGTCAGCCAATTATAGGCCAGTCAGTCTGATTAGTATCGTGGTCAAACTGCTTGAAAAGCTGGTGAGCGATTCGTTGGAAGGTCACATGAGTAGATTTAATCTACCCGGAAGGGGTTTTCGTGTCTGACGAATTTGTTGCTTGCTCGTGAAGCTTGGGCCGAGGCAGTGGACAGTGGCCACGTCGCAGCGAGACTGGACCTTAACGTGGTGCGACGGTTTGCGTACCTCATTGACCCATTGAGCTATACTGGGTGATGCCTCCGGGCACCTTGAGAGCTACTCCTACCAGGTTGGTCAATGGTGAGAGGTCAGACAAACTCAGTCTCCTGGTCCTCCAGGTTGGGGGTTTGAAATGAGATGGCGTCCACTTCCGTAAAACTGCATCATTGCCACCTCCCCGCTGCCTTGCGGACAGGCTTTTGAGCCAAAGGCTTTGGATGAGGACCCTAATCGTCCTTCTGTCTAGGTTTGGGCGCCATGGCAGTATCTCAGCCCACAAACAACCATGACATTTCCTTCAAACATAAACTTCATCCTGCATCGGCCGTCGCGCAGATTATCAAGGGTCGTCTTATCTGCTGCATACAGCAGGGCGGATAAGCGAAAGCATGCTACAGCTGGCGCCTCCCTTCTTTTCCTCATTTTTCTCTTTCTTCCATCCCGACCCCCATTACTAACCTACTTTTTATAATTCCCAGCTTAATTGACAGCAACCGAAATGCCACTGGAGTAGAACCATCTGCAGCCACCATCCCACAGCACCTATCGGACGCCTATCGGCAAAGGTCTCTTATAAGGCCATGCTATCCCGTTTCCATGGCGACATTCAACGTTCGCACTCTAAGACAAATAGGTCAACAGGCTGCACTCGCACGCACCTTGGACACACTGGGTTTTGATGTCTGTTGTGTGTCCGAAACTAGGATCAATGACCCTAACGGGGTTATTGAATTAACTGCACCTGGCTTATCCTCTCGTTGGTGGTTGCACGCATCCGGAGACCCCGATGCAGCACTCATGGGACAAGCTGGTGTAGGTATAATTCTAAGCTCCAAGGCTGAGTCATCGTTGGTTGATTGGATTCCGGTGAACAGCCGTTTATGTGCAGCTCGTTTGACGGCATCATTTAAGGTTGATTCACGAAGTAATACAAAACTCTGTTTGTTTGTGATTTCCGCTTATGCTCCCACCGACTGCAGTTCAGGTGTTGTCAAGGACACATTCTATCACGAACTGAATGCGCTATTACGCAGTGCTACTAGTTCAGATATTATAGTACTTGCGAGGGATATGAACGCACAAGTAGGGCGTCTGAGCTCTTCAGAAGCTTAGCTGGGTGGTAATTGTGGACTTAACTCCGAATGGACTGACAACGGTGAGCGTCTGCTGCAGCTGTGTGCGGAGCACCAGTTGTTTCTTACTAGCACTGCTTTTAGACACAGTGGGCGCCGAACTGCCACTTGGCGTCCTCCTGTAGCTGACCAGCGATGGACCCAAATTGATCGCATTGCCATAATTTACAGATGGCTTGCTTCCATCATGGATTGCCGCTCGTACCGGAGTACCTGTGTCGACTCTGATCATGCCTTGGTGCGCTGTCATTTCTCCATGAACTTTACCGGAAGGCGCACAAAGCGTATCCTCCGATTGGCAACTGAGAAATTGTCCCAGCTCTCGGTCAGGCAAGCCTATCAAGACGCACTGCATACTGAACTTCCGCAATCTTGTCCTAATGACACTGAACTTCAGTGGAATAGGATCTCGGCCGCCATGCACGACGCAGGAGCATCTGCTTGTGGCACTATCAGTCGTCACCGCACCAGTCACTGGATATCCGAGAGGTCCGTGAACCTGTTGGAAGCTAGAAGACACCTCGCGGCTGATTCTGAACACAATGTGACCAGACAGGCTATTAGGCGTGAACTAAAGCGGAGCCTACGTGCTGACAGGGAAGCCTGGTGGACTAGTCGGGCTCAAGAAATGGAGGAGGCAGGAGCAGTAGGCAATTACCGGAAGCTCTTCCAGATAATCCGCACCACTGGTCCCAGAAAACCAGGCGTCAGTGAAACAATCAGAGACAGCGCGGGTGCGCTGATACACAATAAGGAGCGCCGTATGGCTCGTTGGGCTGAACACTTTGAAGATCAGTTCAGCTGGCCTCCTGCTGCTGGACCTCTTCCTACTCAGGTGATGCATTACGAGCCATGGACGGTTAGTGTAGAGCCTCCGTCGGAGGCCGAGGTCCGAAACGCGATCACAGTCCTCAATCGTTTTCGTGCCGCTGGCCCAGATTCCCTCCCACCTGCACTATTTAAGGATGGAGGTGAGGCCCTCTGCAAACACTGATCTCCTTATTCGAATGTGCCTGGAAAGAAGAGAGCGTCCCGACTAATTAGAGCGAATCGATTATAGTGGCAATATACAAGAAGGGCAGTCGCACAGACTGTGCGAACCACAGGGGTATTAGCCTAACGCCAGTTGTGACAAAATTACTGGCCTCGATTATCGTTCGTCGCCTCACTGCAGAACAGGAATCTCGGATTAGGGAAGAGCAGGCCGGTTTCCGCCCAGGGCATGGCTGTATAGACCATATATTCACTTTGCGGCAGGTGCTAGGACAGCGCCACGCATACCGCAGACCGACAGTAGCTGTGTTCCTCGACTTCAAGAGTGCGTTCGATTCAGTCGATCGATCGATTTTGTTCGAAATACTTGCGCGGAAAGGTGTTCCCACGAAATATGTGAACATCCTTCGTGCTCTATACTCGAACACTACAGGCCGCGTCAGGGTCTACAGTATCTTATGGGATAGCTTTCCGACCACAAGTGGCGTTTGTCAGGGTAGTCCGATTTCCCCGTTTTTGTTCAATTTCGTCGTGGATTCTATCATGGAGTGTTCCCTGACGGAATCCAACGATATAGGCGTTGAAGTGCTGCCTGGTGAAAGGTTAATTGATCCAGATTATGCGGACGATGTCGTCTTGCTTTTCTACGATGTTGGGGCAGCCCAATCAACCCTGAATAGCCTGTCCAGAGTGGTCCCATTATTTGGTGTGCACTTCGCACCTTCAATGTGCAAAGTGTTGCTGCAGGACCACCAGCCACTTTATGACCCCATGACCCTTATTAACGAGGAACTCGAGGTGGTTGATCATTTCACTTATCTTGGCAGCTGCACCAGCAATGATGGGCGCATAGAAACTGACGTCAGCTCACGCATTGCAAAAGCCAGAGCCACCTTCTTGAACCTGCGGCATCTTTGGCGACAGAAGGGAGTTTCCCTCCGTCTGAAAGGCCGGGTATGCAAGGCCACAGTGAGGGCCGTTCTGCTGTATGGTAGTGAGACTTGGCCCCTTCGGTCTGAAGATCTGAGGCGCCTTCAAGTCTTTGATCATCGTTGTCTGCGAAGCATATCTGGTGGCGGATGGCACCAGCGTCACACGCAGCCTTTGTGATACTGGAATTATTCATACATGTTTTGCGACCGTAGTAGGATACGCACTTGCGACCACTGCCTGATGCAGATGTGTCTTGGCTGGTTTGCACCAATTTGACCAGGGGTTGCCTGGCTTGAAGCGGGCAGTAGCAAACCATTGAACACCTGAAGGTGCCCTCCCACCGTCAAAGACAATGCGTGGCGCTCGTGCTCTAAGCCAATCGAGCTGTGAGCTTATAACCCGTAGACCTGTTGTCTCCCATCGCTAGGTTTTACGGAAAGAGGGCCATCGACCACTTTCTAACCTCCGAAGAGGATGGACTGGAATACTGGCAGGGCGTCCACACCTGACAGGAGAACGACTCGGGTCCTCAGGCAAAGCCTTCGATTAAATATATACCCGAAACGCAGTAGGTCTAGCACATGGTCAGTTCACCGATTCATGCGGATTGGTCTCCTGGATCTTAGTAGGGAGAAGGGCGTAACCCAACTTCCATTCAACGGTCGCCACGAGAAGGCGTCCAGGACATGAGCCCACGGCACAACAATAGCAGCTGTGGGTAGACCATCTGTCAAGATTTAGCCACCTCCGGCCTCAGCGCACCATATATATATGTATATATATATATATATATATATACATATATACATATATACATATATATATATATATGATTGGCGGCATCCGGTTTCGGATTTGCCTGTCACTGTGGTCAACCACAGGACGCCTGCGCCTACAGAGGGACCATAGATTGCTTGCGCTGCACCACCCACAGCTCCATCCACACACCCCATATCCAATGTAAACCCGAAGGAATAAGACCGGGAGGCATGCGGATGGGAGCCACGTTTCATCAACGGAGCCGGCCCACACTCCTTCACAAACAAAAGCATGCTGTATTTAGGGAATCAAGTGCACACAAGGCGGTGGCTGGACCGTAGTCCGCTCCACACTCAGTGCATGGAATCACTCTTCGAGCCTAGCACGACCACAAGCACCGTGCACCCCTTCCCCTCCAGCAACGACCAACTGTCTCCTGGAGCCATTATGGACGAGTTGGTGGGTAATAGACAGGTAGGCACGTTGTCAACATACACATCAAGCGCAGCCACACCTGGGATGTCAAGCAACAGCTAATCATTCGAAATGCCGATATCGATTAAAGTAAACGCGTATGACGACATAAATACTCGCTAAATGAGCATATAGAAGAAATTGGTTATAAGTGAATCCGTGATAAGTACCAAATGTTCGAAAGTTATTTAAAAAATACCACACGCTAAAATTACGCAAGTTTACCACAATTCCCGTGAGCGACGTGTGCAAGTAAGGAGAAGATTATCAAGTACGCAGAACAAACCAAATAACATGTAATGTATTTTATCCACATTGAAAAGACCTAGTTTAAATGTAAGTTGGTTTAGCCCAACTGCGGTGGAGAAGCATCATGAATGCGACATCATCCTTAGCAAGGGGAATGTAGGGCATATATATATATATATATATATATATATATATATATATATATATATATATATATATATATATATATATATATATTCTGACAGCAACTGGAAACTTACGATACGACAGAGAGTACAACCCCAGTCTCTTCCATCGGTCTTCGTACGACTTACCAGGTAAACTGGGATGAGTCTGATAGGTATATGTTGGACAAGTCCCAGTCTCTGTAGCTCGTCAGGAGTGAGCGGACAACGAACTGGTGACTCGAACTTGAGCAAGGCTCGTACGATGGGAGAAGAGACGAGTGACAGACTTTCGGATCTGGTGCAGGTGCGTTTGAGTGCCCGTAGCATGCGCAATACGTTTCGATATATCCTGTTCGTGTTGTCAACGGAGTTAAATTTGCAGCGTTACAGTACGCCGAGATATTTCACGGAAGATGCGGGATGCAACGGATGGCCGGCGAGGGTGTAAATACGCCCATCACCACGATTCCGAATGCTTATACATTAAGAGTTGGCCGGGTTGATTGGCAGATCTAGATCTGCACGCCATATGCGCAGACGGTCGAGGTCGTGCTGAGGTAAATCGCAATCTTTGAAGGCATGAATTATTCTTCATACCTTCAGGTCGTCCGCAAACTGAGGTACTTCTTTGATATGGGTCAGGAACAAAACGGGACCCATTATTGTGTCTTAGGGTACGCCACTAATAGAAGGAAACCAGTCAGCTAGAAGGTTATCCCACCTGTACTGCCCACTTTCGCCCAGTAATAGTCACTGATCCACTGGTGCAGTGAGCTATCAACACCGCAGTTCATGATCCGACTGTCTTCGTTCAGGTTGTAGAACGCTATACTGAAATCAATGTTGAGCACGCCGACTGTGTTCCCCCGGTTCAGCGTTTACAACCATTCACGATACATCACTAGCAAGTTGGTGGTGCTTGAGCGGCCACTCAAGATAGTATTCTGTGCTGACGTCAGGTCTTTCAACTCCAACAGCTGCAGCCGACCTTGTTTCATGATCACCTCGAGTATCTTGGCTAAGAAGGAGATCAGACAAATCGACCGGTAATTGTCCACTTTAACTAGATCACTGTCTTTCAGAAATGGTTTCATTATAAAGCATATCCAATCATTAGAAAAGGAACCTTTGGACAGCGATCTGTTGAACAGTTCAGTCACGGACGATGAGACGACAGCGGCTTGAAAATCAGCGAGTGGAGCTCGTCAAGACAGACAGGCTTCGTACCGTCAAGACTGGCAAGTAGATTGCGTAAATCTTATACACTGGAATCCACGCTGTCGAGTTCGGTTGTGGTTGCACCCGTCCAAATCGGTACAGGTGCATGGACATTTGCTAATACGGAACCGAAGTGCGAAGCCAATGCGAATGCACGCTCAGTGCTTCAATTAGATGCTGAACCCTCTAACACCGCTAGATCACCTGCACGCGCTGCAGTTACAAGTTGCTCCTCGAACTACATAAGGCGTGTGTGCTTTCGCACTATATATATATATATATATATATATATATATATATATATATATAGGACTCCGGTTTGCTTGCTAACTGGAACTCCTTCGGACGGTGTCGGTATGGCCAGTCTATGGCGTGAGTGGAGGTTATTTAGTAAATAAATGAATTCACTGACTGTCAACTCTGTCTCAAGAAAATTCTCTATGGCTTATCGCGATATTACATCATTATCGGGTTGCGAGCATCTGTCACACGCCATTGCGACTAGCAGTATACTTCAGAACAAGAGATCTAAAAGTATTCAGCTGAATGGAACATACAATCAAAACCTTGCAAGTGGGGCTGTTCCTTTCCTTTGGGTGTGTCATATAACTATAGACGAACATGAATGCAATTAACTGTTCGGCAGGTACAAATTCTGCTTCGTGTGGAACTGTGGTTTGAGGAATTATATTTTATAGTACACGCGTAATTTTCGTTGGAAAACTCAATACCTCGGTACCCAAATTGCTATTTTTTGCGTCACTAGCGCTATGCTTATCGATCCCTCACTGTCTTCGAGGAGCAACAATGGTTACTTCCAGTGGTCTGCAAAGCATTCCGCTAGAGACCGATGTTCTAGGTTCTTTGCTCAGCATTTTCGGAAGGACGTTTACTCAGTCTTTGTTCTGTCCTCAAACTGATCTATCAATGCTACAAAAATTATGGCGTGTTTGCTACGTGTCCCACTTTTGATGGCTCTAATTTTTGTCAGCGATCACTCAGTTGCAGTGCGCTCATCTCATTCGTCATCATTGGAATATTAGCAAGGCGGTAGTAGCCACAGGTCACTTGAGCCCCTGCGACTTTGTTGTTATACCCAAGATGCCAGTCACTGCACCAGTTGAAACCGTCTGTCACACCTGCGGTGCTGCTTTTTGCACTTAGCGTTCGTTTCTTCCCCCCCCCCCCCCGCCGATAACACTATTTGTTTGGTGATGTGAAATGGAATAGCCAATCAGCTGTTTGCCAGCCTTTGAACTGTGCTTATCGCACTTCCAATGCGCCTCTCTATTAACAGTAATGTTCTTTTTATTGTAGCACTGCAAGTGGCTAATTACTTGAAACGAATGATCTAAGTTCGTTTGCTGTAAGTCACATACTATCTGTTTACTGAAACAATTTGACTACGCGGAACAGAATTTAAATCCAATTACATCTTGTTTTTATGTCACTTAAAAAGTAGGGAAATGGGGCGCCGATGCACAACGAATGAAACCTACTGCGATCTAGCTGCTTAAGAGTTATCATTGGGATCTCACCATTGCTGGACATTTTCTGGAGCTTGCCTTCCCTTCCCTTGCTTTACTTATCTAGAGAATTGCATCACGGCTGATGACGATGTCGGAGATGAAGGCTCACAGCGGATTACGAAGGTTAGCCTTGCATTAATCAAACTGAGACATCTATGTCGTCGTCGTGATGTCAGTCTCAAGCTCAAGTGCAGGGTGTGCAATGCTTCCGTCCGTGTAGTACTCTTGTACGGCTGTGAGACGGCCTATTCGCTCGGAAGACATGAAGCGACTGTCAGTCTTCGACAGTCGCTGTCTACGGAGGATTGCTCGGGTGTGGTGGCAACACCACGTAAACGACGCAGAGATGCAAGACCGCGTGATTGAGACGAATAGTGCCAGTCTTCAGTACGTTATTCTCCCACATCGCATGCATTGGCTCGGGCACGTTTTGCGCATGCCAGGCCATCGCCTACCATGTCGCGCTAATTGCACTGCTAGGGAGCGATTGGAAAAAGTGCCGCGATGGACAGCCAATGTCGTGCAGTAGGAGCATAAAGAAGGCAACCTACAGTTTGGCGGCAGTCGGACCAGTCCGTCTTCCATGTCGGGGACCACGAAATGCTGAATCTCAGTGGTTGGAAACATTCGACGTCATGGCCCGCAACTGACATCAGTGGCGTCAATGTGGTTCTTCCATCATATCCCGCCTTTAATACACACAAGATACTCACAAAACAAAAATAAAAACTTCAAAATGGCGTGTGTGAAACCAACAAGACATTTTCCCTTTTTTAATCGCATCTCGTGTTTCTACCCTCTCCGTTTTTTTCTAACTGTCATGGTTCTGCTGGCACAATGTCTGTTAACAGACTGTGTATATGCACAGTCTGTTAACAGACATTATGCTACGAGAACCATGGCTGTGACCAAAAAATGGAGATGATATATATATATATATATATATATATATATATATATAGTTTGGGATCTCGCAAAAACATGAGTTTGCGCGTAAGGACTAACTTTTATATCATCCCTGTTATAGTTCGCCCTGTTTTATTTCATTGTTATTGAACATTGTCATTTCTCCTTTTAGACTTCAACTTCCATTCGTAATGATAGATGAACTGGCTGATGTGCCAATTGAAGGTACTTTGCTCCCTATCTACGACTGTTCATCTCAGGTTCTGCTTTCATCCGCCACTTTTCCGAACCGTTCGAACGCGTTGCTTCCACAGAACTCATTTATTCGACCGCATTTGTGGTAATTCCACTTATTCACCTTGCTTGTAATGGCGTTTTCTAGGATCCTTACTTGGGATGGTATAAATCCACTTCTAGGCGCTCTCATTTTCCCTTCTTGACAACAAAAAATGTAGGTTCCTTTTATCATTCCTTTTTTTATTCCACAAAGCCGGTAGAACCCAACATAGACAACCACGTTGCTGATCTCTACAAAATGATCGATAATTACGAGGTTTAGTCCATACAATGAATAATAATCGCCTTTAAGGATTTGCTGTTTTGTCGCAACCGTCCAGGAACTGAAGACATGCGACTTGTTTATTGTGCTCACGTTATTAATCATTCACTGAGGTGGGACTTCCATCTTTTTAACCTCTTAGATCACGAAAGCTGATCGTAAAAAACAATGAACGTGAGCAAAAGTTTGGCCCTTCCGAGTGAGCATAAATTCCTTTTTACTGTCATATATGGCAGACGAAGTCTGCATCCAATGAGGTTTTTTGTTGTCGTTTCGTCCATTCCACAACCGCCTTATATGGGGTTGGTCCAGTCACCTTAACACGTTGCTGTTATAACCAGCGATACAAATCATGCTAACATTGAGCGGAATGGATAAAGAAAAACCATCAGCTTGAAAGAAGAAAGGACGCGCCATATCCGATAGGGTTTCAAACCAATGATACGACAACTCCTTAACACCGCATTCGAGGAGACACGAAACATCATCTCCACTCAAGCTGCAATATATATATATATATATATATATATATATATACCAAGGCAGGAGAGCCCATGGTTCGCGGCGACTTGTGGTGGCGAAATCCTGGCAGATCGTCGACCCGCTGATACTAATGTTACGCAGTAGGCTCACGTCCTGAACGCCTCGTGGCGACCGCTAGGTGAGAGTCGAGTAACATCCTTCTTCGAGCTAAGGTCCAGGATACACAATTACGCGTCAATCTGCTTCCCGACTCATGGCACTCGGCCCGCTGCCTTTCGGATGTATACCTTATCGAAATCTTTGGCAGGACCCGAGTTGTTATTGTCAGGTGTGAATGCCCTGGCAGTATCCTAGTCCAACCCCAAAAATTTGAATTACATCAATACTAATAAATCCATGCTGCGTCGGCCGTCGCGCAGTGGCTTTAGGAAAAGGGTCGCGTTATCTGCCGCATACAGCGAGGTTGATGAGCGAGAACATGCTACTGCTAGCCCCTCCCTTCTTACTTCTTCTCCTGCACTTACTCTCGCCGTCCCCGTTTCACCTAACACACTACTCCCTCCAATCTAGGTCGACACCACCCGCACGGTTGCCCACCAATGCAATCCTTTGCCTGCGCGCAAAGCACTCAACATCGGGTGCTGATCCGTGAGCACACTACTGCACCGGAACTCAAGTGAGTTCCCCGAGCGACGCACTGCACTGGTCGCGATGCACCTGATGCGCTGCAACATCGATATTGCGGCGCTCAGCGGGACCCAGCTCGCTGAATGAAGCTGATGCCGGTTATACGTTCTACTGGCTGGGGAACGCCACTTCAGCACCATTTGAACATGGGGTCTAATTTGTACTATTCGATCGTCTAAGTGGCCATCTGTTGGATTATCCGACTGACGTTCGCGCGCGACTGATGTCTGTTCGCCTACGACTTGGAAGAAGTAAGTTTACCACTTTTCTAAGCACAGTCTGACACGCGTGATCGATTCTACAACCAGCTATGCTCCGTGATACGTTCTGTGCCGAGGAGCGACCGACTATTTCTGCTGGGTGATTTCAACACGTGCGTTGGGCTTGATGCATCAGTGTGGGCAGATGTCATCGATCCGCATGACAGTGGTTCTGCAAGTGCTAACAATGATTGACTGCTCTCACTGTGTGCCACCCAGCCTGACGATCACGAACACTCGGTTTGCACTGAGTGCGAGTGATAGCACCCACGGAGTGGTCACACTCACCTGCTGGACTATGCCATCTTACGCCGTCGTGATATGCGTGAAGCGCGCATGACACGTGTACTGCGTGGAGCTGAGTATGGCACTGATCACAACTTGGTGCTGACTAAACTGTACTTATATTTTCGTAAATCTGTGTGGTGCACTCCTTCCATGAACCGGCGAAAATATAGCGTTCTTTCCCTAGTAACTGTGGACAAGCGTATTGAGCTGGGGAAGGCGATGCCCGCACGCCTGTATGATGTGGAATGCATAGCCACAGTGGGCGACCTGTGGCACCACATTCGCGACCAGGTGACAGCGGCTGCAAAAGAGACCATCGGGCGCGCAAACTGTAAGCGGCCTGATTGGTTTGATGAGAACAATGCGACGATTGACACATTGGTGTCGGGGAAGAATGCAGCATTTGCTGCACATGTGGCAGACTTCATTGACTTGGGGAAGAGGAATCCGTTTTGCACAGTTCATCGGCGACTAACTCGAGAGCTCGGTCGCATAAAAATGCATGGTGGACGGCAAAGGCGCAGCAAATGGAATGTTACGCCACCGACAAGGAATTCTTTGACTCCTTGAAGGTGGTGTACGGACCAAGACTGGAGCCGCTGAGGACGCTTATCGATGGCAGCTCAGGCGCTACCTGTACATAGACTGCAGACATAATACAGATCTGGCGGAAACAATTTGACTGTCTCTTTAACAGCCGCTCGGAGATCGACTAGCCTACTTTGAACGGCATGAAGCAACACGATGTGAAGATTAGTTTGGCGGACACGCCGACACTGGATGAGACGCAGAGCGCACTTTCTCAGCTACGAAACAGCAAGTGTGCCGGTGCCGACGGGATCACGCCTGAAGTGTTGAAACACGGCGGACCCGCGTTGACGACTGCGCTGCACCACTTGGTGCAACGTGTATGGATTGAGGATGAGGTGCCTCCTGAGCTGAAGGATGCCCTTGTGCTATCACTATACAAGCGCAAAGAGAGCGAGCAATGTTGCACGAAGTATCGTGACATCAACTTGCTGAGTTGTGTGGGCAAGGTGATTGCCCGAATCCTACTCAACCGCCTCGTCAGTCATGATGTGAAACCTAACGTGGCGGAGGAGCAGTGTGAATTCCGCTCGGGTCGTTACAGCATGGATAAGCTGTTTGCGGCTCGTCACTTGCAGGAGAAATGCAGAGAACGGCACCAGCCATTGTACTCGCTCTTTTTAATTTCACCAAAGCATTTGGTGCGTTGAACCACTAGTCATTATGTCTGGTGTTGGCTAAGTTTGACTGTCCGAGGTAGTTCGTAAGTTTAATTAGATATCTACACAATGGTATGCGGACGAGGGTTCAGCTGAGTGGAGAGACCTCGGATGACTTTGCGGTTGTCTCTGATGTGAAGCAAGGCTGTGTCGTAGCTCCTGCCCTCCTTAATATGTATCTTCATGCATTGATTTCTTGTATGTTACCTGCGGCTTGTGCTTACGGTGTTCGTGTGGAGCACCGTATTGATGGTGCGTTGCTGAACGTCCGTTGTTTCCGTGCGAGAACCCTAGTCTGTGAGACAAGTATTCGCAAATCAGCATTGGTGATCACGTATTGAAAACCACCGCTTGCTCTTGCTACCTCTTGAGTTTGGTTTCATGTTGAATACTGCCTCTTGTATACGTCAGGTTCTAACAATGTGATACCAACTCTCCTAATCGGATGAACGAACGAGACTCAGAATTATTTTCTCGCACAGCACGGTAACTGACAATCTCGAAGTCTGTGGGTTCTCGGAACTTAGCCGCGAAAGATTTAATTCACGCGAGTCGAACAGGTTCCTAGACCGAGCGCAAAGTTTCTACGCACGATTTCCCAACCCAAGGACTGAGTCAAGAACAAGACAGGCCTTTTGCCACAGACGCTTTTACTGGCCAAAGCTAAGGCGATTCTAGCGTTGTACAGCCTCATTTTTATATCACGAAACGGTGATGAAGAGGGTTTTCCCTTGGAAAAGGTTTGCGTAAGCAAACCCTGGAAGCAAGAAACATGGTTTTATGTAAATATGCAAAGTCCGTAAGCTGAGCGGGAATGTTGGAAGTTTGGCGAGAGTTGTCCGGAAAATAGATGTTGCTTGGATACAACAACGAGTGTTTAGTTGGAAACGAGACTCTTTCTGGGTGCAAAGGCTAACGAATGTGAATGTTTCACGAGTTGAAAGGCTGATTGAACGTGTGCGTTTTGTCTGATCCTAGTACATGTGCACTTCTGTGAATCGGGTTTTCAGCCTTCCGTAATTTAAGTCTGTAATAATTATAGGGATGTTGGGTCCCCATAACATTTCAGATGACCAGCTGCTTCACAGTTAGCTTCGGGTTCGCTTATTAAGTGCATTGGCAGCATTGGGAAAGCTTGGGTAACGAGTGTGGGACAACCACCAGCTTACCGTTGATACGAAGCTGATGGTGTCCAAATCCATGGTACTGTCCGTTCTTCTGTGCAGCAGCGTAACGTGAACGGTGTACCTGCGGGATGTGCGATATCTCTAGCGGTTTTATCAACTGCGTCTACGATGGATTCTGCGCATCGGTTGGTGCGACAGAGTTGTAGTCACGAAGCTGTTGCGCAGTAGTGGAATTTTTGCTGTTGACTGTATACTTTTGCTGAGACACTTGAGATGGCTGGGTCATGTGTGGCGTGTGGATTCGACGCGGATACCGAAGCAGCTGTTCTATGATAAGCTGAGTGGGAGGAAGGGGGATGGGCGGAAACCGCATCTTCGTTACCAGGACATGATCGCATTGAGCCTCTCACGTTCTAATCTTGATTGCAGGTCATGAGAATCGAGAGTGGTTAATCATCGTGCATGGTGCTATCTAATCACATAGGCAGCTCTCTAGATGCAGTAGAAAGCGCTGGCGTATGCAGAAAAGAAAAAACAGTTGCGGAAGCGATGGTTGCTTTTGGAGTGTACTTCATCGACGTCGAGCGCATGGTGCTGTAGCACATGCTGTCGCGAGTGCCTGAGTCACGCAGGCCTAGTGAGCCATGAGCGAGGCCACTCTAGACCAGTATCGAAACGACGACGGGTGCTGCCGATAAAGTAAGCAGAACCGGCGCAGCGTTGGTAGGTACGTTGCATGCACTTTCCGTTCGACTTACTAACTACGTGTTTGGGTGCGGTGATTCTGTATTCCAGGTGACTTATTTTCTTATCTCATTTTAATGTCTACTCGAATAATATCCTTGCACACCTTGCTTGAACGAAGAGAGGTTAACTTCTTCTATCTTTTCTCCTATGTTGCATATGTTTTCTTGATCTGTTCCACTATCTTGAATCTATCGCGGGTATCTTGATAACCCATTTATTTCATATGCTAATTTAGCGATGAGTTATGTCGATATATCCGTACGTCTTAGTCACTCTATTTTATGTGACACTGTCATTTCAAGTGATTGCTTGTTGTTTGACATTCCCGGTGTGACTGCGCTTGGTGTGCATGCTGACAAGGTGCCTACCTGTCTGTTACCCGTTTCCTCGTCTGTACTTGCTGCAGGAGACAGTTGGTCGTTGCTGGAGGGGACGGGGTGCACGGTCCTTGTGGTCGTACTAGGCTCGAAGAGCGGTTCCATGCACTCAGTGTGGAGCGGACTACCGTTCAGCCACTATGTGTGTGCTGCATTCCTCAAATACAGCGTGCTTGTGTTTGTCTGTGAAGGAGTGTGGGCCGGCTCCGTTGATGAAACCTGGCTCCCATTCACCTGCCTCCCGGTCCTATTCCCTCTGGTTTACACTGCATATGGACGTGTGGTTGGAGCTGCGAGTGGTGCAGCGCAAGCCACCCGTTGTCCCTCTGTAGGTGGGGGCGTGCTGTGGTTGTCCTTAGAGGCCACAGTGACAGACACATCCGAACCGCTTGCCGCCAACCATATCTCTTCCATACATCATGCTTGCTTACTGCGGTTGGGCTACACTGATATTCATTGGAACTAGATCTAAACATGAATAAGACTTTTCCGCTTTTTTATATTTGTTCTGTTATTCTACTATATGTTCCGTGTTTATTTTTGGTGTTGATTTCCCTTTAACTTCTTTGTTGCTTGTTTGATATTCCTTGTGTGGCTGCGCTTGATGTGAATGAGGACAAGGTGCCTACCTGTTTATTATCCTCCACTTCGATTACTAGTTCCAGGAGACTGAATCGCTGCTGCGATGGACGATGTGCACTGTTTCCGTGACCGTTCTTGGCTCAGAGATTGGTTTCATCTAGGTTGGAGCGGATTACATTTCAGCCATCGCCTTGTGTACGTCTGGAACGCATGATTACCTACATAGATAGACAATAATGCTGCTGTTTTGCTTTTTAGGGTGTGGGCCTACTCCTTTGATGAAATGTGCCTCCTATCCACATATCTCTCGGCGTTATTCCTCCGGGTCTACATCGGATATGGGATGTTTGGATGGGGCTGTAGTTGATACAGTGCAATGAATCCATGATCACTCTGTAGGCGCGGGCGTCCTGTGGCTTTCCCCACAGAGACCGCAATGACAGGAAATCCTGAACCTGGTTGCCGCCAACCATATATATGGCTGCCGTCTGTACAGTAGACAGAGTCATGGAAAAGCATATATTAATTGTGCGTAATAAGTACAAAGTCACAAAGTGAGAACTGAACAAACGCGGTATTTTTTGTCTGTTCAGTGCTTTTTTCTTGGTCATTAGAATCATTGCATAAACTAGGACATGCCTTTCGTTTAATCCGATTCCTCACCTTGTTCTCGGGGACTCCCACCGTCTTCCCACACGAAAGGCGTACGAGGACGACGTTAGCTAAACTGGAAATCATCGCTTTGGCACTTTCTCACTATGTGGTTGTTTGACCATCTCGCGATTTCTTCCAATGTGGCGCTACGCGAACGAATAGAGCGCGCCGTGGTTACCGGTCGTATGGTATCCATTGGATCTGACCCAGCCATCTCAGTTGGCGCAACCGTATTAACTTATCAAGCTTGAAGCCCGTATTACATCTAACATCGTCGTTGGAAATATGATGTCCCCACGACACACAAGCTATACTCCGCAAACGATTGTTTTTGGAGGCTGAAATCCGACGCAGTTCATTTGCACAGATCGGTTGGTGGAGCAGAATGGATGTTTGCAATTTAGAGGCGACGTATATTGAGCTGATTCCTCTGTGATTGGCGCATAAGGTACGGACAGTCGTTTCTGAAGATCGCTACAAGGATGGAATCATTTTTCTCACCAAATCTTAGAGAACAGAGCTCTTATCTGGTTGACCCTTGCCCACCACCGTACGTGCGCAGCTCCGGAGGAAATCTGTGTGATCTAGCAGCCTCGAATCGCCTCAAGTGATGAAGCTCAAGGTAGACCTATGTTTCTGTGGGTGATACTAATGAATGGATGATCCTAGTGGAACAGACGCTCTTCTAACCTGTCCTACTCTGACCAGTTAGTATCGCACCCAGCCTGGCACAGTATTAGTAGAGAATGCGCTGCGATGTAGACGGCTTACAAATGTGCAGAACACATGAACTCTCACAATGAGACGTAAAAGAACTGGTCATGATGCGATGTGCATGTAGATGAGGGCAAAGGCGCTATTAGAACAAATGAGAACTGGTGGTTTGCGCATAACAACGTTGTGACAAACCTTTGCTTCGGTGCGCCGAGCTTTCGATTCAGTGGATCGCGGTGCCTTTTGGGACTTTGTTCAAGAAAGCTGCACCCTAGAAGTATATAAATATTATGGGAGCGCTACATGTGCTCAGTTCGAGTATATTGATGGCTTACGACAAACTGGCACCGCCCTTCCATATCTCCAGCATCATAATACACGTTAGCTAGAGGTGGGTAACACTTCAGCTACTGTGCTATAATACACAGAAAAAAGGAGAAACAAATGAGACTATTGCACGTCGGCTGAACTACCGGTAACGGATAGGCATCGTTCCGGTAAGCTAACAGCCGGCTACTGTGCATCAAAAAAGTACTATGCAAGATTATAAGAGGCTAAATAATGAGATCATGATTGGAAGGGGAGGCAAAGAGGATTGGGGTGGGACAAAGAAACTCACAGCACGAACGCCACTGACGTCGGCTACTAGCCATATCAGCAAGTGTGTCCAACCAAACGTGTTCATGGTCTTTCGGACCCCAACCAGGGAGCCGAGACGCTACAACCGAGGCCAGCTCAGAAGTGAAGGCCATCATTCCTCTGGACCAAGTCATCGCTTGGCCACCCCTCCTCTTCTTACATCCACACCCCCGGCGCGCAACAACACGCACGTCGAGGGAGTCGGTGGGTTTGCATGCGTAACACGTGGCCGAGCCATCGGAGCATGATGCGTGAAATAACGGTGCTGAGCGTTTCAATTCCTTTTCCTGTGCCATAAACAAGGCGTCGAACACCCTCGTTACTCACGCGGTGTCCACACCAGATGTGAGCTAAATTACGAAGGCACCGGTAGTCGAACGTAACTAGCCTCTTCAGGTCCGCTGCTTTAAGCGGCCAGGTTTCACAACCGTACAGTAGGGTCGAACGTACTGCTGCATTGTACACTCTACCCTTCAGGGCAAGAGTGATGTCGCGCCGGCGCCATAAGTAGCGAAGGTTAGAAAAAACACCCCGAGCTTTTTCCCGTACGGTTCGTGATCTTTTCCTCAATTCCACGGGCACTGATACAACTTCCCAGGTAGTTGAGATTTTGAACGACTTCTAGCTGATCCCCACCAAGGGTCAACGAAGGAGGCGAGTCCAGACCAATCTTGGAGGAACACTTTGCACTTAGAGGGTGCCGAAGCAAAGCCCGAAGTGAAGGACAGTTAGTGTTAATCTGTCCACTGCCGCTTGACACGTTTGTGAGCTGTCACAGATCAGGGCGAGATCATCAGCATACTCTAAGTCAAGAAGTCGTTCTCCAGGGAGCAGATCCACATCTTCAAAGTCGTGTCTTGTGAACGCGATTTCTAATGACTTCGTCAACAGCGAAGTTGAAGAGGAAAGGTGACAGCGGGCATCCTTGTCTCACGCCGCTGGAGGATATTGAAGAGCGACGACAACTTGCCGTATGTCCTCACTCTGCCCTCCCTCTGCGCATATAATGCTCGGATAATATCCGCATATTTCTCAGGTACACCTTTCCTGAGTAGACAGTACAAAAGTGCATGTCTATCAACCGAACCGAATTCACCTTTGATATTGAGTAACACGACAACGGTGGCCGCCAATATATATGACGGTGTTCCAACAACTGACGCAAGGTGAAGATGTGATCAATGCAGCCACGACCTCGACGAAATCCGGCTGTATCTTCACGAATCTGGCTTTCACGAGTGCCAGTCAGTCTGTGAAGGATGACAGAGGCAAGCAATTTGGAGGCGATGGAGATCAGACTGATTTCTCTATGGCTGCCGCATTCCGATCTTGAGCCTCCCTTGAAA
>OX104064.1:113765017-113857753 GCA_944474145.2 Dicrocoelium dendriticum
ACGCAATCTACTTGCCAGTCTTGACGGTACAAAGCCGGTGATCTATATATATATATATAGGACTCCGGTTTGCTTGCTAACTGGAACTCCTTCGGACGGTGTCGGTATGGCCAGTCTATGGCGTGAGTGGAGGTTATTTAGTAAATAAATGAATTCACTGACTGTCAACTCTGTCTCAAGAAAATTCTCTATGGCTTATCGCGATATTACATCATTATCGGGTTGCGAGCACCTGTCACACGCCATTGCGACTAGCAGTATATCTCTGAACAAGAGATCGAAAAGTATTCAGCTGAATGGAACATACAATCAAAACCTTGCAAGTGGGGCTGTTCCTTTCCTTTGGGTGTCATATAACCATAGACGAACATGAATGCAATTAACTGTTCGGCAGGTACAAATTCTGCTTCATGTGGAGCTGTGGTTTGAGGAATTATATTTTATAGTACACGCGTAATTTTCGTTGGAAAACTCAGTACCTCGGTACCCAAAGTGCTATTTTTTGCGTCACTAGCGCTATTCTTATCGATCCCTCACTGTCTTCGAGGAGCAACAATGGTTCCTTCCAGTGGTCTGCAAAGCATTCCGCTATAGACCGATGTTCTAGGTTCTTTGCTCAGCATTTTCGGAAGGACGTTTACTCAGTCTTTGATCTGTCCTCAAACTGATCTATCAATGCTACAAAAATTATGGCGTGTTTGCTACGTGTCCCACTTTTGATGGCTCTAATTTTTGTCAGCGATCACTCAGTTGCAGTGCGCTCATCTCATTCGTCATCATTGGAATATTAGCAAGACGGTAGTAGCCACAGGTCACTTGAGCCCCTGCGACTTTGTTGTTACACCCAAGATGCCAGTCACTGCACCAGTTGAAACCGTCTGTCACACCTGCGGTGCTGCTTTTTGCACTTAGCGTTCGTTTCTTCCCCCCCCCCCCCGCCGATAACACTATTTGTTCGGTGATGTGAAATGGAATAGCCAATCAGCTGTTTGCCAGCCTTTGAACTGTGCTTATCGCACTTCCAATGCGCCTCTCTATTAACAGTAATGTTCTTTTTATTGTGGTACTGCAAGTGGCTAATTACTTGAAACGAATGATCTAAGTTCGTTTGCTGTAAGTCACATACTATCTGTTTACTGAAACAATTTGACTACGCGGAACAGAATTTAAATCCAATTACATCTTGTTTTTATGTCACTTAAAATGTAGGGAAATGGGGCGCCGATGCACAACGAATGAAACCTACTGCGCTCTAGCTGCTTAAGAGTTATCATTGGGATCTCACCATTGCTGGACATTTTCTGGAGCTTGCCTTCCCTTCCCTTGCTTTACTTATCTAGAGAATTGCATCACGGCTGATGACGATGTCGGAGATGAAGGCTCACAGCGGATTACGAAGGTTAGCCTTGCATTAATCAAACTGAGACATCTATGTCGTCGTCGTGATGTCAGTCTCAAGCTCAAGTGCAGGGTGTGCAATGCTTCCGTCCGTGTAGTACTCTTGTACGGCTGTGAGACGGCCTATTCGCTCGGAAGACATGAAGCGACTGTCGGTCTTCGACAGTCGCTGTCTACGGAGGATTGCTCGGGTGAGGTGGCAACACCACGTAAACGACGCAGAGGTGCAAGACCGCGTGCTTGAGACGAATAGTGCCAGTCTTCAGGACGTTATTCTCCGACATCGCATGCATTGGCTCGTGCACGTTTTGCGCATACCAGCCCATCGCCTACCATGTTGCGCTATTTGCACTCCTAGGGAGCGATTGGAAAAAGTGCCGCGATGGACAGCCAATGTCGTGCAGTAGGAGCATAAAGAAGGCAACCTACAGTTTGGCGGCAGTCGGACCAGTCCGTCTTCCATGTCGGGGACCACGAAATGCTGAATCTCAGTGGTTGGAAACATTCGACGTCATGGCCCGCAACTGACATCAGTGTCGTCAATGTGGTTCTTCCATTATATCCCGCCTTTAATACACACAAAATAATCACAAAACAAAAATAAAAACTTCAAAATGGTGTGTGTAAAACCAAAAACGTTTTCCATTTTTAAAAATCGCATCTCGTGTTTCTATCATCTCCGTTTTTTCTTACTGTCCTTGTTCTGTTGGCACAATGTCTTTTAACAGACTGTGTATATTCAGTCTGTTAACAGATAGTATGCCACAAGAACCATATCTCTAACAAAAAATGAAGATGATTTATATATATACATATATATATATATATATATATATAGTTTGGGATCTCGCAAAAACATGAGTTTGCGCGTAAGGACTAACTTTTATATCATCCCTGTTATAGTTCGCCCTTTTTTATTTCATTGTTATTGAACATTGTCATTTCTCCTTTTAGACTTCAACTTTCATTCGTAATGATAGATGAACTGGCGGATGTGCCAATTGAAGGTACTTTGCTCCCTATCTACGACTGTTCATCTCAGGTTCTGCTTTCATCCGCCACTTTTCCGAACCGTTCGAACGCGTTGCTTCCACGGAACTCATTTATTCAACCGCATTTGTGGTAATTCCACTTATTCATTTTGCTTGTAATGGCGTTTTCTAGGATCCTTACTTGGGATGGTATAAATCCACTTCTAGGCGCTCTCATTTTCCCTTCTTGACAACAAAAAATGTAGGTTCTTTTTATCATTCCTTTTTTTATTCCACAAAGCCGGTAGAACCCAACATAGACAACCACGTTGCTTATCTCTACAAAATGGTCGATAATTACGAGGTTTAGTCCATACAGTGAATAATAATCGCCTTCAAGGATTTGCTGTTTTGTCGCAACCGTCCAGGAACTGAAGACATGCGACTTGTTTATTGTGCTCACGTTATTAATCACTCACTGAGGTGGGACTTCCATCTTTTTAACCTCTTAGATCACGAAAGCTGATCGTAAAAAACAATGAACGTGAGCAAAAGTTTGGCCCTTCCGAGTGAGCATAAATTCCTTTTTACTGTCATATATGGCAGACGAAGTCTGCATCCAATGAGGTTTTTTGTTGTCGTTTCGTCTATTCCACAACCGCCTTATATGGGGTTGGTCCAGTCACCTTAACACGTTGCTGTTATAACCAGCGATACAAATCATGCTAACATTGAGCGGAATGGATAAAGAAAAACCATCAGCTTGAAAGAAGAAAGGATGCGCCATATCCGATAGGGTTTCAAACCAATGATACGACAACTCCTTAACACCGCATTCGAGGAGACACGAAACATCATCTCCACTCAAGCTGCAATATATATATATATATATATATATATATATATATATATATATACCAAGGCAGGAGAGCCCATGGTTCGCGGCGACTTGTGGTGGCGAAATCCTGGCAGATCGTCGACCCGCTGATACTAATGTTACGCAGTGGGCTCACGTCCTGAACGCCTCGTGGCGACCGCTAGGTGAGAGTCGAGTAACATCCTTCTTCTAAGGTCCAGGATACACAATTACGCGTCAATCTGCTTCCCGACTCATGGCACTCGGCCCGCTGCCTTTCGGATGTATACCTTATCGAAATCTTTGGCAGGACCCGAGTTGTTATTGTCAGGTGTGAATGCCCTGGCAGTATCCTAGTCCAACCCCAAAAATTTGAATTACGTCAATACTAATAAATCCATGCTGCGTCGGCCGTCGCGCAGTGGCTTTAGGAAAAGGGTCGCGTTATCTGCCGCATACAGCGAGGTTGATGAGCGAGAACATGCTACTGCTAGCCCCTCCCTTCTTACTTCTTCTCCTGCACTTACTCTCGCCGTCCCCGTTTCACCTAACACACTACTCTCTCCAATCTAGGTCGACACCACCCACACGGTTGCCCACCAATGCAATCATTTGCCTGCGCGCAAAGCACTCAACATCGGGTGCTGATCCGTGAGCACACTACTGCACCGGAACTCAAGTGAGTTCCCCGAGCGACGCACTGCACTGGTCGCGATGCACCTGGTGCGCTGCAACATCGATATTGCGGCGCTCAGCGGGACCCAGCTCGCTGAATGAAGCTGATGCCGGTTATACGTTCTACTGGCTGGGGAACGCCACTTCAGCACCATTTGAACATGGGGTCTAATTTGTACTATTCGATTGTCTATGTGGCCATCTGGTGGATTAGCCGACTGACGTTCGCGCGCGACTGATGTCTGTTCGCCTACGACTTGGAAGAAGTAAGTTTACCACTTTTCTAAGTACAGTCTGACACGCGTGATCGATTCTACAACCAGCTATGCTCCGTGATACGTTCTGTGCCGAGGAGCGACCGACTATTTCTGCTGGGTGATTTCAACACGCGCGTTGGGCTTGATGCATCAGTGTGGGCAGATGTCATCGATCCGCATGACAGTGGTTCTGCAAGTGCTAACAATGATTGACTGCTCTCACTGTGTGCCACCCAGCCTGACGATCACGAACACTCGGTTTGCACTGAGTGCGAGTGATAGCACCCACGGAGTGGTCACACTCACCTGCTGGACTATGCCATCTTACGCCGTCGTGATATGCGTGAAGCGCGCATGACACGTGTACTGCGTGGAGCTTAGTATGGCACTGATCACAACTTGGTGCTGACTAAACTGTACTTATATTTTCGTAAATCTGTGTGGTGCACTCCTTCCATGAACCGGCGAAAATATAGAGTTCTTTCCCTAGTAACTGTGGACAAGCGTATTGAGCTGGGGAAGGCGATGCCTGCACGCCTGTGTGATGTGGAATGCATAGCCACAGTGGGCGACCTGTGGCACCACATTCGCGACCAGGTGACAGCGGCTGCAAAAGAGACCATCGGGCGCGCAAACTGTAAGCGGCCTGATTGGTTTGATGAGAACAATGCGACGATTGACACATTGGTGTCGGGGAAGAATGCAGCATTTGCTGCACATGTGGCAGACTTCAGTGACTTGGGGAAGAGGAATCCGTTTTACACAGTTCATCGGCGACTAACTCGAGAGCTCGGTCGCATAAAAATGCATGGTGGACGGCAAAGGCGCAGCAAATGGAATGTTACGCCACCGACAAGCAATTCTTTGACTCCTTGAAGGTGGTGTACGGACCAAGACTGGAGCCGCTGAGGACGCTTATCGATGGCAGCTCAGGCGCTACCTGTACATAGACTGCAGACATAATACAGATCTGGCGGAAACAATTTGACTGTCTCTTTAACAACCGCTCGGAGATCGACTAGCCTACTTTGAACGGCATGAAGCAACACGATGTGAAGATTAGTTTGGCGGACACGCCGACACTGGATGAGACGCAGAGCGCACTTTCTCAGCTACGAAACAGCAAGTGTGCCGGTGCCGACGGGATCACGCCTGAAGTGTTGAAACATGGCGGACCCGCGTTGACGACTGCGCTGCACCACTTGGTGCAACGTGTATGGATTGAGGATGAGGTGCCTCCTGAGCTGAAGGATGCCCTTGTGCTATCACTATACAAGCACAAAGAGAGCGAGCAATGTTGCACGAATTATTGTGGCATCAACTTGCTGGGTTGTGTGGGCAAGGTGATTGCCCGAATCCTACTCAACCGCCTCGTCAGTCATGATGTGAAACCTAACGTGGCGGAGGAGCAGTGTGAATTCCGCTCGGGTCGTTACAGCATGGATAAGCCTTTTGCGGCTCGTCACTTGCAGGAGAAATGCAGAGAACGGCACCAGCCATTGTACTCGCTCTTTTTAATTTCACCAAAGCATTTGGTGCGTTGAACCACTAGTCATTATGTCTGGTGTTGCCTAAGTTTGACTGTCCGAGTTAGTTCGTAAGTTTAATTAGATATCTACACAATGGTATGCGGACGAGGGTTCAGCTGAGTGGAGAGACCTCGGATGACTTTGCAGTTGTCTCTGGTGTGAAGCAAGTCTGTGTCGTAGCTCCTGCCCTCTTTAATATGTATCTTCATGCATTGATGTCTTGTATGTTACCTGCGGCTTGTGCTTACGGTGTTCGTGTGGAGCACCGTATTGATGGTGAGTTGCTAAACGTCCGTTGTTTCCGTGCGAGAACCCTAGTCTGTGAGACAACTATTCGCAAATCAGCATTGGTGATCACGTATTGAAAACCACCGCTTGCCCTTGCTACCTCTTGAGTTTGGTTTCATGTTGAATACTGCCTCTTGTATACGTCAGGTTCTAACAATGTGATACCAACTCTCCTAATCGGATGAACGAACGAGACAGAATTATTTTCTCGCACAGCACGGTAACTGACAATCTCGAAGTCTGTGGGTTCTCGGAACTTAGCCGCGAAAGATTTAATTCACGCGAGTCGAACAGGTTCCTAGACCGAGCGCAAAGTTTCTACGCACGATTTCCCAACCCAAGACTGAGTCAAGAACAAGACAGGCCTTTTGCCACAGGCGCTTTTACTGGCCAAAGCTAAGGCGATTCTAGCGTTGTACAGCCTCATTTTTATATCACGAAACGGTGATGAAGAGGGGTTTTCCCTTGGAAAAGGTTTGCGTAAGCAAACCATGGAAGCAAGAAACATGGTTTTATGTAAATAAGCAAAGTCCGTAAGCTGAGCGGGAATGTTGGAAGTTTGGCGAGATTTGTCCGGAAAATAGATGTTGCTTGGATACAACAATGAGTGTTTAGTTGGAAACGAGACTCTTTCTGGGTGCAAAGGCTAACGAATGTGAATGTTTCACGAGTTGAAAGGCTGATTGAACGTGTGCGTTTTGTCTGATCCTAGTACATGTGCACTTGTGTGAATCGGGTTTTCAGCCTTCCGTAATTTAAGTCTGTAATAATTATAGGGATGTTGGGTCCCCATAACATTTCAGATGACCAGCTGCTTCACAGTTAGCTTCGGGTTCGCTTATTAAGTGCATTGGGAAAGCTTGGGTAACGAGTATGGGACAACCACCAGCTTACCGTTGGTACGAAGCTGATGGTGTCCAAATCCATGGTACTGTCCGTTCTTCTGTGCAGCAGCGTAACGTGAACGGTGTACCTGCGGGATGTGCGATATCTCTAGCGGTTTTATCAACTGCGTCTACGACGGATTCTGCGCATCGGTTGGTGCGACAGAGTTGTAGTCACGAAGCTGTTGCGCAGTAGTGGAATTTTTGCTGTTGACTGTATACTTTTGCTGAGACACTTGAGATGGCTGGGTCATGTGTGGCGTGTGGATTCGACGCGGATACCGAAGCAGCTGTTCTATGATAAGCTGAGTGGGAGGAAGGGGGATGGGCGGAAACCGCATCTTCGTTACCAGGACATGATCGCATTGAGCCTCTCACGTTCTAATCTTGATTGCAGGTCATGAGAATCGAGAGTGGTTAATCATCGTGCATGGTGCTATCTAATCACATAGGCAGCTCTCTAGATGCAGTAGAAAGCGCTGGCGTATGCAGAAAAGAAAAAACAGTTGCGGAAGCGATGGTTGCTTTTGGAGTGTACTTCATCGACGTCGAGCGCATGGTGCTGTAGCACATGCTGTCGCGAGTGCCTGAGTCACGCAGGCCTAGTGAGCCATGAGCGAGGCCACTCTAGACCAGTATCGAAACGACGACGGGTGCTGCCGATAAAGTAAGCAGAACCGGCGCAGCGTTGGTAGGTACGTTGCATGCACTTCCGTTCGACTTACTAACTACGTGTTTGGGTGCGGTGATTCTGTATTCCAGGTGACTTATTTTCTTATCTCATTTTAATGTCTACTCGAATAATATCCTTGCACACCTTGCTTGAACGAAGAGAGGTTAACTTCTTCTATCTTTTCTCCTGTGTTGCATATGTTTTCTTGATCTCCTGTTCCACTATCTTGAATCTATCGCGGGTATCTTGATAACCCATTTATTTCATATGCTAATTTAGCGATGAGTTATGTCGATATATCCGTACGTCTTAGTCACTCTATTTTATGTGACACTGTCATTTCAAGTGATTGCTTGTTGTTTGACATTCCCGGTGTGACTGCGCTTGGTGTGCATGCTGACAAGGTGCCTACCTGTCTGTTACCCGTTTCCTCGTCTGTACTTGCTGCAGGAGACAGTTGGTCGTTGCTGGAGGGGACGGGGTGCACGGTCCTTGTGGTCGTACTAGGCTCGAAGAGTGGTTCCATGCACTCAGTGTGGAGCGGACTACCGTTCAGCCACTATGTGTGTGCTGCATTCCTCAAATACAGCGTGCTTGTGTTTGTCTGTGAAGGAGTGTGGGCCGGCTCCGTTGATGAAACCTGGCTCCCATTCACCTGCCTCCCGGTCCTATTCCCTCTGGTTTACACTGCATATGGACGTGTGGTTGGAGCTGCGAGTGGTGCAGCGCAAGCCACCCGTTGTCCCTCTGTAGGTGGGGGCGTGCTGTGGTTGTCCTTAGAGGCCACAGTGACAGACACATCCGAACCGCTTGCCGCCAACCATATCTCTTCCATACATCTATGCTTGCTTACTGCTGTTGGGCTACACTGATATTCATTGGAACTAGATCTAAACATGAATAAGACTTTTCCGCTTTTTTATATTTGTTCTGTTATTCTACTATATGTTCCGTGTTTATTTTTGGTGTTAATTTCCCTTTAACTTCTTTGTTGCTTGTTTGATATTCCTTGTGTGGCTGCGCTTGATGTGAATGAGGACAATGTGCCTACCTGTTTATTATCCTCCACTTCGATTACTAGTTCCAGGAGACTGAATCGCTGCTGCGATGGACCATGTGCACTGTTTCCGTGACCGTTCTTGCCTCAGAGGTTGGTTTCATCTAGGGTGGAGCGGATTGTATTTCAGCCATCGCCTTGTGTACGCCTGGAACGCATGATTACCTACATAGATAGACAATAATGCTGCTGTTTTGCTTTTTAGGGTGTGGGCCTACTCCTTTGATGAAATGTGCCTCCTATCCACAAATCTCTCGGCGTTATTCCTCCGGGTCTACATCGGATATGGGATGTTTGGATGGGGCTGTGGTTGATACAGTGCAATGAACCCATGATCACTCTGTAGGCGCGGGCGTCCTGTGGCTTTCCCCACAGAGACCGCAACGACAGGAAATCCTGAACCTGGTTGCCGCCAACCATATATATGGCTGCCGTCTGTACAGTAGACAGAGTCATGGAAAAGCATATATTAATTGTGCGTAATAAGTACAAAGTCACAAAGTGAGAACTGAACAAACGCCGTATTTTTTGTTTGTTCAGTGCTTTTTTCTTGGTCATTAGAATCATTGCATAAACTAGGACATGCCTTTCGTTTAATCCGATTCCTCACCTTGTTCTCGGGGACTCCCACCGTCTTCCCACACGAAAGGCGTACGAGGACGACGTTAGCTAAACTGGAAATCATCGCTTTGGCACTTTCTCACTATGTGGTTGTTTGACCATCTCGCGATTTCTTCCAATGTGGCGCTACGCGAACGAATAGAGCGCGCCGTGGTTACCGGTCGTATGGCATCCATTGGATCTGACCCAGCCATCTCAGTTGGCGCAACCGTATTAACTTATCAAGCTTGAAGCCCGTATTACATCTAACATCGTCGTTGGAAATATGATGTCCCCACGACACACAAGCTATACTCCGCAAACGATTGTTTTTGGAGGCTGAAATCCGACGCAGTTCATTTGCACAGATCGGTTGGCGGAGCAGAATGGATGTTTGCAATTTAGAGGCGACGTATATTGAGCTGATTCCTCTGTGATTGGCGCATAAGGTACGGACAGTCGTTTCTGAAGATCGCTACAAGGATGGAATCATTTTTCTCACCAAATCTTAGAGAACAGAGCTCTTATCTGGTTGACCCTTGCCCACCACCGTACGTGCGCAGCTCCGGAGGAACTCTGTGTGATCTAACAGCCTCGAATCGCCTCAAGTGATGAAGCTCAAGGTAGACCTATGTTTCTGTGGGTGATACTAATGAATGGATGATCCTAGTGAAACAGACGCTCTTCTAACCTGTCCTACTCTGACCAGTTAGTATCGCACCCAGCCTGGCACAGTATTAGTAGAGAATGCGCTGCGATGTAGACGGCTTACAAATGTGCAGAACACATGAACTCTCACAATGAGACGTAAAAGAACTGGTCATGATGCGATGTGCAGGTAGATGAGGGCAAAGGCGCTATTAGGCCAAATGAGGACTGGTGGTTTGCGCATAACAACGTTGTGACAAACCTTTGCTTCGGTGAGCCGAGCTTTCGATTCAGTGGATCGAGGTGCCTTTTGGGACTTTGTTCAAGAAAGCTGCGCCCTAGAAGTATATAAATATTATGGGAGCGCTACATGTGCTCAGTTCGAGTATATTGATGGCTTACGACAAACTGGCGCCGCCCTTCCATATCTCCAGCATCATCATACACGTTAGCTAGAGGTGGGTAACACTTCAGCTACTGTGCTATAATACACAGAAAAAAGGAGAAACAAATGCGACTAGTGCAAGTCGGCTGAACTACCGGTAACGGATAGGCATCGTTCCGGTAAGCTAACAGCCGGCTACTGTGCATCAAAAAAGTACTATGCAAGATTATATGAGGCTAAATAATGAGATCGTGATTGGAAGGGGAGGCTAAGAGGACTGGGGTGGGACAAAGAAACTCACAGCACAAACGCCACTGACGTCGGCTACTAGCCATATCAGCAAGTGTGTCCAACCAAACGTGTTCATCGTCTTTCGGACCCCAACCAGGGAGCCGAGACGCTCCAACCGAGGCCAGCTCAGAAGTGAGGGCCTTCATTCCTCTGGACCAAGTCATCGCTTGGCCACCCCTCCTCTTCTTCCATCCACACCCCCGGCGCGCAAACAACGCACGTCGAGGGAGTCGGTGGGTTTGCATGCGTAACACGTGGCCGAGCCATCGGAGCCTGATGCGTGAAATGACGGTGCTGAGCGGTTCATTTCCTTTTCCTGTGCCGTAAACAAGGCGTCGAACACGCTCGTTGCTCACGCGGTGTCCCCACCAAATGTGAGCTAAATTACGAAGGCACCGGTGGTCGAACGTAACTAGCCTCTTCAGGTCCGCTGCTTTAAGCGGCCAGGTTTCACAACCGTACAGTAGGGTCGAACGTACTGCTGCATTGTGCACTCTACCCTTCAGGGCAAGAGTGATGTCGCGCCGGCGCCATAAGTGGCGAAGGTTAGTAAAAACACCCCGAGCTTTTGCTATACGGTTCGTGATCTCATCCTCAATTCCACGGGCGCTGATACAACTTCCCAGGTAGTTGAATTTTTGAACGACTTCTAGCTGATCCCCACCAAGGGTCAACGAAGGAGGCGATCCAGACCAATCTTGGAGGAACACTTTGCACTTCGAGGGTGCGAAGCAAAGCCCGAAGTGACGGACAGTTAGTGTTAATCTGTCCACTGCCGCTTGACACGTTTGTGAGCTGTCACAGATTAGGGCAATATCATCAGCATACTCTAAGTCAAGAAGTCGTTCTCCAGGGAGCAGATCCACATCTTCAAAGTCGTGTCCTGTGAACGCGATTTCTATGACTTCGTCAACAGCGAAGTTGAAGAGGAAAGGTGACAGCGGGCATCCTTGTCTCACGCCGCTGGAGATATTGAAGGGCGACGACAACTTGCCGTATGTCCTCACTCTGCCCTCCCTCTGCGCATATAATGCTCGGATAATATTCGCATATTTCTCAGGTACACCTTTCCTGAGTAGACAGTCCCAAAGTGCATGTCTATCCACCGAACCGAATTCACCTTTGATATTGAGTAACACGACAACGGTGGCCGCCAATATATATGACGGTGTTCCAACAACTGACGCAAGGTGAAGATGTGATCAATGCAGCCACGACCTCGACGAAATCCGGCTGTATCTTCACGAATCTGGCTTTCACGAGTGCCAGTCAGTCTGTGAAGGATGACAGAGGCAAGCAATTTGGAGGCGATGGAGATCAGACTGATTTCTCTATGGCTGCCGCATTCCGATCGCGAGCCTCCCTTGAAAATTGGGACTATGACGGAGCGGCTCCAATCGGTTGGGACAGTTTCCTGCTCCCACAGTTTGACTAGTAACTCGTGTAAATCATCCATAAGAGCAGGTCCCTCGAATTTGAAGAGCGCTGGAGGAAGATCATCTGGTCCCGCGGCTTTATTTAACTTCAACAGTTCGATCTCACGTTCCACTTCTGAGCGAGAGGGTGGATCCAAAGGGACAGCCCAGGGAGCGGGGCGATCAGTGGCCGGCGAGAAATCTAACCATTCCGACCGATTAAATTGTCTTTTAAAGTGCTCAGCCCAACGCTCCAAGCGTTTTGACAAGTTGTGGATAGGCTGTCCACTCTCGTCACGTATAGTTTCACTAACACCAGGTCTCCTGCTGCCCGTTTCCCGTATCAGACGGAATAACTTCCGATGGTTACTCGCAACCGCGGCCATTTTCATCTCTGATGCACGATGAGACCACCAGGATTCGCGGTCTCTCTTCAGGCTAGCACGGAGTTTTGCCCGGAGCTCTTTGCGAGTTTCATTGTGTTCGCTTCCAGTCGGAATATGCCGGCGAGCACTATATCTCCAGCGGTGTGCGACAGAGTTTTCCGCTTTTCCCTTTCCCTCATTGCTTGGCAATTTACGAAATCATGGTAATTGCTTTCACTGGGAACGTTCTGCAAGGTGTGGAGCCACTACCAGGCGACCGACTTCTTGGGTTTAACTATGCCGACAACATTTCCTTATTCCTTTACCGTTTATTAGCGTGCCAAGCGGGATTGGTTTTGGCTTTGGACCCTCGAAATGCAAAGTTCTCCAACATTGGTGTGGACCCAACCTTCTGCTTACCCTTGGTGGTGATCAGCCAGACGTCATCCAGAATTTCAACTATCTAGGGAGCTATATTAGCACCTGTGGAATAGAAGAGATCACAAACCGCGGCACCGTAGCTGAGGTGTTTTCCACTTACAGATAGCATGTTTAATGGTGATACGTAGCAAAATCTCCAGGAGCGTTTGCCGACCTCCGCCATGCATGGCGCCGGCTGCACATCACTCCCCCTGAAGGGCAGAGTTTACAATGCAGCTGTCCGTTCAACCCTCCTGTACAGATACATAACCTGACCCACTAGGTCGAAATACATAAATATGGTTCTTACGTTAGATCATCGCTGCCCTCGCAGTTTTGTTCATGTTTGGTATGGATACCACGCGGACTGAGAGCGTGTTCGACCCTTTGTTTATCGCAAAGCAAGAGCGTGGACATATGACGACTAAATTGTATCTCGATTGACCGATAGAGCGATATTTGGAAAAGTACAGGATAAACTACACACACAGTAGACACGTAGAGAGAACACACTAATTAAACATCTGAAAGGTAAGTGATAAAATGCTGCTATGCACAGAGAATAATGCACGGAGCAAACTGAGCTCGAAAATTCGAATCGACGGATGCTATCCGTACTCATATTTTTGACTGTCGCAACTATTCCAAATACGAAACCTTGTTGTCGCGTTACTGCTGTGCATACTTGATCCGTAATTGTTACCCAGTTCACTTGGTCCTTCAGTCCTTAGAACATTTGTGCTGATATTTGGGACCTGCATTTTCCTACTCTATAAATCAGCGGGACCACCGCCGTTTACTACAATCTGGTAGCTATAACCTGCTGATAGTTATTGGCGTCCGAATCGAGTCTATCAACCCATTGATTTACTGCACTACACACCATATTAAGCGAGCTCTGTGAGTGTTAGGGCCGAATTTTACAGCTTCCATCATACATGCAACCGCATTGCTAAGTGGTTTGGATGTTGAGTTGCAGCTTGCGTAACATTGCTACTGGCTGTCCGTTAGTAGCATTTGTAACGACTTGTGTCCTAACTGATTTTGTCTTTACAACGGATACAGCGGCATTTCTGTGTAGTAAGACTTCTCTAGAAGCAACAGGCGGAATGTCAATCACGATAGCTTTCTTACGGTTTATGCGAAGATATTACTACTTGACTAGTCTGCTCTACTGGTTACCATCACTCACCGGTCACTTCCCGGTGGCTTCCGTTCTCTCAGCTTTTCTTACGCTTTTAAACTTGTGTTACATGATGTTGCACGAGGATTACAGCATTGCGTCCTGTTGCTTGAACGCCGCCTCCCTCGTGCTATCCACTCTTCTCACTTTTCGATTGCACCGGCATCATCAGTAATTGCACCACAGTCACTTCCCATCTCCATCGTCAATCATACTGTCATTCTGTTCTAATTGCTGCATTGTTTGTGTTTCCCACTGTGATCACTTAGTGTGCGCTTCAGTTTCACAATGTCCAATTTTTCAATTTTTTCTCCCCACATCACTGCTGGATGCTCGTTCGTATCACGATTACGGTGTCCTGCTATGTCTCCTCCTCCCATTTGGGTTACCACTGCTATCTTTTCTCTTCGCATGTACTTCACTGACGACAAAACCTGTCGCGAGAAAGTTTTCTTTTCTCATCTACACTGGTCCCGGTTTATCTATGCGCTATCACTTTAGTGTACACCTTTTCCCCTGGCAGTTCTTTGCGTGACCAAGGATTTCATCGTGCGCGAACATTGATTTTGGCTCCAACAAAAGCAGCCGCTCATCGCATCGTTCACACTATCCTTATGCTGATGCCGAAAGGATCCACTGTTAGTCACCGACGTCGTTTCGAAGTGGATTTCGGACCTCGACCTGGTGAAACGGATAAGGAAAAACGAAAGGGTCGTAAACCCGCGGACTATGAGGAATGGTTCAGCTGTGGGTCACATGGATTTCGCTCTACTTCGTATCCGTACATTTTTAACTGGATTTCCTTAGCTTCTATTTCTTAGGAATTTTCTATTACCTTCGGTGATAGGAGACCGATAGTAATTTCTTGGGGCGCGGTTCTGTAATCATGATTTACTATCAACTTTCGATTCTTAATAACTTGGTTCTGTGTGCCTTGTTCTCACTTCAATGTTTGCCGACCACGATTTACATTGCCTTCTATTCATATATCGTTGCATCCTTGTCGCAAACGGAGACATTTTAAGTCACTTTCTTCTTCTAATGTGATCTATAGGTTCACTGAACCCGAACTCGAAAACTTAGGGCATTCTAAATACTGCATCCTTCTCTTCAGCGGCGCTTCCTTCACTTTAAGGTTCGGTGTTTATCAGGTATGAGTTTTTCATTTGAGGATGCACCGATTCCGTGCTGAAGCATAGACGCGATCGATGCTTTAAAAGGAGGCGCTTTTTGATTTAAGAACTTAACGTTTAGTTACATACACACGAGATTTCTCCTGTATGTGAAAGCGACTGGTCACTAGTTGGTTACATCCACCCTCATCGTCATCAACTGGCATCTGGTTCAGTCGGTTGTTAGCACTTCAGCCCATGTTTGCGGGATATGCTCGCGAAAGCTAGCTGATCTGCAGCACCCAAACAGGTTATCCCGGTGCGGAACTGCTGTTTATCTAGGTACCACTGATTATTACCCAAAATTACATCAGTCGGAAACCATCCTCCATATGACTGCGTGCGTGATAATTCTAAAATCACTGTCTAGAACAGTCCAATCTATTCGACGTTGTTTCATAGATCACCCGGGTCTTTTCCAGGCCACTGTTACACCTCCGTCAATTTTGAAGGTTTTACTGCGATCTTTCCTCCTCGTTAGGAGGTGGCTACGTGCTTATGGATGATTTAGCCACTGCCCAACGATCTATGGTGCACTACAGAAGTACCTGACACTTATTGACCATCATCGCGTTTAAAATGAGCTAAACTATAGTTTGTGAGGGTAGTCGAATCATTAGATCACATTGCTTTCGGGCTGCGACCGATGACTGGATCTTCAGAAGCTGAGGTCAGAACAAACAAGGTTGGATTCCTCCGTTGTGGGGAATGTACCGAATATCTACTCTCACTTCTAATTAACCCGAATAACCCTGCGCGCATGCACAAATTTCTGTGGTCGTTTTCTTGATTCTGTTGACCGAACCTGTTTGCCACGTTGTCCTTCTTGATAAGGCGTGTCAATGAAAGTTCGTTCTATTTCCACGTCCACGTATTTCGACTTCCGGTTCCTCGTAATGGTCTACGAGAAGTTGTTCATTGTGTTGTCCTCCTTGTATTTCTTCATCATGGTTATAATCAGTGTCTTCACGGTTGGTACTAGCCCTCTTCTTCCGGATGCGAATCACTGTTAGCTGTCCTATTGTTAAGTGTATGACACATGGACTGTGCATAGCTCTCTTCATATTCGACCTGACTGTTATGCAAGCACCGATGAATAGGTGGCCGCACTCTCCGAGGCACCACTTCATACTTCTTATGTATCACCTGTTCCCGAAAGCATCAGTCTACCAATTCGAATGACTGCTTTGTCTGCCTATCTAGGTAATTGCATCACTGGCGGTCGCTTTACAGAGAACGTTGAATCTATCGTTAGTACTTCTTGTGACACTTTTCAAAACACCATTGACCTTCGGAGGCGGCCGGATATCAGCGTATCAGTCAGGAACTGGGTTGTCATCGACACAACGCCGCCAGTGTTACCGCATGAACCAAGGGCTACCGTTGCGATAAAAACATTGGACAATTGGTCGCGTTTGATCATTAATGCTCGCGAGATGTCATGTCCTAAGGGATAACCGAACGAGCGCATCTGACCTCCATCACTTAGCATTTGGCCACAAATCCTCTGGTGTCACAACGGAGTATCAGTTACATTCATACCGCAACTCACACCCCACTATGTCCTTCGCGCGCACCTTGTTGGGTGAAACTGCGGGGTCGTCAGTTGATGACGCGGCAAAGGGGCATGACTAGACTCACCGAAGCGCTGAGCCAGATTGGTGTCTGTCGTCCTACTGGGTGAAAGTCTCGGAATTGATCACATCAGTGATTCGAAACCCCACCGGATACGACGCGGTTGCTAAGCCGTTGGCACTACTGCATTCCTTCCCTTATTTTAACAAATGTTCTAATACTTAATTATTGTCGATTTCCCTCCGGCTATTATCATTATTGTTGTTAGACTTCACGAATCAGACCAGCTCGTCAACAACTCCGTCCCTCATTTTTAGTCCTTTCTTCTACCCAACGATTTAAATCCAACCTGTGTGCAAGTCTTCTTGAATCCCATGACGTACAGCACTGTGCACATCCGTAGGTGCAACGCAACGTTCTGCTCTAGCGTGCTACTTTTTGTCCGAACTAGGCCACTAACGGTTGTCACTATCATCGAAGAGCCATTTACAGCGATCTTTGGGTTCATTTACCTCGGTAACGGTCTCCACTTACTGCTAGACCACCGCTAAGCTCATCGGTAAGGCTGATGTTTTTTCTTCCAAGCATCGCACTTTTATGGAGATTGGAGATGTTCTCCTAACCGATGACCGGATGTACAACGCTGCAGTGTTATTGTCTAATTCATCAGACTAGGCTGTGTGCTTTGAAGGCATAAAGTGTACTTGTTTTTTGGATTACCGACGCCTGTGCCGTCTTTCTTGTCTAGTGAATACACGTTGTGATGGATGGCGAAATCGTGCCGCTGGTCTCTCACTAACTCATTCGTTTGACTCGGAAGGCAACTTGTATTTACCTGCGGACCTCCTACTTTGGTATTTATTACTTGTCAATCATGCCTATTCGAAATAAATCCCAGTGCAGTAAGTCGCCGGCGCTGCAAATCACATAAACAAATTAAACTTAGTACTCTCTCGGATTCTAACTTACTGCGACACATCATTGGTTGTCGACACTTGTCTTTACTGGAGTTAGCGAATCTCTTGTGCTCCGCCTCGCTTATCGGAGGCAGTCGATACTATCAACTCGCGTGAGTAACCAATCGTTCATTCATTCTATAGATGAATGATCACCGTAATTGCTCCGGTTTATGGAGCTGTTAGCTTCACTTTCGCATCATAGCCTCACTGCTAAACAAACATAGCATACCTATGAGCGAGTTTCGTAATGCATCTTGGAAGGGTTGACGATAACTTCCTTTCATGGTAATTGCAGCATCGTGGCATGTGTGTTGAGGATCGACTAAGAATAATCAACCCAGTTCAAATGCGTTTCCGACTCAGTTCACTGTTATGAACATTCGGGCACTTGCGTAAGATAACGTCCCCTTACTTTACAAAGATGTTCTGCACGCCATGTCTGACAATCGAGGTAACTATTTTCTTGTTTCCTTGTGGCAGACGATGCTCATCAGGTCTCCCTAGTTGCTTTACTTACTTAACCACATCTCAGCTATGGACTGTTCTTTTTGGATGTCTGACATGGATGTGAACATTGAAGCCATGCCCAAATAGGGAACGGGTTTTAACTGCTTACACACAATTAAGAGGCGGCAGCTCTCGTGCTGCGTTCCATTTTATTGCAAGGCAAGCTGACGTCATCGATATCGCTTCAAGGCTTCAATTTGGAGTAAACTGGATGGAGGACGGAGCGAATCCTATCGATTTTTGTCGTCATCGACTCTGCGTATGTGTATTAGGTCGCCTGGGACGCCATGGGAGCAGTGTATATTATATTTTCTTACGTCCGTGGTAACGTTTTATTCGATTTGAGGATTAATGCTTCATTTATGAGTATTCTGCTACCATCTTATCTGACCGTATGCCGAAACACGAAATGATAAGGAATGTTTAGTGCTATCAGGTGGAGTTACTGGAGCTAGTTACAGTAAGAGATAATATCTGTGGTACAGCTTCGGTTAATAATGTATATGCACCAACATTGGATGGCTAAGTCTTCATTTTCCATGCGCTAACCCCTAGTGAGATCAGATAGAATTCCTCTAGAAATTCAACACCTAGTCAGATTTATCACCGTCTGTGGGATAAAAGATGAAGTCACAAGTTGTATAGCAAAAGCTCGATGTGCTTTTGCCTATCTTCACCTCTTGACTCCCCGGTTGAGTTCCAAAGGACGATTAACACTTTTGGTTATTGGCGCAGCGAATAATTGACCTTAATGTCCTTTTCGTTGTGAGTTTCTTGGTCCCCGCCCCATGCTGGTTGGCCTCTCGTCCAACATAGATATCGGCATCAATGGGCCAAACCATCATTGTAAGCTCTGGACTTGAGTGACGCATAAAACTTCTGGCTCATATCAAACCGGAGTCGTATTCAGATGCATGCCAATATTCGATGAGCATAATACCCGCTCAGTAAGGATGTAATCTAGTCTTCACACAATGAGAGTGCAAATCACCGCTCTTGTGTCTGTGTGGACCTCTCGCGAAAGCCAGAGTCGGAAAGTGGAATCACGCCGGTGCATATATCGGGTTGAGAAACCCTATGTAATGATGTGGCCGTTATGCAACGCATAAGGAGCGACAATTCTTTAAATTTACCTCTGACTTTAGTGGGCGATGTGTCACGCTGCGGCCGTGTACAAAGGCGTGAAGGAACAGGCAGGCAGGTGTGACCGATAGAGTAGTTTGCGCGGATAGATGGATGGAGTGAGGTGCGCAAATGGGGAACAAACTGATGTGACAGGTTCTGCTAGGCGGCAGTGACTATAAAGGGACGCAGGGGGTTTGTGTAAGCAGGTTGAAAGCTGAAGTTTTGCATATGACGCGCACGTCAGTTCTTTTGATCTAGGAAAATATTCAACTATCCGACTATCGACTTGTCTGGTGATCTTACTGTTTACAATAATAATCGTTTAGTTTTTTTCTTTTTTACTGTCACCTGAATTACATTGCGGCACAATAACCGGACTTTTTCTCACTAACTAATGTGTTGACTAATCGTCGTCAAAACTAACGGGTGACATACTGTGATGGTCTACCAAACCTTTTTCATTATTACTGCCCTTTTTCTGGTCTGTGTTTGTTTACCTAATCCGTTATCTAGCCGATGTAAGCACATTAGTTACTGATATGCTCCTAATTCGCTTGTGGATTTCAACGCTCCTTTGACTTTCGAGGTTCCGGCATACATCCATCGTGTCCTCTCTAACCTGTCATTTTGACATGTGGTTCTTTTAAACCTATCTTTTTACCTTCATTAACCGTGATGTTTTGTACATTTCTGTCATTCATATTGTGTCTGACGGTGTAGGTAACGTCTGCGACCATTTTCGGATTGGAATTTCTTTCTCGAAAAAGTCTGTGAAGCTTTATTCCGCCTTCAGTGATGCGGACGTTATACTGGCTTCTCCTCTGGGACTGCAAACGATCATTGACAACGAAAAGTACGTTTCTGTTTGAACTTTTTTTCTTATATCCTATTTGTGTTGGAGTAGAGGCTTTGTCAAAACTCTGGTCAGTGCACAATGCACCTTATTGCCACATGTCACTCTACCGGCTGTGGAATGTCCGTGAGCATCACCACCTCAGCGCACCATAGTAACGGCGTTTTGAAACTGTCGTTCCTTTTAAACTGGTATCACATTTAGGTGCTTATTTCTGGGTCCGGCACACATGCTTTGATATTTTCGATGTGGGATTTCAACACAATGTTAAACACTGCAAGTAACTCAAATTTATTTCGCCTATCTCTGTGTGCTACTAATTCCTCAAACCGAATACGGCGGTATTATTTCCAACTCTTTTTTATTTATCTTTATTCTGCATCACATAGTATTTCGTTTCCTCAGACATTTTCTTTAACTAATTAACGATTTTTTTCTTTCATTGCAGAGAGAAGGAGGCCGACGTGCAATACATTACTGCATCTATCGAGCTTTTGATTATCGATCAGGCGGAAATGTTGCTCATGCAAAATTGGTCTAACGTACAGCGAATAGTGTCCTTGCTGAATCAGCGTCCCACCAACGCTGCATTTGCTTCATCCACCCGTATCCGGTTGGCGTACCTTGCTGGTTATGGACGCCGATATAGACAAACTTTGATCTTTTCGGCCGTGGAGGCTCCTCAAATTACTCTCTTGACTGGGGAATGCGATAGTTAGTGCTCATTTTCTACAGCTCTGTATTTTTCACTCCCGTGCTTCTGCTTGCTGCTCATATAGTTTTAAATTCCGACCTACTCGACCACGAGATCTAAGCTCATCTTCTCATTAATCTATCATTCTTCCTGAAGTACTATGCACAATTATGTCACCCACTTATGTATAGCAAAATCACTTTACTAATAAAATCGGTTTTCTGTCCCTTATTGATTCTTAGGAAGTTGGCCATTGCGCTTTTAACGCATTCACCTCGAATCATAATTACATTCCACACCAGTACCTATATGTTGACATGTCAACCAATTATAGCGACTCTATAAATGAAGAATCGCTTATTATTATTATTATTATTACGTGGGTCTAATGTGACATCTGCGAAAGTTTATAAACAGGACCACAAACAGCTGGTTTTTGCATGAGGGTCAGGTTGCCAATGGGGGGGGGGGCAGCTTTATTGTCCCTCGTCACATTCAGCCTTACCCCCACAGATAACCAGACGCCATGTACATTTTAACCAGATAGTGAACTATTGCTGTCAACAAACACGCCACTTTTACTTGGATTGCGTGATATTTTACCTATGATCTCTAACCAAATGCACGGCGGAACCACTTGACTTTGGTGTGGAAGGCGGATCGGAGCAGCAGCACTTCGTCTAGTGGTTGGCGATTTCACTTCCAGCTGCCAGCTCACTGGCTACCTCTTCCTCGAGCCCTATGTCCAGTACACGAAACATCTCCTCCAGACTAGTGGCAATTGATCATACGCAACACGTGCAGAAACCTTAGCAACTTGTTATTTCAACTACCTGATGACACTATCATCATCTAGTACCAAGCTGAGAACACCATCGTTACGAACATCCAGATGCCAACTGACAATATCAATGCAGCACAGGCAGCGATGGACGGTGATTTGAATGTACCCATGGCCCCCATACCGAAAGTGCCACTCTCAACCTCGGCAGAGGAGAACATCCCTCTTGTGGTCCTATGTACATAATTTTCAATGTAAAAGAGATTCCCTTTCTGGTGACAGTAGTATTGTATACATAGTATATATTTTTTCTCACCTTACACACATCTGCTACCGCTGATGCATCTACCAAGATTGATGAATTGGTCATCTCTATCTATTTTCCTGTTGTTATGGCCTAGAAGACGGACAATTAACTGGTGGTTGTGTAAAGTACATGCTATTCATGGGACGACCGAAAAACAGGACGTTTACATTCGTGGATTTCATGGACGCTCCGCCCCACTCAACATAGATTTTATTTCACCGAAAAACGATGTCTTCACAGTTACTGGGCAGTGGTTTTATATGCGGTGCACTCTGGTAACTTTGCCTACTCGTGGACTGAGTCTGCATTTAAGGAAATCGTTTTCTGTGCCCGCTGTCAAATATCGAGAAAAATCGTCAACAGACTACAATACGCTCGAGTTAGAGGCACTCGTTCAATGACGAATGACGGTCATGAATAAAACGTGCCACCTAGACTTCATTGCGATGTCGGTGATGTGTCAGCTTCAATCCTTCCTAAACGTAGTGCAGCGTAAGCGCAGCCGATGATCGACGCTTAGTGGTAACAAATACTTTCGAAATTAAGTCCAAACCTTTCACTCGGCTGACTTTCTGAGGATGATCCACATACTCATTCATTATTTCAGCAGCAGGAATTTGTCTGAGCTTGTTGCCTAGTGTAAACACTAGATGAGAGCCTCTGTGGGTTCGAGCCTGCGTAGGCGCAGGGCGACCGCAGTATTCTTAGCCCACGTGCGGCTGCTGATGGTTGCACGGCGGCAAAGCGTCGGTACTGCGTATCGGCGTGATGCTGAGCCTTCTTTTTCTTTGGTGGCGTAAATGTTGAAGCCTGTTGCACCACAGTCGGCAGTCGCGAACAAGCTGTACTTACATTTATTCCCATTCTCTACTTCTCCGTTTTTTATTACTTTTATTACTTTTAAATGAACTCCCTAAAACTCCTTTGGAGACTACTTTGTAAGGCTCGAAAAAATTTCTCTACTCTTTGCGATACATCACAGCTAGGTGAAGCCAGACAGCCATGACACATATAGGAATGCACCAAACGGTCGTTTCGTCTTATTTGGACTCGTCAGTAGCGCGCGCCCGCGGAATCCTCTCTGATTCGAACACATGACCTTAGGAGTTGGCGACTAATGCCACTAAGCGATGGAGGACGACAGCAGAATGCCACAACTGCAGTATCTCACGGCTCATCCCCCACTGCCATGTATGTTATGAACTTGTAGAGGTCCCCCCAGAGCTTCGACTTCCTTTGCAAGCCGCCACCAATCGACATGGCATGTAAGCCGCCAACGCGATTACTAATGGCGGTCTGGCACCGTCACCCATGACTTAGTGGCATTAGTCGCTGTCTTGTAAGAGCAAAGTCATGGGTTCAAATCCGGCGGATACGCCCTGTAGCGCTTTCCTGGATGTGTGATGGCTGTCTGGCTGAATCTAGCCGCGTCGAATCTTGGCAAAAAACAATAACCTCCCTATTACCTACTAGCTTTCTCTGCTATCCGCTTATGTTGTACTGAATGTTCAGACCACGTAGTTGATTTGTGTCTCACTGCTAAGAAATTTGCCATTCATTTATTTAATCAACGCTTATCTTTGCTCTATGCGTTAACTCGACACGAATGGATTTCACATTGGTCTTACATCGACGACTATTTAGAGGAATCAAGTCGACAAATAAGTGCTCATCCGTGGAACTTTGAATGATGGCCACGTCAGCTCAATGTGCGGTCGCTGCATCACCATTTCCGAGCGCATGCAACCAGTGGCGCGAATACAATCTAGGTGCAATCAATTCCGACTGTATGCCGCATCAGCCCCAGAGCTGTTCAATCTACCTTCAGGTGTCGTCCTGTCTTTTGGTATCAAACTTGCGCGTGGCCAAAAATACCCACTAGGATGGTCTGCTAGGGTGTTGATTGCAAAATACTTTTGGAAACTTTGACGCAATCCATGCGAATGGCTTAACTTTAGTAGGACTGCATTTGTTACCGCTTACACTGATAACGGAGATAATAATGCTAGTCGGGATGAGTGCAAAATGAGCCGTTTCAGTAGCTCGAAGAGACGTACCAGCAATAGTCTGTTTTTGCATCTCTGCCTTTTCATATGCATCAGTAACTACGTGACGATCGGTAGTGGATTAGGGTGCCATTTGATGAAAATGTTGCCGTTCCCCACAGTATCGGATGGCGACCAAAGCTATATAATTTTGCCCCTGTTTTTGTCGTTTGAATACAACGAATTCATCAACGTGTGGAGCTTTCCAATCTGTCAAGGTGATCGCATCTTGCTTACCACGGTCTCCACTCAGGCTGTATGTCGTAGTCCAAATACAAATAAACACTCCGAAAATTTGTTTATTCATTATATGTGACCACTAGCCAACGCGTATATCTCATTTTCTCAGATTTCCAGGGTCTTAACTTCTTCCCTTCCGTGCCGCGTTTCGAGGACATTTCCCCTTCTCATTTCGGGGACGTTACCCACCCACCTGAGGCAAAACGTGCTCGTCTTTTTGCCCGCGGAGCTTACAAGACAGCTGACCAGTTTACCGGAAGCCTAACCAAGTTGCGCGGAGCATCCAATGTCAGCGTGAATCTGATTCCCTTTGCTGTCTCTGGTCAGGCTTTGTCCACGCTTGAACATCTTTGCGATGTGGGTGATTCAGTAGATGTTGATGTCAGTACTGAGGCAGACTGTATGGCTGCGTCAAAAAATGATGAACTTTCCACCCGTCTGGTTTGTCTACACCAGACCTCAACATCCGTGGATCGAATCAGTGACACTGATCTCTCCTACATGGGTGAGTTGTTCCCGCTTTGTTTTGAACTTCCATATGTGTAACACTTTATTTAAGGTGCTTTACTGTCCTGAGGGATGCTTCACTTCTCACACCTTGCTCGTGGTTCACTGACTTTTTTCTTGAGGCAACTTTATGCACACCTTTTGACCTCGTGTGATGCCGTCACGGGGCTAATAAATGACTGTAACTATCCCCACAACTGACCTAGGTCACTTTTAGTGGTATATTTCTGCTTTTGCATGACGGTTGCACAGCATCAAATTTTCTGTTTAGTGAACTACTACAACTAGGCAGATCAACCGGTGATTCTACAACCTACTCACGAATAGATGATGCACCCTACGAGGCCGGGTAGTGATTCAGATACGCAAACGCAATCCAACCCCCTTTGAGCATCTATTCCTGGAATTGTGGTGTAATACTACGAAGCACTTATGTAAATACTCAAACTGTAACTTGGCGTTTATTAAGAAGAGGTTAGGAATTGAAAAACTAAACGGACTTCTGAGCCTCTCATTCGGTGCTATAGCCGGATGCCTGGACCCAAGCAAGAAATTGTTGATCCTAACGATTTACTCATTGATTGCCAGTAGTCGAGTAAATCAAGCACATACTCTATGTACCCACAAGGCGTGAGTAATTAGCCGTGACATGCAAAGGCATACATGAATGACAAATGAAGCAAGTTTTACCAACGGAGAAGTATTACACATCGGTTATTTTACAACTATGGTCGGGCTGATATAGCTGAAGTGGTTTTGTCGTCCAGTTCATGATTGATAATATTTTTATCCGTCAGAAAACGTGCCTAATAAGAGACGATGGAGCTAACGTAGGCAGATGTGCCTGGATATACATAAACAACTTGCATATTCTCGTTTTCGGCGCAACACACATGATCAGGTAATCAACAGCATGTTCTAACGGAATTACCATGAATGATCGAAAGTATACAAAAACGTCTCAAGTTTACAAGTGACATAATGTATGCATATATATAGGTGTGCCTCATGTGCTGAGGTTGAAGTTGAGTTGACCTACACCGACTTCCTCTGAAACGAGATCTTCTTCCTCTGGATGAAAAGTATTCCACTTTATTTGACTTGATCAGTTCTGTTATTCTGTTGTATATTCCATGTCCATTTTGCGTGTTTATTTTCCTTCAGATTCTGTGTTGGTTTTTGCTATCCCCTGTGTGACTGCGCTTGATATGAGTGTTGACAAGGTACCTACCTGTCTAACACCCCCCACCTCGATTACTGGCACTAGGATACAGTTGTATCTTGCTGGTGAAGACGGATTACACGGTCTTCGTGGCCTTGATCGGCTCAAACAGTGGTTCCAACCAATGTGGAGCGGACTACTCTCCACCCACCGCCTTGTGTGCACTTGATTCCCCAAATACGGCGTGATTGTGTTTGCCTGTGAAGGAGTGTGGGCCGGATCCGTTGATGAAACGTGGCTCCCATCCACATGCCTCCCTGTCTTATTTCTTCGCGTTTACACTGGATATGAGGTGTATGGATGGAACTGTGGGTGGTGCAGCGCAAGCCACCTATGGTACCTCTGTAAGCGTAGGCATGCTGTGGCTGGCCACAGTGACAGGCAAATCCGAAACTGGATGCCGCCAACCATATATGTTGCCCCATGCTGGGGTTAATGTTGTATTCTTGATGCTTCTTCACTGCAGTTTGGCTATGCCAACTTACACTTAAACTAGGTCTTTTTAAGCTGGATACGTTTCATTCCACTTTATTCGGTTTGTTCTGCCTACCTGATTAATCTCCTATTAACAGGCCACGTTGCCTACGCTGATTGCGCATATCTTCGATAACTTTTTGCGTTTGTAGCATTTTTAAATAACTTGTGGACACTTTTCCTTATCGCGGATTCCTTGCTAACCAAATTACTTCAAATGCTAGTTTATCGGAGAGTTATGCCACAGTATCTGTATGCATTATTTGATTTACTTTATTTCATCTTGTCGTTTCAAGTGCTTGACTGTTGCTTGATATCCGCGGTGTGGCTGCGCTTGGTGTGCATGTTGACAACGTGCCTACCTGTCTATTACCCACTACCTCGTTCATACTGGCTCCTATATATATATATATATATTTTGCAAAAGTCTGCTGACAGACATAATGCCATCAGAAACCATGGGATTCAAATGAAGGTACAGAAACAGTAAAATAAAAAACAACACAACAATGTCCATGGTTTCCTCAGAGGGCGAAATACTACCCGGTTGCCCAAGCCGAAGTAGGGTGTTGACTTAGGGAACACCACCCCGAGCCTTTGGCTGAATAGCCTGTCCGCAAGGCAGCGGAGCGAATTCAGGGAATCGCGCCCATTGGGAGCCGGTGACTGATTGATCAGTTCATACGCCTTTCGTTTGTTCCTTTGCCAAACAGGGGCCCAATACTCCCCGAAATTACAGCATTAACTTGCTGGAATACAATGCTTCGCCAGGATGAAGCAAGGGGCAGTGACTTTATTTAGTGGCGAGTCACGTCCGCCACGTCACAGTGTTGTTAAACGGACATATGTGGCTTTTTATAGGGAGAACGCTTGCCAGGCGAAAACCCACCACGTCCTGGAACACTGCCGCCGAACCATTTGCTGGAACGGGAAAATCCCGAACCACCCAGCTGGCACCACGAGGAGGTTGTTCGGCAAGCCAGCCTGGCTCCAGGAGACAGTTGGTCGTTGCTGGAGGGCACGGGGTGCACGGTTCTTGTGGTCGTGCTAGGCTCGAAGAGCGGTTCCATGCATTCAGTGTGGAGCGGACTACGGTCCAGCTACCGCCTTGTGTACACTTGATTTTCCAAATATAACGTGCTTGTGTTTGCCTGTGAAGGAGTGTGGGCCGGCTCCGTTGATGAAACGTGGCTCCTATCCACATACCTTCCGGTCTTATTTCTTCGGGTTTTCACTGGATTTGGGGTGTGTGGTTGGAGCTGTAAGTGGTGCAGCGTCTTGTGTATGTGGTGGCTAACGTCAGTGAGCGCTTTGGGTACTGCTGCAATTAACATGTTTTACTACAATGATTCTAACATGTTCCGGCTTTAGGTTTCGGCGTCTTCGCAATAATTGTTTTGGTGATGTGACCATTACTTCGAGATTCTAGCTTTAAAGGCTAGCGAAAATCACGGAAAACATGTGGTCAGGTGGGGGACCACAGATACAGTGATAAACCGTAGAATCAGACATTGGGGCAGAAAGCAACTGATACGCGTTACGTAAAACGTGAATCTCCCGCTTATCGGGAATTTTCTGTTTACATGAAAGGACCACGTGAGATCGCGCGCACTATGCTTCCCAAATATCTCACTGATATGGGGTGTTCAGATCTTTGCTAACGACGGGACTTTCTTTACTGTTCATGGCGACTTTAAAACATTTTGCATCTCGAGGCCTCCAGCGACAAGCAACATAATTTTGGCTAATATGTGACATTATCCAGTAGGATTTTGCAGTCTGGGTAATGGTTCTGCGGTTGCATGGTGGACACGTAAGAGTACGTCATCTGCATGCTGCGGAAAAATTGCTTCTTCCTGGACGGGAATTGAGGTAACGTACTTGCAAAATGTGTGCGAAACAATATGGTTCCTTGAGTTACACTAGAGTAAGTGGTGAATTACGAGGACTTTTCCTCGTTAACCTGACGTTTAGTACAATAATCCATCAGAATAACATAATTACAGTAAGCTGAACTTTTGGTCATGAAACAGCAGTTCACAGAAACAAAAGCATTACTTTAGCCAAGCAGGCAGATACGCGTGGATTTGTTTCTATTTCCCAATGATCAACACAGAATGTACAAGGTTGATTACGACTTCCAAAGTGGACTTTAAAAGACGGTATGCGAACTGTCTGCTCCGAAATCTTTCTAAGGATATTCCTTTCAATGCTCTTCAAAGCCACTGAGGTGCAAACAACTGTTGGTATTTATATGTTCTTTTCGTCAGCACCGGCGCGGTGCTAGCGGTCAGCTACTTTTTGTTGCTTTAACCACAGTGTACATTTTAGCGAATGGTTACGTCAAGGAATCGGGGCAATCCTTCTGCAGGCCTTGCGCTTTACTCCGTAGTAGTTGGATTTATTCTCTGCACTACTTATTATCTACAGTAGTTGATGTCGTTATAACTGATCGGATCAGTCAAAGGTTAAATGAGCCTTCTGGCCACAGAAATTGAGGTCCGATTATTCCACTCCCATAAGATTGCTTTAGCAACTTCCATATTCTTCGGTAATTATTGTCTCTCGATATGGTTTGGACGCACATGTACTTGAGGCGATGCAGTTCACTTTTTATATCAGTTGACTAAGACTCTGCTAAAGCAATGCATTAAGTCTGCACAACTGTTCAAGGTGTTGGAACGATTAGCTATCTACAGGAGCAAAGATTGTTTCAATTTGATGGCAGAACTCGAACTGGAAGTTTGGCTAACTAGTTTACTAGTCACAATTTATCGCTACCTTCTGTGGGCGTTATATTGAACATTATCTGTGGTACCGATATTGTGTCGTGGGAATCATGTCGGAATTTGAAAATGGGGTTGGAATAATAACAATAAAAACAAGCAACTTATTTTGTCCAGTTTTGCACTCAATGTTTGCGTACTTTTTATTTTTGTGGGGGTTGGGAAGTCCCCGCAACACGCTGAGACACACATCTGCCACTGAATTCGATTTTGGTTTCTTCAGCTAGCACCTTTGGGACCCCGATTAGAAGTAGAGAACAACCACCCCTAGGCCAACTGTTTTCTTAGCTTTATACTGTTTCTCCAAGTTAAACGCTTGGCTTCTATATTTTACCACTGTTGCCCAATCTACAGAAGGAGGCATTTTCTCCGCCGGGATTTGCGATCTTTGCAACCGGTGACATTTTAGAGGTTCGTCTTATTACAACTAACAGAGCTTCTAAGCGGTGTCCGATTACAGACAGATAACATTTTCAGGTTGTTGAAAACTCTTCTGCTTACGGTTCCTTCTAGCCTGGTTGGATGATGGACGGGGTTCTTTTACCACCGGTTTATAATGATGGGATTGTCTAACTTTCTTAAATGGCCCACGAATGGTTAATAGGGGTAGTCTAGACATTTAAGGACAGCAGATGTAAATTCACCGTCATATTCTTCAACATTAGAGCTGTGTACCTGGAGGGAACATAGGTGTTCGTCATTGAAATCGAACAATGTCTGTTCGAGTATCTTGGTGTATGCGTTTCGCGATCACATAGCTGGTGCGTTGCGAACTTCAGCGAAAAATGTTTTTGTCGACCTGTACCATGTAACATTGATGTAAGTAACGACGCAATCACCACATTTTCTGTATCCACATGAGCGGTCAATACGATAAGTAACAATCCCATCGAGTGTCACAACTGCAGTGCTTACGTGAAACCATTTTTCCTGTAGGATAATGGCACCTAATCGAAAATACTCATGACGACTATTTACAATTTAGCGTTTTCCCACATTACCCAAAAGCAACCAGATATTGACGAGTATGCTTATAATTCCACGTTTTCTCTTTTGAAGTTCAACCCCTTTGTAGAGTTCCTACACTTTCATTTACTTCTTTTTATTTTGTTTACCATACATTGACGAGAGAAGACCGATATTTTTGTATGCGCGAAAACACTCAACGATTTTAAAATGTCACATGTATACATGAGCACGTCTCCACTTGCATAACGCGTGAAAACAAAAGAGGGCTGATGTACTGGAGAAAAACGTGTACGTTGATGAATCCGTTAGGCAATACTTATTGAGCGCAGCTTGGTTTGTAGGCCTCCCGCTTGTTTCGCTTCACTTTCCCACCATTTAATCGTCGCCTCTAAACTGAACTCATTTTTCACTTTTTTCTACATCCGCGTTTACATTTCAGCTGGCCGATCCGTGCCCATAGCACGAATGGACACCTTTAAGGCGAGAGTGCTTCCTAGACTACGCCGTGGAACTGACCAGCGTGTTCTCATTTACGTGCCTGACTTTTACGATCTGGAGGAACTGCGCTTCGTGTTATCCAGCGAATCTTTGGACTTTTGCTGTGTGCACGAGTACGTTTGAAAACTTAATTATGCATTTTTTAGCCGTTTATCACTTCCTTTACACCACAGCTCATTTCCATGTGCTTAGATTTTGTCTTACACGCTCATCGTCTTGATTCATCTCGTTTATATTTCTCTCCATTATATCCATCATCTTTTCATTAAATTTTCGCTTCCTTGCTGTCCACTTCAACTCAATTGGTTGGTGCGCCATTTTGTGCTTTTGGCTACCTGAGTGGTTGGTTGCTTCAAGGTGAGCAGTCGCCTACGCTGAGATTGCGCATCGCAATCCACTCGCACGACGAGTTTTCCATTTTCAGTGACGACGGTCGTAATTTCCTTCTCTATCGCAATGTCGTCTCGGTTGTTTTTTTTTACCATATTCGCTTGTTACCATATGCTCCTCTCACATAGACAACGTTCAACTGCAAATCACCTTTATGTGCGCTGAAATTTCATCAATGTGGGTCCATATCTGTGCAGTACACGCACAAACTACATCCTTCTGTCTTCTGGACAACTCTGAAATCGTCCGATTATTTGCACAGCCAAGGGTCTGCGTAACCACAATAGCTACTCACCTCATAACTACTACTGTAACATTTTGAGGTCTAGATTCACTCGGACAGCCTTTAGCTCCCATTGCCCTTCTGCAGCGTCATCGGATCTGTTACCGCGATTTCGCTACTTGCGGCGATGGGATGTAATGTTCCCTGATATGTACGCTTAGCAACCGGTCTTCGTGGATGGTTAAAGATGAATGGCCACTCCCCAGAAATGTGACTGCCAGCGGTGATACAACTACTTCCATTGATGCGCTGTTCAACCACTTCGGGTAACTGTTCGGTTGGAGTTACAACCGGCAGCGTGTCTGCTGGGTTCTTCAACAGTATCCTGTATTTTAACGGTATGAAGAGTTTGCTGAAACCTGCAACACTATGTGTTCGTCTCTCCGGAAGAGCTTGTGCGAGGTTGGGTTGCTACCGAGACGAGGTTTGTCATTCGCGTACCGTACGCCTATCATTTGATCACGCAGCAGGACTTCCACCCCCATATAAGGGTGCTGGAACAGAATCATCTATGATGTTAATGATCGTAAAGTTGAATTGGAACAGGATACAGGGTAACCCTGCCGCACCTTCGCATTATCCAGACGACAGCTTCTAGACCCACCTGGAATCAAAACTTGACTCACTCACTTCCCGTTTCCTTTGTGCCGGCCACTTGTTATGTCGCCTAACAATTTCAATTCCTACTCATTTTCTTGTTTGTTAGCTTAATTGGTATTTTTGCGATTTGTGTTAAAGAAGCTGCATTGGGCCGCACCTCTGTTCGCGGATCAATGTTGACACAATGGACTGAGCTGAACTCGGAATTCGCGTTAGCGAATTTTTTCCAGCACGTTATGCGAGCATATGCAGTACAAAAATACTGATGCCATCGATTTATGAGAGACGACTTTTTAGTAAAATTGACAGTGCCATTGTTACAAGTACCACGATAAGTCGACTACCTACATGTTGGCGTTTTTAGTTCTAAACTCGATTTCTAGCCGAAATCCCCTTTCTCTACTTTGTTCCAGATATTCAACGGACACCGAGGCAGATCGGTTCCGCACTCTCTTCTATCTTGGACGAATTCGCATTATCCTGGTCAGCGAGCGGTATTACTTCTTCAGGAGGTGAGTATTGACTTTATCTGGATACCTTAGAGCTTCTTACTAGTTCTTTCGACTACAGTCAACGGTATTTTATCGAGATCCGTACATTTCTTGCTCATTTCAGGCGCAAAATACGCGGTGCACAGAATTTAATTTTTTTCGGACCTCCTACTTTTCCGTGGTTTCTGAAAGAATTCATCGATTGCCGGCATAAAGCAAAAGAACTCCCCGACGAACCGCAGCCACTTCAATTGACTATCCTTTACTATCCCCCTTTTGAGGCACACGTTTTGTCAGCACTCACGGGCAGAGTTGACTTGTAGCCCCGGGAACCCTTGTGTACTCTACTGAATCGGAGCTTAGCTAAGGGGCAGACACATGTGTGTGTCTATCCCTAACAGCTGCATGTCAGCGGCATTACAAGCCCGCATCAGCATCTTTTGACTATGGCTATCATATTACATTTGCCTCCAACTGCTTTGTAATCAACCATGTAAATACAGATATCTTTGTAACCTTCCTTCTGCTCACTTGATGGTTCACCTTAGTTAAATATTTACGATCCGTACCCGGCTTTCCTTGCCCGGAAACTGGGTTGTGACTTTGCTCGACGGTTTTCCTTACTGTGTTCCCTAGGGTCCATGGTTGTATTTTCCAAATGTCTTATGAAATCGGTCAGTTGTTAAAAGTCGGACAGCCTCTGTTTTAGATACCTATTCATCGGAACTGGGAGTGACTTCTATTACTCTATCCTATTAATACTCATGTGCGATGGTTATTTTAATCTCAACTCCATCTACATAAAGCACTAGGATCATTACTTGTTTGCGCAGTGCAACTGAAGCCGAATACTTCCTGATCCATTAGGCGACAGCCATCCTGGACTCGCTTACCATTCGTTGCGATCGGGGGTGTAATACTATTAATGCTTGAAGCGCTGTTTTACAGTACACGTTGTATGACTGAATTGTGACCCGCAATCTCAATGTGAACCTTCATTTGCACTGCAGTGAACCCTGATCAATTCGACCACTAGGACTGTGGCTAAGGAAGCAGATGTAAATTAGGTGTTGCTCGCTCGAAAGCACCATACACTACGACGGGTTTCGACCTCCATCAGATGGAGATACGAGGCCTCGAACGCTGAACCGTTCGGATGTTAGTTGCAGCCTACGTCTCCTTAGTCACCGGGTCATGATGGGCAACTCTTGCAACCAATGCTAATGAATGTTTGGAGGCCCATGGGAAGTACTCGTGTTGTTGAACTGGGACGCAAAATCTGAATGGGTATTCTAGGGTTCGCAAGATATGCCTTTTTCGGCATGATCAAATTTTTACAATCGTTTCGTATACTATTTACAACATTTGCCAAACGTCAGGCAGAAGTAAAGATCCTGCTTGTCCAGTTTAAAGCTCCGAATGGGCCCAGGGTATTTCTTGGCGTTCTGACAGAGACCTCTGTGTTCAGGCGGAATGAAGTTTTTTTTCCTCGTGTAACATGTCCATTTATTGTCTATCCCAAGAAGCAACGTAAGCAGTGAGGAGTGAACAGCAATTGTGTGATGTATGCGAAACATTCAAACTGAAATCCAAACTCATAGAACGTAGCATCTGATTTGGGCTGAACATTTTCTTTCCATTGTGGCCTTCTAAATAGGAGTAGTGCAAGGCGGAGGTATCTATTTACTTTCAGTTCTGCCCATGTACATATAGGCCGAGGTAAAAGGAAGGGGACGCGGTTCGTTTGACTCTACCCTAGGCGCATGAGTCAGATTAAAAAATATTGGAAATCGGGATGAAGGTGTAGTAAGCAGAATCGGTTTGCTTCCGCTTGCCGCCTGACACGTTTGTATGAGGGCAACAAGGGAAACGCGGCTGAGTAGGAACAAGTGAATACTAAAAGTGAATGAAGATGGATAGATTCATTCAACTTTTCCTACCCAGGTCACGCGTTTTCGTATGCCTGTAAGGTAGACGCGGCTGAATATGCAGAATATGAAAATTTGTGATAAAATGGTTATCTCAATCTCGGTTTGCAATTCCTCTACAGCGCACACTTATTGCTGTGTCTGTGAGGTCTGCTTTCCCGAGTGAAGAACGAGAGTCGGATAAAGATGAGTGATGGGACTTCTGTGAACTTTTCATCTACTTTTCGACGCACTTCTACTGGAGGGCGTAGCCAAGTAAAAGCACTGTGCGTTGCACATTTTATGCATGTTTGCAATCAGCACACTTATGTCTTTGCCCCCTCAACAAATAGCATTTTGTCGTTGCAATTTTGTTGCAACATTGTCCTGTTAGGCGGCTAGCAACTTCTATTAAACACTGGTTTCGATTCGCATGTTCTTCTTTCATAGCGAAGCGATTCCCGATTGCAGTGCATTTGATTAAATAGAAGTTCCTTCGAACATTCGTTTTCGTTTGAAACCCTGAGAGTGCGTACTTCGTAGCCCTTATTACGTATCTACCTTGTTTGAAGTGAATACTGATATTTGATGCGAATACATCCTTATGGACCAATTCGAATAGCAATGTTAATCCCAGCTCGATGCGTCTTGCCCACAGTGGCTCTACCTGTAGCATCTTACAACGCTCGGAGTAGTTAGGTTTGAACGTGGGATTAAAGAGAACCTTCGTGAATAATCGCTGCACGCGGTCGTGTTTCCTGCCGCTTGTTAAAATAATCGAGCAGTAATCTAGCACATGGCGAATGCAAACTTCAAACAGATGCAGATTAGGTTTCTCACATCGAGAACGATTTTAAGGTGCGTTTTGCATTTCGTCATCTGGCCGTTATGAACGCAACTTACTCAACAAAATTCACAGTGCTAGAGTAACGGACGCTTAGATTATGTATAGTATTGTTACAGGATATAAGTTTGCCACCGAGGTGAAAACCATTTAGCGATAGTTCACGCATGCATGTCAACACAGCTTAGAAGGACATTGGCCAATCGTTGCATCAGGATTCCAAGGCCAGTAGGTCTATGCGAATGTTTTTCTAGAGTATGGCTCAAACACTAGATATCGGAGTTTTATACTATTTTTATCTCATCCGCAAAAATATACGAGGTCCCAAATTGTATTTTTCAGTTACACCACTGAGAAAGAGCAAGGAACTCAACACACTAACGAGTCACACTACTTTTGATCTTCAGTTATAAAGATTTGATCTAGAATATTTGTACCTGGCTTCGGAAAAATTCCCCGAAGATACTTGCCCGATATCACCGAGGTTTAATTCCCCCGATGCTGTGTTATCATTCATTGATAAACGGAACCTAGCCTTGACATATACTGAATTCAAGTCTGCTATGATTGGAGCTGATCGGACTCCACTGAAAACAGATGTTCAGAATAAAGTGAAAATTTTACCAGATGATGAAGTCTGGACTGTCGCCTTTGAAAACTGATGTTCGCAGTTAATATTACCCCGCTAATGTTGATCTCAATCTTACTGATGTATCGGATGCAGTATATGCCGCGGAGATACCTTATGCAACCAGTACAGCAGACATTATCTTCTTGTACTAAGATACGCTAATAGCTGTCTTGCATACTTCCTAATTAAATACCGAACCATCTACTTCAGGTATGATAAACCAGCTAACAGTCCGACCCAAAAGCTAAGAATTATCGAACCGTTGTTAAAAAGGGGATACGAGTGCCTTCCGAAGGAATATTGGTCCAAAAAACTCCTAGCTTTGTACAAAGTAGACGAGATTCTGCGATTACTTACAGCGAACCTGTTAAGCATGGTGCGTGACCCGATGGTTGAAGCAGAACACGCAGGCGTATTGTGGAACCGTTTACCGAAAGCTTCTTAAGTTACAGTGGCTGGACATATCAATCGGAAAACAATGAAATAAGGAAGGCAAAGGCAGGTCACTGTCAACCAATCAAGTTCGCACTTGTGTGCACCATCAATATTCAAGCGCAGGCGTGACATCCCTCTCTTCCCTAGTAAAGGCTGCAGACTCTGGCTTGATACCGATCAACTGGCTTAGGCTTGCATTTTAAACGTCTTGATTAAGGGTGTTCCGCATCCGTTTGCGATTCCTTATTTTGTGAGCTCCATTCTTCATCCCTTTTTGCGTCAATAGCAGTAGATTGTTGACCCCGCTCATGCGGTTCGATTGAGCATGTTCGGACATGCTCAAAGTGACGGCGCACCACACGGCCGTCCTGCAGCTGTAACTCCGCTTGAGTACTCGTTGAGGATATAAGCCTAGGAGGTTGCCAGCTTCCTTCGTCAGGCAGTCTTGTGTACACTGGATCAAAATCATTGGGACTTCCTCTGGCACCTTGGCATCCCTAAACATCTTCTCCTGCTTTGCCTCCATACTCCTTCGAGGGTTCGGAAATAGGGGGTGGCCGGCCGAACATCAACTCTGCAGGTGACTTCCCTGTCGACTCAGTCGCTGTATTGCGTTAAGAGACCAGGTCACGATCCAATTTTGCTCAAAGTTCCATGAATTTACTTGAGGAGACCTTGCTTAACAGCCTGAACTGCACGCTGTCATTCCATTCGATGCGAGATGGTATGGCGCAGACTTGATGTCCTGTATTCCACTGTTACTCAAGAATTGTCGGAACTGCACACCAGTAATTGGTGTCCGTTGTCGATGCACACCCTTTCTATGATACCGAAAGTGGCGAATATGTGGCGCATTTTGCAACAATTGCTGCGGACGTCGCGTGTGCGACTGCATGTACTTTTATCCATTTCGAGTAGGCATCAGTCAAAAGTAGTCACATCGTTCCATTGGTCCGGCCAAAGTAGTCCGCGTGTACCCGCTGTCAGGGCCCCTTCGGCCAACGCCATGGATCAATCGGTCTGGGCGCGAGCTCCGATATATCCAGCCGTCGTAGGGACTGGACTCATATTTCCGATAGGCGGATGGTTCCAGTTCGTCTGACTTGCTTGTACGCCATCCGATCATCAAGAACCGCTTCACCATCGACTACACAGAGTCCCGGTCCGTCAGGTGCTGCACCACCTCACTCCGGATGGGTGTCTTTTCAAGGTGTTGCATCGGATTGAAAAACTCCATGGGTTCGTTGTTCCTTTTTGTGCCATTCTGCTTCGGGAGGAGACTCAGTGCATCGGCAGTAGTATTACTACGTTCGTTTACCTAATGAAGTTTGTAGTTATAGACGCTCAAAAGTAGTGCCCACCTTTTGCATTCGAGGCGAAGACATTTGCTGGATTCCTTTCTCCTAACCCAAAAGCGAAAGAAATGGTCTATGGTCAGTGTGGATATGGAACTGTCTTCCCAAGACATACTGTTGGAAATACGTGGTTCCGAAAATAATCGCTAAGAGCTCTCTGTCCATTTTGGAGTCGTTCATGCCAGCGGGTTGCAGGGTGCGAGAATCAAAAGCGATTAGACGAAGTGAACCATCATCCGTCCAGTGGCATAGGACTGCGCCTACTCCGCGTTGAGAAGCATCACACTGTAGCACTAGAGGTCGGCTCGGATCGAAATGAACGAGATACCGGGAGGCGCTGAGCGCTGTTTTTGCATCTGTGAAGGGCTTTCCTTGATCCGGACCCTGAATCCAAGGCTTCCCTTTGTGCGACAGTTCGTACAAGAGTGCAAATACTGTTGAGGTGTTCGATAAGACGCGACGATAGTGAGAAAACATCCCTAAAGTGATCAAAGTTCAACCTCATTCTTAAGTTCAGGTGCGACAAGTATGCATTTGACTCTGTATTCTAACACGTGTAAGCCGTTTTTATTAAGACGCTAATCCAGGTAACGAACGGAATCCGAGAGAAATGTACTCTTGTGCTTCTTCAGTTTGAGTCCACTCATGTGTAGACGTTCGGGCACAGCAGATATCGTTTGTACATATTCATCTACGCATCCCATAATCAGAATGTCCGCACTATGTGCACAAGTGAAATTAATATCTTCGATCAGGTTGTCAATGATCTTTTGGAATATCGCGGAAGCTGAACTGGTTCCGAAGGACAGACGTTTGTACTGGAATAGACCCATGTGGGTACTTATCGTAGTGCATGAGCGAGAGGTCCCGTCCTACTCACTTTGCAAGTACGAGTGACTGAAGTCGATCTACGTGAACTATTGTCCGCCTGCGAGCATGACATACAGATCCTCTATCCGAGGTAAGCGATACTTATCCGAAGTTAAGCAACCATTAACAGTTAGTTCATAGTCACCGGAAATACTTACAGAACCGTCCGACTTCAGGATTGGAACTATTGGAGCTCCCCACTCACTGTATTGGACTGGCTTGATTATTCCTGCTGATTGCAATCTCTTTATCTCGTCTTCCACATTTGCTCGCAGGGAGTAAGGTACGGTACATGCCCTGAAGAAGTGGGGCTGAGTTCTCGGCTGTAATTTGATACTAGCCTAATATCCATTCAGTTTTCCCAGTTTATCTTCAGGAACCTCAGAACATTTGTTGAGCGCATCCTCCAAGTACTGATTAATGGATATGCACTTTACTGTCTCTAGCGTAGCCGGTGGGCATTTAATCCAGTCGCGCCCGAGTAAGTTTGGGCAATCATTCGCCACAAAGTATGCATGTACGGTCCGTTTCTCTCCATAGTAATTAACGTGAACAGTGCACTTTCCAAAGACTGGTATCGGTGGTCCGGTGTATGTCCGCAAAGTTGATTCACAGGGGGATAACTTGGGTAATCTTATAACAGATGCAGCATTGATTATGATAACTGAGGTACCGGTATCAACTTCCATATTATCCAACTGACCTATTTCAAGTTGCACAGTATAAGGTGAATGAATGCTACAGATGCTCGACGTGGCGTTCCAAATCGTGTTTACCTGGTCATCTTTGTCTGATGGCTGGGCGATCTCCACGGGCTTTCTTGCAAATCGTGATATCGCAGCTGTGCCAGTTTTACATCAGCAAACTCGGACCAAGTGTCCTAATTATCCACCTTGGCGACAGATACTCTTCCTATGACGGCATTCTTCGACGGACAAGTGCTGATTTCCACATCGGTAACATGTAAAAGGCAATTCGGACTTTTTTGGTCGATTGCTTTATTGTGTCTGTATGAGGCTTCCGGTAAAAAGCGACTAACTGTTTATCGACATTCTCCAGCTTTCGTACGACATTACAGGCCTTCTCCCAACTCATCGTCGTCTCATCTTACAACAGTCTTTCACATATCTGTTCGTCACGGATATCGGATACCAAACACTGTAGAGCCGTCGATTCTTCGAACGTCATGACTGGGACTTCACTATACCGACACTGGTAGGGCTTGCTGAATCCTCGCAACGAAATCAATGACACTTTCTTCAAGGTTTTGATGCAAGGTCGAGAAGGAACACCGCGTAATGTATGTGTTCAGTCGTGAGCATCATAACTCGTTGAGGGCTTCTAGCACGTTGCTAAGTGTCGTCTTCTTACCGACGTGGAACGCAACAAAAGTCTTTGGCCCTCAACCCCGGAAATTGTCGCAGTGATTTAATGTTGTGGCTCTCTGAGAGTACCGTATTTTGTTGCAAAACGGGCAACAGCTTAAAATAATCAAAAGGTGTCCTTCCGATGGTTCCAGCAAGACGGTGTTGGTTTCTCTGAAGGAGTACGCCAAAGTTATGTACGTAGGCGCAACATCACGGTAATTTAACCCCGTCGCCAGAATGTTAATTATAACGCGTAGCCCAGTGGACGAAGCAGAACACGTAGGCGTATTATGGAACCGTTTAAAGTAAGCCTCCCACGTTACAGTGGCTAGAAATGCCGAAACGGAAAACGAACGAAGTAAGGAAGACAAAACAAGGTCATTGTCAACCAATCATGTCTGCATATGTGTTCGCAAACAATATTCAAGTGTTGGCGTGACAGCACCCAACTTTACATCGGCACCTGCTCTCTGGTGTAAGACTCCAACCGTGGTTTGCAGTGTGCCCCGCTCCACTGATCCTCCAATTACCAGATTCTTCTGAGATTAAATCGTTTTACTCCAAATGTCAGACCTTGAGATGGCGCAGACCATTTAGTGACCTAACGTTTACATCACCAAAAAAACAATCTAGTAAAACCCGCATGTTTGACGGAACACACCGTAGCATTCGCTGTCTCACGTAAATTTACTGGTCACCAACATTTGCAACCCGTAACTCAACCACAGCAGTATTTTTGGCAACGGCCGTAACCCATCGCCGCCATCCATATTGCCTCATGTTACCAGTCCAGCGAAGCATCTCTTATTCAACCAGCTACTAAATGTAATGCAACTATGCCAGTCTCACTGTGGCCTCAGTACTAGAGGTTTCCATCAACACCCTACCATGGCTACCGATGCATGCAGCAACAATACCATACCTCTACTTCCCATTGAATTCCTAAATCTGCTACACGATCAAGGCACTGTCAATGTGCTTCTCATCAATGCTCGCTCTTTACACAATACAACACGCACATTGTATCATCTGATTACTTTTTCGACTTCTGATTTTCTACTCATCACTAAAACCTGGCATAACCCCATTAATCCAAATGAATTCTACCAAATAGTGGGCTATTCATCATCCATGAAAATCGGATAGGTTGGTAAGCGGGGTTTTCTAGTTATGATCGAAACCAGCTACATACTCAATTAATAATAGACCCGCAACTCAGTATCATAAGTGAAGCCGTGTGTGGATCATCGCAGAATTGACTTACTCTTTGCTGTTGGTCAGATGTATTTACAATGCACCTCGTTAGGATAGCTTACCTTTAGAACATCTCACTTCTGCTTTTGATTATGCTTCTCGACTGTCCTTCAGTCAAAAGATTCTCGGGGGTGACTAATTTACCAGAGATTTCATGGGCGTACAGCACCACCAAGGCTGTTCAGCTTCGTTTCGGAAGTCAGAGTCCAAAAAGGGACACAACTGTTTCATAAACCTACCGAGGAAAAAACATTTAAAAGTTTATTTTTACCCGAGACATACACCTCACATGTGTCGTATCCAATGTTGTGACCATAGAGTCAGGTACCTCAGTTTCGCGGCACCCGATCCGGCTCCACATTGTACCACAAGACTGCTAGCAGAGCCCTGTAGGGACTTTAGAAACGTAAACTAGTACACATTTGCTGTACTGCTGCGAAAAATGAACTGGGATTTATGCTTTCTTACCAGAGACCTACAGGTTGCAGTATACGAAACCTACATAAATATCCAACAATATCTGGAACCATTCGCACTGAGATCCGATAAGAAGATTTCCACGAAAACAATGAGAGTTGCATGCGTTTTGCGTAAGCTGAAGACACTTCACTCCAAAATAAGACTGGCGACTTCTCAATGCTTATCAGACAGGATAAGCTACTTGACCAGTGGCGGTCGATTCGTACCACAGAAGAAAAGCGAGCATTGGTAAGAGGTAATAAATCTGAAGCCTTTATCAAGCTGCTGAAGGATAGAAACGACACTCAAGCCAAATCGATTTCAGGCATCGTATTACCCTATAGATCCATGACCAGGGACCTCACCATAATACGGAACGTCATGGATGAACACGTGTCCACCTTAGTTACTACCTCAGGCAGCATACTTAAGTTTAGCACTCCTATGGATGTTTGAACCCTGAGCAGTGGAATTCGATTGCGGCGTCATTCAAGCTCACATTGATCGGCTACGATTTTCGCCTCATCCTGGACCTGATGGTCTACCAACCTCTGCAATGGAGTTTTGTGGCCTTTATAATTCGCTTATACTTGTAATCATAATTACCCTATCTTTGAATTCGGGGATAGATCCGGATCAGTGAAAACTCCCTATTGTAGAGCCTAAGCATAAAAATGACTAAAACCTAGACATTGAAAATTGTCGCGAAATTGGCCACATAGAATATTTCAAAAATAATGAAAAGAATTTTGCAAAAGAAAACGATTATGCACTTGCTCCCATTGCATGCGATAAATCCAGTCCAACATGGGTTCTTGCAAAAGTGCTCATGCCATACTTGTCAGCTAGCCTTCCTAACAATCTGACAAGCTCCAGTGACAGTGGCAAATCGGCCATTACTTTTTTATTGACATGCAGACGGTCTTCGACAGAGTGCCGGACGACAGCTTTCAGGAGAATTTAACAAATTTCAGGATAATTGATCCCTTTCCTAGACAGTTTAATTCTTAGCTGTCTGGTCGCACGCAACAGGTACAAATATTCTAGATCAAATCTTTATAACTGAAGATCAAAAGTAGTGTGACTCAAGGTAATGTGTTGAGTCCGTTGCTCTTTCTCAGTGGTGTAACTGAAAAAATGCAATTTGGGACCTTATATATATGTTTGCGGATGAGATAGAAATAGTATAAAACTCCGATATCTAGTGTTTGAGCCATACTCTAGAAAACATTCGCATGAACCTACTGGCCTTGGGATCCTGATGCAACGATTGGCCAATGTCCTTCTCTGTGTGCGTTGACATGCATACGTGAACTATCGCCAAATGGTTTTCACCTCGGTGGCAAAATTATATCCTGTAATAATACTATACATAATCTAAGCGTCCGTTACTCTAGCACTGTGAATTTTGTTGAGTAAGTTGCGTTCATAACGGCCAGATGACGAAATGCAAAACGCACCTTAAAATCGTTCTCGATGTGAGAAACCTAATCTGCATCTGTTTGAAGTTTGCATTCGCCATGTGCTAGATTACAGCTCGATTATTTTAACTAGATAGTTGTTCTTTTTTCCTTCCGGATTTTATTACTCATCATGGATAACATATTTTCTTCTCAAGCGTTTGACGTCGCATATTGATATTCTTATTTAACCAATCTGTTATGGAGTGTTATTCCATTGTTGAGTTGCGGCTTGTCTAACCCACACTTTAGTATGCGTTACTAGAATGAATTGTAATTGCTCATGTTGTTCCAGGTCCGACTACGAATCCTCCATACTCGACCAAAGCCATAATGTTTGCATAGGGCTGAGCGATCATTGACTCCCATTTGTGGCATAGACGTCAGATTTGCAATTTTGTTATGTCCCAAGTAGAAAGCAACTTTCGCTTTGGATCTCAAGTCTGGTTTGCTCACCATTACTCTTGTTATGTTGCGCTGTACAGTTTTCACGGCTTCGGGGTCAGTTGGCCTGAGATCCCCGTTAAATCTACATGCGTTATTCTAGAGCCCAACGTATGCGGGTTAGTGTTGCCGGAGGTTGGTTTGTGCAAGATTTGATATTAGTTGGTTTTTTGGGCCAACCTATCCGACGCGGTGCAGGCATACAGGAGGCCAGTCAAGTTCCGCCCCAAGCGAACTAACCACAATCGCACGCGCCTGCGAAACAGAGCAAAATTAACCTGCCCCCGGAAACGGACGAATCTAATTTTAAATGTTAGGTTTTTCTGCTCATTTGCAACTCTACATCCCATGACTAGTTTGGCATTTGTTTGCACTTGCTAAGCAGAGATAACCGGTCTACGACTGTAGTCCTCGGGTTGCCAGCCGCGATCGTTACTCCCAGGCGACGGTCCTCACATTGTTAATGGCTAATTCAGGGTCAATTTAAATAAATAATTAAATAAATAAACAATTTGTGTATTCTCGACTAAGCGAGACACGCCTGCGCATGCATGATCTTGTTAAGAGTACAAAATGTGATCAGCTAATGTACACTGGAACGATGGGATTGTTGCATATGTTTATATATGAATGCATGTAAGTTTGCATGTAGGCGTGTTTAGCTTTGTTTATGGGATTGGTAAATTTTTCCTGTCGTTTTGCTTGAATGTGTTTGAAGGTGTCGCCAGTGCTAAATGGATGCTTGCTATCTGTGGACTTGAAGCGATTGTCCGGATAAGCAGTGGGTGACTTTAGTTAGTGGCGCGTCACAACCGCCACGTCACAGTGTTGTTAAACGGACTTTTGTGGCTTTTTACAGGGAGAACGCTTGCCAGGCGAAAACCCACCACGTCCTGGAACACTGCTGCCGAACTGTTTGCTGGAAGATGGTAAACCCGAACCACCCATCTGGCACCACGAGGAGGTTGTTCGGCCAGCCAGCCGAATTGTTTGCGACGCTCCATCTGACATAGAAATGGACCTCGACCAATCCAATCACTGGGACTGTGAAACACAAATATCGATGTTTCGCTCTCCATGTCCTGGTTTGTAGTTATTTGCTCCCGTCAGGTTGGAATGGCAGAACTACGGCTCGAGTACAGGACGCTGGAATCTCAGCCGAATTCTCTGTCCCTAAGCCACGGAGTCTCCGGCCGCGCTTGTCACAACCGAGTATTTGGGAACCTATAATAATAGGAATAACAGATTTTCACTTCGTGGAGATCCCATATAATAGGGTTAATTTCTCCATACCTCATGAGATTTTATGCCCTTAAGTAGCGTTTCGGGAGCTTTCTACACTGCCAATAATCTATACATTCGTAAACTGACCCTTAAATACTGAACTCGTTGTTACGACCATCAGCAGATGGTGAATTTCCGCCCCTCAGAGCTTACCTACTGTTGATTTCGCAACCTCTAGTCATGTGTCTTGGGTACCCCTTATAGAACAGATTCTGTTCAAGCTGAAACCAGTTGCCAGAACTAACTGTTCCATTTTGCTGGCAGATAGTATAGACAAAGTTCCCATCTCCAGGCGTATTACCATATGAAACATGTGTTGAAAACTCTGTTGATGCGTTTCACATTATTAGGAATATCATTGTTAAGCAGCGTGGAAAGTAACGGACAGGTACTGGGGCTACAAAACGTAGGCGCACTTTGAGTGAGTGGTCACTGAAGTGCTTATCCAACAGACGCTTTCGTGTCGTTTTAGCCTAAATGTTCGCGCTATTCCCCCAAAGAGAGGCCAAGCACTGCTTGTTGAAATCTGTCTTTTGCCATCTGAGTTCATCTCATCATCTGCGGCGCCTGTACTCGTCACTCAAACAAGGTAGACCATTTACTTTACCTTTCTTGTTTTTGTTTCCTGTCTTTTTTTCACCGTTGTGTCAACCTTGCTTGCAACGTGCTTCCTCGTCGTCATTGCGGAAGTCACTAGTAAAAAGCAGCTCTGCAGCATTTTCTCCGCTCAGACTTTTCTATCTTCACGTGACATACCGTAGTTAGCATGGGTTGTGCAGTCGATATTCTGGGTGACTGCTCCGTGATTGAACTAGTTACTTAATAAAAAAAACATAATGCATCATTTATCCTCCGAGTACCTAGACAGCATGACAGTAACCAAACCATTGACATTATTTTAAATGTTCTGTCATGAAAATGGACTTCGTCCTCGCTTGCGACACAGCCACAGTGCAGCGAATGTGACCATCTGGGCATTCTTGCATTCGATAGTTCCTTTTAGTTTGCCCCATCAGTTTCGTTTGACTGACAGAGTTGATGCTTAAATCTTACGTTCATGTTATTATTTTAGAGTTTTTCTGGTACGTTAGTGAATAATTCCTGCTGAATCGAAACTGAGCAACCTTGAGATGTGCTCCGATGATAATGGGAGTGAGGACACAGTCTCCACTTTAGTGTTAATAATTCCATTTGCTTGGCTAGATTTGATTGGACTCAAGGCACCATTTTAATTACGATGATTAATGACATAGATTATGATGAATTGAGAAAAATTTCCGCCTAAGCGGCTTTATCGCATAAGCGAAAACGGAACAATGACGGTAATTAATTCTCCATCATTTCATGATGTGATGTGGGAAGAGGCCGCGACTCTCAGGGAGCATTTGCGGCAATGATGTGGGGGCTGCTGTCGTGCGGTCGTAAATGGGTGGAACGCACCGGTGACGAGTGGTGACGGTAGCCTTCTTACTCTCATAATGTTCCGGGTTGCAATCCCCACCCTCCCACTTTGTCGTGCGGCCTAAGACTGTTTTTCGGGCCAGAATTTAGCTGATCATCCCCACGTGGTGGGCGCAGACCACTCGACTGTATGGCCACATCGACGCACACGGATGCCCACAAATGTTGCGGTTGGCTCGCTTCTGTGGCTTTTGATTGGCCATTGACCTAGAAGTTATGACAAACACCACACACGTGACGCGTTTGGCGGTCGGGCCATCAAACCGATAATGCTCGAGGGCAAATAAACTTTGCAACACCCCATCAGAGAGATTACGAAGTCTTCCGGTGAATACTTTATTAGACTTTCGAACTTGTTTAAACGCCAGTAAGTCGGCACCTTCCATGTCTTCCGCTCTTGATATCGAATGCCTTAGCTAGGACTTAATTTTCCTCCTCCGCCTTGTACCTAAGAGTACTTTTGAGCCGTTTTCACTTTGGCGCAATAGATTCCCATGTTGTTGTATACGGCTTAGTTAGTTACCTCACTCCAAATACTTTGTGTGTTGTCTGTGTTTAAATCTGCAAGATCATCGTTTGTCGAAGCAACCAGAGCTTTCCTAGGAGTAGAAGTCTTAATGAAATCGAACGTGAAATTTTGACACTATCGCTTGAACTGGAATCACTTTTTCCAACCCATCCTACGTCATTTGGTTGGCTGAAATTCGTATTTTCCCCTGACTTTAAATCATCACACTGAGTAGCCGATTTATCAACACTTCTAACTTGACGCCCGTGTTACACCCGTGTGTCTTCTAATCGATTTCTGTGCATGAGTAGGCGGTCACTTCATTACGCCCACAGCGGATGCTTTGCAGTCGTCCAGTCAGCGGATCCCCACCCGATGAAAGACTCTTCTGCTGTGTCAAATGCTCCCAGCCGATTATTGAGACACACTTGCTCCTGGCGGACGGAGTATACTGGCACGAGGATTGTCTACGTTGCGCCTGCTGTGACGTACGTTTGGCGGAATTGGATAAAGTGTATTACGTCAAAGCGAAGATGCCACTTTGCCGACGAGATTACCTCAGGTAAGCCTATAAGGATATTTCTTGTTTAAAAAGTTCGTCCGATATTATCCTTTAATAATAGCATGTAATATTTCACACATTATAGATTTGGCCGTGCTTTGACATTATCATTCCTTGAACCACGATGAAACTTTATACCAGCGCTTCAGGTACCTCTCGCTTTCCACTCATCGAAATTATTCAACTGAGCTCGAATATTATGAATTACGAATCGCTTATCGTCAGCTCATTAACGTGGCTGGTTGCTGAATGAGGTCTCATCGCTGAATCATCTAGGGATGCTTTTGTGTCACATCCGCTACGAAATGGCATTTCATGGTTCGGTGTTCGACCCTTGTCATGTAACGTTTATACACATAGTTAAAGTTTGTGATGGTGAAGTACATGTGTTTCACGAAAGCACATCGTAGGATTCGAGGAGTATAGGACACTGGAACATTTCAATGGAAAATCCATAATTAACACCTATGGGTGGTCTCCGCAACTTTGCATTTCAAACGGGTGCTTTCCGATTCGCAGCAAATCCGCTTCCCGACGGTGCGAAGACAGCTGCGTTAATGTTGTGGCGCTAATTGTGCGCACGAGGTAATTAGCCCCATTTTCAGGCATACATGCATGTACTTCGACTCTGTTGAAGTTGCATCATCATTATAATCATTATACACGTTAGCTAGAGGTGGAAAACACGTCAGCTATTGTGCCACAATACCTAAGAAAAGAAGAAGAAAGAAGCTTGCAACCGAAGCACTCCAGTTGCGCCACCAGTAACGGATGGGTATCGTTCCGGAAAGCTACCAGCCGGTATTGTGCCACCAAAAAATTATTTTATGCAAAATTTGTAATATGCTAGGAAATATGATTGTGTTTGTAGGAAGAGGCTAAATGGGTGTAGAGATGGACAAAGAAACTCACAACACAAACTCCACTGAGGTCGGTGCCTAGCCATGTCATCAAGCGTATCCAGCAAAACCGTTGAAGTTGCACTCAACGCAGTGGGCCGATTTGAGCACTGCTGCGCTTTTATCGGCCGAGACGCACGTCATACCACGATCGAGCTCGAGGTTGCGGAGATCACCAAACTACAAGGGATGTGCCCTGCGGATTGTGGAAGTAGTCCTTCAATCTAGACAACTGTCAACAAGGCTGCTGGAGTGCTGGTTTGTGGCACGCAGTAGCCTTCTTTTCAAGCTCCGGATTAAAGCAGCATCTACTAATCAAACATGAGAGCAGCCAATTAGTCGGACTACTTCCAGACAACAGTTCGGATAACTACACTCAGCTAGCTAACAAAACATACAAGTGAGAAGCAAAGCGGTAATGCTGGGATCTATGCATCTGACACAGATGAGTTTGTCATCGCCCAAAAGACGATTAGTGGCCGACCTTACACCTGTCGGCACAACATTATTCTCAAAACAAGCCCCCCCCCGATTCATTGCTAAGAACTGATACACTTTCCTGCATGCACATAGGTGCACAAGGTCTCCTGAACAAGCTTGACGAACTGCGAATACGTCAAGTATCTTATGCCTGGGACCTCATCTTTCTAACCGAAACTTGGTTGCACTCGGAAATTACCGATGCCAAAATCGCGATACATGGCATGTTCCCTATTCGAAACGATCACCCTAGCAAGGGCGGCGAGGTACTGTTATACTACCGCCGCGACCTACAGTGCGAACTGGTGGCCCATCTAGGAAACGATGATCATAGACTCACTCTGATGCAGTCTGCGACTTCGACGCAACGACACTTGCCTTGTGACCAATATCTACCACTGAGATAGACTGTCACCTTACATTAGCCTTGGGAAGGGTCCTACGACGACGACACAGTCATGTTCTCATCTCATGCGACCTCAATCTTCACTATCTTGTAGTTCCGGTATACCCAATGGACAATTTAAAGCCGACCTGCAAGAGCTTATTGCAGGCATTCCGCTTTTCAGCCATGTCAACGCCCACCTGATTCGGAGCCAGAAATAAAACATCTGTGCTTGATTTAGTGCTCACGAACGAAGAGTCCATCATTGGGAAACCACAGATGGAGAGCCCCCTCGGGCAGAGTGACCAGGTAACTATAATTTACCACCTTGTGCGTTATGCGGAATATCCGCATTACAATAATGACATCTTTTGAACAATCACACACTACGATATATTAACAGAACTTGTTGGAAACGCTAGCTGGGAGTTTTCGGACGACTTTTCATTGACAATGCCTGGATGGAGTTTGCTGACAAGTTTAGTGATCTTGTGGAGAAGGCGGCGCGGTGCGAACGAGTTGTGTACTGGAGAAAGAGATATACATAGTATAACACTTCTAACCTTGAACACTCGGGCTCATTTGCGCACTTCATTCGTGGTGCCATTTGGTTCTGCACTCCGCTATGTGCTATCGACTCAGTTTGCTGTAACGGTATAGGCCCAAAACTCCAGCGTCATCCGTTTCCATGGCTGGTAGAATTGTACACTACGCGCCCGTCGTCCGCGGTGATCCATTATTCGCTGAGTTCGTCGCGCCTGCTCGTTTCGCCATGCTACTCATTGGTAGTGCACCACATTCTGATTAAATCCGCATCAGTTAACACGCCCCTTCGTACTGCAAGCGCACAATCATTCAATCCGGATCAGAACTTGAAAACACATGTCAGTAAGAGATGCAGCTTGGCATGTATAGAGAGCGGACCCTAGATCTGACAACTAGAGCAACTGTGTAGTGCACCGTAAATACTGTACCACACTTGTCCGTGAGGACAAATTGGTACACCATCAGTGCTTAGCGGAAAGCTTTTGTGCCAACAAAATGCTTCTGTACAGACATGTTAACAGCCCCCCAGAATGTCAAGCGTGTTGTTCCCTCTCTATATCAGCAGATGGATGTGCTCAGACCACCAAGAATGCAGCCAACGTTCTGCGGCTACAATATGGTCCAGTTTTCCGATGTACTGCCATCATATGTAACATACCTGTCCTCTTCTCCCAGACGTCAGTATTTACACATGTCACTTTTAGTTCAGCGACCATTTTGAAAGAGCTGCTATCGTTGCGCACTCATAGTTCCCCCCGGAGTTGACAGCGTTCTCCCGAAAGCTCTGTAAGTGGCAGCTACGAGGATAGATGAGCCCGGAAGAACAGCAGGTCCCTAACAAGTAGAAGCAGGGCATCATTGCCCCGATTTTCAAGTGCTAGCCATTCGGATTCCGGTAAAACACGGATTCCGTCAGCATCGGTCATGTACTACCAACCTACTGATTGCTCGTGGCAGTTGTACTGTGACAGCCAAGAGTGGGTCGGCCTTGATGTCATCTGCCTAGACTTTTCTAAAGCATTTGACCGCATAGATCACCACATCCTACTCCAAAAGTTGAAAGCGTACGCGATTAGCGACCCAGTACTTGGATGGATCGGATATTTCCTTCTTCATAGGCGCCTTTAGGTTCGAGTTCGGGGATCATCTTCTGATTCGGTCAATGTGGACTGCGGTATTCAACAGAGGTCAGTGTTGGGGTCGCGCTTTTTCTTGTTCTTCATTAACGACCTCGCGCGAGTCATCGAGGCAAAGCTCCTGATATATGCTGATGACATCAAGATACGGTGAGCGATAGGCTACCAGGAAGATCATGATATGCTGCAACGAGTCTTAGACTGCGCTTTTCTATGGTCAAAAGCTAATCTACTTCCGTTCAACGCAAACAAATGCAGAACCGTGCATGTCCGCCACAAGTTTACTAACGCATATAACCTTGGAGACCATTTGTTGAAGGATGTCTCGCTGGAGCGTGATCTTAGGCGCAGTCATTGAAGGCGTCCAAAACCACAAACCAACATGTTGGCCTCTTACGGAGGGCTTTCGGGAAGTTCGATCCTTCCATCTACCCCCCAACTGCTCAATGCGTATGCGAGAGCCCATGTAGAGTACGCGAACCAGGCTTGGCAACCCTGGTTAAAACGCGGTCTGGCTACACTGGAGTCCACACAACGAAAGGAAGGAAAAAAATAAAGGGATTATTCCATCTGTCATACCACATGCGAATGAAAACCCTGGGAGTGTACAGCGGAATATATCGCCGTCTACTGGGTGACCTCATCCTGACGTTCCAGATCTTGAAAAACTACGGTCACCCTTGCCGCCACCTCTTGACACGCAGTCGCAACACAGAATGGTCAGAAGCTAAAACTCGCCACCAAATACAGTCGGCTTGAGTGCCGCCGGAAGTACTTTTCCCTTCGAATCTGTCAGCCGTGGAACGTTCTTTAGAATTTTCTCATTTCTGCGCCCACGCTACCCACTTTTAACAACGACTTGTTGTTACGTTACACTGCACTGCATTTCTTGATCTGATTTCTGTTCATTGACTGACGACAAGCCGCATACACATCTTGTGCTCAACAACTCCCACGAAATCGGAGTAAACAATATATTTGTCTTAAAGTGGATAATATAATGGGTCCACAGATGCGATTTTCACTTTGTGTAACTTTTTTCTTGAACTAACGTTATTCCGCTGACCGTTGGTGGGGATCAGTTAGAAGTCGTGCGAAAATTCAACTACCTGGGAAATTGTATCAGCACCCGTGGAATTGAGGATAAGATCATGAACCGTATAACATAAGCTTGGGGCGCTTTTACTAACCTTCGCCACTTATGGCGCCGGCGCGACATCACTCTTGCCCTGAAGGGTAAAGTGTACAATGCAGCAGTATATTCGACCCTACTGTACGGTTGTGAAACCTGGCCGCTTAAAGCAGCGGACCTGAAGAGGCTAGTTACGTTCGACCACCGGTGCCTTTGTAATTTAGCTTACATCTGGTGGGAACACCGCGTGAGCAACGAGTGTGTTCGACGCCTTGTTTACGGTACAGGAAAGGGAAATTACCCGCTCAGCATCGTTATTTCACGCATCAGGCCCCGATGGCTCGGCCACGTGTTGCGCATGCCAACCCACCGACTCCCGCGACGTGTGTTGTTTGAGCGCCGAGGATGTTGATGGAAGAAGAGGAGGGGTGGCCAAGCGATGACTTGGTCGAGAGGAATGAAGGCCCTCACTTCTGAGCTGGCCTCGGTTGGAGCGTCTCGGCTACATGGTTAGGGTCCGAAAGACGATGAACACGTTTGGCTGGACACACTTGCTGATATGGCTAGTAGCCGACGTCAGTGGCGTTCGTGCTGTGAATTTCTTTGTCTCACCCCAGTCCTCTTAGCCTCCCCTTCCAACCACGATCTCATTATTTAGCCTTATATAATTTTGCATAGTAATTTTTCTTTTGATGCACAGTAGCCGGCTGGTAGCTTATGGAAAGGATGCCCATCCGTTACCGGTAGCTCAGCCGGCTTGTACCAGTTGCATTTTTCGCTCTCCTTTTTTCTATGTATTGCGGCACAGTAGCTGGTGTTTCCCACCTTTAGCTAACGTGTATGATGATGATGATAATGAACGTTATTCCCACAAACCATTCCACTGGGCTCGTCAAGCCTTGTCCTTTTTAGCCGTATTGTAACCTTGTTCCATTGTTCTCCGTCCGTGAAACGGTAATACTGACTCCCCCATCACATGAGGTACGTTTTTCACTCGCGTTCAATCTGAACATGTCCGATCCGCGCATTATACCCTGCCGTGAGCTGCCTAGTAGAGGCGATTTATCTGCTTACCCGGGTGAGAATTGCTGGCGTACCTTACAGGATGAAATCGCAAAGGTGTGCTTCACTGTAGATGTCTACGTGCAAGCACATGTTATTGCGCTAGATTTCGCTTTTCAGAAGCTGTATCGTCCGCTACGTTTCGTATGTGAATCTACAAGGTGGCAGATCCCAAAACTGAAAGATGCTGCTCGTGATGATGCTAGCTGGGTGGTTCGGATTAATCCTGTTCCATGGGATGGTTCGGCTGCAGTGTTCCAGGACGTGGGGGGTTTCCGCCTGGCAAGTGTTCTCCTCATAAACAGCCACAAATGTCTGTAACAACAAGAGGAGACTTGGCGGATGTGACTCGCCAAAACTAAAGTTACTGCCTCTTGCGTTTTCGGAATATATAACACATTAAATGGACGTCAGTTATCAAATACAAAATTTTTTCACTCATTCTCACGCTGATGGCTTGACCGAACACGATCGCAAATGCATCGTCACCTTTACAAATTTATTCATAGTTGGCGGCCTCACGTTCCCCATTTGCCTGTCACCACGGCCTCCACAGGACGCCTGCGTCTACAGAGCAACCATGGGTGGCTTGTGCTGCATCACCCACAGCTCCATCAACACACCCCATATCTAGTGTGAACCCGCAGGCATAGGACCTGGAGGCATGTGGATGGGAGCCACGTTTCATCAACGGAGCCGGCCCACACCCCTTCGACGTGCACAGCAGCAGCATTCCTGTTTATATTTGTAGGGAATCATGCGTACGCAGGGCGGTTGCTGGGCCGTTGTTCGCTCCACACTAGATGGAACCCCTCTTTGAGCCTAGCACGGCCACAAGGAGTGTGCAACCCGTCTCCCCAAACAATGACCAACTGTCTTATGGTGCCAGTATATTGAGGTGGTGGTTTTTCGATAGGTATTCACTTTTTAAACATCCACATCAAGCCTAGCCACACGATGGATATCAAACAACCAACACATAATTTGAAGAAATATTAACACACTAACTAGACGGTAAGTGTGCAGCAGTATGGTCGGACAGAGCAAATACGGAATATATGTATGAAGACTTATTTTGTGCAAGGAGGATTTTCGGTAAGTGTACGTCGGGGGATATCAAACAGCGAGCAACGGTGTGAAGTAAATGAATAGCTCGAAATACACGGAAAATATGCGGAGAAATAACAGAACTGAGCATATGATGAGTAATGGGTTAAAATAGATCTATTTTATTTGGGAACAAGGGTAAGTCATTCGAGCCCAGCTGTTGTGAGGAATCATGCTATCCGCGACATCAACGTTAGCATGAGGCACCTGTTTGACAGCTACTTGTATCATTATGGTACATTTGCTGGTCCTTCGTGTTCGTGTCACCACGATCATTCCTATGCTGGCGTGTCTCGCATTTTCGGAACTAAACTACTTATTTTTTTATTAGTTAATTAAGTTATAACTACTATCACTACGATCAACATCTCTGTTCGTTTAATTAGCGGTGATGTTTCCGATGTTACTCACTCTGAGCACCATGCTCATGGCCTTCATTCCTACTGTTCGTGTAGTGGGGACTGAGAGTGTAACCCGAAGTGCGGTGATTTTCTGGCACACTCCTTACTACTGCACCACTGAAGTTCGAGTTCAACGTTTGTACAGACAGCACAAGGGAGAAGTAGGGGGTTTAGATAATGTATGATATCAAACTCTACCGCAGACTGTTCATAACACTTGAGTTACCTGGTGTCTTAAACTTGGGGAGTCTTCGCTGCTGTATATGTATCAGATCCCCTGATTTCAGTGAAGAGTGAGTCTTTCTGTATCACATCTACTGTCACTTTAATGTCGGTCGCTGTCGTCCACCTTGACCCAGTAACCTGAACGTCGTTTCATAAGCGTTGAGTCACTGTTCTGGCTCCCCCAAGGGATAGACAGGATGCTTACTGCCTACGATTCCACAAAGGATGCAACAGCTGTCCAGTGTTTCTCCGGAAGTTTAATGCCATCGAATTTGGCACACTCGAATAGTCTTGATGAACTCAAAGAAAACCCTCCTGAAAGCCGTTGCGGAGTCTCTGAATTCTCAACAAAAGTACTTCAGAGTAGGAAATAATTTCTTAAACACAGGTTTCATCTCTAACCGGCATTAACAGATGCGATCACGCGAATCAAAGTTGCCATCGAATTCAGTGGACAGTCTACGTACATCGCTGTTCAGAATACTATCCATTCACACTCTAACTGGATAGAACCTAACTCGGTTTCCACCGGTTCCGTTTTTGAGCTTGTCGATGAGCAATCGTTAGATACTGCGTATGAGCTCTCAGAGGTAATAACGTCGTTCCGCTACACTTAACATGAAATGGAGGTTGAAGTCCACCATTCTTTCCCATGTCGCCTATGCTGTTAAGCAAAGCGGCTAGCGCAATCAGCCGTCAGTTGGCACTTTTCTGTAGCAAAATAGTAAGTGTTTTTAAGTTCAGGATCCCCATTTTGCTTTAGCGAAATGTGTAACGTTGAACTTCTCAGACTATAACAGTAATAGTAATGACCATCATCATAATCACCATTATCATTACCCCTTAAATAAAGGTGCTGCATTGCAAAAGAGTAACATATATGGAAAACCGAGATACTAAACATTGTAGAATAGAACAAAACAGGTAACATACGGCTTAGTAACAATTTATGCTTAAAGACAATGATCGTGGTTGGATGGAGAAAATAAGCGGGATGGGGAGGAACGAAGAAACTCACAGCACAAACGCCATTGAGGTCGGCTCCTTTACATGTTGGCTAGTGTATCCAACCAAACGTGTTCAGCGTACTTCGATCTCCAACCCGGCGGTCGAGAAACACCAACCGACGCCAAATTCAAAGTGAGTGTCTTCATTCCTCTTGGCCAAGTCATCGCTGGGCCTCCTTTCCTCTTCTTTCATCCACACATTGGATGCACATCGCGGGAGTCGGTGTGCTGGCATGCGCAAAAAGTGACGCAGCCATTGGAGCCTGGTGCGTGATGTAATGGTACTGAGCGGTTCACTCGCTCTTACTGCACTAAACGCACGTCAATGAACACGCTCACAGCTTACGCAGTGCTCCCACTAGATATGAGCGAAGCTGAGAAAGCAGCGATGGTCAAACGTGATGAGCCTCTTTATGTTTGTCGACCTGATGGGCCAGGTTTCACAACCGTATAAGATGGTTGTACGGACGGCTGCATTATAAACTCTGCGCTTATGGGCCAGAGTGATGTCGCGCTAGCGCCACAGGTGGCGGAGATTGGCAAAAGCACCTCGAGCTTTTGCTATACGGTTCATAAACTCATCTTCGATCCCACGGGCGCTTATATAGCTGCCCAAGTACTTGAATTCCTGAACGACTTCTAACTGATCACTACCAAGCGTCAGCGCAGAGGTGCGTCCCTGCCAATCTTGGAGTAGGACTTTGCATTTCGATAGAGCAAAGCATAGCCCAATACGCTTGACAGCCAGTGCTAATCGGCCCAGTGCTGCCTGGTATGTTTGTGAGCTGTCACAGATTAGGGCAATATCGTCCGCATACTCCAAGTCAAGAAGCCGCTCACCAGGAAGTAGCTCCACACCTTCTAGGTCGTGTCTAGCGAATAATGTTTCCATGACTTCGTCAATGGCGAAGTTAAAGAGAAAAATTGACAGCAGGCAACCTTGTCTCACACCACTGGAGATATTGAAGGGCGGCATAAGTTTGCCGTAAACCCTCAATCTGCCCGAACTATGCGCGTACAGCGCTTTGATAATCTTTACATATTTATCAGACACACCTTTCCTCACTAGACAGAGTCCAAAGGGCACATCGACCGATTGAATCGAAGGCACCTTTTATGTCGAGAAACACGACAACGGTGGGTCGCAAATAAACATGACGGTGCTCCAACAATTGACGCAAAGTGAAAATGTGGTCGATGCAGCCCCGACCTCGACGAAACCCGGCTTGCTGTTCGCGAATCTGGCTTTCACGAGTGCCAGTCAGTCTGTGGAGAATGACAGACGCGACCAATTTAAGGCAAATGAGATCAGACTGATCTCTAGAGTTTCCGCATTCCGAACGAGCGCCGCCCTTGACTGTGACGGAGCGGCTCTAGTTGGTCGGGACAGTTTCTTGCTCCCACAATTTCACTCGGAACTCGTACAAATCATCTGCCATGACTTGTCCACCGAATTTGAAGAGGACTGGGGGGAATTTTATCTGCCCCTGCGTCCTTATGCAATTTCAACACACTGATCTCACGTTCGACTTCTGCGCATGAAGACGGATCCAAGGAGACGAACCAAGAAGAAGGGCGCTCAATGCCCGAAAAAGAAGGCGATAATTCAGCTTGGTTAAATTGCCTTGCAAAGTGTGCGGCCCAACGCTCCAACCATTTTGACAGTCTGTGGATCGGCTGTCCACTCCCCTCGCTTATGGTCTCCCTTACACTGGGTTTCCTGCTGCCGTTTCTAGTGTCAGGTGGAATAACTTACGGTGATTACCAGCGACAGCGGATGTTTCCATCTCCGAGGCATGATGAAACCACTAAAATTCGCGGTCTCTCTTCAGGCTAGCACGCAGTTTTGCCATGAGATTTATGCGAGTTTCAATGTATTCGCTGCCAACCGGAATACGTCGCCGAGCATCTATAAGTTCCAGAGACTGTGTAGAGACCCAATGTCCAGTTTAGCCATTTGATTTGCCCCATGAAGACACGCTTGCTGATAGTGACGTTTGAAAAAATGCAACCAGTGATCTTCGACGGATTTCAGCGGGCGCTTACTCAGGCCCAATGCCGGCGTACTTTGCTACGCATTCAGAACACCTGGCTTCGCCAGTTGGCTGGTGTCTATGCGCTCACAACGACGTTGCGGGCGTCCGTCGAAATACACCCGAAGGTCAGCACACACGAGGGCGTGCTCGGCGTCCATGCTCGTGCTCCAAATCGAGCGACAGTTTTGAACCTAGCCTCTCCAACGGTAACTGATCGCGATATGATCGATTTACGTCCATGACTGGTGCGAGGTTGGTAAGTGCCAAGCCACTCTTCTGTGGGTGCTGTGTCGTAAGTTAGTGCTCGCGAGAAAGAGACGAGCATTTTCGTACAGGTGTAGCAATCGCTCACCGTTATCATTACGGGTGCTTACACCATGTTGACCGCACAGATGAAGCTCATCAGAGGACAATTTTCCGACTTGGGCCTTTAGATCACCAACAAGCACCACAGTATCCATGCTTCCTCTGTAGCGAAGGGGATCGTGGAGTTTCTGATAGAAACCATATTTCTCCGAATCAATGCTACGGTTTGTAGGATCGTAGGCCGCTGTGACAAACAAGCACCGTTTGTTCCCGCGCGATTTCGTAGCATGGAACGAACCAGCTAATCTTACAGCGCACATGCGACTTTTGACTGGGATCCAATCGATCAGGGCAGCTTCAGCCCGAGGACTTAAACCAATGCTGACACCAGCTTGACTGACATTTGAAACTGCATCATCGCCAGACAGGCTCAATGAGAATGTGGTGCCAGTGTCGCAAGTGGGGGATCGCATGTTAATCACGGAGTTCGAATATTGCAGGCGGGTTCGTGATAAACAGCAAATATCGATCGATAGGGTCTCTAGTGTTCGGACAAGTGCTGCCTGTTGGGCAATCTGTAGCAAAGTGCGCACCTTGAGACATGCCAGTCTTAGCGTGGATCGTGGACTCCAAAGGGAAACGGATGAACTGACGTTGTCCGCTTTGTTGAACATGGACTTGTCGACTCAACTGGAACGACGCCCTGAGACTGTGTGTGGGCTGAAACTAGCAGACAAGCGACTATTGAAGCAAGGTGGGGGAGGACCAAGAATTGGGGGATTGCAAATGGGGTGATGAAAGTAAAGTTGGAGCGGGATGCTGAGGATGAAAAGCGCAAGATGGGGAATGAGAAAACGGGAAGGCCTGAGCAGTAGCATCCAAACCCCTATCCACCCTGCTCGGTGCAGCAGATAGGGCGCCGTCTATTATCCTCTACGACGGCCAGAGCATCAAGAATTTGTTAGAAGATAGGTTCATTGTATTGCGTGGGCAGAATAATGTCAGGTTGCCTAAGGCTACACAGGAGAACGATTAGGGTTCTCAACCAAAGCCTTTGGTTCAAAACCTGACCGCGAGGCAGTGGGATTTCGCACCGGACTAGAGAGAGCCCGTTTTATGGAGTGAGGAGCTGCCCTCACTCCAACCCCTAACCTGGAGGGCCAGGAGACTGGGTTTGTCTGGCCTCTAACCTTTGACCAATCTGGTATGTGTGGCTCTGAAGGCACAAGTAAACACCACTTAGCATAGCTCAATGGATCACTGAGTCACACAAACCATCGCACCACGGTAAGGTCAGGTCTCGTCGCGATATTATTCCACAGTACCATTACATTACCTCACCCACCAAGTACCTTTCTGATAACAAATCATCAAAACTATACCTCGTACCTAGCTAGACATGAGGAACTCATGCTCTACAGGTCATTATTAGGCACCCCGCTAGGGCTAATTGCTCATGTCACCATACTTCTAAGTATGTGTTACGCTGAATATCCGGAGGAACAAATTGAACTGATACGCACCATCACACGATACAACATTCTGGACGATCTAGTTGCGATGACCGACCGGGAATCCTTGAAAAGGGACTCCCTGACATCACCTGGATTCATTTTGCTGTACACCCCAGCAATCTGATTGTAACTGCTTCAGAAACTAAGCGGCTTCCTTCCACCAATCCATTGTCGTTCATCAGAAGTAGAATTCGAAGGCGCATTTCACTAGGAAATGTGGATTAGCACACTTACAGACCCCGTCCTAGTCCCGAAACCAGGGACGACCACGTGATGCAGCGCAACCACTATGATACGCTTGTCCGTGAGGGCAAAGTGGCTCACCAACAAAACTTGGCCTGTAAATTTGCCAAAAACAAAACCTTTATAAGCATGTTAACATCATTCGGAAAGTGAAACACAGTGTCCTTCTACTTGACATGATAGTTGGAGTGACACAGAGTGCTGAAGATGCAGCCAACGCACTACGGATGCAATATGCCCAGACCTTCCAACGAGACGTTCGCCACTGTTACATACCCACAACTATCACTTATTGACACCTCGTTCACTGCCACATCTGGTTTGAAGAAACTCTTCACACTGTGCACATACAGTTCCGGTATCGATGACATTCACCTGAGAGCGCTTTACTTAGTAGCATCAACCTGGCCCAACCAATATCTCATTTTTCCAAACGCGCTTGGATAAACAAATTGGGCTTACCATGTGGAAACACGTCATAATCACGCATATCGTCTAATGTGGCAGTCGATCGGAACCTGCGAACTATTGCCCAGTGATCCTCCTCCTCATACTCGAATGTGAAGCAGCCGATCATCGCTGAGGCTTTAGAAGACCACCTGGAACGATACAACATCATAGCTTGGAGCAGCACGGTTCCCGCCAACATAGCTCATGCACATCCAACCTACTGCTTGCACGCAGTAGTTGGACGGAAGCGGCCGACAAAGGTAGAGGGGCCGACCTCGTTTACCCCGACTTATCCAAAGCATTCGACCTCTTGGACCACGGCTTTCTGCTTCACAAGCTGGAAAGCTACAGAGCTGGGGATCCTGTTCTTGGTGCGGATCAGGAATTTCCGGCGGAATCGGCAACTGCAAGTTAGAATACGCAGTTCGTTTTCCGATACGATTCCTGTCAAATATTGAGTTCCACAAAGATCCGGGCTGGATCAGAGTCTGTTTCTCGGGTTCATTAATGAGCTTATGCGTCTGATTTCCTCGGACTTCAGGCTTTTTGCTGATGACTTTAAGATGTGGCCCGCGATCGCCGACCAATCAAATCACCATGCACTTCAAGGAGACCTGGGCAGAGCGTATGGATGGTCATTCCACACTGTTCCTGTTTAATTCGTTTAAGTGTAAGGTTGCTCACATTCGTCACCGGCCGAGCATCATATACGGGCTCGGAGATCATAACCTGCAAACAGTCACCTAGGAGGACGTCTTTGGGGTATTAATCCGGTCTTATCTTGGCTGCTCATAACTATCACAAAAGGCGTCGAAGACTGGGAACCAACACGTTGGCACCCTGCGGGGGGGATCCGGACGGTTTGATCCATCTGTCTGTGCGCATTTGCCTAACACACGCACGTGCGGCCTCATGTCGAATACGCGATCCAGACCTCACAGTCCTGGCTCAAGCAAGATCTCGCAGCGCTCGAGACTCCACAGCGAAGAGCCACCAAGCACATCAAAGGGTTGTTTCATCTTCATTATTAACTTAGGCTGAGGACTCTAAGATTGTACACTTATCATTATCGTCGCCTACGCGGCGACCTAATAATTCGATTTCGTTCATCGAGATTAGCTCCCAAGCCCCATAGGTAAGGTATCAATCCGGAAAGGCACCAATTCGTGATGGTCGGCTGTCGTCCCCCATGGTTCAGTGGCATAAGCTGCTGGCTAGTTGACTCTGGGTTCGATCCAGAGTAGGGGACCGAAGGAGGCGCACCACTGACGAGCCTCGACAGGGCGAAACGAGCGTCTGGTGCTTTCCCGGATTAATAGATTATCTATGCGCCTTGGAATCTAATAGCGATGAACCAAATCCATTCATACCCAAATCCGTCAACTCATTAGTGACCTAATAATTGCCTACCAAATTTTGAGGAACCCCTATCACGTCTGCCGCCACATACTGCAACGCAGTCACAACACCAATGTGAGGGGTTACCAGTTTAAGGTGGCCACGCAGTATAGTCAACTAGATTGTCAGCATAACTTTTACTGTCTTCGTGTGTGTCAGCCATGGAACGCCTTCCCAAATTACGTTGTTTCCGCCCCCACTTTATGCGTACAAAAGACGCCATGGCGTTGCCCTAACCCACCTACACTACGAGATGTAGTCTGTGTACTTCGACAGGCAATATAATGTGACGAACGCTGCACAAGCTGCACTAACCTACCTAATCGAGCTTGGCTCCTTTCAGCATGCCTCTGTGTGAACACACTGTGGTGAGTCCACCAAAACGATTTTAATTTTGTTACTCTGTTGTGGTTCTCATTCTGGCCATCTTACCGAACTTGTGAAACATTTGCTTTTTCCCCGTAATACACACTTGTTATATTGAACCGAGTGCATTTTCCGTACTCGGAAACATAAGTGTGATCGCAGCTCCGAAGTCAGGAGAATCTGACACGTAGTTTAAATAATCCATTTGGCAGGTTGTGTGCTATCGTTGTTCTGGGAAACCATGCCGTGACTTAGCTGTCAGTTCCAGCTTCTAAACCAGTTTATGGAATAAGCTAGCGCATATAGGAGTGTGATGAGTTGGTAATCATCATGTATCTGGTTTGGACCACTGCTTTGACGAGAAATGATAATTGATGCTTTCCATTGGTGCTTTGATTCTAGCGACAGGGTAAGCAGTGATACGTCATGCCCTCCTGCTTTTGTGACAGATGAGAGATGCCATCGATATCCAGATTGGAGGTTGGTTTAGTGCAATTCATTGCCTGGTCGATATTACAGAGAGAAATATTGTTTTTCCCTTGCATTTTACCCATATTCGTGCTTTTTATGGAGTCAATGCGAGCTCATTTTGGTGGGGTAGAACGAGCTAAATACTTTATATATGTCGCCTGAACCGTGTAGTGAGTGCTTGCTCTCGTCGACCACTTCAGTGCTGAAGGGAGAGCGGTGGTTTGTTCTGCTACGCATAATTTTGACAAGCCCTCTTGCTTCAAAAGTCACTCATAAGATTTCAATGTTCCATGCAGGCTCTGACCTTCCGACAAGAGAGCCGGGTGCATCGGTAGGGCTGGAAGGGTATGCACTGTATGAGCGAACGCTGTGTGATCGGAATCTAGCTCCGTCATATATTGGAATACAGTTCGTTTAAACCGAGGGAATCATTTCATTTTCTACATTCTAGTAGGACGATATAAATCTTGGCGCTGGAAACCAATGCCAATGTTATAACAATTGTCACGAGTACCCCTTGAAACACCAGGTCCCAATGAATATTAACCCCAAAATGCATCCTATCGAAGTTCTGATTCTGAAGGGTGGCGCTTGCATTCACGTCAACAATAAGTATCACAATCTCCGCATTATTGACAATGTTTGTCGGATTCCAGTGTCCGAGGTGGTGTGTCCTTGTTGGTTCCGAAACTTCTGCTTTTATTGTTGTCTACTGACACAAAAATTGTACCCTTTCTCCAGACGCTTCGCGCTAACTCTGGAGGACTTTCAAGACCTAATTCCACATATACGTTTATTCTTTGAGATTCGTCCGAGTAGATTGTCCTCATCACCATTTATTCGGCGTCACGAGACACTCGAGGTTTAGGGTACTTTTACTAAAGCAACGTCGTCCTATGTTCATTACACTTCACTGTTTTGTAGATCAATTTCAAGGTCATCCGGCATCGAACGTTCAACTCATACAGAGTCTGATGATCACTTATTATTTTCATCAATCTCCACAGAGCTCAGAGACTCCGATATATTCTCAATGTCCAGACGGAACAGCGGTTTGGATGTGTTTCGCCCGTTCTTTGGAGGTCAGCGAGCGATCTGAACTCCATGCTACGAAAGTTCCATTTTAACAATTGAGTACCTGCTCTTTTTGACTATGTCGTTAATAAAAAATAACCTAGGCGAGGCTTTCTACTTTGCAAGGATTTCACTTATGACCTGCAACCAAACTGTGCAATCTCCTCATCCACAAGCTGCCGCATTTTCACCAATCTCTCAAAGTGCATATATATATATATATATATATATATATATATATATATATATATATATATATATATATATATATATATATATATATGGAGTCGATCGTACTTGATAGGCTCCAACAACGCCATTGCAGTTGAACCGTCATCCAGGCTGACCGGGTACTATTATGCATTTGCCGTTGATGGACTCGGTTTATTTCATCTTCATTTACTGCTGTTTTTTCTATCCACACTGTAGGCTGTGCGGAAGGACGGGAGAGTGTGTTGTGTGTGGAAGGAGAATTCTGGCCTTTGAATTCGTGATGAAAATACGCGAAGATTTCTATCATTTAAACTGCTTCTGTTGCCAAAGCTGCCAGATGAGGTGCGTCAGGATTGTCTTTGTGTTTTGTCCTGCAATCTCTCCGTTCTTCGCCATCGATTGGTTTCCGCTTTGGTCACTAATTTTAAGCTTTCACAGTAGGCAACTTAGATGTTTGAAGTTGATCTTGCGTTTCCTCACAAATGAGCAGTTGACCAGACTCTACCAAACGTTTATGATAGCGCTGGACAACATACATTGTTGAAATAAGTACATCACTTTCTAGGGTGCATTTTGGATGCCAATTCCAAATTTGAGCTCCATTTTTTGCTATTAGCTGTCTTTTAATATACAGTCTAACCCTTTTATTTACGACTTATGGGCAGGTCGCCAAAGCTAATTTATAAAACTAGCATGCAATATAACAGTATTTATAACATCAATAACATTTGTGACATATATATGTATATATATAAACTTTGAACTACTTGCATAAGCAACATAAACGTAGTAGATTGGTAACGAATTTAAACGCGTAAACATAACGAAATTGGCCTTCTTTGTTACGTGTGACGTTTCTTTTTTGGACTTAACATATACCCCCGTTGCAGGTTCCAGCGATACTCTGTCATCGTGTGCGAGTCACATCTTCCCTGGTATCTTTCTCTCATTATTTCAATGTATTGGTGACATCTGTTACCTTGTTTCTCTCTTATGTTTCACACATTTTTCGGAAAGCGTTCCAGTTGGCTATACGAGTGACGGGTCTTGGTGCTCACAGTACAACCAATTTTATGAACGTCTTCAACTACATTCGCATAGTTGTCTGCTTTGTGACCTTCAAGAAAGGTTTTTAGCACTTGAGTAAATATGGACTAAGTGATGAACTCCATCTCTCATACAATCCAGAAATGTGGAGTGCTGAATAAGCTGCCTTAGTTGAGGACCATCAAGGCTTCCTGCTTTCAATTTTTCAATGTTTAGTCTAAGAAACTTGCATGCAATGTAATCAAAACGTAAAGCTTTATTGTTCAAAGCGTTCCTAAATTGTTACATCATACCTAACTTGATGTGTAATGGTGATAAAATTGATTTTTTCACCGGCGACTAATGGTGCTTGGACAATGTTATGTTCGGCTATAGAAATGAAGACTGGTCGCTCAAGTTGTTCAGATAGCATTTGAACTGTTCGCTGAGCTTGGCAATTTGGTTGCAAATGTTTCCTCATCAATCGAGGTGACATCATCAGTGCGTTGCTGAGTAGCCAGTAGCGTAGCCTAGGGAAGCCTCGGTGAGAGTGCATTGGGTGTAGTGCTTGTGCACTTTTATATCTTCCTGTGTTTGATCGCGGCGATGAGCAATCCTATTGGCTAGGACCTCTTCCCGTGTTCAGCTTGTTGGACAGGTAGTTGACCATTGGCCTTGACCTCTCTGGCTTGTGCATTGTGACATGAGCCTGGTTACTGCAGTGCTTAATTATCTCGTCCGCCGCGTTTGTCTGGTGTTCTGATCCACCGGATTTAATTGATTCGTATTTCCCCCTGGTATTCCGTTTCATCTTGGATCAGTTAGGCTGGGTGCCACACATGGTTTACTGATGTCAGTCCTGCATGATTTTGAATTATCGTAGGCCATGCGTCTAACGTACCCTATAGTTCGACCTCACTACTGGTTGTCATTAGAGTGCATGACCACGAGATGCGCGTTCTAATCATCTCTGTGCTGCGAGTTTGACAATATACTGATGCTCCTTAGATGAGCATAGGTCTGGGGACTGATGCTACATGTGCTGTGTTCCGTCGCTGCATTTGAATCGTAATTGTAAGGCTGCACGAGACTGGGACTTTAATGTGCACGACCTTTAACTAGCGGCGACCGATAGCATGCACTTCAAAGCTTGTTTACAAGAGGTAATTTGCAGCTATCCTCTGCACAACCACGTGACCTCTCCCACCAGATTTCAAACTGCTAACAAGCCCTCGATACTTGATCTAGTGCTCACCAACGAAGAACTCATGGTCGACAAAATAATAACAAGCATACCACTGGGTAGCAGCGACCATGCGATTCTACTTTATAACTATATATGTTATGCGGAATATCCTGAGGAAGAGGATGATGAAGTGTAAATGATCACGCACTACAACGTTTTATCCACGCTTATTAAGGAGGTATCTTGGACCTGATTAATTGAATGCCACCCCGAAATCGTCTGGGACACTTTCACAAGGATATTTAGCACACTGGTAATACAGGTGTCTGAGCAGAAATCCCTCCATCATAAAAGGAGAAGGAAGTCATTTCTGAGGAGCAGAACACGCAAATGCATGTTCTTGAGAAAGTTAGCATGGTGAGCTCCCAAGGACTCCTGAATTCCGAAACCTGGACTGCCTATGTGGCACAGCGTAACTTCTGTGTGAGTTTGACCCACGATGACAAGGTAACGCATCAGCAGGAGTTAATGAAGTGATTCTGCACGAACCGCAAACTCTTATACAGGCATGTTAACGGGCTTCGTAACGTGCAACGCGGAATCCAAGCACTGTTCACGACCGATGGGTGCACACGGCCAGAAACGGAAGCAGCCGATCTCTTACGGTTCCATTCCTCACAAACGTTCCAGGGAGTAACGGGCCAAACGATTATCCCTGTTTCTATTGTCCCACCATCATTTTTATCCAATATTACTTTTACTGCAAAGTGTGTCAAAGAAACTGTTGTCCCTGCGTATCCATAGCTCCCCCGGGATCGATAACATTCGACTGAAGACTTTACAGGCAGCAGCCGGTGATCTGGTAGAACCTCTGGCTATATTCTATCGGCGCTGTATGGAGGAGAATCATGTTCAAACAATATGGAAGCGAGGGGTCATCACACCTATTCATAAGGAAGGTAGTCGCACCGACTCAATCAATTACCATACAATAACGCTATCCACTGTGCTTTCCAAGATTATGGAGTCTATAATCGCTGATGCACTCATGCAGTATCTGGAAAATCACATGATAGCACCAGAGCAACCTGGCTTCCGACAAAAACGCTCATGCACTACGAACCTGCTAATTGCACACCATAGCTGGACTGAAGCAGTTGATGGTGGAGCAGGAGTGGATGTGATTTACCTGGACTTCTTAAAAGCGTTTGATCAATTAGACCACCGAATTCTCCTCCATAAACTTCAACTCAACGGCATTGGTGACCCACTGCTGCGTTGGATAAGTAATTCCCTGCACGAAGCTCGGTTGGAGGTGAGAGTACATGAATTCCTTTTCCGACGCAAGTAAGCTGAAGTGCTCCTGCTCAGGTCTCGGCTATTTCTACTTTTCATGAATCATCTGACGAGGGAAATTACTTTTGATTTCCTATTCTTCGCAGATGATATCAACTTATGGGGACCGATCAGAGAACCGAGCGACCACGAAAAGCTCCGGCGTGACCACATCACGATTTCAAACTGGTCTGTTCAGAATATACTACCGTTCAATGTGGAAAAATGTCACGCTGTTCAATTACGCCATAGGCAAGACTAGGTGTGTAAGATTGGGTCACATGTATTGAAGACAACTTCCAAAGAACGCAATCTTGGTGTGATCATTCAGCCTGACCTTAATTGTTCAAAGCAGTCAGAGGCAGCTGCGAAGAGAGCCAACAAACATGTCAGGTTGCTGCAGAGGGCATTCAGAAGTTTCGGCCCATCCAGCTTCCCCATGATGCCGAATTCTTACGTGCGCCCTCACGTTGAATACACCATCCAAACCTGACAACCTTCGTTGAAGCCCGACTTAGAAGTGCTAGAGAAACCACAACGCAGGGCCACAAAATACCTCAAGGGCCTACGAAATCTGTCCCACCATCAAAGGCTGAAGTCACTGGAAGTTTTCAGTGGCTACCACCATAGGCCAAGTATTGAGTGACCCTAATCACGTATGTCATCACTTACTGAAACTCAGCCATAACACCAATCTCAGATGTAATCCTCTGCAATCGACTGAACATTATTGTCGCCTGGAATACCTGCGGACTTATTTTTCTCTTGGGGTTTGCCAACCCTGGAACTCTCCCAAACTTCGCTGTTTCTTCCCTCACCCTGCATCTTTTCAAAAACGGTTGGATTTTGCCATTGGCTCCCAACACTTTGTTGCCTAAACTGTACAACTTTGGAATGTATTAATTATCCCTTCAAACCATATTAATATGTCACAGAAAATTGCGGAGGCGTTACAGGAGTGAGTACTTTCATTTTTACTTTTCTCACTGAGTACAACAATTATGACTGTCCCCATGCTCCCTCGTCGTTCGCATTCAACTCCCACGTATACTACTATTGTTCAACGGCGTATCTGCAAGTTAAACGCTCAAACAGACAACTCACATCTTTCGATGTTGTAGTTTTACCCCCACCATTCTGCGGGACTTATCACCAACTGCTTTTTTACCCGGAATAAATCATTGTTCATTGTACGACTTTTGACGGTACCAGGTATCACTTTGACTTTCCTTCATCCAGACATGGGTGGTCTATGTGTTGAATGTATGTGGACCGGTTCTGTGGCCGTCGTGCGCCCTATGCACATGATTCCTGGTCTCATATGATCTGGTTCCCATTGCTTATGCGGTGTATGCATGTGATGTGGTACAAGCTATGAACTACCACCACCCATAGGGCGCAGGGCTACTGCTTCGATTCTCGGTCTCCGTGACAGATAACTTCCGAAACTGATGTCATAAACTACGGTCAGCAGACATTAGTGGTTACTCGGGTAGAGTAGCCACACTCTTTTATCTGCTCAATTTCCCACAATTAACTTTACATATATATATATATATATATATATATATATATACATATATATATATATATGTGTGTGTGTGTGTGTGTGCACAATCTGATTACGGACAATGTGCCATGATAACCATGAGGAAAGGGGAAACGAAATACCACATGAGAGGTGAATGATTTCTTTGGGTATTACACACGCCGTTTTGAGTTTTTATTTTCGGTTATAATCCACTCACGCGAGCAATCCGACGCAAAGAACGATTGTCTCCTATAAACAACCGGCAATGATTGAAGGTACCGTGAGCTAGAAATGGAGGCTGCCGACGGCCAAACAAAGATCTGATGTTGGAGTGTACCGTATTGTGCAACCTCAATCACGTATGCCACCATTTACTGAAGTACGGACACAATACCAAGACTCTGATGTAATCACCTAGAGCTGAGTGAGCAACCGACCCAATTAGAATGCCAAACCAATGAGTTTTCTGTTCAGATTTGCCAACCCCAGAACCTTCTCCCCAACTCTGTGATTTCCTCCCTACTTCGACTGCCTTCAGAAAGCTGTCATCGACTACTTTCGGGTCATAACACTTTGTTACATAAACCGTACCCATGTGGAATATATTAACGAATAAGCTTTTACATGGATACAAGGAAAGCAGCCTCCGAGTAGTCGTTTTATTTTTCTCACAAAAGTTGTTAACTCCTACTGCTACCCACCGCCTTGTACAATTTTTATTTCCTACCATCGTCATGCAGCAGTGTATTTGAAACGGCAGACACTCAAACTGAAGGCACGTGTATCTCGATTGTACTTTTCACAGCAATCGTGTCACGGACTTGTTAAGCACCTGCTTTACCACTTGTGTAGAGTCGTTCCTTTTTCATCGCTGTCTTAAGTTGCTGTTTTTCAATAACAATGATAGTCATAATAACGTTTATTCTGGAATATTTAGAGACCCACCACTGCAGGCATGATCAAAACGGCAATGACTCTGTACCAATCGATGTCGTGATTGCAATCCAACTCTTTATGGAATCACTATAACTTCTAAGCAGTAGTGAGACGTGGTTAGGATCAGAGGCACCATCAGCAGACGTCTGTTGAGCAGCTATTTTTTGTGAACCGCGATACCATATTTCACTGTCATTGCATCGTTCCTTTTAGATTTTGCGTAGGAGACAGATTTTACATCCACCAGAAGACGATTCTCTGCGAGAAGGATTACGCGGACTCGTCGCTGTTTTCCTTTGCTTCTCTGCCACTGTACAACTCGGCGGATGCCTTAGTTCCCAGGCGGCGCGCGCAAGTGCATTCCGACTCAGACGGCGATTTTCCCACATTTATTTCGTATACCCCGGATGCTAGCAACGGCAATACCAGTAAACTGTTCGACAATCAATTGGACAACATGGTGATGATACCGCGCCCATCGGGTACCATGAGAACCCACCCTAACACCCACTCTAACCTCAACGCTTCCGATGCAACACTAATCCGGCCCTCTTGTCCCAATACAGTGAAGTGCCCCCAGGATTCCGTTCTATGCTGCAGATCGGACGATCAGTCGAGTGGATATGGTTCCCCCACTCCTCCAAGTGTCGACTTATGAAACACACACACACAGTGTGCACCGCCGCATGAAATCAACGGTAATAAGACGGAAGTCTGTTGCATCTAAGTGCCATTATACGGCAGAATGGTAATTTTACTCCACAACCTTGTGTAGTGGAGAACCGAACACTTCACATTCACTTGTAGCCTGATTTTGTCAGATTTTATGAGAAGCTTTTTGGGGTGCAATCCGAACTTTGCTCTTTGGTCTGCTTTAACTAAGTAACCATCCCCGCCTTCTCATTCATTTCTTCAAGATCCCTTTACTCTTTGATAGCGATAACAGGATACAAGGTTGTGTTGCAGACTGGATCAATAGTTAAGGTGATTCGTTTGTTGCCACAATCACGTTTTTGAATCAACGATTTTTGAACACGTGTTGCTTCCAGTTCCACTGCACCCACTCATCTTCCGTCTAACGTATGTTCCAATTTAGTTCATTTTACCAACTGACCATCGGCAATCTCGACGTCAAACAACAACCCTTTCGCATTATTCGAAACTTTTTGTGACCTGTCTTTTTGCTCTATGCACAATTGGTTCATTGGACTCGTTTGTCATCTTACGGTGAATCATGATTCGTAGCGATTGATCACGTTCTACTTTATCTGTCATGACCGCGCTGCTTTCCCTAGCATCTTTGAAGCAAGCTTAGTTTTGGTATCTGTACCAAATTTACGCTAACAAAGACCACCTGAAACATCCGTCCCCATAAATTCTGCTTGTCGCGCACGCTGTTAGAGCGAACTGCTATCATGAGCAATGTGACCTCCCGTTTTGGGTGATGACTTGATGCAAACGTAGTGTGGCTCCTGCTTGCACTTTTCCTGGTCATTGTCATACTTAGTTTGTCACTTCTACATATTTTTGCATGAAGCCTTCTACAAATAGGATGATCTCCAAATATCTGCATACAAATAACTTCGTTCCACGATTTCCACAAGCTTATTTCGATTAATGTCACGCTGCGCTAGTTTGCTGTTCATTTACAAATTTAGAGCGCTCGCAAGCTCCCTCTTAACTTAGAGAGCATTTTTAATTTGGAAATTATTGTGAATAGCTATAGCTCATGATGTGGATAAGAGGACTGTTGTGTTCTCTGAGCAAGGCAATTTGGTTGCAGACGTTTTCTTGTCAAACTAGGCAACATCCTCAGTGCGGCTATAGAGGTCTGATTTTCAGTCTCATAAGCCATTACCAAATCCAGATGACTATTGATCGTCTCCTGCTTTGAATGTATCTTCGCTTGGATCACATGGGTCGACAAAGTGGCCACGTCTACGCCCTGTCGATCTGATACTTATTCTTGACCTCACCTGCAGAGCTTCGTAGACCCCTTCGAGTTCTAGATGCTTGTTGCTTGAGTTCTGGCCCGAATGCCATGCCTCGAGAAACTCACGCGCCCTGCGGTTCTTTGTTCTTCAAAGTATCTTGACTTTCTCCAACTCGAACTGACGGTCCTTAACATCCATATGTACTGACATCAGCAATTTTTCATCATGGCGGCGGACAGCCAGACTATGTTCATGCAGCCTTGTGCCAACTTTCCTCTCTGTCTGACCCACGTAGTACTTGTCACAATTTTTGCAGAAAATTTTGTAAACCACACCTGATGTTTTTTCTTTACTCAGTTGGTCTTTAGTCCTGAAAAGTTTATTCCGAATAGTTTCCGTTGCTTCATGTGCAACGTTGATCCCGTGAGCCATTAAAAGCCTCGCTGCCATCTCAGAAATCCAATGGATGTAGGGTAGAACGAATGTTTTCCTTTCCGTGGCACTTACGGAAGCGGGCGGTGGTTGATTTTTCTACTTCAGGCAGCGTAGAATAAAACTTTTAGGATACGAATTCTGCTGGAACAGGTTAAATAAGTAGTCTTCCTCCGCCTTCCTCAGCTGCAGCGTGTTGCAATGTGTGTCCTCACGCAACCGCGCTTGTAATTGGCCGGATGGTTACTGCGATAATTTAAGATCTGATGAGTGCGCGTCGCTTTTCGATAAACTGTTGTTTCCAAGGGCCCAGGAGAATGTCTTTTCACGAGCACGTCCAAGAATGGCAGCTGGTGATTGTTCTCCTCCTCTTTGTTGAAAAGCATGCCGGGGAAAATGTTATTGATCAGATGGTGTGTTGCTTGTAGTTTGAAACGGTTGAGGATGACAAAAGTATCGTCCACGTAACGTACCCAAAGTTTGGGCTCCACCATCGGCAGTGCCTTTTGTTCCAGTGCTTGCATCACTGCCTCGGCCACCAGTCCAGAGATTGGTGAACCCATTGGCGTGCCCATTATCTGTTTGTACGTTTGACCATTGAAAGTGAAGTGTGTGGTGCGATAGAAAACAAGCAACTCCATCATTTGGGTGATTCCAATTCTGTTGTTCGAACTTACCGCCCCGCGTTGTTCAAGTAGGGATACCATTGTTTGCCTTGCCAACTTCGTGTCGATCGATGTGAACAAAGCTGTAACATCAAAGGGTACCATCATCTCGTCTCTTTATTGTTATTCGCTTGAGTTTTCCAAGAAATTGCTCTGCCGAGTTGATTGAATGCTCTGAGTTTGCGAGTAGGTATTTCAGCCGTTTCCAGAGTTCCTTAGACAGTTTATAATTCGGTGCGCCTGGTGATGACACGATAAGGCGAAGCGGCACTTCATCTTTGTGTACTATGGGTAGACCGTAGAACTATGGTATCACTGAATCTCATTTGTTGCAATCGCTGAAGAGCTCGTTTGATCTGACTTTCCAGACGTTTCGCAGGGTTTTCACTTATCTGCTGGTAAGTGTTTGCATCTTCGAGCAGTTCTGGTGCCTTCTTCCTGTAGTCAGTTTTGTCCATTATCACAGTAAGACGTCCCTTGGCCGGTAAGATAAAAATAGCGCTATCTCCTCGGAGGCTTGTCAGTGTCTTTTGTTCGTTTACGTTGAATAGGTTGGTTTCCCGTTTGTGACTCAGTGTGGGGGATGATGCTGTGTATAAGTATATGTTGGGCTTCCGCCGCGATGTAGCATGTGGCCAGCATCAACTCAAGTGCGATAGTGAAGTTGATGGAATTGGAATCTTTGCAACTGAATTGCAGACCTTGCACAATGACTTCTCTTTCTGTTTTTGATAGGGTTGGTTTGAATAGATTCTTAATCCAGACATCTACTTCACTTACTGGTTTGTGTTGCGAGGTTCTGTCCTGCTTCCTCTTTAGCTTTTCCTTTGTTTCAAGCTTCGTCTTGTGAGTTCTAAAAGCCATCGCTTTCTCAAGCTCTCTGGTTAACTGTTCTCCAATGTTGGATAAACATATCTCCTTTTGTTGGTCGACAAAAAAGATGGGTTACTATTCGCCCGATGGTGTCATCACCAGGGGCACCGAATTATAAACTATCTAAAGAACTCTGGAAACGGCTGAAATACCTACTCGCAAACTCAGAGCATTCAATCAACACGGCAGAGCAATTTCTTGGAAAACTCAAGCGAATAACAATAAAGAGACAAGATGATGGTACCCTTTGATGTTACAGCTTTGTTCACATCGATCGACACGAAGTTGGCAAGGCAAACAATGGTATCCCTACTTGAACAACGCGGGGCGGTAAGTTCGAACAACAGAATTGGAGCCACCCAAATGATGGAGTTGCTTGTTTTCTATCGCACCACACACTTCACTTTCAATGGTCAAACGTACAAACAGATAATGGGCACGCCAATGGGTTCACCAATCTATGGACTGGTGGCCGAGACAGTGATGCAAATACTGGAACAAAAGGCACTGTCGATGGTGGAGCCAAAACTTTGGGTACGTTACGTGGACGATACTTTTGTCATCCTCAACCGTTCCAAACTACAAGCAACACACCATCTGATCAATAACATTTTCCCCGGCATGCTTTTCAACAAAGAGGAGGAGAACAACCACCAGCTGCCATTCTTAGACTTGCTCGTGGAAAGACATTCTCCTGGGACCTTGGAAACAACAGTTTATCGAAAAGCAACGCGCACTCATCAGATCTCAAACTATCGCAGTAACCATCCGGCCAATTACAAGCGCGGTTGCGTGAGGACACACACTGTAACATGCTGCAGCTGAGGAAGGCGGAGGAAGACTACCTATTTAACCTGTTCCAGCGGAATTCGTACTCTAAAAGTTTTATTCTACGCTGCCTGAAGTGCCACGGAAAGGAAAACATTCGTTCTACTCTACATCCATTGGATTTCTGAGATGGTAGCGAGGCTTTTAATGGCTCACGGGATCAACGTTGCATATGAAGCAACGGAAACTATTCGGAATAAACTTTTCAGGGCAGAAGACCAACGGAGTAGAGAAGAAACACCAGGTGTGGTTTACAAAATTTTCTGCAAAAATTGTGACAAGTACTACGTGGGCCAGACAGGGAGGAAAGTTGGCACAAGGCTGCATGAACACAGTCTGGCCATCCGCCGCCATGATGAGAAATCCCTAATGTCAGTACATATGGATGCCGAAGGTCATCAGTTCGATCTGCGGAATGCCAAGATACTTGGAAGGACAAGGAACAGCAGAGCGCGTGAGTTGCTCGAGGCTTGGCATTCGGGCCAGAACTCAAGCAACAAGCATCTAGAACTCGAAGGGGTCTACGAAGCTCTGCAGGTGAGGTCAAGAATAAGTATCAGATCGACAGGGCGTAGACGTGGCCACTTTGTCGACCCATGTGATCCAAGCGAAGATACATTCAAAGCAGGAGACGATCAATAGTCATCTGGATTTGGTAATGGCTTATGAGACTGAAAATCAGACCTCTATAGCCGCACTGAGGATGTTGCCTAGTTTGACTAGAAAACGTCTGCAACCAAATTTCCTAACTCGGAGGATTTTTTATCTATAACAATTTTTTATTTAGTATGAACACAGCCATTTAGTTGGAAAAGGCGCGTTATACCTCATAATTATGAAACGCCGGCACGTTACTGATTGCTCCTTTCCTGATTTTGGCTCCTTGATAATTACTTTTGTGTTACTATTGATTAGGTGGATTTTACTGTTTTAATGTCTGTGTCGCGTTAACTCACATGCTACATAGCACGTTCTTGTCTGGAAAAGCACGGGACACGTTTCGCCCTATTGGGGCTCGTCAGTGGTGCGCATTCCCTCCGTCCCCTACTGGGGATCGAACCCATGACCGTTAGATGCCGATGCCAACTAGTCGGCAGTTTAAGCCACTGATCCCCAGGGGACGTTTGTTGGGCTACATACTTTGACTGCTAACTGGAATATTGCGCAACCTATCTTTTACTGCCACCTAGCTCTTTGCGTTAGCATATGACAGTGGCTAGCCTCCGAATCTCATAACTTCCTCTCACTACATGCTACGTCCATGACGTCTGAAACTAGGAGAAGCTACATTTTATATTGCTAATGAGTAACAGTAATTTGCCAAAACGTAGCAGGATTTATTTGTAATTATCATTTTTTTCTCCCAATAGCTCACAAGCTACATAACACAGCCTGGTACAAAAAAGCACCAGACACTTTTCGCTCGTCACTGGTGCGCATTCCCTCGGTCCCCTACTGGAGATCGACTCCATGACCGCTAGAGGCAGGTGCCAAGGAGTCAGCAGCTTAAGCCACTGAGCCACGGGGGAGGTTGGCTGGTCTACATAATTTGCAAACTAACTGGGATATAGCACGATCTATCTTGGGGATCACATGGAACCTGGATGTGGTCAGCACATCCACATCAGCCTATCCTATTCTGTGCGTTTTTGCCTTATAAATTGTAGACCAAATATCTACGAAAGACCGATGTCATCCTCTCCAATTTGACCTGGATTAATTTTACAACCCAAGTTTGGTACAAACTACATGCAGGTATGCGGACGATAATCTTTTTAGAGAAATTACTTCCCTTCAGCAAGCATAGTAAGAAAACAAAAGCTGGTAGATGCATGCATTTCGTAGTGGCTCCTTAGCACCATTCCTGATTACATTGCTCAGACCACAAGGTTGGACTGCACCTCGAATCGCCGAGACATATACCATTTATTTATTTATATATACTTGTTTATAGTTAACATTGGGTACGATCAAAAACCATAATGTGCATAGTGAATGAGGGGTGTTCAGCCCCTACGTCCAGCACAGCATTAGGTTGGTGAACAATAGTTTTTTAACGCTTATTACGACGACCACAGCAAACCGATAGGATCTGGGATTATAGTAACGCAACACGATGACTAGCTTAACCCTATCCGGTGATCCGATACCACTAGGTGTTTGCCTATTAATGCATTCGACGGCCTATGTGAACACGGATGTTGAGGGGTACGGGGTCCGGGCAATTACACACTGAACCCATTTTGGCACATATTCCTTCATTTGGGAAGTCAGTTTCCTATCAGTTCTGCCTATGTAATTGATTCCTCAAGTAAAACGAATTGGTAAACACAGTGAGAGTTGACCCCGACTGGCTGAGATTCATTCACCAAGCGACGGATAGTGATTGTTTCAGAGGTTTGTTCTGAAATGTCTCGGTCAATGCTTAGACAGCAAATAGTTCACCTCTATTGCGGTCCGCATATTTCAGCCCCCACTGTGCTCGCAAATATGCCTTGTTCAATCTATTTACCTGTCATAGCTGAACAACCATCAGCGCGGCTGTCACTGCAATCGGCTCAGGCATTGTGATTACGTAACTTCCAATCAATGTGTGTGAATGTGACAGCGGCATATTATTTGCTGTCTAAGCATTGACCGAGTCATTTCAGAACGAACCTCTGAATAAATCACTATCCATCCCTTTGTAGTTTAAACTTCTATGATTGTACCGACCCGTAGATGAATCTTAGAAAGTAATTGTTTGCCTCAGACTGGTGTTCTTGATGAATTGCTGAGAATTTTCTATATGTTGAGATTCATTCGCTGGAGGAATGGAAAAACTTAGGTCGGGTTGATCACAACGACTGGCAGCGCAGTAATGTCCCTGTGTGAGTGCTCGAAACTGCGCCCAAGATGATATCTGGTCTTGTACCGCGTGTTCGACCATCCCACTAGTCAAATGTATACTTCTCTTAGTCTAAATATGCAAGCGGTTAGCAGAATAAGTTGGACAACGAACGAACGCTAAGATTATATCACTGGAAGAGAGTATGCAGCATAATAGCACAGTGGCTTCAAAGAGAAGTATTGGTGCAAAATTTGTTTCGCTCGAACCACAATTGACAAGGTCCTTTTTGCCGTTATGTTCTTCAATTTTGGAATAGCGTCAGGCGAAAGCAGACCGTAGCTCTGATGGATAAGTGGGACTCGGGACCCCGAAAATGAGGCACAACTCGAAACACGTGATCGGTCAAATTCAACCGGTCTTGACAAATTGTATCATTAACAAGGATGGGGCAATCTAACCTGAGTCTACTGCATCTGAAACCCAAGGGTCTCTGGTCAAGTTCAAATCCCCTGAGACTCCAGCCACATATGCGGAGATCGCTATAAAAGTCTATCGGGCTGCTATGTTTAGTGTCTCCACTGTTGCAAACAACGCTAACGCCAATAGAGTGACAAACAGTATAACATCAACACGTTGCATAGAGCCAAACCCAACGATCACCTGAGCTTGCAGTTCAACAAAATGGGCCCCAATAATAAGTACCTGACTGTCGTGTGCACCAATGTCTCCGAATCTACCGCCATCACATTGCGGGGTAAGTTGTCTGACGACCAAGACCAGTGGAACTCACTGTGCATTTTAATGAATGTAACAGCCAAGCCCACAAACCTACTGAGAGTTACTCGTCACCCGAACTCTGCACACTATGGCGAACCCTGAATTATTAGGGTTACACTGGAATCGGCCATTGATGTAGAAAACCTTTTACTCTTTGCACGTGCGCTACAACACGGGTCTTGTAAGGTACGCATTTATCCTGAGGTCCCTTGGAACACGCGACAGTCGAAAAGAAACATCACAGATGGACACAGCAAGCTGGTTATCTAAGCACCATGCTTATTTTTGGCATGCCAGGACTTGCTTCCCATGATAGTCATGAGACCGGTAATCATGATTTATAACAGCGGCAGTTCATTCGTGAAACACTTTCCTTGGACAACGTTTTGCCGCGATCATTCAAAAGACTACCTCTCTCACCAAAGTATAGAGAAAGGGGACCAAGAATCCTAATATCTGCTTCAGTCAGAGCAGACAGCAGCGTCAGTGTTAGAAAGTTGGCAGAGATTTCGTAAAAACCTTCCAGTTGAACTTCGGTTAAAAGCTGCTAAATCCTTACGAAGACCAGACATGAGCCTACCTGAAAAAGCAATCCTGCCAGCGATTACGCATGTGCATCACTTTACCGCTCGGTCACGCGATTCTGCAGCATGTCCGGACGAGGAATGGAACGTACCTTGGCCAAATCAGTTTGCGAACGACGTGTGAGCATCATCCCATTAAAAAAAAACGAATAACGGCCGACCTCGCACCGGTCGTTATTCTACCACACCTGACTCCTTTGACTTCCTGTGGGCTCCTAGAGACCGAGAAATTATCCTTCCTTTATACAAATGCTCAAGGCCTTTTCAATAAGTTGGCCGAACTGAAGGATCGCCAAATTTCGAAGCCATGCGATATTATCGGTGTCACGGAGACATGGTTGCACACTAGGATGACAGACGCTGAAGTCTCGCTGCCGGGCATGTCACTCATACGAAACGACGGGGGTAATCTCTATTACCGAAGCGACCTACAGTGCGAGGCCGTTGAGGATTCAGACTTACAGTTCGCCGATTCTCTTTGGTGCCGCCTGCAACTACATGGCAGAGACACCTGCATTATAGCTTTGGTATACTGCCCCCCAAACTCTACACCGGAAATGGACTGCCAACTTGCGACAGCTTTAAGATGCAGCCTAAAGCGAAAACACACTCACATCCTTATCATGGATGATTTCAATGTACACTGTTTAGAAACTCCTGCTACAATCGGAGAGCCATTCAAAGCAGATCTGCAAGAGCTTATAACCAGTGTTGCACTTTCTAATCAAGTCATTACGTCCACTCGTTTCAGAACAGGTAATAGACCTTCTTTGATGGATCTTGTTTTTACCAATGAGGAACATATGATTGACGTATTTATCGTAGAATACCCTTTGGGTCGTAGTTACCACGCACTCATCAGTTTGGACTTCATCTGCCATGCGGAATATCGCAACGAGAACCCTGAGTTGATGCGCACCATTACGCGCTACGACCGCTTAGCCCAGCTCGTCAGTGCCACAACCTGGTCGTTCCTCGCTGAAGGCCATTCGAAAGTCGCTTGGCTTGAATTCGTCAGCAACTTCAATCAACTGGTTATGGATGCCTCAGAGACAAGGGTTTTTAGTGGGCCCAAAACCGTTTCTTTCGTGAGGAGCAGAACTAGAAGATGATGACTATACGCAACGCAGTCTGGCGAGAATACAGATCATCACCAACGCCAGATAGTTGGGACAACTGCGTGGCCCATCATAACCCACTCCTCAGAAATGACAAAGTCGCATATCAGCAGAATTTATCGAAAACGTTCAGTGCTAACTACAAACTGATGTACAATTATGTCAATAGACATCGTAAGTTGAGGCAGGGAATTCCTCCTCTCCAGGAAGACTGATGGTCCAACTAGAACAGCCATAGAAGCAGCAAACCCCGTTGCAGACGCAATATGCTCCAACATTTCAGTGAGTCTTACAATCAGGCCATCTTCTAAATTTTGTTTTTTCGCCTCCAGGACTCACCCACATCTCTTTTACTGCTGAAGCCGTTTTGTGGAAGCTGACCTCTCTGCGCAACCACAGCTCCGCGGGAGTCTACACCATTGACCCAGAGGCACTGGAAGCAACAGCAAGACTACTGGTAAAACCTTTGACACAGATCTTACAGCGCTGCTTAGAAAATAACCAGATTGCTGCAATGTGGAAAGTTTGGATAATAACTTCGATTCACAGTGGAGGAATCAGGACTGAGCCCACAAACTACCGCCCAGTGTCCGTTCTCTCTGTATTATTCAAGGTCATGGAATCTATCGTGGCCGATGTGTTCGTGTGTTTTCTAGAAAATTGTAACATTATTGCTCCCGAGCAACACGGCTTTCGTCGACAGCGATCATGCACGACGAATTTATTAATCGCGCGGAGTAGTTGGACCGTGTCAGCTGACGCTGGAGAGGCCGTTGGTGTGATCTACTTGCGTTTGTCGAAGGCGTTCGATCGTTTGGATCATCGTATTCTCCTTTCCATGCTCCAATATTACGGGATCGGTGACCCTCTCTTGAGCTGGGTCGCCAGCTTTCTACTGCAACGATAATTAGTGGTGCGAGTCCGGATTTCCCTATCTGAACACATACCAGTCAAGTCTGGTGTGACCCAGGGCCCAGTTTTAGGTCCACGGTTGTTTTTGGTATTCATCAATGACCTTACCCAGAATCCCGCTTCAAATTTCCTGCTGTTTGCTGACGATATCAAGATATGGCGCCGGATTCAGGCGGATGCCGATCAGAATTTACTTCAGTGTGACCTAGATACGATACATGATTGGTCAACCCGAAATCTGTTACAGTTCAACGTGGACAAATGCAAAGTACTCTCCATACGACACCAGAATACCTATTCCTACAAGCTAGGAACGCAAGTACTGCAGTGCTGATCCGTCGAACGCGACCTTGGCATCCTTGTTCAGGATAATTTGGGTTGTTCCAAGCAATCCGCAAAGACCTCGAAAACTGGTAACCAGCACGTCGGCCTGCTACGACGGGCGTTCGGACAACTAGACACCACTATTTTCAGACAAATGCTAAATGCATATGTTCGTCCCCATGTCAAGTTCAAGCGGAACCGGAACAGTAGGAAAATCTCGTGAGTGTTCCACCTTCAAAAACGTCGTTGATCCAACAGGGAAATCGGTACGTTGATGTGCCAAAGGAGAGCCAAATCAACACACAATTCACACGGTCAACCAAACAATGCCCACTTGCCCCGCACTAGCAGTCCCCGCTGTGCCGGCCACGTGAAGAATAAAAGAAAACCGTAGTGTCAGTAAAGGAAACAGAAGACAAGCTTATTGAATGTCGTGGGCAATATTAAGGTGTAAAATGACTTAAAGAAGCGTAGGCTATAGTAGATGAGTAAAAGCTTAAGGCATGAAGGGGGACTTTAAACTTTTAGGGTGCCATTTTCTATTGGCGCCCTTCTTTAAAGACACCTAAAATGCGATTTAAGGCATGTAATTATCCTATTATTTATAATTTGTTGTTTGCGATCTTAGATAACACACAAATCCCCATTCTTTTGAAATCGTTTTGACTAGTCAAAGTTTATTTTTGAAACCAAGATTTACTTCCCTTGTACGGTCCCAAAAGCAGATAAAATGAAAAATCCAAAATGATTAGTGCACTTTAAGTAAGTATTCATTGCGAAGTACCAAACTTTTTCTACATGTGCGTTAAATTATAACAATCATTGTGCCCATGAGCTGCAACCATCTGTCCTTCTTTAAGGACGCCAGCAACAAATGATACCGTGACATGTAGTTTGAGCTAATTAAATTATTATTAACATGATTGAAAATATTCCCGTATTATGGAAATATCTCAATGTTATGCTTACACTATTGCTGTGTAAAATATTTGGTCTGTAATAACATGATTTTTCCATCTTAATATCATTGTTAAATTGTGTTTTACCTGTAGTTACTTAGTTAATATGTTATTTTTCATGTACAATATCTCAATACTATGCTATAAGAAGCTGACGGTGTCCTGGAAGACAACATTTACATTACGCCCCGGGTGATGGACTAAACGCTGATGAAAATGTTATCAATGAAGTGATTCAGGATGCTGTATCACTTGATGATCTTTCAGCGAAGCAGTTACTCTGTGAAGCTGAGGCTATCTTATCATTGTCTCATGAATCAATAATTGTTAAATCAAGATGGAAGGCGAACCATCCAAAGGGGAACCCAAAAAGTATCACTAAATGTTTATAATGAGAATTTACTGCCCCCATGCTTGTTGCTTCAATAAAATCCCAAAAGGATACCGGACCTAGACTATGGGAGAAAGAAGACTTATGTCTAGGGGGACATACTCAGACGATGGTCTGAATCTGCACCTGATTTATTGAAGGAGAAATTTACACCGTATAAATCATTCTAACGGTATAAATGCTTGGAAGACACTTGGAACTGATCGAGTACTCATGCGTTCAGAAGTTTGGTAACAATCGGTTGGTGTAATAGTTTGGTCACGTTTCGCTGTTGACGCAAGAGCTTCGTCAGACCAGGTGAATCAGTGTGCAAATTAGATGGGATTTTATAGCGAACTAGGGCAATAACCGCGTTACCTGAGACTTGAGCCATGGTGTCATTGCAGTCATAGTTCATGATGTCACCTCATTTGCTTCAGTCACAGTGGGAAATAGTCCACGTGTTCCTTTGTGCGTCATGACATTGACGGATAAACCCATATTGTTGACAATGGGAGTCGGTTTGCACTTTCCAATCTGATCCACGCACCGATGCTTCTCAGGTTGGCCGGATTAAGATCGTTCGCCACGCACTACAGACTTCTACCCCCTCTATTTTATTCACGCAATCGTCAGATTCGGCAATTTTCACCGCCTCGGCAATCAACCGCTGATGTGTTGAACGTATACCCCTCCTAATGACTACGTTAATCAAATCTATCTGGTGACCAAGGTCCAACGCATACACAGCCACGGCCGAGTCTCTTACTATTGCCTGGTATACAAACTCCTTTCTTGTTGGTCTTGAAATGCGCTCCTTGTCCTCTGAAATTCGTATGCGTAATTTTCTCGCCGTTGGACCTATGTACACATGTGTACGGTCATTACATTTAGTCTTATAAACACAGTTAGTCTTTCTTCAGGTGCATCAGCGCTGAACGTAGCGTTTGACCTCTCTGAAAGATCATCCTTATATTTTCCTTGTTTGGTGCCCTCCGAAGTGCCTACCTTGTACGGAATTCTTACCGTCCCTATCCACTTGGTTGTGGGTCTTGTCTCCCGGTTTAGCACTTTATGCAATTGGCATTTGACTAGCCGCCTTGGGTAAGCACTTTCTAATAGTTTGCTCGTTGCCACTTTCCTTACAGCCTTTTTGTACTCCTCCATCGTGCCCAGGGTTTGTGCCCGGTAGAACAGAGCTGAGACTATCCCAGCGCACATCAGTTTCGGGTGACCCGAAGTATAGTGGAGAACGCCGTCAGTATCTATTGGCTTGTGACATATTGTCGTCTTTAAATTTCCCCCGTTCCTGTGAACTAGGCAGTCAAACAATGGTATTGTACTGCTACAAGATTCCATCTCCATAGTAAACCGTATCCTTTCATCAATGGAGTTTTAGTGATCAAGCAACTCGTCCTTCTTATGCCGTTTAACAAGTACAAAGGTGTCGTCTACATAGCGCCACCAAAGTTTCGGTGAGTTAATGGCGTTTGTTAACTCCCTGTTCTTCCATATACAAGTTCGCTAGTAGAGGGAATATTGTCGATCTCATAGCGAGACCTTGTTTCTGACTATCACTTCGATTGCAAGACCATGTAAGACATGTTAAGACCCACTGTCATACCATCGATTATCTGGTTAACCGTTAGTTTCGTCCGATCACGCAGAGTGATATCTTCATTTAGACAACGTCTTACTGTTCCTAACGCCTCCTTTTTGGGTACAGTGGTGAAAAGTGGTCACATCGAAGCTTACCATCAATTCATCTGGTTCGATTTCAAGACTTGCTATCTTTTAAGCACACTCATGAGTCTTTTACGAATTTACGTTTTCGCCCTGTTAGAGGCTGCCCTGTCAAATATCTAGAGTTCATGAGTTGGGAAGCCTATACCGTCGACCATGGGCCGCACGGGAACTTCGGGTTTGTGAACATTTGGCAAGCCATAAACCCTCGAAGGTAAAATCGATTTTTGGTACAAACTGTACCACTTGCCTGCTCTTAAATCATCCCTCCCGATTCTCAACTAACTACCCAGCTCCGTTTTACTCTTGTTCATTAATGACCTCACGGTCTTATCACAAACTACTCCATATGGACCTGTCTCCAAATGTTGTCCCATTTGGTCCAAATATTCTGACCTATTCATTACAAGCAGGGTTTTCCCCTTGTCAGCCTTTGTGAGTACAATACTGCGATCTTCCTTCAAGGAATTTAATGCGATACATTCAGTTTGCGGAAGATTTGGCTCACTCGGTTGCTGAAACTTAATGATATTTACTAACTGTGCCCGAATATTCTCTGCCTTCGCAGCGGGCAACTTTGTCACGGCGCTCTCAACACTAATGATGATCTCTTTCGCATAAATCTTAGATTTATTGATGGTAAATGTCAAACTTTTCTCCAACCATCTATATTTCGTTTTGTTCGAAACCCTATGTGTCATTAACTACATTACGATAGCTACCAATCGACTCGGACCTGTCAGTAGGGCCGGTGGCATTAAGATGCACAGACCTTAAGCGCCTTTGTTTCAGTTTGATGTCTTATCTGTGCACGATAGCCCGCTGTTTGTGACTGTATGTTGTCTACATAAGGTGTAGGCGCCTTGACCCTGAATGTTTGCTTAGAGCATTAAGGTTTTTAGGTAAGATTCCGTTCTCCCCCTCTTATTATTCTTCATTTCATAGGTCATCATGGTTGTATGGCAGCGAACCATCAGTTCAAATGACTGATATACTGCAATTGATGATGATGCTGCTGCTGCCGATTATTATTATTATTATTATTATTATTATTGTTCACTTTGACGTCTGAAGGCTTATTGAAAATTCGGTTGTAGTCGAGAGGCGTTATGACAGTCACTAGATTCAGGCTCAAACGATTCGCATCGATGCGGACCTTGCTTACATGCTTGGTCACTCGGTAAATACGCTGTCTCAAGTAGGCCTTGGAAGCATTAAATGCAATCTTTGCAGAGATGTACGTGCTGTCCGGAGGTTTCACTGTGAGCCATTCGCGGATTGGGTTACTCTTAAGACATCTTAAATTTGAAAACGCGATGATTCTCCCAGTTCGCTTCAAGACCCGTCAATCGAACGAATGCACTTGACAGGTTTGGAACACGTGGTACGTATTTAGTTTCAAATTCAATTGAACACTGATTCACCTGGTCTGACGGAGCTTTTGTGTCAAGAGCGAAACTTTGCCAAACTACCATACTAGCCGATTGTTTCCAAACCTCTGAACTCATTCGAACGGTACCTTGATAATTCTATTATTAAGCACATGATAAGACAGACAATTGAGTCCGCCGGTTCAAAAAGTGATCACTCATTCAGTATAACCACTGCTGAACCACCTGTTTTTCTAGGTATTCTGTTTATCTCTGGTTTTAATCCATTACCACGAAGGCATGTATATTGGGATTCTGAATAAGATGTCCAGTATGCAATCATCAGCCAAACAACGAATCGGAACAGATTTAACACAATCATGAAGTATCTCCACTTAGAAAACAATGACTATCTCCAAACAGATGACGAATTTCCAACAAATCGGCAATCGTATAAAAAGGATGCGGGATCTTCACGTCGGCCGTCGCTGTTTTCTCCTTGGAGTACTGATTTTACCCTATCTTCTGCGGATATAACAATTTTGTATTTTCCTGGTTCTAACCCGTAACTATTGCTATCGACTGCCCTGCAGATAACAGCTCGTCGATTTTACGTTTTGAATCTTGTTTCACACTGTATTTGAAAGCGTTACTTAGGATTTAACGAATGCCGGCGCTAATGTGTCTTCGGCAGCGTTGATCAGTAAATCTAATGCTGTATGCGGCAGCGTGAGCTGCTCAAAGCCCGCGACGGCATGCAGTGCTATGTATGCAACTACTACTACCATGAGACCTGTACCGATTTGAACCCTGACCAGTACGCAATGCTTTCGACTAGCGATGGCATGCTGTTAAATTGTCTTCTATGCCGTAGCCGTCGATCCACGGATCTTGAGGTCACAGAAGATACATTGAGCAATGTCGGGCTGGGTAATCTGCAGATGTGGTGTTTTCTCACGTCTCTTGATCGTAAAATGGAGTTACTGATGCGGAAAATGAGAGTCTCTATTGCTCTTGGGTCAATGGTGGAAGCCATGCAGCCAACCTCACCTACTGTCAATGGGAATCCGACTGAGATGATGGCTACCGTGTCGTGTGCCCCAGCTACCTAGAACGCCCCTAACGAGGCCTCTGATGTTGCACTAGGCATCGTCTAATACGAGACCGATCTTCTAACCCCTATGCCCAATATAAGCAAGAGGAAGAGGAATAAGAAAGTCCGTAAGGCCCCCTCAATACCTAAAGGTACTGAACCCATAAAGGTATTGCACGCAGAGCACAAAGCTCCAACTCCAATAACCCCAGTTCCTTTGGCGAAGAAACGCGCCGTGTCGGCTTCTGCCAAACCAGAAAAGCCTGAAAAGACTAGACCGGTGAGTGAGTTGGATGTAGAACACAAATCATCATCATCATCAACAGCAGTACATCAGCCATTTGGACTGAGGTTTCGCTGCCACAACCATGAGGACCTATGAAATAAAGAATAAGAAGAGGGAGGGAAGGGGGACTTACCTGAAAACCTTAATGCCCTAAGCAAACATTCAGGGTCAAGGCGCCTACACCTTGTGTAGACAACATTCCGTCACAAACAGCTGGCTATCGTGCAAAGATAAGACGGCATCGGCGAGCCAGCTTCCTTGCGGCTTTCACTGCCACGCGTCATAATCAGCCATTACCCCGCAGATAACTCAGCACCAAACACACTTTAAACAGGCAATCCGATTAGGAGACGGCAGCAGACGCGCCACTGATGTCGGTTGCGAGCCATGTCCTGTAAAGTATCAAGCCAAGCACAAGGTTAATGACGTGGACTCCAGCCCGGAAGGCGAGACGGACCAACGGCACCCAGATTAGTTGCAGTGCCTTCATTTCCCGCTGCCAAGTCAACTTCTGTCCACCTCGGGCCTTGCGCCATCCTACACCAGGTAGATTGAACAAGGCCCTCCTAGGTAAGCGGTGACCAGGCATGCGTAGCACGTGCCCGAGCCAACGCAACTTATTCAGTGATATCTGTTGTTCTAGGGAGCTAGCATGCTTATCACCACCTAGTACTCGCCTACGCACATCATCGTTGCGGACACGCTGGTGCCATCCGACACCAGCAATGCTTCGCAAACCACGATGATCAAAGACTTGAAGGCGCCTCAGATCTTCAGACCGAAGGGGCCAAGTTTCATTACCATACAGCAGAACGGCCCTCACTGTGGCCTTGTATACACGGCCTTTCAGACGGAGGGAAACTCCCTTCTGTCGCCAAAGATGCTGCAGGTTCAAGAAGGCAGCTCTGGCCTTTGCAATGCGTGAGCTCACGTCAGTTTCTATGCGCCCATCATTGCTGATGCAGCTGCCAAGATAAGTGAATTGATCAACCACCTCGAGTTCCTCGTTAGTAAGCGTCATGGGGTCATCAAGTGGCTGGTGGTCCTGCAGCAACACTTTGCACTTTGAAGGTGCGAAGTGCATACCAAATAATGGGACCACTCTGCATAGGCTATTCAGGGTTGACTGTGCTGCCTCAACATTGTCGAAAAGCAAGACGATATCGTCCGCATAATCTAGATCAACTAACCTTTCACCAGGCAGCACTTCAACGCCTACATCATGAGATTCCGCAAGGGAACACTCCATGACAGAATCCACGACGAAATTGAACAAAAATGGGGAAATCGGACAACCCTGACGAACGCCACTTGTAGTCGAAAAGCTATCCGATAGGACACCGTAGACACTGACGCGGCCTGTAGTGTTCGAGTATAGATCACGAAGGATGTTCACATATTTCGTGGGAACACCTTTCCGTGCAAGCATTTCGAACAGAATCGATCGATCAACTGAATCGAACGCACTCTTGAAGTCGAGGAACACAGCTATTGTCGGCCTGCGGTATGCGTGGCGCTGCTCTAGCACCTGCCGCAAAGTAAATATATGGTCTATACAGCCACATCCTGGGCGAAAACCGGCCTGCTCTTCCCTAATCCGAGATTCCCGTTCTGCAGTGAGGCGACGAACGATAATCGAGGCCAGTAATTTTGTCACAACTGGCGTTAGGCTAATACCCCTGTGGTTCGCACAGTCGGCGCGACTGCCCTTCTTGTATATTGCCACTATAATCGATTCGCTCCAATTAGCTGGCACACTCTCTTCGTTCCAGATACGTTTGAATAGGGAGGTCAGTGCCCTGCAGAGGACCTCACCGCCATCCTTAAATAGTGCAAGTGGGAGGGAATCCGGGCCAGCTGCACGAAAATGATTGAGGGCTGTGATCACGTTTCGGACCCCGGCCTCCGACGGAGGCTCTACACTAACCGTCCATGGTACATCCAGCATCACCTGAGTAGGGAGAGGTCCGGGAGCAGGGGGCCAGCTGAACTGATCTTCAAAGTGTTCAGCCCAACGAGCCATACGGCGCTCTTTATTGTGTATCAGCGCACCCGCGCTGTCTCTGGTTGTCTCACTGACGCTTGGTTTTCTCAGACCAGTGGTGCGTATTAGCTGGATGAGCTTGCGGTAATTGCCTACTGCTCCTGCCTCCTCCATTTCTTGAGCCCGATTGGTCCACCAGGCTTCCTTGTCAGCACGTAGGCTCCGCTTCAGTTCACGCCTAATAGCCCGTCTGGTCACATTGTGTTCAGAACCAGCCGGGAGGTGTCTTCTAGCTTCCAACAGGTTCACGGACCTCTCGGATATCCAGGGACTGGTGCGGTGACGACTGATAGTGCCAAAAACAGATGCTCCTGCGTCGTGCATAGCGGCCGAGATTCTATTCCACTGAAGTTTAGTGTCATTGGGACAAGACAGCGAGAGTTCGCTATGCAGTGCTTCTTGATAGGCTTGCCTGACCGAGGGCTGGGACAATTTCTCCGTTGCCAATTGGGGGAGACGCTTTGTGCGCCTTCCGGTAAAGTTCATGGAGAAACGACAGCGCAGCAAGGCATGATCAGAGTGGACACAAGTACTCCAGTACGAGCGGCAATCCAGAATGGAACCGCGCCACCTGTAACTTATGGCTATGTGGTCAATTTGGGTCCATCGCTGGCCAGCTACAGGTGGACGCCAAGTGGCACTTCGGCGCCCACTGTGTCTAAAAGCAGTGCTAGTAAGAAACAACTGGTGCTCCGCACACAGTTGCAGCAGACGCTCGCCGTTGTCAGTCCATTCGGAGTTAAGTCCACAATTACCACCCAGCTAAGCTTCTGAAGAGCTCAGATGCCCTACTTGTGCGTTCATATCCCTCGCAAGTACTATAATATCTGAACTAGTAGCACTGCGTAATAGCGCATTCAGTTTGTGATAGAATGTGTCCTTGACAACATTTGAACTGCAGTCGGTGGGAGCATAAGCGGAAATCACAAACAGAGTTTTGTATTACTTCGTGAATCAACCTTAAGTGATGCCGTCAAACGAGCTGCACATAAACGGCTGTTCACCGGAATCCAATCAACCAACAATGACTCAGCCTTGGAGCTTAGAATTATACCTACACCAGCTTGACCCATGAGTGCTGCATCGGGGTCTCCGGATGCGTGCAACCACCAACGAGAGGATAAGCCAGGTGCAGTTAATTCAATAACCCCGTTAGGGTCATTGATCCTAGTTCCGGACACACAACACACATCGACACCCAGTGTATCCAAGGTGCGTGCGAGTGCAGCCTGCTGACCTGTTTGTTTTAGAGTGCGGACGTTGAATGTCGCTATGGAAACGGGACAGCATGGCCTTGTAAGGGACTTTTGCCGATAGGCGTCCGATAGTTGCTTTGGGTTGGTGGCCGCAGATGGTACTACTCCAGTAGCACTTTGCTTGCTGTCAATTAAGCTGGTAATTATAGAAGGAAGGTTAGTAATGGGGGCCGGGATGGGAGTAAGAGAAAAAGGTGGAAAAGAAAGAAGGGAGGCGCCAGCAGTGGCATATTTTCGCTTATCCGCCCTGCTGTATGCAGCAGATAATGCGACCCTTGATAATCTGCGCGACGGCCGATGCAGGATGAAGTTTATGTTTGAAGAAAATGTCATGGTTGTATGTGGGCTGGGATACTGCCAGGGCGCCCAGACCTAGACAGGGGACGATTAGGGTCCTCATCTAAAGCCTTTGGCTCAAAAGCCTGTCCGCAAGGCAGCGGGGTGGCAGTGATTTAGTTTTACAGAAATGGACGCCATCCCATTTCAAACCCCCAATCTGGAGGACCAGGAGACTGAGTTTGTCTGACCTCTCACCATTGACCAACCTGGTAGGAGTAGCTCTCAAGATGCTTGGAGGCATCACCCAGTATAGCTCAATGGGTCAATGAGGTACGCAAGCCGTCGCACCACGTTAAGGTCCAGTCTTGTTGCGGCGGTGTAGAACACAAGGCCTCAAGCTCAATTACTCTAGCTCCTTTGGTGAAGAATCACGCTGTGTCATCTGCCAAACCGATCGAGACCGGGGTCGAGTCGAAGACTCGTGGAGTGAATACGCCTTGTCGAAGTGATTCTGTTACTGATAGCAGCGTTATCTTCCTTAACGTTGCTGAATTCGCGGCAGCTCTTCTCAGTGAACGCATGCGGAATGACCTCCATTTTTTCAAGCTCTGCGCCATCAAGGTACTTTCACGTTGTTTCTCTGGTGTCACTTTCAGGAAGCTAACCAGATTGGAAAACGTCCCTGCCGATACACCAAATCCGCGACCCCGACTACTTCGTGTAGTCCTCTCAACCCCGGAGGAGCGCAAAGGGTTAATGCGCTTTGCATTCGAACTCAAGGGTGGCAATGTCAGCGTCCAGTCGGACCTCACACTGACGGATTGACTGAAGTTAAAGGAAGCCATCAGAAGCATCAAGAGTAGGCGGGCGGACGGTGGGCAACTCCTATGCCTTGTGGGTTTTCAGGTGGTCAGCCGAAAGTAAAATTGTGCCCTACCAGAACACTTTATGGTAACGTAAGACCCAGGGTTGGTCGTGCCGAGTTCCTTGGGTAGTGCTTGGTAATGTGCGTAGCTTAAGGAACAACGTACACGAGGTACGTCTACTTGTAGATAAATCTCGTCCAGAGATACTTGCTTTCCCTGAAACCTGGTTGTCTCTGGATATCACAGGCAGTAAGGGATGTTTACCTGACTACGCACTGCTTATATGTGACCGCTCCGTTGGCCACCAAGGTGGGGGCGTCTGTAGCGCCCAAAAAGATAACTCTTATCTTTCGTGTACAATTTACTTGTTGACCGATTGTACATTACTCCTTCTTGTTTTAATCTTACAACCGGCTCGACACACAACTGTCTTGTAAGTCCCCGCGCTCACGTGTACGCTCTTGCCTCGCTTCATCCGTCCGCTTCTCGTTGTAGCCCATCGAATACAGTCCGCTGTGTCCGACTCCAATTGCCTTCTGATATCCGCGCTTAATTCCGCGCATCGTCTCGGACTAGTATTAACTAGTCCTACTAATTGGTGACCCCGATTCGCACGCGCGAATTCAACTTTTTTTCTCGTTTGTATTTTTGGTGAGTTCGTTCCTTTTTCTCGATTATATACGTATATTCATTTGTTTCTTGCGTAATTTTAGTACTTTTATCGTATTTCGTTCGTTCTTTATCTTTCGACTCACATTTCGAGAGTGGTATCTGAGTCGTTTCACAGCGTAACCATGCTTACTTTGGCTGTTCCAAGTTTCATGGAACACAGTCCAGAAGTTTGGTTTAAGATATTCGAGATCGAACTAGAAAATAAGGGCATAACGGCGGACCGTCCAAGGTACAATCAGCTCGTCCCACGCCTTCCTCCGTCGGTAGTGACGCTGATTGAGGACATTCTACTCTGCCCATCGAATGAGGCAAAGTATGAAACGATGAAGCAAGCGATTTTGAAAGAGTTACGACCCAGCGCACGAACACGATTTGAGCAGCTCAATGGTCTCAAGCTTGGAGATCGCAAGCCGTCGGAATTGCTCCGCGAACTTCAGCGCATCGCTGGTCCCTTATTCTTGAGCGAAGAAGGGATAAAGGAGCTGTGGTTTGCACGTCTCCCAGAGCCATTGCCGGTAATGCTGTCCATGTTTATAGATGCACCCTTGAAAGACTTAGCTACCAAGGCAGACGCTGCGTTCGAACGTTTTCCGCAGCAGACGACCAGTAACTCCGGTGACGTATTCTCACCGATGAAAACCGAATCTCATGTTTGTTCCCAATCGCTAGACCGATCTGACTCTAAAGATGAGGAAATTGCGCTACTTCGCAGCAGGATAGCAGCAATGAAGGCTTCGAAGCAGCGTGTGCTACGGTCAAATGCTGACCACGTTTTGGCTACCGTTCATTGCGGCTCCTCTGTGCCTGCACCGAATATGTCACATTCGGCACGAAAGCGCCAC
>OX104064.1:113858205-113938624 GCA_944474145.2 Dicrocoelium dendriticum
GAATATATTCTTGCCGGTGCGTCGCCACTTTTCCGTTTGCTCGCCACCATGGTCACGATACATATTTTTGTTTTCGTTTCATGTGTGAACCGGGGAGTATGAGCTGAAAGCGAACAACTGGCGTTCACAAGCGAACATTTGACGTTCACGAGTTTGCAAACATTTGACTCTCACGACCTTCCCTCCATTTTGCTTTTGGCACCTTTATGGAGGACACGGGTGGGAGGCCGCTAGGGTCCGATCGCATTAGTGCTCCCCCAGCAGCTGCATCAAGTTTCACCACTTGGTCCACAGAAGGCTGGCTGGCGACGGACGGTTTCCCTTCTAGGAGGGGGGCTGTGTAGTTACCTGGAGGTCTCCCCGATTGATGTGTAAATCAATCCTAAATACTATGAAATTATAGTATTATCATGTATTAGGGAAGTAAGTGGCTTACATGTTTGTATATTGCACGTATTGTACGTGACACACCGACAACACCCGGACTTTGTCCACGGACTTCGAAACGAACGTCGGTTCTTCGATCGCACTTGACACCTTACCACATACTCCCTAGCTAGTCACTTTCCGGTGCCTTATCTTTAGTCTTAAGATTTAGCAACCTTCCAACAAACATATTTCAGCCTATTTTTTGTGTTCAGCCGCACCTCTTTAGGTGGCCATTCAAATCTGTGTCGGATATAGCATCAGACCAACGCGCTATAAGCTGCTGTTGAGGAGATCATCGGGCGCGCCAACTGTAAGCGGCCCGTTTGGTTTGCTGGGAATGTCGCGACGATTGGCGCATTGGTGTCTGAGAGGACTGCATCATTCCCTGCACATGTGGCAGACCCCCTGTGACTTGGGGAAGAAAAGTAAGTTTCGCAAAGTTCGACGGCGACTGAATCGAAAGCTCTGTCGCATTAAAAATGCATGATGGACGCAGAAGGCGAAGTCGATGGAATGCTACGCCGAACGCCGCCAACACAAGAAATTCTTTGACTCCTTGAAGGCGGTGTATGGACCGAGGATGGAGCAGCAGAGGACGTTAACCGATGGTAGCTTAGGCGCTACCTGCTCACAGACTGCAGATCTGGCGAAATCACTTTGACTGTCTCTTGAACAACTGTTCAGCTTACTTTGAACGGCCTGAAGCAGCACGATGTGGTGTGTTTGGCGGACACGCCGACACTGGATGAGACGCAGAGAGCATTTGCTCAGCTGCGAAACGGCAAGTGAGCCGGTGCTGACGGGATCCCGCCTGAAGTATTGAAACACGGCTGTCCTGCGTTGGTGACTGCGCTTCACCACTTGATGCGACGCGTGTGGATTGAGGAGGAGGTGCTTTCAGAGCTGAAGGATGCCCTTGTCCTAACACTGTGCAAGGGCAAAGGGAGCAATCATGTGCCACGAATTATCGTGGCATCAACTTGCTGAGTTGTGTGGACAAGGTGATTGCCCGAATCCTACTCAACCGCCTCGTTAGTCAGGTTGTGGAACTGAACGTGGCGGAAGAGTAATGTGGATTCCGTTCGGGCCGCAGTACTATGGATATGGTGTTTGCGGCCGGTCAGTTGTACGAGAAGTGTAGAGAACGGCACTGGCCGTTATACTCGCTTTTTGTTGATTTCAACATGTCATTTGATACGGTGAACCACTGATGTTTGGTAACTCTGGTTTTCCGAGTAATTATGTAAGCTTAATTAAATATCTGCACAGTCGTATGCGGGCGAGGATACTGCTAACTGGAGCTACCTCGGATGACTTTGCAGTTGTCTGGTGTGAAGCAAGGCTATGTCTTAGCTCCTTCTCTGTTTAATATTGATCTTCATGCCATGGTGTCTTGCGCTTTTGATGCGGCTTCTGTTTACGGTGTTCATTAGTGGCACCGTATTGTTGGTGGGTTGCTGAACATCCGTCGTTTCGGTGCGAGAACTCTAGTCTGTGGGACAACTATCCGTATGTTGCTGGTTGCTGACAACTATGCGTTGTTTGCACACAGCGCGGATGAGTTGCAGCACGTGACTAGTGCTCTGGCTTCGACAGCGGCCAAATTCGGGCTCATCATCAACACAAGCGAAACCCACTGTAGCACACCGCAGCTGAGACGGGCAGAGGAAGATCATCTCTTCAACCTGTTCAAGCGGAACTCGTACCCAAAAGGCTTCATTCTACGCTGCCTCGCATCACAAAAGGTTACTCAACACACCTCGACAAATGTACCAGCTGAAAAGAGAACAACACTTCCCTATATCAACGGTATCTCTGAAATGGCAGCGAGGCTTTTATTGCCTTTTGGAGTCAAAGTTGCACACCAGCCAACGGAAACCATTCGCAGTAAACTCTTCAAGGTGAAAGATAAACTTAGCAAAGAAGAGGAAACTGGTGTGATTTATAAGATCTGCTGTCGGAACTGCGACAAGTACTACGTGGGACAGACTGGGAGAACGCTTGGCACAAGGCTACACGAACACAGCCTAGCCACACGTCGCCACGATCAGAACTCCCTGATGTCAGTGCACATGGATGCTGAGGACCATCAATTCGACATAGAGCATACCAGTATCGTCGAAAGGGCTAAAGTCCGGCAAGCACGTGAGTTCATTGAAGCCTGGCATTCAAAGCAGAACTCGATCAATAAGCACTTGGACATTGAAGTCGCTTACGAGGCACTGCGAACCAGGCCCCTGAAACCGCACTGATGATGTTGCCTAGTCAGGCAACGAAACGTCTGCACAATAATCACTCAGCTCGGAGAACCGCTCAAAATCCACAAGCGAAACTGTCTGTCTCTTTTAGCCCTCACCGGAAGTGCAATCTGCAGTATTGCCGCAAATCAGCATTGGTGCTGAAGTATTGGAAACCACCTTCCGCTTCTGCTACCTTGGGAGTGTGTTATCGACTGGCCAGCAGCTACACAGTGAGGTGCGTGTTTGAATGCACTGCCCGAGAACGTGGTATTGGCACCAACGGTGGGAGAGTTCGAACACCGATTTAACGCTCTTGGCCTACAATTCTTAACATTCCCCTTCACCTCCTAGCTTATTCGCCTTATTGAATTATTAAATCTGTTACGTTTTTGCTTCTTGACGCTCTTATTACTTTCGTACTCTTGTTTCTTATTTCACGTGACCGATGCGGCGTGGACTGCCAATGCAGATCGCGTGGGTATTAATTGGTTGACCGTGGTGTGCTTTACGCGTTCGGATCTGACTCCTCTGGATTCCAGTTATCGCGGACGAATAATACCCTGGATCGACGACGCGCCACGGAAGGAACATTCACGGGGATTTATCCTACTGTTCCAGTCCCTCTTGAACTTGAGTAGCAAAGGCAGCGTGCGCATTCGAGGAGCTAGAGCACCGAGTGTGGAACAACCACTAGCGTACCATTTCACGAAGCTGATGGTGTACAAATCCATGGCGCTGTCCGTCCTTCTATACGTCAGCGAAATGTGGACAATGTACTGGCGAGATGTGCGCTATCTCGAGCGGTTTCATCAACAGTGTTTGAGACGGATTCTGCGCATCGGTTGGCGCGAGAGAGTTGCAGACACGGAAGTGTTGCGCCGAAGTGGAATGTATGCAGTGGACTGCGTATTATTGCCGGGACACTTTCGGTGGCTCGGTCATATGTGGCGTATGGATTCGACACGGGTACCGAAGCAGCTATTATATGGCTAGCTGAGTGTAGGCAAGCGGCATGTGGAGAAACCAAAGCTTCATTACCAGGACATGATTAAAGTGAGCCTCTCACGTTCTATTGTTGATTGCAAGTCATGGGAATCGAAAACGGTTGATCGGCGTACATGGCGAGATCTGATCACGAAGGCAGTTGCCGAAGTGCAAGAGAAGGTCCTCGTGCATGCAGAGAAGAATCGGCGAAGCGGATGCGACAGTCGCCGATGGTTTGTACTCCATTGACCTCGTGCGCATGGTGTTGTAGCATCATGGATATAATCGTGACAATTGAGCTATAAGTTAAGAGACTTACAAACGTTGATGGAAAAGTCATCTCAAGTGGTCAGTGAGAATGGGACCACTTGAGATGACTTTTCCATCTGAGTCTCTTGAATCATATTCCAGTTTTCCCGATTATATCCCTCACCTGCTATAAAATGCCACACCACCTATGTACCAATTTCCCCGTCCCGACGAAACTTTGCGTCAAAAGCGGAACGTTGCCAACTAAATAAACCAACCGCTTGTCCACAAATCTCTCTGAAATCATGACTTCTGGATCGGTTTCAAGTATGTTTCAGAAGTTACTATACTGGTATATTTCTCATGAGATCTTTTCCTCAGGTTGAGCTGGTCACAAGAGTTCCGGAGGATTCTTGTCTAACTGAAATTAGCATAACGCAGATTCAAGTTTTCAAGTTACGGTAAGGCCGAAATCCTTCCAAAACTTCTGGCCCCGGTTCAATTCATCCGAAGCTGCTGCATGAATTGGCCGCTGAACTGAGTGGTACTCTTACATGCGTGTTTGCAAAACCACTCGATAGCTGTGCCTTACCTTTGAAATGGAAGGAGTCAATCATCTGTCCGACTTTTAAAGGCGGTGACAGTACTTTGCTCGTGAACTACTGGCTTGTCAAGCGTCTTAGTCGAATTGTTTAAAAAACGTGAGGGATTCGGTGGAAAACCTTCTCAATGATGCACGACAGATTCTGTATGGGATTTTCTTGTATAACGAATTTACTTGTAGTTTGTGAGAGTTGGGCTGAGGGTACCATCGCTACTGTTTGTTGATGACCTTAATATCTGGAACATTGTGGATATCCCTGAGATTCTGAGGCAATTCAAAGGGCCTTAGATAGGCTATGGGATTGGTCAACCTTATGTTTACTGCCAATTAATCAGGTGGAATGTTCTGTTCTCCGAATTGGAACGAGTATTCCCCCACGTAGCTGTTTTTGGTTAAGGTGAAATCCCTGTTGTCACTCGGCACGTTGATTTAGGTATCGTCCACATCTCAGCCCTTCACTCTGGTGACATTTGGAAGAAGGCTGCATGTAGAGAGTTCCGTATGATGTGGTTTGTTCCCCGCTCCTTCGGTGTCCCAACAGCTGGTGTATTTGAGGTTTTTCTCAACTTTTGTGAGACCCGCTTAGGATACTGTTTCCAGACTTGTTCACCATGTCTTGTATGGGCCAAAATGGAGCTGGCGTGGATTTTACAAATGGGTACAAGGTTAGTGCAGGGTTTACGTGGACGAACGTATCCCGAACGTCTGTTTACCTTGAGAATGTACTCAATGCACTACCGGGGAAATAGAGGAGACTAGGTCCTCGCTTACCGTACCCTAACGGATATGATCGGCCTAGACTTGTCTTGACTTTTTAGTCCCGCTAAGCTGCTTAGTCTCCGCGCCACTCGTTGAAGCTGCACAAACTGCGTTTTGACCGGGTTACAATGGAAGCTCGTTTGCCGCGCCTAGTTATTAGATATTGGAACTCGCTTCCGGAGCAAGTCGTTAGGGAATCTACGGTTGAGGGTTTCGAGCTTCAATTAGATGCTCTTGGGAGGCAATGCCAAATCTTCCTCTTCTTCTCCTCCTCTATTTTCTGTCCCCCATGCCTTGGTATTCTCATTATTTATTTGACATTTCTCTCCTTTTCTTAGCTTGCTATTCACTTTTTATTACTTCACATAGAGCGGCCCGGCAGGAACTACTTGGCAGGAAATGTGGACAATAACCGGTTGGTCTGAGCATACTGCGGTTTTTATTTTAAGCTTATCAAAACCTAAAACCGACTGATCAATTGCTGGTTCAAAGATATGCAGAAGAAAGAACCTTCACAGGATTATCCTTCTGTTCGGTCCCAGCTGAACTTGAACTGCTTACATGTGGGGAGTTAACGCAAACCTGCGAACGCAATAATGGCTCGTAGCCGAACGACGCATGGACAACAGAACAGAACCAGCTGGTAGCACGCAAACGTGTATTCTGGCCAGGACGTATACAGAGCATCAATCAAGTAACTGAGGCCTGGCCACTGGTGGGTGGGTAATCGATAGTCAGTCACACGCACATGTTCGATGCTGGTGTGAAAACGAATTGAAGCCGGTGACTCATAAGCCACATTCCTCCTCCCTTTAATTGTCACCCATCCAAACAGCCTGGTAAGGATCAACTGCATGTCAGACTCTAGTGGACGGCGTATTGGTTGAGTTTCTGGCTTTTTGTGGTCTGTGCGATCTCCGCAACTACTGCCTCGGTTGACGGGCTTGGCAATATGTCGTCTGGTCCGGATGAAACAGAACGACGGCGGACGTGCTCCAAATGACGGATAACCATCCTGTCGTCCGGTATTGCTTCCCCCGCTATCTGCACTTCAATTTTACCTAACTCCGAAAGTAACCAGGTGGGTTCTTGGGATACTTTCACATCAACTGGCACGTCCTCACGGAGTTTGTTGATCTCATAACATTCGATCGTACCTGTCCTTTGATTTCTCTTGTGACACCTCGGCGCCCAGTCTCTGTTCCGAAAAGAGTAGGTTTAGCCGCGTCCTAAGCATTCGGCCGAACATAAATTTGCCTTGACTCTTGCCTTTCGTTTTACTTGGGGTGAAGCGGTACGCGACTAGAAATTTATCCAACTTCGTTCGGAGTGGAGCGCGTACTTGTTTCTGCAATCCGTTTTTTACTGTCTGAACTGCTCTTTCCGCTAGTCTGTTTGAGGTTGGGTGGTAAGGGGCAGTCTTCACGTGTCTGATGCCGTTATTTTGAAGGAACTCTTGGTAGTGTTGGCTAATGAATATAGAACCGTTGTCTGTCACTAGTGTTTGCGGAATACCGAATGTGCTAAAACATGTTCGCATGCAGGAAACAGTTGTCTCGGAAGTGGCGTGTATCAGTGGAAATACTTCAATCCATTTGGAATAGGCATCGACTATATGAAGAAACATCGTTTTATCAAACGGACCAAAGTAGTCTGCATGTATGTGCCCCCTCATGACTTGTTGAGCCACTTCCATTGACTCAGTGGCACCGGTGGGGCGTTTCTTTGTGTAATTTGACATACTTCACAGTGTCTGATCAATCTTTCTATGTCGCTCTTAATGCCGGATCAACACACATAAGACCGCGCGAGCTCTTTCATTCTGGTGCTATCTGGATATGATCTTCGTACAGTTCCTCGAGTACATAGTCTTAACCGAGGCGGTATACTAGATCTAGACTCCCATAAGAGGCAGTCATCCTCGAGGCTTAGTTCTGTACGTCGGGTTAAGTAAGGCAACAATTCCGCGTCACATTCATCTGACCATCCTTGGAAGACCAAACGTTTAACTTTGCTGAGAAGTACATCATGCTCACACTTGCTTTACTTATTCAGCATCGGCTTCCTAGTCAAGTACTGCATTAAATGGACTTATTCAATTGGTTCCCGTAAACATTCTGGCACTTGCTACAACAGCAACCGTCTCAAGGCATTCGCAATGCCGTTTGCTTTTCCAGGGATATAAGAAATAGTGTAATTGTAAGCCGATAACAATGTTGCATACAGGGAGATGACATCTGGTTGCTACTTTTGTGCTCATCAATCAAGGCTACTAGGGGTTTATGATCAGTAATGATTATGAAACTTCTTCCCCAAAGCTACTGGTGAAATTTCTTAACACCGAATATAACCGCCAGCACCTCTTTATCCAGTTGTGTCTAGCTTTTCTCTGCCGGCGCTAAGTTTCTAGAGCCAAAACCGATGGGTCTCAGTCTGATCATCCATTTTGTGGGACAGTACGGCTCCGAGCCTTGATACTGAGGTGTCACCTCGGAGAGTGATGGTCTTTCTAGGATCAAAATTCACTAGCAGCTTAGCCTTATCCCTGGTTGACTTGGCAGCATCGAAAAATTTTTGTTCTGTAGTTGACCAATGCCATTAAGCGTTTTTTCGTAATTAAGCGTACAATGGTCTGACGCTGATGGCCAAATCAATTAGGAAACGACTATAGTGCGTTACCGTATCAAGAAAGGGTTGAAGCTCACTGACGGTGTTTGGTCTCGGAGGGTCAACAATGGGCTGGATATTTTCTCTTAGCGAGTACAAACCGTGTTTATCCAAATGAAATCCAAGGTACTGGACACCGTAGACGAAAGATACACATTTACTTTCCTTCCGCTTGAGTCTACTGTCTTGGAGAGGTTTCAAGACCGTCGCAAGCCATGTCATGCGTTTATGATCCGTGTTGTCAGAAAATAGAATGTTGTTTAGTTGAGTGCATACCGGATATTCCTTTCACTACATTGTCAATAATCCTCCGAAATATTGTCGGTTTAGAATGTATTCCAAATAGAAGCCCGTTGTAGTGGAATAAACCCGTGTGTGTGTTGATGGTTTTTCTTCCCATGGCGGATTCATGCAGCTCTACTTGGGAGTAAGCGTGGCTTAAATCACCTGACGGAGTTGCGTGTAGGTCATCTATCCGCGGAATATGGTTGTGTTCTGATGTCGACACTTGTTTAACAGTCAGTTTGTAGTCACCACAGATACGGACGGTACCATCAGGTTTTTGTACTGGGATACTTGGCATGGCCCAAGATATGTGGTGTACTGGCGATAATATTCCATCTTTTTGGAGGCGCTTCAGTTTTAACTCATCTTTCGAACGGATTGCAAAAGGTAAGCTCTTTGCTTTGGAAAATTTCAGCTGGGCGTCCGGTCTGATATTGAAAGAGACTTTAAAATCGCGAAGTTTACCGGGCGATGTTTCATCAAACACACAAGCGTACATTCTCAACATTGAAGGTATTTCTAGGATATGGTTCACTTTTTTGACGGTTTGAAGTAGTTCCGGCGTATGTTTGAGCCATATTCTACCAAGTAAGTTCGGGCCATCTATGCTAAAAACAATTAAGAGAAGGGTAAAAGTGTCTGCCCCACGAGTAACCCTTACTTCACACATCCCCAGCACGTCGAGCGGTTCACCAGTATAAGAAGGTAAAACAGACTGTCGGGACCAGCGGCACATCGAACAATGTACGATTGTTGACTAACGTAACGGAGGCCCCCGTATCGATTTCTAGGCGCACAGATTGACCTTCACTCTCCAGTTCCACAGTGTGCGGAGGTATTCTGCGTACATGTGACGTGGCAATATGTGAGATCATCGGAATTCTCTACTGTCCGGACAGTAGTTGGTGGAGGCTAAGCTACACGACATGGTAGCATTGTTGAACGACAAACATGCGCAAGACGTCCGACCTTGCCACACTTGGGCAAGTGCATTGTTTGTGTCTACATTTATTTGCTCTTTCATGTCTTTTGCCACAAATTTAGCACATAAAGAACGTTTGCTGTTTGGTGACAATCGAGGTTTGACCTCATGGATTACATATGATGGGTAATCATGTTGGCAGTGAATTAACTGTTGAACCACACTTTCTCTTTGCTTCACTAATGTGCATGCGGCTTCCCAATTAAGCTTGCTTTCGTCTTCCGACGGTAAACGTTCTCGGACATTGTCGCGAATGCCAACTAGAAGACAGTGGACGGAATCTGATTAAAACTGCAGTCAGGCAAGGATTGTAGTATGCGGGTTATAAACTCGTTAACATCTCCCTATCGTAGTTGGGCAAATTTTAGTCGTGTGGCAAACACATGTTGTTGTAAGCCCAAAAGACCATCCAGAAATTTCAGACAATGTGACAAGAAAGCGTTTTCATGTAACCGTAGGGCATCGAAATGCCTCTGAGCCTCCGCACCCAAGTGTTGTCTCAGCAGTTTAACAGATTGTTGTTCAGTAATAGTGATGTGAGGATTTGTAATTCTGAAGAGTTCAAGGTAGTCACAGAATGTTCTCTTCCACCGAGTCCAAACTGCAAGATATGGCTTGGAAGCCCCTTCTTTCCAAAACGGATCATGTAAAATAAGGTGACTCATAACGATTAATTCCAAATATTGACTCGTTTGCCAATATTAAAGTGTACACTTGTGGAGCTAACGCAAACCTGCGAACGCAATAATGGCTCGTAGCCGAACGACGCATGGATAACAGAACAGAACCAGCTGGTAGCACGCAAACGTGTATTCTGGCCAGAACGTGTACAGTGCATCAATCAAGTAACAGGCCAGGCCACTGGTGGGTGGGTAATCAATAGTCAGTCACACGCACACGTTCGATGCTGGTGTGAAAACGAATTGGAGTTGGTGACTCACGCCACATTAGGTCACGTCTTCTTTATGACAGTTAACTGTACACCGTCGCTGCACGAAGACTGACGAAACCGCGAGGTGTCCAGTCAATGACATGGCATAAGGGCATGGGGAAATCGACTTAAAGATTTAGTCAGGTTTTTGCGTGCCGTGTTTGTGGATGGGGGCCGCAGGATGATCCATACCAGCGGTTGGAGACTATCAGACACGGCATAGTCGTGCAGTCAGTGGCGCTCCCGCATTCGCTTTCCTGTATCTAGTTCATTTTCCTCCCGTCCTGATTTTTTAAATTCCTTCTGCTTCCACTGAACCGCACTTTTCTACTCTCGTTTGCTCATTTGGCCCTTTCTATTGACGTGAGGTAACTGTTTTCTACAATAATGGGTGTACCCTATGTCATGCAGATGTTGCATTCTTTTGATTGTATCACTAGCCACTGCATTGTTCGTGTGTAGCTTTTTACTTTTATTGCCCTCCCGTGGAGCTGTTATGTACGCTTATTTACTCAGCTTCAGTTCACTTAACAATGCGGTGTACTTCCAACTCTCCGGAATATACAGTAATACTCGAACCTGGGTCCTACTTTTTACGAATTGGTAGAGCTGTTGATGCCGTTCCGAAGAAACTCCCTCACTGCATTGCCCGGCGAGTAAAATCTCAACGTCAACACCTTCGAAGGTCAGTGAATAAGGGTTACAGAGCACATCATGGTTCCGTGTCGAAAAACACTGTTGTCAGCTCATTCATCGAGCAACATTTCGGTATCACGCCGCCAAAACCTACGGACGATGCAGTTGTTTCTTGGCGGCCACTCAGTACATTGCCCAGTGCGAATCAGAATTCTTTTTCGTGGGAAGATTGCGGACATGAAGAAAAGGAATTTTTAGTACTGAATGACGCTCTAACAGTTTCTTCTAACGAAGAATATCGTCTCACTTGGCCGTTTAAATGTGGATTTATGCAACAGGATCATAATTACTCGGCTGTACTTCAGGACCTGGAGGATATATGGAGCGGTGCTTGTGAAAAATACGTGAGTTAAAGTCATTTCAAGGGAGAATTGTTCTAGTTCTAGTTCTTGCGCCTTAACAGTTTTCCTCGGGAAAGTGCTTTTAGTATCTTATAGTTTGTAGATTGTTTGCAGTTGCAATGCAAGTGCTGTGCATTTTAAACAGGCGGCACTTCATTGCAGTCTGTCAGCTTCAATTAGCTTGACTTGGTGATTCATCTCTCCACAATCGGCATAGTACACGTTAGTAATTTAGAGGCAATGGAAACCAAGCTGACGGTGATTCTCGTAGACTGCTTGGGCAGTAAAGATTGACAGATACTTAAGGTTACTTGTTCCATGCCACGAACACTATCGAAATCTGTGGCGCCGGCGTGACATCACGCTCGTCCTGAAGAGCAGAGTTTACAATGCAGCCGTTTGTTCAACCTTCCTGTACGGTTGCGAAATCTGACCCATGAAGTTGAAAGATATAAAGATACTTTCGCTCACCGTTGCCTTCGCGGCTTAGCTGATGTCTGGTGGAAGCACCGCGGGAGAAACGAGCGTGTTCATCGTTACGTATTTGGTGCAGTAAAAGCAAGTGTACCGCTCAGCACCATCATACCACGCACCATACTCCGATGGCTGGGCCACGTGTTGCGCATGCCAGCACACCGACTCCCGCATCGTGCATTGTTTGCACGCCTGGTATCTGGATGGAAGAAGAGGATGGGAGGCCAAGCGATGACTTGGTCAGGAGGAAGGAAAACTTTCAATTCGCAGTTTGCGTCGGTTGATGCATCCCGACTGCTTGGCTGGGGGTCGAAGAACGACGAACACGTTTGGTTCGATACACTTGTTGATATGGCAAGGAACTGACCTCAGTGGTGTTGTGAGTTACTTCGTCCCTCCCCATCCCGCTTATAAATAAATAAACTTTTATTCTCGGCTAAGCGAGGCACGACTGCACAGGCACAACTATGGTAAGAGTGCAACAGGTGATCATCATCATCATCAACAACAGTACATCAGTCCTTTGAACTGATGCTTCGCTGCCATACACTCATGAGGACCTATGAAATAAAGAATAAGAAGAGGGAGAGAAGGGGGACTTACATAAAAACCTTAATGCCCTAAGCAAACATTCAGGGTCAAGGCGCCTACACCTTGTGTAGACAACATACCGTCACAAATAGCTGGCTATCGTGCAAACATAACGCGGCATCGGCGAGACAGCTTCCTTGCTGCTTTCATTGCCACGCGTCATAATCGACCATTACCCCGCAGATAATTCAGCACCAAATACACTTTAAACAGGCAATCCGATAAGGAGACGGCAGCAGACGCGCCGCTGGTGTCGGTTGCGAGCCATGTCCTGTAAAGTCTCGAGCCAAGCACAAGGCGAGTCACGTGGACTCCAGTCCGGAAGGCGAGACGGACTAACGGCACCCAGTTTAGTCGTCAGTGACTTCATTTCCCGCTGCGAAGTCAACTTCTGTCCACCTTGAGCCTTGTGCCACCCTACACCTGGTAGACTGAGCAAGGCCCTCCTAGGTAAGCGGTGACCAGGCATACGTAGCACGTGCCTGAGCAAACGCAACTTATTCAGTGCTGTCTGTTGTTCTAGGGAGCTAGCATGATTTTCACTACCCAGTCTCGCCTACGCACATCATCGTTGCGGACACGCTGGTGTCATCCGACACCTCGAGTTCCTCGTTAGCAAGCGTCAAGGGGTCATCAAGTGGCTGGTGGTCCTGCAGCAACACTTTGCACTTTAAAGGTGCGAAGTGTATACCAAATAATGGGACCACTCTGGACAGGATATTCAGGGTTGATTGCGCCGTCGCAACATGGTCGAAAAGCAAGACGATCTCGTCCGCATAACCTAGGTCAACTAACCTTTCACCAGGCAGCACTTCAACGTCCATATCGGAAGATTCCCCAAGGGAACACTCCATGATAGACTCCACGACGAAATTGAACAAAAATGGGGAAATCCAACAACCCTGACGTACGCCACTTGTGGTCGGAAAGCTATTCGACAGGACACCGTAGACCCTGACGCGGTCTGTAGTGTTCGAGTATAGAGCACGAAGGATGTTCACATATTTCGTGAGAATACCTTTCCGCACAAGTATTTCGAACAGAATCGTCGATCGACTGAATCGAACGCACTCTTGAAATCGAGGAATACAGCTATTGGCAGGCTGTGATATTCGTGGCGCTGCTCTAGCACCTTCCGCAAAGTGAATACATGGTCTGTACAGCCACGCCCTGGGTGGAACCCGGCCTGCTCTTCTCATATCCGAGATTCCCGTCCCACAGTGAGGCGATGAACGATAATGGAGGCCAGTAATTTTGTCACAACTGGCGTTAGGCTAATACCCCTGTGGTTAAAACAGTCGGTGCGACTGCCCTTCTTGCATAGTGTCACTATAATTGATTCGCTCCAATCAGCTGGAACACACTTCATTCCAGATACGTTCGAATAGGGAGGTCAGTGCTTTACACAGGTCCTCACCTCCATCCTTAAATTGCACAGGCATGAGGCAATCCGAGACAGCGTCACGAAAACGATTGCGGGCTGTGATCGCATTTCGGACCTCGGCCTCCGATGGATGCTCTAAACTAACCATCCATGGCTCGTCCTGCATCACCTGAGTAGGAAGAGGTCCGGGAACAGGGGGCCAGCTGAACTGATCTTGAAAGTGTTCCGCCTAACGCACCCGCGCTGTTTCACTGACGCCTGGTTTTCTGGGACCAGTGGTGCGGATTAGATGGAAGAGCTTACGGTAATTGCCTACTGCTCCTGCCTCCTCCATTTCTTGAGCCCGACTTGTCCACCGGGCTTCCTTGTCAGCATGTGGGCTCTGCTTTAGTTCACGCCTGATAGCCCATCTAATAATAATATTAATTATGTCAGCTGTACGCCGTAACGGTGCTTCGCTGCCGCGCCACCACCACCAGCCGCGCGCGGGTTGTGTATACCGCAATGACTCCCACCCCTACGCGAATTCGAACCGGTGACGTTATGGTTGCAAACCAAACGTGCAGACTACTTGGTCACCGGCCGAGTTCAGAGCCAGTCGGGAGGTGTCTTCTAGATTCCAACAGGTTCACCGACCTCTCGGATATCCAGTGACTGGTGCGGTGACGATGTATAGTGCCACAAGCAGATGCTTCTGCGTCGTGTATGTCGGCCGAGATGCTATTCCACTGAAGCTCAGTGTCATTACGACAACACAGCGAAAGTTCGGTACACAGTGCGTCTTGATAGGCTTGCCTGACCGAGGGCTGAGACAATTTCTCAGTTGCCAATTTGAGGAGACGCTTGGTGCGCCTCCCGGTAAGGTTCATGGAGAAACGACAGCGTACCAAGGCATGATCAGAGTCGACACAGGTACTCCAGTACGAGCGGCAATCCAGCATGGAACCACGCCATCTGCAACTTATGGCTATGTGGTCAATTTGGGTCCCTCGCTGGCCAGCTACAGGAGGATGACAAGTGGCACTTCGGCGCCCACTGTCTAAAAGCAGTGCTACTAAGAAACAACTGGTGCTCCGCACACAGTTACAACAGACGCTCACCGTTGTCAGTCCGGAGTTAAGCCCATAATTACCACCCAGCTGAGCTTCTGAAAAGCTCAGACGCCCTACTTGTGCGTTCATATCCCCTGCAAGTATTATAATATCTGAACTAGTAGCACTGCGTAGTAGGGCGTTCAGTTCGTGATAGAATGTGTCCTTGACAGCATTAGAACTGCAGTCGGTGGGAGCATAAGCGGAAATCGCAAACAAACAGCGTGCTGTAGTACTTCGTGAATCAACCTTAGCTGATGTCGTCAAACGGACTGCACATAAACGGCTGTTCACCGGAATCCAATCAACCAACGATGGCTCAGGCTTGGAGCTTAGAATGACACCTACACCAGGTTGACCGGTGAGTGCTGCATCGGCGTCTCCGGATGCGTGCAACCAATAACGAGAGGATAAGCCGGGTGCAGTTAATTCAATAATCCCGTTAGGGTCATTGATCTTAGTTTCGGACACACAACACACTTCAATACCCAGTGTGTCCAAGGTGCGTGCGAGTGCAGCATGTTGACCTGTTTGTCTTGGAGTGCGAACGTTAAATGCCGCTATGGAAACGGGATAGCGTGGCCTTATAAGGGACTTTTGCCGATAGGCGTCCGATAGGTGCTGTGGGATGGTGGCTGCAGATGGTTATTCTCCAGTGGCACTTCGGTTGCTGTCAATTAAGCTGGGAATTATAGAAGGAAAGTTAGTAATGGGGGTCGGGATGGGTGCAAGAGAAACAGGTGGAAAAGAAAGAAGGGAGGCGCCAACAGTAGCATGTTTTCGCTTATCCGCCCTGCTGTATGCAGCAGATAAGGCGACCCTTGATAATCTGCGTGACGGCCGATGCAGGATGAAGTTTATGTTTGAAGAAAATGTCATGGTTGTATGTGGGCTGAGATGCTGCCAGGGCGCCCAGACCTAGACAGGAGGACGATTAGGGTCCTCATTCAAAGCCTTTGGCTCAAAAGCCTGTCTGCAAGGTAGCATGGAGGTGGCAATGCTTTAGTTTTACAGAAATGGACGCCATCCCATTGCAAACCCCCAATCTGGAGGACCAGGAGACTGAGTTTGACCTCTCACCATTGACCAACCTGGTAGGAGTAGCTCTCAAGATGTTCGGAGGCATCACCCAGTATAGCTCAATGGGTCAATGAGGTACGCAAACCGTCGCACCACGTTAAGGTCCAGTCTCGTTGCGACGGAACACGTGATCACGGAATGTACAATGGGATTGTCATAGGAGTATCACATATGTTGATACATTAATGTGTTTATGTGTGCGTGTAGGCGTGTGTAACTGTGTTGTTTGGCTTTGTAAAGGTTTCACTGCTTTTACTTGTGTCTGAACGTGTCGCCAGTGCTAAGGGGATGTTTGACGTCCGTGAATTTACAATGATTGTACGCATGAGCATTAGGTTGCTGGTATACAGTGCTTCTCCATTATGAAGCAAAGGGCAGTGGCTTTATTTAGTGGCGAGTCACAACCGCCACGTCACAGTGTTACTAAACGAACATTTGTGGCTTTCATAGGGAGAACGCTTGCCAAGCGAAAACCCAACACGTCCTGGAACACTGCCGCCGAATCATTCGCTGGAACGGGGTAAACCCGAACCACCCAGTTGGCACCATGGAGAGGTTGTTCGGTTAGCCAACCAACCACGATCTGTGTTGCTATGCCCTATCTTACCTGTTTTTTGCACTCCGTAATTTTTAGTACATCGCTTGATATATCTTTTCTCGTTGTCTTGTATGTATGTATGTTGTGTGTCTCTCACCTTCCGCTAGTGTGTAATGATGATGACGATGAATACTAATGACAAGAGTCAACAAGATGCTCTCTGAAGGGCCGGTGGCCGGAGGAATAATGCACCTACCTTGTAACCCTGTGGTCACTGGCAGAAATCTGCGCAAGTGCGCGTGATCTCGTGGTCACTTAAACCTGAACATGGCTGATGATAGTCGCGTAACGGCAGAGCGTCGGTGCGGTACACTCGGCCGGTGGCCGAGTGGACTGCACGTTTGCTTTGCAACGATAAGGTCACCGGTTCGAATCCGCGTAGGGGTGGGCGTCGTCGCGGTATACTCAGCCCGCGCGCGACTGGTGGTGGTCGCGCGGCAGCGAAGCGCCGTTACGGTGTACAGCTGACGCATTATTTATTATTACACTGGCGTACTGCTGATGCCTTCACTGGAAGGACACCACCACTCTTCAGCAAAGTTGATGGAAGGTCTCAAAGGTTGGCACCCTGGTCCGATTCGGCAGCGCTAATTCGCGTCTGATTTCATAATGAAAAAGGCATTAGCATTACGCCGAACAGACGCTTACTTGCCGCGCAGTCATCACTAGTCTCGCGTTGTTTAAGGATGCTACGAGGGTCGCCCTGTCCCTTACGCAGTCTTGGACTTACGACCTCCGGGCTGCAAGGCAGACGCTTTGTTCTTTAGACCATGGTCCTGCGATTCCGCGATAAGATGCACTGTTGTAAGTCTCATGTGGAACCAGATTGACAAAATCACAGTTCTGGCGCACAAGGCAAACTCAGCTGCTTTCCAAAATGCTTGGCTTAACTTTCGAGTGGGGTGGCTGAGAGTGAACCAGTTCTCCATCCTCCTATGCTACTTTGCCACACACTGGAGCCATTTTCCTGGACCTGTGCATCTAATTTGTTCGTATCCTATCGCAGTCCATCGCGACGAGACTGAACCTTAATGTGGTGTGATAACTTGTGTATTTTGACGATCCATTGAGCTACGTTGGTGACACTTCTTGCACATGCAGAGCCGCTCATACCACCTTGTTCAATGATTAGAGGCCCTGCAGTTTGGCGGTTGAAATGAGGGTAGCTCCATACTTCTTAAAACGTACTCCCTGTAGCCCACTGCGAAACTCCCCCTACCTTATGATCAGGTTTTTGAATCAAAGCTTTTCGTTGAGAACCCTAATCGTTCCCCTGTCTAGGCTTAGGCAATCTGACAGTAAACTGAGATGACTCAGTCATTCTGCAAACTCATTATTCACAATCATGCCAAAGTTGCAGATATACAAAACTCGGTCGTATGAGATCGATCACTGGCCAATCGGCGCGCCTCGTGCTACCACAGTCAGCTGTTTCTGCACGTAAAATAATAGCCATTCTCGATCGATGACATTGGTTTTCGATAGCCTGAAAATTTGGGGCTGCTGATTGCGCATCAGGATCGCTTCGGCGACCAGGGCTCAGCAAGTACCTAGTGAGTACCGAGGTAGCTTTATTTCTCAATTCACTTGACTCCGCCATCATCGATTCCAAACGGCTGCTTTAGCATTCGGGACTGTGCCCATTGATCCTGACACCTAAACCTGTCAGTTCGCTCGACATAGTAGCTACAGATTAACTTGTATAAACAATAGAACATGCACGGGCTCAGTGTCTTGGTGGTATACATAACACAAGTTTTGTTGATGTGAGCAACCGTAGTTCCACTTCATTGTACGTCCTTTTACTGATACACTGATACGTTTTCGGTGCTTTTCATAATATGAACATCTTTGATTGGCAGTTCGATAATGATCGGCTTTTTTGGATTATTATTGCACGATCTCGCTTGGCTATGTCACTGAGGCGTTTTATACACTTCATAAACTCCTAAGGATCTCGACGTTATCTAGATCGATCTGATGTCCGGTGTCCAATGCATGCACAGCCACAGCAGAATTTCTTGACATAGCTTCGTATTCAGGCTCATTCCTCGGCGGTCGCAAAATGCGCCTTTTGTGTTCTAACATCCGTGTGCATATCTCTCTCGTTTGTCCTATGTATACGTGTGCACAGTCTGCAGTTGATTTTATACACACAGTAATTCATTCTATCTGCAGGAAAGGGCTCCATCAAACACACCAGCGTTGAACGTAGAGTTTGGTCACACTGAGGAATAAGCTTGAATACAGCCATGTTAAGAGATTCTGCCGTAGCTGTGCATGCGTTGAACACCGAACATCAGATTGATTTAGACATTGTCGCGGTCCTTAGGAGAGATTTGCGATCGAAGCTACTGAGGTTAATTACCGAGTCAATAAAAATCACTAATGCCAATGATTATGTGACTATAACGAAGGGAGTGGAGCTCTCGACATAGTCGAGAGCAATCTTAATCTGGCCAGTTTGACGAACGCCGATACGCGGATCAGGTTGGATAGGGGAGACTGGCATCATCATCCTCGTATCAAGACCATAATGGGCAACGAGACGAACGGTGGAGCCCCTGGAATGATTCAACTCTGATTGAACCACTTTAGATGACTTATCCATCTGTCTATAAGTCTCTGAGCTCATATATAAGTTGTCACGATTGTCTCTATTACTCGATATAACATACCGCGCAAACTATGCGCCAGTTCACCTGGACTAACGGAGAACAATAGCGCCTTACATGTGAATGACCTGTAACACGGATCAACTGACAACGTTCAATGCTCATTGTACCACTAGAATGACTTATTAACTCATTGAATCTGTAACCACATGTATCCAGTAAATGTGGTTATTTCTCGCATTTTCGCATCATACCTTTTGTTTTAAAATTCAAGCCAACTAGTACTATTTCAACTGGGTCTTCATTTTTCTTGGTCCCTCTCCTTTTCTTCCATCCACAACCGGCCGCGCAAAAAACCCACGTCGTGAGCGTCGGTATGCTGGCATACACAGCACGTGGCCAAGCCATCGGAGCCTGGTGCGTTATATAATAATGCTGAGCGGTTCACTCGCTCTTCGTACATCAAATACGAGGCGATGAACACGCTCATTGCTCACGCGGTGTTCCGGCCAGATATGAGCTACACTACTGATTACTGGTTTCTGGTTGAAAGCATCAAGAGATATCTCTGTGTAGCTGCATCTAATATCACTTAGGTACAAAGACCCGTTATGCTGGAGTGCGCTCGACATATTTTATATCCAGCCATTCCTTAAATTCCGACACCGACTTTGCCTCAACTACGTGTTGCGGCAGTTTGTTCCATACATTCACCACTCTGTTCGAAACAAATTTGGTGGGTGACCCTCTTCAAATCCGGTACTACAAGCTTGTAGCGATGTCCTCGCGTGCTGTTTGGTGTGCGCAGATGAAGCAGCGGCCTCAACATGGGGTAATCACTCAGATGTAATATCCGGTGCGTCATGATGAGGTTAACCCGCAGTCGGCGATAAGCTAGGGTGTAAGGCCCTAGTTTCTTACACCGGTCTTCGTACAGCACACCCCGTAAATTGGGAATCAGCATGGTGGCATAATGCTGACCTCGATATTTTCTACCTCGGTCCCGGTGATAGGACAATACGAGGGAGAGCCATACTCTACCATTGGTCGTATTATTGTGACGAAGAGGCGAGTGATAATCTCTTCGGATCAAGTGCTGAAGCTGCGGCTGATCGCTCAAAACATACGAAGGCCGTTTTGGTAAAGTCTATTTGTGTTGTCCATGGACTTTAGGTCGCAGCGTAAGAGTACACCGAGGTCTCGCACGAAAGGCGCGGGATGCAACGGTTGAGCGGCAACAATGTAGGTTTGACTGTACTCACGCTTACCTAGCCTCATGAATTGCGACTTCAGCAAATTGATCGGAAGGTTGACCACTACAGACCACATGGAGAGGTGCTCGAGGTCCTACTGAAGCGGATCACAGTCATTAGGTGCACGGATTACTCTCCACACCTTCAAATCATCTGCAAACAACTCACAAGGTGAACGGAGTAGCTGAGGCACATTCTTCACATGTATCAGGAGCAAAATGGGCCCCAATACAATGCCTTGGGGCACACCACCGTTCGATGGATACCATTTGGTCAAATGGTTGTCGACCTGGACCCTCCACTTTCAACCAACAAGGAAGTTCCTGATCCATCTATGCAGCGAGCCGTCAACAAAGCACGCCCTCAGCCTGTTGAGGAGCACTTCATGATTCACCGTGTCAAAAGACTCACTGAAATCAATGTAAATGACGCCGACCGACTTGCCTTGGTTCAGCGCTTGAGACAATGCGTGCCTCGTAAACAGTAGGTTAGTGATGCACGAGCGACCTTTCACAAAACCATGCTGTGCGGGCGTCAAGAAACTTTTCGACTCGAGAAGCTGCGGAAGACTCTTCACGATCTTCTCGAGCATCTTTGCCAAAACAGAGGTCAGGCAGATCGACCGGTCACCACCTTTCGGTATTGGCTTTACGACTGAGCATTTCCAGTCGCCCGATAATAAACAAGTGGATAGTGACCTGTTGAACTGCTCAGTAACAGAAGGCAAGATGATGGCCCATATGGACTTGAGGATCAGTGGTTGGATTCCATCTGGCCCGACAGGCTTCGTCCCGTCAAGACTTGCCAGCAGCTTGCGTACATCTTCAATGCTGCAATCCAGGCTGTCTAGTTCAGCGGGGGCGGTACCCGTTGAACTTGGTGCAGACACCTGTTCAGTTGCAAATACGAAAGAAAGTGCGCTGTCAATGCGGACGCAGGATCTGTGCTCGAGGTCAGGGGCTTTCCATCTGAGCCTTCCAACACTGGCACATTGCCTGCAGACCTCAGGCGCCGCTTCACGTAGGGGAAGATCCTCTTTTGAGCAGTTTATGCGGCGGCTGCAAGCTGCTCTTCGAAGCTTCTGCGTTTTGTTTTCGCGTTGCTGCAGTGAGTTCGCTGCACCTTGTTCGCCTTGTTATCCTCGTCAGAGCCAGTTAACACGAGTTTGTTCCCTAGTGTGCGTCGTTGTCGGGCCAGTTTGCAGTACTCGATGTTGGACCAGTGTGGCTTGACTGGTCCAACATTCCGATGCTTGAGGAGTACAAATCGGGAGCACAACAATTTCACTCCCTCTTTAAAGATAGTCTAACAGGTTTCAAAAGGCGAATCCTCTGATAACGACTAGTCCATCTGACTTGATGCTCGAGTGAGGCCATTAAAGTCCGCCTTCCAATAGTTGAAGGCTAGCTCTAGCGAGGAAGAATACGGCAGCGGCAGTTCCAAGCTGGCTACGACCATCAAGTGGTCACTCGCTTCCAGGGGCTCCAAGACCTGAATATTATGCACACGTTGCTCACAGCTGGTCAAAAGCAGGTTTAAGCACTATGGAGTCGCTCGCGCAATTATGCGCCTCGGTTGGTTCATGTGCTGTGTGGCCCCAGTTTTAAATATCAACACCGCAAATTTCCTCTCGACTTCACAATGGCCGGGGAGAAGTTCAGCCTCACGCCACTGTATTCGTGGTTAGTTGGAATCGCCCATGAGTAGGAACGACGGACGAATCATGTTGTTGCGGACGTACGGCAACCAGTCCAAGCAGGGGCTCAGTGAACTGCGATATACCACGCTCACGAGCATCTCGCGGTGTCTGAGGTGAATCGAACACCATAACTGCTCACTTAGACCATCAGCGGTTCTGTAGGTGCTCACTAGTCTCCCACACAAGGAAGACCTTATGTAAAGCAGAACGTCACCGCGATCATTTGCGGGGCTATCACAGAGGAAGCACAACTGCTGATTTCCACTTATTGGGCGGTTACGTCGGAGTTTAACTAAGGCCTAATACGTCTGATCACGGAGAGATTACAAAGTAGCACAGCGTTTGTCGATGGCTACGATGGTCGAACGTCACTAGCCTATTTAGTTCTGTGGATGTGATGGGCTAGATTTCGCAATTCCACAGGAGGGTTAAACACACGGCTGAGTTGTGCTAGTAAGCTCTGCTGCTGTCATGGGTGTTGTGGTTGGCGCAAGATCGGAGAAAACGGTCACCATTGTCAGTACGGCTAACCTCGACTCCGATACGTCCTGCCAGGCGATATTCTAGTTCTGATTGACGGTCGAATTGAGCATTCATTACGCCCAAAATGATCACACTATCTGGTCCTTTGACCACTCGAATTAGTTGATCGATCTGCCTAACGTTGCTAGTGTTCCTTTTTAGTTTTGTTAGTAGGGGGCACGTATCACGAAGCCCACGCATTACGATTAGTCCAAAATCTAAGTGTGTTTCATCCCACAACCCTTGCTGGGGGTGCGATTACTTTAGTGCGCTCCATCCGCTTGCTCATCAGCGATGAATTTCCACTCCGGGGATATTTCTCACACATCGCCTTTTAGTGCGTCTGCAAAAAGTAGTGTAGACTGATAGGCATCAATTTCATCACATGAATACATCATGGCACACTAGATATTCTCTTCGGTTAAGAGTTACAAATCAGAAATGACCCGAGGACTCAAATCCAAACGTCGCTCTCCTGAGGCGAATTCCGTGAACATGTATCGACGCTTCTGGATGACCAGCGAATTTGCAAGGACTGGGAGTTCCTCATTTTCACTGTACTCCACCAATGCTTTCTATATTAATAATAACAACCCACTTTTGCAATACCTGACGGTCTCATTCAAGACAGCTCCTTTGGTCCTTTAGAGCGACTAACGTCAGTTATAATTTGACGTCGGACCCTATGCATGATCAGGGTTGGCTTGCTGTGTCGGCTACTAGTATCGACACTTGGCTCAGCGGGAGTGCAAGATACTCCCAGCCGTACTGGTTAATCGTGTCGACTTGCTATCCGATTGTCGCAAGTCTCGGCAATCGGATTCGCAAGTTATAGTCAAACTGAAATGCGTACCTTCCTGTTTTCACGGCTTGTAATACAGCATGATCACAGATAGGCATCATCTGAAACGTATCTGGTGTCATGTCCGGTAAACGGGTTTTTCATCTCAAGCGGAATTGTGTCGCAACGATCATGGGTTTTTTACTCACCGAACGGCTTTTTCCAAGACTCATCGAAGCCATGCTTAATAGGCCAGAGTCATGTATAAGTCATGGCGTAACGCTCATGGGCGTTCACTTTGACCGTTCTGTTCTTCGAAATGAGTATCACATGACGGTGTAATCATATTACGAGACTCGGCTGAAAAAGGAAAAAGTAAGGTAGTCGTTTCGGGATTGGCTGGGTGTTCTCTCAACACTGACACCCCACGACCAGTTTCGTCCTCGTTTAGACTCATCAGATGTAAATACCGTGAACTGGAGTGGAGCTCGAAGTCTAATGATCAAAAGTTGACGCCTTGATCACTATGCCACTGAGATCTGTAAGCAACACTATTCAATTGGTGGTCAGAGACTCATTATCCTAACGCCAGAGTCCTATAAGAGCTTTTGAACAACGGCGCTTTTTGCATATGTTAGTCTTTGTGTCTGTTTTCGCTGAGTGCCAGCCTTGCATTATCCCTTTTGAACTCCTATCACAGAGATGCACATCGCTTGTCCACACAGTAGCGTCCCCAATTCTTTGTGGCTTCTCGCTCGGAGATGTTCTCTCTCACGTTTTAGAATACTGCTCCACCGTTGTTCCATTCCGAAAACTGTATATTGGATCACTACGTTAGTTGCTACATTGTCTGTCTGTCTACTCGTGCTAATTAGTACCTTATCTGAGGCGTATTACTGTTTGTTCTTCCTGTGTTTGTCCACATCGTTTTTCTACTCATTATATCAACCACGTTCTCTGGCTATGCGCGGGCGTCAGTCATGCAGTTAGCAATTTACTATAACTTGATTTCCAGCCGGCGGCGGTGTGGTTCAGGCTTTTGATTTGAAATGCACAGGTCGTAGATTCTAAGCCGCGTAAGCAGTTGCCTAGCAGCGAGTCACTAGTATTGGTTGCCGCTGTATTACCGGTACTGTTTTTATTGTTACTCATTAAGCTGTTGTATACAATGCACGGGTTGTAATAGGGATTCAGCTCTCTTTGTATTGAATGGCCATCTTCCTCTCAGAACTAAGCATAGTAACCTCTCAAAATGCACAGATAAGTGACTCTCGAGTGTTTCTGCATCCACCTCTCCGCTTATTACAGCTCGGTATACCTCGGAGCAATATCCCGCTTTATCGTGTGATCCTCATCATAGGTGATGTGTTCAGGCGCACAGAAATTCGCCACATAGTTGATGTGCTACTTCTTCGACTGCGTTTTGGGCATCTGCTTGTTCATCAATCTGGTGTGTGTGCCACCTACAATCTGGGCATTTCCACCGCTTGCGTGGTGGACGTTGGCGATCAGAAGACATCAGTATCTTGCATAGAGGATGGAGTTTCACATCCGGACACGAGAGTCACTCTAGCTGTCGGCAGACGGAGCGTTCTGCATGTGTTCCATCAGCTTATCTCAAGTAGTCTCCGGAAGAACGGAATCGAATCCACGTCAGTTGTACATGCGTTTTGTGTTTTAACACCCGCATGATCCAATTTGTATGGCATACTGGTTTTGCCCATCTTGTTTCACTTACTTTCCAGCTAGATGCTGCACACACGTAACTAATATTCACGCAAAAGCACAAATATCTTTAGCGCTATTGAATATTGCCTACACAATTTTTGTTTTTGGTGTTCATAATTCCCTGATTATCTTCTGTACTTGAGTCCAACTGGTTTTAACTGTGGTCACTGCGTAACAACAATAGTTCAACTATATGTGTGCGCTGACCCGAGTGCATCATGAGCAGGATCGGAACCGCGTTCCCACCCTCATGCAAACTCCCGGAGGGCTTCCCGCTTCGTCATCCAAAGGTTGCAAGTGCTCGTTTCAGTGCAAAATGGTGCGTGGTGTACTTTCCTTCAAATTGGTTGTCGAACGTAATGGTTATCCCCAAGTAGGATCGTAAATTGCGTAGGAGTAATTTACTTGTAATCTCATCACATCGGCTGGTGGTCGAGTGGTCTGCACGCCTAGCTTACAATCATAAGGTCACCGGTTCGAACTGATGGTGAAGTCATTGTTTCAGAGAGTTGGGGACAATCAAATGATACATTTCTCTCACGGCGCCTCACATTTGACACAAATTCTTCTTCAGTCCACGTGGATCGGTACATAATTGATGTGGAGTTTCTCAGAGAATAAGGGGAATACTAACGACAACAGGGACATAAGTCAAGGCACTGCTATAGATGTGGATTCATGTCGTCTCAAGTGGTCCAGTCGAAGTTGGGTTTCACTGCGTTGCTTTGACAGTTACGATCTTGGTGATGATGATTATGGCGTCGATTTTCGTTATCCAATTTGATTTGTCACATGAGGACATGCCTGCTAAATAACGTCTGGTGAATACGCTACTTGTGACTCTATTGTGTTCAGTGAGCATTGACTCAACCTGCATACCAGAGCATTTTAATATGCATCCGGTTTCGCCAGTTGATCGGTGTCCATGCGTCCACACTGCCGTCGCGAATGTTCACCGAAACGCACCAGCAGGTCGACGCGAACAAGTGCGTGGTCAGAGTCCACACTCGTGCTCCAAATGGAGCGGCAGTTTTGGACGCATCGTCTCCAGCGGTAAGTGGTCGCGATGTGATCGATTTGCGGTCCATGGCTGGTCGAAGGCTTGTGGGCGCTATGTCACCCTTCTGCGGGTGCTGTGTCAAACTTTAGTGCTCACAAGAAAGAGACGAACATATTCATACAGGTGTAACAACCGCTCACCGTTGTAAGTACGGGAGTATGCACCGTGATGGCCCCCGAATGGAGCTCATTAGTGGACTTTTTTAACTTTGCGTTCAGATTACCAGCCAGCGCTGCAGTATCTGGAATATTTTGGTGACGAAGAAGCTCCTCCAGTTAACGATAGTAGTCATCTTTCATCGAGTACATGCTAGTTTGTGAGGGCATAGGCAGCAATAACAAACAGACAACGTTTGTCACCGCACGACTTCGAAGCTTTGAACTAGCCAACCAGTCTGACGGCGCACATCCGGCTGTGGATTGGGATCTGAATGATTAGGGCAGCTTCGATCCGGGGATAGAGCAATGGCCACACCGGACTGATGGATATTTGAACCTCCGTCATCTCCGGACAAGCGCATTTAGAGTGCCACCAGTGTCACAAGTTTGGGATCGCAGGGCAAACACAGAGCTCGAATCTTACTGGTCGGTTTTTGATAAACAGCAAACCCCAGCTGTTTCTTTCTAACCAGACCTTTTCACGACAATCGTTGAATGAGTATACTTTGCATGTGCCCCACCTACCGGTTTGCTCAACAAGCTAATCTCGCTGTCTTCACACTGCTGCTGTTGTTGTTGTTGCCGCTGCTGTCAGATTCCGCTACTACAGAGGCCTTGCATACATGGAGTTAAAGACCAGGTTAGCAAACGCTTGATGGTCATGCGACAACACGGCGTATACCGAGGGATCAGTCCACTATGGAAATTTCTATCAAGCTTCACTTTTCCACATCATGGTCAGTCGGTCGTCTCCGAACATAATCGCGGTACCTGATTCGTGAGATTTCACAGTTGTTCGCTCCATACCACGCTGAAATTAAATGCAGAAAGATTGTGACGATACTGTTGAACTGCATTTGTTGTCGAAAAGCCTGTTGCTAAACTACCGTTTAACGATGATTTGAAATGTTCACGTGCGTCATCATATTACCGTTTCGGTTAGGTTTGCATAACCAAAGCGGTTGATCGAACCGAACGAAGTTTCTTTTAGTCGGTGAACTCAATCGAAGTCGGCTTCCGGTATAATGTTTGACGTGAAGTGAAAGTGTGGTTCTTGAACCTTAGTCGCAAATTTGCGTACCATTCTCTTGTTCAAGTCTCATGCCTCACACTAGTGCGATGGGTTGGAACGGAAGTCATCAGCATTGTCAATACGGGTGTTGTGCTTGTAACTTTGTGGTTGCTTCAAACATTGTATCTTTCCTTACTTACTGGGACTATGATCTATTCATCTTAGTTGACAGCCCAAACGGCGTCCGTCTTTACAACCGCACCAGAGACTTTTGATATTGCTACTGCTAAAGCATCCGCATCGGCAGCACAGTAGTCAAATCATGTCCCCTTTCGAATATGGCTTTTCAGATTTGGCGAGAAACCGTGCGCAACAGCGAATCTGTTGTGACTTTATTTCCATAAACACTAGTGTATTTTATTTCCCGTATGTTGTTGCGCTATGTCAATTGTACTATTGGCTGTGTTGAAAATTATATATATATATATATATATATATATATATATATATATATATATATATATATACGTTGCTTACACTAATTGCGCTTATCTTCGGTAATTTTGTCGCGTTTGTGGCATTTTAAGTAACTTGTGGACATTTCTTACTTATCACGGATTTGTTGCTAACCAACTTACTTCATATGGTAATTTAGCGAAGAGTTATGCCACCGTATCTGTATGCATTATTGGATTTATTTTATTTCAGCTTGTCGTTTAAAGTGAATGGCTGCTGTTTGATATCCCTGGTATGGTTGCGCTTGATGTGTATGTTGACAAGGTGCCTACCTGTCTATTACCCACTACATCGTTCATACTGGCTCCAGGAGACAGTTGGTCGTTGCTGGAGGGGACGGGGTGCACGGTTCTTGTGGTCGTGCTAGGCTCAAAGAGCGGTTCCATGCACTCAGTGTGGAGTGGACTACGGTCCAGCCACCGCCTAGCCAGCACCTTGTGTGCGTTTGATTCCCCAAATACAGCGTGCTTGTGTTCGTCTGTGAAGGAGTGTGGGCCGGCTCCGTTGATGAAACGTGGCTCCCATCCGCATGCCTCCCGGTCATATTCCTTCGGGTTTACACTGGATATGGGGTGTGTGGATGGAGCTGTGGGTGGTGCAGCGCAAGCCACCCATGGTCCCTCTGTAGGCGCAGGCGTCCTGTGGCTTGCTACAGTGACAGGCAAATCCGCAACCGGATGCCGCCACCTATGTATGCGTATTTATTTATTTATTTATTTATATGGTTGGTGGCAGGGGGAATCTGTCAACATAATTTACCTCGATTTCAGTAATGCGTTCGACAAGGTTAACCGTGAGGTCCTGCTCCACAAGCTGAGAATGTTCTATGTTGGTGGATCACTGCACCAGTGGATCCAGGACTTTCTCGTTGGGCGAAAGTGGGGGTACAGGTCGACGGCCATCTAATTGTCTGGTGTCCCTCTATTAGTGGTGTACCACAGTGCACGGTGCTGGGTCCCACTCGGTTTCTAATCTACATCAACGATCTACCTCTGCTTCTTCCGTCGCCGTGTGCCATATTTGCGGGTGACCTGAAGATTTGGAGAGAAATTAGAACTACAAACAACTGCAGTCTATTTCAGTACGACCTCAATCGCCTCTCCATGTGGTCTGCGGAAGTCCGCCTCCCGGTCAACCCATCTAAGGTCGACCGGCGGCCGAGTGGTCTGCACGTTTGCCTTGCAACCATAAGGTCACCGGTTCGAATCCGCGTAGGGGTGGGCGTCCTCGCGGTATACTCAGCCCGCGCGCGACTGGTGGTGGTCGCGTGGCAGCGAAGCGCCGTTACGGCGTTCAGCTGACACATTATTATTATTATTATTATTATTATTATTATTATTATTATTCAACCCATCTAAGTCGGTATTTTTGAACCTGGGAAAGGGTGGTGACGGTCGATTTTTCACCATTGACGGCCAACCGCTACATGCCACACCTTTCATGAAGGACCTAGGTGTACTCTGGCGGTGCGATATGTTCGGACCTCCTTTTCGGATAGATCCTCTAAGTTGACCTTCCATAGTTCATCCTGGTTGGCACTAGGCCAACTGTGTTAATTTTGTAAGTGCTACACCTAACGAACCAGAAGGCGTAACCTATTTTATATTGTGACACCGTCGCTATCTCTGATGGATATTTTCCTGTGGATGCTGATGTGACTTAATTTGACGCGGCCGAGGTAGTTAATCACCACCCTTGTCTCCAGTTCCTAAGCTTCATGTATCAACAGGGCCTTCCTGTCAGGTTGCAAAGCCGTTTTACGCCAACTTTCACAGATCGTCCGACTGACCACACTGCGTAGTGGCGTGTTAAGTTCGTATTAGGCCCTTCCTGCAACATCGGTACCACAGCCGTGGGAAGTATGAGTGGGAAGTATGAACCAACAGCGTGTATCGCTGCTTCAAGCACTGGTTTCAATTGTGTTTGCCAGATAGACTGCAGACTGACCGTTGTGCACTGGAATCCAATCAAAAAATGATAGATGAGCTCTGATTCCGAGAACAATCCCACTCCATTTTGGTATCTGGTTATTGACTACCAGGGATATGCGAACGACTTAGCTCCCGTTAGATCGGATCCAGTGGTTATACAAGTACTGTAAAATTTAATGACAGCGTTGTACGTTTCGGCACATGTTTTGCACCTTCAAAGGTCCAACTGTTGTTGCAGTTGGTCCTTAGTTTTCAATGAACAGCCACTGGGAGTAAATGAGCGGTTCGTTTATCTTGTTAGTTGTGTCACTTTTGGTGGTCACATCGCTAGAGATGTTACTTCACCTACCAGCAATGCCCGTGTGGCTTGCCGGAGGTCTAACCATCCATGGACACTGCGGTATAGGGTGCATAACGCTGTCACTGTATGGATGAGGCTTTGCCGCTTCACACTGTAGACATGCAAAATTGGTCGTCTTTGGTCACCAATGCTCAATACGTATTGTTCACATCTAGTAGGAATATCTGTTGAGCTCGCCAATTGGTATGTGAAAGGAAACCCACTGGTACTACACAGGAGCTTGCGTTTGTTAGATCGTGTCTTCTGTTGCACGTTGATGGACTTCCTCGGTGTGCATTATATGCTCTCACTGCACCAAGTTGGGCGAAACCGCGAGGTGGTCGGTACATGACGTGTCATAAGGAGATAAAGTAATTGGATGGGGGCCTCGGGATAGCACACGCCAGTGGTTGGCGAATCTAACGCACAAGATGGTCGCGGAGTCAGTGTCGCTCCTGTGTTCGATTTCTTCGCATCCAGTTGTTAAATTCTATCCTAATTAATTTTGATAGCTTATTTTTCCCAACTCCACTTTCAGTCTGCTTCATTTTCTTGGTGTCACGAGTCCTGGCGACTGGGTCCACCGCACGTCCGTGCCTGGATCTGTGGGAAGAATTGCATGAAGCAGTTAACCGAAGAATCACGCCGTATTTTTGTATACTTATATCCGATGGCGATTGAACTGTTCGCTGAGCTTGGCAATTTTGTTGCGAACGTTTCGTCAGCAATCGAGGTGACATCATCAGTGCGTAGTTGTGTGACATGCAGTAGCGTAGAGAACCCTCTCACCGAACTGAACAAATTGGGCGGCAGTTTTGATGGCGGGATCTCCAGCGGTAATTGATCACGACGTGATCGAGTTGCGTCCGAGACTGGTGGGCGCAACGTCACACTTCTGTGGATGCTGCATCAGGAGTTAGTGCTCGCGCGAAATAGACGAGCATTTTAACATTAGTGTAACAACCGCTCACCGTTTTACTTAAGGGTGCCTACACTATGTTGGCCACCCAGAAGAAGCTCATCACTTGGCTTTTTTGATTGCATGTTTAGATCACCAGCAAGCACTGCTGTACTTCCGTACTTCTGTGGCGAAGTAGCGCGTTCAGTTAGTGATGAAAGCCAACTATCACCCAACCAGTGCTACAGTTAGTGGGAGAGTAGACAGCAATGATAAACAGGCACCTATTGGCTCCGCGCGACTTCTAAGCTTTGAACGAATCAGCCATTCTGATGGTGCAAACGCGGCTGTGGTTTAGAATGAAAACGTTCGGAGTAGCTTGAAACTGACGCTCAAAGTGATATCCACACCGGCTTGATTGACATTTGAAGTCGCTTTTATCTCTGGATAGGCGCAATGAGGGACTGCGGCCATTGTCACATGATGGGGAAGTATAGAGTGCATAGCTCAAGTACCTTAAGCGGGTTTCCGATAAGCAGCTAATGGGGCACTATGGAGCATCTAATGTTCGGGCAAGTGCTGTCTATTGACCGATCTGAAACAAAGTACAATGCATGCCAGTTCTAGTGAGAACCAGGTGCACCAAGTAGATGCGGATGAACTGAGATTGTCCGCATTGTTGGACATGAATTTGTTGACAGGGTAGAAGCAACACTGTGATTGCGTGTGAATGGAAGCTAGAAATCAGACACCTGTCAAGGCAAGATAGAGGGGGCCAAAAATTGAGCGGTTGAAAGGAAGAGGAGGTAAATTATGCTCGGAACGGGACGATACGGATGGAAAGGTATAAGAACGCATTATCAATACCACCTTTGATCATTAGTGTACCGCTGGTCAACCTCATGCGAGTGAAGTGATCGATATGATGTTGACTATCTCGCAAATCTGATCTGATCTTTCCAAAGCTTCCGCTACCACCACCATACCTGTTTGGGTACATTTCAATATTTTACAACTCCTCAGATTAACTCAGTTTCTTCTCATTTTGGTTAACATTTTCGTCTGGTTGACATAAGTCATGGTAACTGCATCCATCTAGGACTGTTAAAGTGAACGCTTTCAATTTGTTCATTTACAGGGAAACTCGTGCAATTCCGAGCGATATGCCACTGATTTCACTTCACTTAGTGAGCTGATTATCCAAAACCTGTCTAATAACTTGGTAACTGCCTCCATGCGGATATTTAAAACTGTCATCGCGGCCTGCCACACGTGTCTGGTACCTCTTGCCTGATGCAGCCGGCACTAAGTCTCTGAACAGGAGCAGGGTCATATGGGTGCTCTTCTGGTAACCACGCATCGCTCACCCGTGACACGCATTCTCATCATCATCATCATTATACACGTTAGTTGCAGGTGGAAAACAGCTATTGTGCCGCAATACCAAAGACAAGAAGAAAACAACACGAGGGGCACGCCGGCTGAGTCCCCAGTAACGGATGGACATCGTTCCGGAGAGTTAACAGCCTACTCTCGTTTCGCAAAAAGAGTTATATTACCTCTAACATGCGTCCTAATTGCGCAGCAAGTTTATAGTTGTTTTCCTATGGCGTTTTGGGGTTTTGATGTTGCTTCCCTCCCAATCTTCCCTTTATATTCTCAGTTGCTTTGAACTTCAATGCCCTGACGACTTCGATGCACTATCTTCGTGTTTGCGGGACGCAGAGCTGGCGACCACAGAGGTTTTATCTCAGCAGGATTCAGAGCGCGTCACGCGCGAACTGATTAGTCCCATATCACACTGCGTCACGGTATCACTCGCGTGTCCGCGCCTTCGAAAACAATGCTCAAATCTACCCATCAGCGTCCACACTGTGTTGTACTCAAACCTCCTCCCGTTCTCAAGTATTGCCTCAGTCGCAGAAAAACTTGTAGCCACAGGCAAATCAGGTACTTATTATGAGTGCCAAACTCCATCACTGGATGCGTCTCAGCCAGATGATCCTTTCGATGATTTGTACGTGAGTCTCACCGCAAGAGAGCGTCGCAAACGGAATCTGGGACAGTCGAATGTGGCTGCCGATGCCAACGCTACTGAGGTCACAGTTGACACGAAGCTGGAACGTGATGAAACGGATATAGGAGACCTGGTACGTGATACATCTGTTGTTTCATTCTTCTATATCTTCGCAAACCCCCTTCCACCGGTAGCTAGTTTACTAAGGAGCAGTAAGGGGATTTGAAGCGTATAGGTAGAAATCTATCACATCTAGACTCACTCAGACAACCAGTACACGCCCGGAAAAGCACTGTACGCACGTTTCATCCTTTTGGGAATCGTTAGCAGTGCGCATTCCATCGGGCACTGTTAGAGCTCGAACCCACAATTCGACTGTTGCCAGCCCGTGGTTGAGACCACTGAGCTACTGGGCATGGCAACGGCCATCGTGAATAAGTTACTAAATGTGATATAGCGCCGCTCACTATCCACTGACTTGCACGTTACTGCCGTGCAGAGGACAGGGTAGCCCGCTCACCAAGCTGAACAACCTCCCCCTGGTGCCAGCTGAGTAATTCGGGTTAATCCCGTTCCAGCGAACAGTTCGGCGACAGTGTTCCAGGATGTGATGGGTTTTCTCTTGGCAAGTGTTCTTCCCATAAAAAGCCACAAAGGTCCGCTAGCAATACTGCGACGTGGAAGTCGTGACTCACCACTAAATAAAGTCACAGCCTCTTCCCTTTTCGGAGGGTTTTTTCCCATTTCAAGAACGTCATTCAATTCAAAGAATTCCTTTGATCGCTTCATACGATGGCGAACACAGCGAACAGTTTCACGAATTCACGTTAACAAATTCACTCACCATGTTCATTTACAAGTAAACATATAAAATTGGCGGCATCCGGTTCCGGATTTTCCTGTCACTGGCCTCCATAGGACAGCCACAGGAAGCCTGCGCCTACAGAGGGACCATGGGTGGCTTGCGCTGCACCACCCACAGCTCCATCCACATACCCCATATCTAGTGTAAACCCGAAGGAAGGCATGTGGATAGGAGCCGGGTTTCATCAACGGAACCAATCCACACTCCTTTACAGGCAAACACAAGAACGCTGTGTTTGGGGAATCAAGCATACACAAGGCGGTGGTTGGACCGTAGTCCGCTCCACACTGAGTGCATGGAACCACTCTTCGAGCCTAGCACGACCAAAAGGACCGTGCACCCCGTCCCCTCCAGCAACGATCAACTATCTCCTAGAGACAGTATGGACGAGGTAGTGGGTAATAGAGAGGTATGCACGTTGTCAAGCGCAGCCACATCGCGGATGTTAAACAACAGCAAATCATTTAAAATGACAACATCAAGTAATATATGTCGAATAAAGCATACGGAAGTGCTGACATAAATCTACGCCAAATAAGTATATGTAATAAATTGGTTACCAACAAATCCGCGGTAAGTGCAAGAAGTCGGAAAATACATCTTTAAAGAAATGCCACAAACTTGAATATAGCGAACGTAACCAAAACAAGCTTACGCAACGTATGCAAGTTAAGGTAAACGTTGAGGTAAATAAAATATACATTGGGACACGATAGCAAACCCACCACCTGAAATAAAGAAACTCAGCACGCAAGCACGCGTAGTATATCAAATGCAGCGTACCTACCAACGCTGAGCCGGTTCTGCTTACGTTCTTTGCAGGACACATCGTCGATTCGATGGTGGTTCCAAATGGCCTCGCTCGTGGCTCACTAGGCCTGTCTGACTCAGGCACTGGCGACCGCATGTGCTACAGCACCATGAGTTTGACGTCGATGGAGTACAACCCATCGGCGACTGTCGCTCCCGCAACTGCCGCTTCTTCTCTGCATACAGGAGGGCTTTCTCTTGCACCTCGGCAACGGCCTTCGTGATCAGATCCCGCCATGCACGCCGATCAACCGCTTTTGATTCACATGACCCGCAATCAACATTAGAACGCGATAGGCTCACTTTGATCATGTCCTGGTAGCGAAGCTTCGGTATCCGGGTCGAATCCATACGCCACACATGAACGAGCCACCTCAAGTGTCTCAACAAAACTATGCAGTCCACTGCTTACATTCCACTTCGGCGCAACACTTCCGTGTCGGCAACTCTGTCGCGCCAACCGATGCGCGGAATCCGTCTCAAACACTGTTGATGACACCGCTCGAGATATCGCACATCCCGCCGGTACATCGTCCACGTTCGCTGCCGTATGGAAGAGCGGACAGTACCATGGATTTGTACACCATCAACTTCGTGCCGACAGTAGGCTGGGTGGTTGTTTCGCACTCGGTACTCAAGCTTCCCGAGTGCCGCCGCTGCCTTCGCTACTCAACTACGCAGCTCACTTTGTGGCTGCTGGTCAGTTAAAACAACACTCCCAAGATAGCAGAAGCGGGAGGTGGTGTCCCATACTTTGTTACCAGTGCTGATTTGCGGCACCATTGTAGATTGCATCTCCGGTGAGGGCTGAAAGAGACAGACAGTTTTGCTTGTGTTGATGGTGAGCCCGAACTTGGCCGCTGTCGAAGCCGGAGCACTAGTCATGTGCTGCAACTCATCCGCGCTCTGGGCAAGCAAAGCACATTCGTCAGCAAACAGCAATATACGGATAGTTATCTCAGAGACTAGGGTTCTCGCAAAGAAACGACGGATGTTCAGCAACCCACCATCAACACGAACACCGTAAACACAAGCGGCATCAAAAGCACAAGATAACATTGCATGAAGATAAATACTAAACAGAGAAGGAGCTAAGACATAGCCTTGCTTTACACCAGAGACAACTGCAAGGTCATCCGAGGTCTCTCCACTCAGCTGCACCCTCGCCCGCATACCACTCTGCAGATATTCAATTAAACTTACACAATTACTCGGACAGCCAAACTTACTCAACGCCAGCCACAATACCTCGCGGTTCACTAGATCAAATGCTTTGGTGAGACCAACAAACAGCGAGTACAACGGCTGGTGTCGTTCTCTTCCTGCAACTGACGAGCCGAAAACACCATATCTATGGTGCTACGACCTGAACGGAATCCACATTGCTTTTCCGCCACGTTCGGTTCTACAACCTGACTGACAAGGCGGTTGAGTAGGATTCGGGCAATCACCTTGCCCACACAACTCAGCAAGTTGATGCCACGATAATTCGTGGCACATGATTGCTCCCTTTGCCCTTGCAGTGTTAGGACAAGGGCATCCTTCAGCTCTGGAAGCACCTCCTCCTCAATCCACACGCGTCGCATCAAGTGGTGCAGCGCAGTCATCAACGCAGGACAACCGTGTTTCAATACTTCAGGCGGAATCCCGTCAGCACCGGCTCACTTGCCGTTTCGCAGCTGAGCAAATGCTCTCTGCGTCTCATCCAGTGTCGGCGTGTCCGCCAAACACACCACATCGTGCTGCTTCAGGCCGTTCAGTAAGCCAGTCAATCTCTGAACAGTTGTTCAAGAGACAGTCAAAGGGCCAAGTCTCACTACCATACAGCAGAACGGCCCTCACTGTGGCTTTATATACACGGCCTTTCAGACGGAGGGAAACTCCCTTCTGTCGCCAAAGATGCCGCAGATTTAAGAAGGCAGCTCTGGCCTTTGCAATGCGTGAGCTGACGTCAGTTTCTATGCGCCCATTGTTGCTGATGCAGCTGCCAAGGTAAGTGAAATGATCAACCACCTCGAGTTCCTCGTTAGCAAGCGTCAAGGGGTCATCAAGTGGCTGGTGGTCCTGCAGCAACACTTTACACTTTAAAGGTGCGAAGTGTATACCAAATAATGGGACCACTCTGGACAGGATAATCAGGGTTGATTGCGCCGCAGCAAAATCGTCGAAAAGCAAGACGATATCATCCGCATAATCTAGGTCAACTAACCTTTCACCAGGCAGCACTTCAGCGCCTACCTCGTGAGATCCCGCAAGGGAACACTCCATGATAGAATCCACGACGAAATTGAACAGAAATGGGGAAATCGGACAACCCTGACGAACGCCACTTGTAGTTGAAAAGCTATCCGATAGGACACCATAGACCCTGACGCGGCCTGTAGTATTCGAGTATAGAGCACGAAGGATGTTCGTGGGAACATGGAAACACCTTTTCGCGCAAGTATTTCGAACAGAATCGATCGCCGCATTGTTTTCATCAAACCAAACGGGCCCTTACAGTTTGCGCGCTCGATGGTCTCCTCAACAGCAGTTGTCACCTGGTCGCGAATGTGGTGCCACAGGTCGCCCACTGTGGCTATGCACTCCACATCACACAGGCGTGCAGTCATCGCCTTCTCTGGCTCAATGCGCTTCTCCAGAGTACCGAGAATGTTAAATTTATGCCGGTTCACTGCAGAAGTGCGATGCATATACCTACGAAAATAAATTTACAGTTTGGTGCGTACCAATTTGTGATAGTGGCACACAGCTCCACGTAGTACACGTGTCGTGCGCACTTCACGCAGGAGTACGATGATGTAGTCGAGCAGGTGAGCGTGACCACCCAGTGGGTGCGTCTGACCTGCTTTATCACTCGAGCTCAGCGCAAACCGAGTGTTCGCGCTCGTCAGGCCGTGAGTGGCGCACAGTAAGAGCAGCCGTTCGCATTCGCTGAACCAATGCCATGCGAACCGATAACATCTGTCCACACCGATGTATCACGCCCAACACGCGCGTTGAAATCACCCAGCAGAAATAGTCGATCGCTCGGCACAGGCCGTATCACGGAAGATAACAGTGCAGAATTGATCCCGCATGTCATCAGGATAACACATGGTCGGACCGTACGTACTTATAAAAGTGGCAAACCACCCTCTTTCGAGTCGTATGCGAACAGTCATCAGTCGCGCGCTGATGCCAGTCGGCTCACCCACCAGCTGGCCATTTAGGCAATTGGATAGAGCAGATTCGATCCTATGTTCACGTGGTGCTGTGGTGGCGTTTCCGATGCAGGAGAACATATAGCCAGCACCTGCTTCATGCAACTTACCTTGCTCAGTGAGCCGGGTCACGTTGAGTGCCGCAGTACCGATGTTGTAGCGCGCCAGTTCTATCGCGATCAGTGCAGTGCGTCGCTCGGGGCGCTCACTCGAGTTCCGGTCCAGTAGTGTTCGTAAGGTTCCAGCACCCAATGTTTAGTGCTTTGCGCGCAATTGCATTGGTGGGCAATCGCACGCGAAGCGGCGGTTGTACTTCGAAGGTTTGCTTGAGGGACTCCGCAAGGAGCCTTTGGCTCAGTAGCCTGACCCATAAGGCAGTGGGGATCAGATCCAACTCGGGAATGTGATTGCAGCGACAGATTGAACACCCGGAGGTGCCCTCCCACCGTCAGACAATTTGTGGCGCTCGTGCTGTACGCCAATCGAGCGGTGAGTTTATAACCCGTAGACCTGTTGTCTCCCATGGTTAAGTTTTACGGGAAGAGGGCCATCGACCACTTCCTAACCTCCGAAGAGGATGGACTAGGATACTGGCAGGGCGCCCGCACCTGACAGAACGACTCGGGTCCTCAGCCAAAACCTTCGATTAAATGTACACCCGAAAGGCAGCGGGTCTACCACATGGTCAGTTCACTGACTCAGGCGGATTGGTGTCCTGGATCTTGGCAGGGAGAAGGGCGAAATCCAACTCCACCCAGCGGTCGCCACGAGCAGACGTCCAGGATATGAGCCAATGGCACAACAGTAGCATCAGTGGGTAGACCATCCGTCAGTGTCTAGCCACCGCAAGCCTCAGCGCATCATAGCCTCTACATACGTACACAGATCCAGTATATTGCTGATTGACTTACGACATCTTTGTACAATTACCGACCATAAGTGTTCCTGTTATCATGATCATGCCTTTGCATGTGTGACTCGCAACGCCGAGAATAAAACATTTATTTATTTATTCAAGCCACCAATTAACTTATGGCGTTAAGGGCAGTTGGGTCTGCCTACTGATTGCAGAAGAGTAGTGGTGGGAGTTGATGTTATACGTAGAAACTCATCACATCTAGACTCACTCAGACCGCCATCACGCGCCCGGAAGAGCGCTGTACAGTTGTTTCAGCCTCTCTGGGATTGTCAGCAATGTGCATTCTATCTGGGCCCTGTGGGGCTAAAACCCTCAACCCGATCGTTGCCAGTCCGTTTTTGAGAACACTGGACTACGGGGGACTGTTACGACCAATGTGCCTAGGTTGCTGACTAATATCCATGTACAGCTCGCTCGTTAACCGCTAGTACAACAGATTTGCTTAACTCCACTGGCAAGAACGCCCATGGTATTGCCACTTTTTCCTACGATGAGTATCCCATCGGTAATCTATCTCATATCCTACGCTGATGTATTGTGGGAAAGCCCGTTGTAGAAATCTTTGCATGACTTTTCATCGTAAGCAGATATCTCTTTTCATGGGAGCTTACATGGAACACTCGTGAGTCCTCATTTTCCGTTGCTGTTTATTGCGGTCAACCTTAATCGTGATGTGCCTAATGACTAAACTCGCTTACTCTACATCTTGATACTAGATAGCTAGTGTGTGCTTCGTACCGTTACCAAGTTATCTGCCCAACATATTCCTTTACGTTGACTGTGGCCTAAAGATTCCGAAATAACTATTGCGTAGTTGCATTCTGAATGATTATTTGTGCTTCACGTGCCTTGTCCATAGTGTATTAAATATCGTTTGTTGTTTGTTTTACAGCCAATGCAACCTATGAGCCATCAGCCAAAGGATCTATCTGAAACTTTTGGATCATTGGCTCAGTCGGTGTGGTGGAGCGTATGCCAATGTGCCAACCTAGCTACCAGTCAGATCCCAACCGACACGATTAATCCGACTGCGTCGGTTAGCCAAACCGCCGTGGATGAGATACGTAGGCGTCTTCTAAGCTGCATCTTGCTTGTTGGTGGCGGAGTATGCGACCTCGGTGGTCACTTCATACGCAGGTGGCTCGTAAAGGAATTGGAAGAACTGCTGGAGAAGAACTCAGCTGCTAGCGCAGCACCGATCGAAGGTCTCAGTCGTCCCACACTGGAAGTGATACTCCGACCCGATCTGGCTGACGCAGCCTGGTGTGGTGCACGGCTACTGCTAACCACAGAGTCGATTAATGACTTGTGGTTCGCTCCTCCGGAGTGGCGCAGGCTAGGCTCGCGCCTGATACGAGAAAAAGCCCCCTTCTTTTGGTGACAATTCCTCCGACTGCTGTACTATCCTTGTCTTTCTTATTGTCAGTTGCATTTACGTGAAATTACTCGTTTGCCTTTTCTGTTTGGGGCTGGGATTTTTGCGCTAGATCCGTGTGAAGCCGCAGGTTGATTGAGCTATGGTATTAAACCGACGAATAGGCCAAAGCATTTGAAAGCCTTCCAGATTGGTGTGCACAATAACACGAGGTTAAAATACCGTGAACCATCTTTGGGTTAAAATGTTAATAGCACCATCACAACCCTTCTCTTAGTTGTAGTCAGATTTCCTAAGATGAAACGTTTAGTCTGATTTTCAAAAGTTCTGTCAATTTCGTCCTTTTTATGTACTACCAGCTCTACTCTACAAATCACCGCCATCTGTGTTTCAATTGACAGCCATTGTACATGATCCTCGTAGTTTGTTATGAAGTGATATGTCACTGACTTCTGTATGAGTGCATAGAGTTCGGATCTCAGCGGAAGTCTGATATCATCCGCATCACTTCAGTGGTCTAATGATCCGAGACGAGGAAAATTACCTCCAAAAGCCGTAATTAGTATATTCTTCTGCAACCTTGTGATTGACGACCAATAATTTACCTCACGAAATATGAAACCTGGAGTGGTGTCTGGCCACCGTTTGCATGATGTGGGAGAAAATACTTTCTGGAGGATAAGTAAAGTCCCAGCGCTTCTCGAGCGGCCTGTCAGAATGTACCCAAAACCAGAATGCTCATAGTTTATATTTTCGGGTGACACCATCATTGAATTTTTTGATGAGCCAGCACCCGATCGGCTCACCCGTGACAGTCACTGCCAGTGATACCAGGTGTGGTAAACTAGTTCTCGATATTACATTTGATCTAATGGATAGCTGAGGAACATCTCTGACGCCGCAATTACAACGCTACCTTTGATGAGAGGTGTTCGTCTATTCCGTAGGTCGTGGCAGACAGATATAGCACAGCTGTTACACATATCCGGAATAACACTGAACTTGTTAGACCCATCACCGTTTCACATCTAGCAATCTGGCCACTGCCGATTGCCCTCACCCGTCCAAATTACTGGATTGCTGGCGTAGTCGTTGCTTCGACGAGAATGTGCGCCGACCCGTCTAAAAAACGAACGGTTGCCCAGCTTCATTTGGATACGTGGCGTCTACGAACTTAGTTAAAACTCCCTACCTAGCTTATAATTTCACCACAGTGATGGATCAGGGGGAAAATCTTGCGAAAAATGTTTCATAATTGGTGGCCACATGCGCCTAGCTGCGATGAGATCGGTGGTCACTATGACGATCAGCAAGGCTCATAAAGTTCTACACAACCTACATCACTTGCGGGGACGTTGAGAGACCAACCTGGATCAGAATTGCGCACACAATGTTACAATTGCAGCTACCGTGCATCAAGAATACTGGGAAAACGGGTCGTCTTCGGTCATTGCTCCCGAACCTTCGCTCACGTTCGACGGAATAACATTTGAGTTGGTTGGAACTGCGTCGTCTACGCTGGCTAGATCGACTTTCCATGTACAAAAACTAGCTATCTTCATTACAACATTTGTCAGGACGTGTGAATGATGACTGATCGATTACATGGTAAAAGCAGACCTGCGCCTTTGCTGAGCGGATCGCACTAGCGGCAAGCTGCCTCAGCTCAGTCGCGAAACTGATGATGCCGTTTTTTATTCGTTTGCTCTTTGCTGCTGTTATCTCCGCTGAACAATTTTAGCCTTACGTTGTGACGCTGCTCTACCTCTGGTATCTATATTTTGCGCCATCCAACCCAGCCGGAAATAACAGAAGACAGGAATTGCTAAACCGGAGTATACTGAGGACAAACCACGCGTCCTCATCTCCGACCGTACGTCGCTAGCCGATCGCTGTCACCTATCCATTCGCGTCCAAACGTGCTCTCCATCTGCAGTGTCTAGGTGTAGTCCCGCTCACGTCTGCGTCACAGCAACCCGTCATGATGACGAACTGACTTCGTCAGCTGCCCTGGACCGCGTGGCAACTTGTGTCGCGGATCGCGAACTGATTTCATCAGCTTTTCGCGTGACCTGCCCCAGGCCCATTTCGTGTCACCGCGTTCGTCCGTCGCAGTAGTTTAACAGTCCCTTTCGAATTATGTCTTGCATATCGCTCGAACATAACTTTGTTCATAGCTTTTTGCGTTGGGACCGACTTGCAACCATTGTGGTCGTCTCCGCTTTTAGATCGGTCTACATTGTGAGTCTTCTGGTGCTTATAGCTTCTGTTTTGATTTACCTAGCCGCTCGCCCTCTTCAAGTCGAATGTGTTTAGCAGAATGTTCCACTGCTTTGTCGCTGATACATGGAGATCTTGGACTTTATTGTGGGTCGGTCTCAACTGATTCATCCTGCTTCCAAACATTAGCTCGTAGATGACTTTACCCTTCCTGCCGATCACAGTTCCACTCGACCACCTCGGTCTTTGGAAGTTCTGCGCGTAAATCGTGTCACCAACTTTGAAGCTATCTGATTTTCCTCCTTGTACAAGGTTACCGAACATTGTCCGGCGGGGGATTTTACCTCAGAGCGTTTGGGTTCGGAGCATTCCGATACCAAGACAGCAACAATTGAATAACATCCTGTGAACCACTTTTCTCTCGCCTTGCAAAGAGCACGATTGAAAGTATCCACGAACCGTTCCGCCTGTCCGTTTGATTGTGGGTAACATGGTGGCTTTTCTCCTTGCACCACTCGCGGAAGGAAGTTGAGATTACATTGTCTAAAATGTTTCAGAACGCTGGTCTCTCGTTTGGAAATTTCCAAGCTCGGCGAACGAATGAGCAGCTGTTACATTGTCTATCACTATCATCTCTGATAGGCCGAAGTAACCAATTTATCCAGATCGTTGGGCCAGCAGACAAAGCTGCGTGCCAAGACTTCCATACGGCTTGTACAGGCATACGCGGTATGAAACTGCTGTAGGATTTGCCTCTGTAATTTCTTAGGCACCGTCACTATCCGCGTAGGGGTGGGCGTCCTCGCGGTATACTCAGCCCGCGCGCGACTGGTGGTGGTCGCGCGGCAGCGAAGCGCCGTTACGGCGTATAAGCTGACACCAGGCACCGTCACTCGGTATCCAAACATCAAATAATTGTCCACAACCGACAGGGACCCACGACGATTGAAGAAGGGTCGCAACTCATCAGGGATGCCACCACTTCGCCTGTGTTTGTACGTAATGCACCGGTGGCCGAGTGGTCTGCACGCCTGACTTGCAATCATAAGGTCACCGGTTCGAATCCGCGTAAGGACAGGCGTCCTCGCTGTATACTCAGTCCACGCGCGGCAGCGAAACCTCGTTATAGTGTACAGTTGACACATTATTCATTATTATGTAATGTATCGCATTCTCTAGTGTTCTGTCCTAGGATATCTCCACACGAATGATGCAAGCTGTTACTGGTAATCTTCCTACATCACCGGCGAGGATTCATTGGAATTCCGACTCGAATTTGCTAGCTGCAATCAGTCATCGTGGTCCTATAAATGCAAGCTAATGAGGCGAGACAGAACATCAGCCTAGCCGATTTGCTGCATAGGTCGATACTGTGTACTGAAGTCGTACGCCAGCAGTATGGCCGCCCATCTTTGTAACCGATTTGCATTAAAAATGGGAATCCCCTGTTTTCGAAAATCGGGAGCAGTAGTTTATGGTCAGTCAAAGGCGTCTAATGTCTGTCAGGAAGCATCTTGTGTAACCGTTTCATGGCGAAAGCATTCACGAGCGCTTCCTTGTCGATCTACCTATATTTCTTCTCAGCCGAAGTCAGTAACCGCGCTGCGTGCGCAATAGCCTCTCCTCCATTCGGGAAACATGGGAAATAACAGCTCGAATACCATTATTGGAATCAACCGAAGCAACGACAATTCCCAAGTTCGAGTTGAAATGGGTCCGTAGTATATCAGAAGTGAAGGCTGCTTTGACTGCAACAAAGGATTGTTGGCATTCTTAAATTTTATCTTTCGTCAACAATTGGTTCAGCGGACCTCGCGTTTAATGAAAGCTTGGTAGGAAAACGCTATAATGGGTACAATACTAAGGAACGGGTGGGACTCTGCAACATCTTTCGGAGGCTCCATTTTGTTATAGTTTCTATGTCGGCAGGATTCGTGCACCGGCCATGTTTTTCGATGATGAACCCAAAGAATTTGACGCTTTCTAAGAGTGACAGATTTTTTAGTCCATAATCGGTATCCATCTTCTCCCAGGTGCGAAAGCACTATCCAGTGCTTGCATCAACTCTTGCGGATCTGCGCTCATAATCGAAGCACCATCCGAGTATACTGCGGTGTTGGAGATGGCGTTCAACAGTGTACCCATGATTTGGAGAATGGCTGGTTGTACTAGAAAAATCCGACGTACATATTAATTATCAGCAATGGTCCGAATTCATTGGCAGCCGGAACTTGCAAATACGCGTCAGTTAAGTCACGTTTTGCGAGGAACTTACCACTATTGAGTTCGGTGAACAAGTTTTCAGGTACAGGTAAGAAGTACTTCAGTTCTATGGCGTTGGTGACCCACTGCTGCGTTGGATAGGCAATTTCATGCACGAACGTCGGTTGGAAGTGAGAGTACGAGAATCCTTGTCCGACGCAATTAAGGTGGAGTATGGCGTACCACAAGGCTCGGGCCCCGTCTATTCTTGATTTTCACAAACGATCTGGCGATGGAAATTACTTCCGATTTCCTACTCTTCGCGGATTTTACCAAGTTATGGGGAGAGATCAAAGAATCGAACGACCACGGAAAGCTCCAGCGTGGCCTCAACACGATTTCAACCTGGTCAGTTTTGAATACCCTACCGTTCAGGGTGGAAAAATATCACGCCGCTCAATTTCGCCCTAGACATGAATATGTGTATAGGCTTGGGTCACATGTAATTGCAAATCACTTCCCAAGAACGCGACTTTGGTGTGCTCATTCAAAGTGATCTTAACTGTCCAAAACAGAGGCAGCTGCGAGTAGAGCAAACCAGCACGTCGGCTTACTGCGGAGAGCATTCGAAAGATTCGACCCATCCATCTTCCCCATGCTGTATCATTCTTACGTGCGACCTCACGTTAAATACGCCATCCAACCTTGGCAATCTTGGTTGAAGCGCGACTTAGAAGTACTGGAGAAACCCCCACGCAGGGCCACAAAGAACGTCAAGGGCCTATGAAATCTGTCCTAACATCAAAGGCTGAAGTCACTGGGAGTTTTCAGTGACCGCTACCGAAGGCTGCGCGGCGATCTCATATCAGTCTTTCAAATATTGAGTGACCCTAATCGCATATGCCGTCACTTGCTGAAACAGCCATAACACCAATCTCAGAGGTAACCCTCTGAAATTGTGTGCACAGTTTAGCCGCCTGGAATGCCGGTTGAATTATTTTTCTGTTCGGGTTTGCCAACCCTAGAACTCTCTCAAACTTCGTTGTTTTCTCTCCCACCTTGGATATTTTCAAATAAAAACGATTGGATCTTGCTCTTGGCTCCCATCTCTTCGTTGTCTAAACTATGCAATGTTGGAATATATTAATTATCCCTCCAAACCGGATTAGCATGTTACGTAAACCTGAGGATGCGGGACAGAAGTGAGTATTCTTGTTTTTACTTTTCACATGTAATACATCAACTGTAACTGTTGCCATGTTGCCACGTCGTTCACATTCGATTCCCACTTACACTACTATTCAGCAGCGTATCTGCTAGATAAACGCTCAAATAGACAACTTGTCAAGCAGCTGCATGGTTACCCGACATAAATCATTGTACTGACGAGTCTCCAATACGGAATTCAAGCCTGTTGAAAAGTCAGCACAAGTACGAACCTTATCGTTTCCTTTCTTTACTACCACGATAGGTGCCGCGCGTTCGGAATAGTCTACACGTTCAACTATACCCTCAGAATGCAACCGATTCAGTGCGTCTTCCATTAATGTGTTGCGTACGGCACTGGGCGCCTTGGTCTGAAGACTGGTTTAGCGTATGGTTTCAGGTTCAGCACATCACTGGCTATTCTGCAGCATGCGAAACTAGGTTGGAACAATGCTTCGTGGTGTTGTTTCACCTCTGCAATTTGACTCGCGGTGGCTGGCATATACTGTTTACTGGCTGATCAAGCAGTTCTAACCCGTCCATCCTGTCGAATCCCAGCAAATCCGGCTGGCTTGTCACGACATGTGCGAATTTGCTGATCACGGAAGCTGACTTGGCAGCTCAATTCGCAAGTAATGTAAGCGTACCTCCGAAAGCATTCCGTGTCGTATGGCCCATTTGTATGAGTTTCGGCCGCCTCAGCACGTATCTAGGATCGCGAGAGATCAGATTAATATATGAAGCGATGACAAGATGTAGCTCGAACTTGTATGCCATTGGTTTTCACAATTGTGTACTTATGCCTGTTGATGACATCAGCTTCGAAAGTCGCGGTGTTACATCTGGTCAGGACGGGACGTCGAAATGATTTGGCATCGTTATGCTTTCTCCTGCTCAAAGTAGGACGATCTGCCGAGCTGCGCGGCCCTCTATCACCTCTACTACCGCAACGATTACAAATGTGATTCTTAGATGATCAGTCTCCAGCAAAATGCTATCCTCTACGAAACCAAAAAGCAGAAGGCTTGGAACGTGATGGACTCATGTGAACTGCATTTCTGGGAAAGTACGGCTGACTGCGCAGATAAGATCATGAACGTTTGAATTGGACCAGTATTGAAGTATCGTGCTTCAGGTTCGTCATCCTTTGACATTCACCGATCACTTGCTGCACTGTGACGTCAGGATTCTGGTCCGAATGTCGACATTCTTGGCTGTTGTAGATCACAAACATACATGAGACTAGTGTTGGTCGCCTGTCGTCTTGTGCAACTGTGAACGTTTGCGTTCACGATTCGCTCGGCTCGAATGCCTGGCCTAATTTTCGTCATTTATGGTCAGAAACTTGTACCGGATGTTGAGCAAAGGTATCTGGTTTAAAAATATTTGCAACAAACTGAAACGACTTTATCAAACGCAGAGCAGTGATCTTTTCAATGAGGATAAAATTTGTGAACTTTTCTTATTCGGGTGCACCCAACTTCTGCAGAATGAGACGAATTATCTCCTCTCAGACGCTGACCAAATTAATCCGGAACATATCTTCATAATTGGGGCAACAAGAGGCGAATGTTATACCGGTATCAGCATCATAATGGAATCCATTGATTTGCTGAATCAAGGTTTCCGGAAAGAGCTTGACTGTACTGACAGCTTCTGAGTCAGTATCTCAATCAGCTCGGTCTGTGGTATTTTAGACAGCCTGCTGTTGCTGCTAGGTGCCTGCAAATGTTCAAAGCGGATTGCCATTTTGGGGTTCGGTTTTAAATCTGTATCGCCGCTGTTGTAACGCTGCCTTGCCTCTGCTCACTATTTTGTGCACCGTCCAACCCAGCCGGAAATAACAGAAGACAAGATTTGCTAAACCGGAGTATACTAAGGACAAAACATGCGTCCTCATCTCCGACCGTACGTCACCTGTCTACTCGCGTCCAGACGTGCTCTCCATCTGCGGTGTCTAGGTGCAGTCCCGCTCGTCTGCGTCACAGCAACCCGTGTCATGATGATGTACTGACCTCCTCAGCTGCTCTGTGTTGCGGATCGCTTTCTGCGTGACCTGTCCCAGGTTCATTTCGCGTCACGGTGTTCGTCTGTTGAGTTAACTTACCACTTCATCTTTTGTTCTACGCATCTATCATTTCATTTCTCCATCATTCCGACGCTGTTCATGGTAACTGGATTTAATACGTGTCGTCACTCTGACTTACTGTAATAATGGACAAAACTGACTACATGAAGAAAGCACAAGAACTGCTCGGAGATGCGAACACCTACCAGCCGATAAGTGAAGACCCTACAAAACGTCTGGAAAGCAAGATCAACAAAACTTCAAAGACTGGAAGAAATAGGACAGATCACGAAGTTAGAACACAGCAAGATGAAACCTGAGGATTCGGTGCTACCACGGTTCTACGGCTTACCTAAAGTACACAAAATGGGGTGCCGCTTCGCCCTATCGTGTTATTACCCTGGACACCAAATTACAAGCCAAGAAACTTGGGAAACGGTTGAAACACCTAATCGTAGGCTCAGAGCACTCAATCCAGTCGGCAATTCCTTGAAAAACTTAAGGGAATAACAATAGAAAGAGACGAGATAATGGTCTCCTTTGACGTTACAGCTTTGCTCACATCGATTGACACGACGCTGGCGAGGCAAAGAATGACGACTCTGCTTGAACACGGGGCGGTAAATACCAGCAACCGAATTGAAGCCACAAAAATGATGGAGTTGCTTGGTTTCTGTCTCACAACACATTTCACTTTCAATGGCCAAATGTACGAACAGATAACGGGTACGCCAATGGGATCGCCAATCACTGGACTGGTAGCAGAGGCAGTGATGCAAACCTTGGAACAGTAGGCATTGTCAATAGTGGAGCCCAAACTTTGGGTACGTTACGTAGACGATACTTCTGTCATCCTCAAACGCTCCAGACTACAAGAAATACATCAATTAATCAACAATATTTTTTTCCGGCATCCATTTCATCAGAGGAAGAGAACAATGCCCAGTTGCCATTCTTGGACGTGCTCGTGAGAAGACATGCTTCTGGGTCACTGGAAACAACAGTTTATCGGAAAGCTACCCACACCAATCAGATCTTAAACTATCGCAGTAACCATCCGACCATATACAAGCGAAGTTGCGTGAGGACACTTTTCAAACGGGCCCAGACACACTGTAGCACGCCGCAACTGAGGAAGGCGGAGGAGGACCATCTATTTAGCATGTTTCAGCGAAATTCGTACCCTAGAAGCTTTGTTCTACGCTGCCTGACGTCGAAGAGCGAGTCACAACCCGCGTCCACATGTGCAACAGAAAGAAGAACGATTATCCTACCTTACATCCATGGGATTTCTGAAATGGCAGCGAGGCTTCTAATGCCTCACGAGATAACTGTTGCACACGAAGCAACGGAAACCATACGAAGTAAACTTTTTAAGGTGAAGGACTAACTCTAAGAAAGAAACATCGGGCGTAGTTTACAAAATTTCCTGCAAGAACTGTGACAAGTACTATGTAGGCCAGACTGGAAGAAAATTTGGCACAAGACTGCACGAACATAGTCTGGCCATCCGCCGCCACGATGAGAAATCCTTAATGTCAGTACACATGGATGCCGAGGACCATCAGTTCGATCTAGAGAACGTTAAAATATTTGGAAGAGCAAGAAACCGCAGAGCGCGTGAGTTCTTCGAGGCCTGGCATTCTGGCCGGAACTCAATCAACAAACACTTGGAGTTGGAGGGTGTCTATGAAACACTGCAGGTTAAGCCAGCAATAGGCACCAGATCGACAAGGAGAAAACGTGCCCACTCGACCGACTCACGTGAACCGATCGAAGGCTAACATTCGAAGCAGGCAACAATCAATAGTCATTCGGATCTGGCATTGGTATGCGAGACTCCGCTAATAGCCGCACCGAAGATGTCGCCTAGTTTGGTAAAGAAACGTATGCAACAGAAATGCCCGGCTCCGAGAACAGGACAATCCTCTCATCCACACCCCGAGCTACAGGCATTCTCGATAATTACCAAATGAACTTCCGCGTGGCTTACATTATACCTGGATGCGAGTTTCACCTCGGCAGTCATCTCAACTCGACTTTTATCTACGGTGACTGCCCACATTACGCAATGTGATGTCACCTCACGAGATATCAAAGATCTCATCTGTCGAGTTTGCCAAAGAACTATACTTGCGTTATTCGTTGACATGCACTGTGTCTTGTTTAATTCAGGTAAGCAACTATGAATCTGGTACTGAAGTGCGGTGGATCCAGTTGCCACGACTCACGACGCCAGAATGAGTTTGAGTGCAATTAGAGTACAAAAAATATGGAATCAGAACGGAAAAGCTCAAAGCCTAATCGGGATGGAATGAAGATTAACAACTAGATGGAAGAAGTCGAATGCATCTTGTAGTCTTTCGTAGACTGTGCGTATATTGTAAGTAGCAGATAATGGACGGCAATGCAAGACAAGACTTTCGGAATGGTAAGTGCATCAAAAATCAAAGAACCGGTGTGCGACAACTCGAAACTATAGCATTAACACCTTCACAGATGAAATATTTGCGATAAGAGCGATTGGAGTGGTCGCGCTCTATTGATCTTACTTATCTAGCTAAATAGGTTAACTGATGTGCGGCTGTTTTGCAGATCAAAAGAGACCTGCCTAACCGATGGTAATCGGGACACGGTTGTTGAAAGCATCGCACTACTGCGATGACGTTTATTTGGGCGACCGAGATCGTTTCACACCGACCATTGCATGGACGGCGGTGATGAATGTTTGCGTAAACATGGAGGGTGACACCATCAGTGGTCAGCACGCTGGAGAGCCCGACTAGAAATTTTCGCACAAGAATAAACAATGTATTCCCCGGCTAAGTGATGAATACTGTAGCTTATGACCTGATTGCCTTGGTTTGATTTTAGATAAATGATTCTCTCTATTGCCCCGGTCATGACAATAAACTATCGCAAGGAAGAACAAGCCGCTTGTGAGAAATCAAAACCTTCGCACTCGAGGGCCGACAGGTGGAAGCTGGGAACAATGGACGGAGTAGCCGCGGCGGGCACTTCACTACCCGCGAACATATTTTTGTTGTCAGGCCTTGTCCTTACTTCGCGCAAACATATCACAAGCCGTTTGCATAAGTGCTTGTCAACAGGACTGTCTGTCTTGTTCAAGACAGAGGCAAGTCCCATAAAGCACTAATCACAAGTGATACGGTGCAGTCTGCATAGCCTCGTCGAGGTTGTAAGACAAGCTGATCATGGAGGTGACAGGCCGACTCACAATGCGTGAATATGACCATACCAAAAAGGGAAGCAGCAGTTCCACATCCTGAAAGCAGCTACGACGGCACATACGAAACAGTAGCTCCGGAGGTGCATATATTCACCGAAATCCTCAGAGGTGCTATGGTCCAGTAGTGTCGAAAAGAGGTGTTTTTGAAATGAGCATGCATGTTATAACTGAGGATTCATTATTCATGTCACAGAGTACTTCCCCGTTCGGTCAGAGAGATAGGATACGTGCAAAAGTGGATGGATGTTTCCTGCTCCAACTCGGGTAACTGGCAGCCAATGAATTTATACGGGTTAATAAGCGTTGCTTTACAAGTCCCGTTGGATAATTGAGATATCGAAATAATACTAGGAAAACAGGTACTACTTTAAAGATGGAGATAAGGACTTATCGTTTGCTCCGCTGTAGTCCTGCAATCCGCTTAGATACACAGCACCCACAGTTAACATCAAATAAACCCATGGTAAACTCCAGGTGTAGGATGGAGACATAGCGCTAAGTGACAAAGTGTAAATGAATGAGTGCGTCATCCAACCGTAGAGGATAGGTCCCACGGAGTGGCAAAGCGTTGGTCACTGAGCCAACCTTAAGTATCTGGGGTTAAATAGTGAATTCAACGTGATCTATTATACGTCTGTATCTTAAAATACTCGTCTTATAATCGTTAGCGTATGCTGATTTAAATGGAGCGAAGCGCACGAGGTGTGTTATGAGACGATTATACACGGAATATACCTTAAAAATGGTGCCACAGACCGCCTATCGATTCTTACACATTCACACTTGCTGCGTCCAATGCATCACTGAAGGAGAATGGGGAGTACTAGCTAAGAGACTGTCCACAGAGATTTATCTCAGAGGGCAAACGTCAACCGACCTCGAAGAAAAATTTTCGTACACTCACATGAGGGGAGCGAATACTCAAACCAGTAGGAGCCCATTGTGACTCGTTAGAGTACAGCTTCGACGCGCCTACCTGGAAGAGGCAGTTTTGGGTGTTCGCTGAGAACCGGACTTCACTCTGACACTCAACCTACGTTTCCCGCTGCCATTTTCCTTGTCGCCCTGCTCTAGAAAATTATTAACCATAGTTTGACATCCGCAGTCTAGCACCCGAAGAAGTCCCTGCTTTCGGTTCCATACATCCGGTTGTCAATCAGCTGATTGCATTTTCTCCACGCTTTTCTTGTCATCAGTACAGGTGAAAAACACCTCAGCCAATGTGCCGCAATACAAAAAGATAGACTGAAAAAGTACATTACAAAAAGTATGATGTTAAATATTATATTAAGCGTTTTGCATGATATCGGGATTGGAGGAGGAACTTAGATAGAAGGGATGGAAAAAGAAACTCATAACACAAACGCCATTGGGACCGGCTCTTCGTTATCAGTATGTCCAACCAAATCTGTTTACCGTCCTTAGGACCCCAGCCAGGCATTCGGGATGCGCCAGTTTCGAAGTGGGCGTTTTCATTTCTCTCGACCAAGTCATCACTTGGCCTCCCCTCCTCCTCTTCCAACCGCACCCACAACGCGCAAACAATGCACGTCGCGGGAGTCGGTATGCTGGCATGCGCAACACGTGGCCCAGCCATCGGAGCCTGGTGCGTGATATAATGGTGCTGAGCGGTTCACTCGCTCTTCCTGCACCACATACGCGATGTCGAACACGCTCATTGCTCACGCGGTGTTCCCACCAGACATGAGCTAAGCTGCGAAGACAACGATGATCGAATGTGACGAGCCTTTTCATGTCTGTCGACCTGATGGGCCAGGTTTCGCAGCCGTATAGGAGAGTTGAACTGACGGCTGCGTTATAAACTCTGCCCTTCAGGGCGAGAGTAATGTCGCGTCTGCGTCACAGATGGCGGAGATTGGCAAAAGCACCTCGACCTTTTGCTATACGGTTCGTAACCTCATCTTCAATCCCACGGGTGCTAATATAGCTGCCCAGGTACTTGAATTCCTGAACGACTTCTAGCAGATCACCACCAAGCGTTAGCGCACGGTTGGGTCCCTGCCAATCTTGGAGAAGTACTTTGCATTTCGATGGAGCAAAGCATAGCCCAAAACGATTGACAGCCAGTGCTAATCGGTCCAGTGCTGTTTGGCATGCTTGGGGGCTGTCACAGATTAGGGCAATATCGTCCGCATACTCCAAGTCAGAAAGTCGCTCACCAGGAAGGAGCTCCACACCTTCTAGGTCGTGTCTCCGCATACTCCAAATCAAGAAGTTGCGCATTAGGAGGTAGCTCCACACCTTCTAGGTCGTGTCCAGCGAACGCTGTTTCCATGACTTCATCAATAGCGAAATTAAAGAGGAAAGGTGACAGCGGGCATCCTTGTCTCACACCGCTGGTGATACTGAAGCGTGGTGACAGTGTGCCACAAACCCTCACTTTGCCTGAACTATGCGCGTACAGCGCTTTGATAATGTTTACGTATTTATCAGCAGACAATCCCAAAGGGCACATCGATCGATTGAGCCGAACGCACCATTTATCGAAATGATTTGGAATATTGGTAGCTCGGGAGTTGGCTTGATTGCGATCGTTTTGGCACCATTCGAGATGGCATCATTGTGTTATCACGAACTCAATCAACATGCATATCGACATCGATCCAATATACTAACTGCCGAGACAGAAAGAGTTCAAGAGGATTAACAACCGTTGTTCGAAATGACCTTATCCAACACCCAGATAATGACCAGAATGATCAACGTGAGCCCAGACTGTTCACTCACACCCGTTGCACCAATCCGAGTGCGATATTCCCAACCACGTCGCAACATTTGCGCAGTCTATGACAGCGACTTGAGCACTACCGCATAAGACAATGATTCACCAATCAGAACGAGGCAAACTTAATAGCCCCGTATGCCTATATAAGGAACGGAGTGGTTGCCGACAGTATACATTATTGGGTTTACTTTCTACCAGCTCCTGCTATCTGACTGCTCTCAATCCTGCACTGAAGATGCCTCCTCGGCTGTTGGCGAAACGTTTACAATCAAATTGTCCAGCTCGGAGAACTCCACAACAACTTGGCACCGTTTATGTCAAGAAACACGACAACGGTGGGTCGCCAATAAACATGGCGGTGTTCCAACAATTGACGCAAGGTGAAGATGTAGTCGATGCGGCTCCGACCTCGACGAAACCCGACTTTCTCTTCACGGATCTGGCTTTCGCGAGTGAAGGTCAGTCTGTGGAGAATGACAGACGCAAGCAATTTAGAGGCAATCGAAACCAGACTGATCAATCTATGACTGTCGTCTTCCGAAAGAGGGCGTCCCTTGAAAATTGGGACAATGACGGAGTGGCTCCAGTCTGTAGGGACAGTATCCTGCTCCCAATACTTCATTAGCAACTCGCGTAAAACATCTACTAGAGCAGGTCCTCTCGAATTCGAAGAGGGCTGGTGGAATTCTATCTGCTCCTGCGGCCTCATGCAATTTCAACAGCCTGATCTCACGTTCGACTTCTGCGCCTGAGGGCGGATCCAAGGAGACGGCCCAAGGATAAGAGCGCTTAATGCCCAGAAAAGAAACCGATAATTTACGTTAGTTAAACTGCCTGGCAGTGTTCGGCCCAACACTCCAAGCGTTGTGACAGGCTGCGGATCGGCTGTCGACTCACGTCGTGTATGGTCTCGCTAACACCAGGTCTCCTACTGCCTGTTTCTTGTATCAGATGGAATAACTTACGATGATTACCAACGGCAACAGCTGTTTCTATCTCGGAGGCACGATGAGACCACCATGCTCTAGGGTCTTTCTTCAGGCTAGGACGCAGTTTTGCCCTGCAATTTTTACGAGTCTCATTTTATTCGCTTCCAGCCGGAATACGTCGGCGAGCATCCATAAGTTCCAGAGACTGTAGAGACCCAATGTCCAGTTTGGCAATTTGATTTGCCACATAAAGACATCCTTGCTAATAGTAACGTTTGACGAATATGCGACCAGTGATCTTCGACGGTGTTCAATGGGCGCTTACTCAGTCCGAATGTCTGCGCACTTTGATACACATTCAGAACACTTGGCCTCGCTAGCTGACTGTCAATCCTGACTGGTGTCAATCCGTTTACATCGACGTTGCGGACGTCCACCGAAACGCACTTGGAGGTCGGCGAAAACAAGTGCGTGGCCATAGTCCACGCTCGTGCTCCAAATCAAGCGACAGTCTCTGCGGCGGTAACTGATCACGATATGATCGATTTGCGTCCATGGCTGGTGTGAGGCTGTTGGGCGCCAAGTCACACTTCTGCGGGTGCTGTGTCGGAAGTTTGTGCTCGCGAGAAAGAGACCAGGATCTTCACACAGCTGTAGCGATCGCTCATCGTTATCATTACGCGAGCCTACACCATGCTAGCCGCTTAGATGAAGCTCATCAGAGGACAGTTTTCCGACTTGGGCGTTTAGATCGCCAGCCAACACCAGTATCCGTGCTTCTTCTGTAGCGAAAGGGATCGTGAAGTTGCTGATAGAAATCATATTTCGCCGAATCAATGCTACAGTTTGTAGGGGCGTAGGCCGCAATGACAAACAAGCACCGTTTTTTCCCGCGCGACTTCGTAACATGGAAGGAACCAGCTAATCTAACGGCGCACATCCGACTGTTGACAGGGATCCAATCGATCAGGGCAACTTCAGCCCGAGGACTCAAAACAATGCCGACGCCAGCCTGATCAGCATATGAAGTTGCATCATCGCCGGACAGACGCAATGAGAATGTGCCGCTAGTGTCGAAGGTAGGGAATCGCAGGGTAAGCACGGAGCTCGAATCTTGCAGACGGGTTTCTGATAAACAGCAAATATCGATCGATAGGGTCTTTAGTGTGTAGGCAAGTGCTGCCTGTTGGCCAATCTGTAGCGAAGTGCGCATGTTGAGGCATGTCAGTCTTGGCGAGACTCGAGGACTCCAAAGGGAAACGGATGGATTAACGTTGTACGCTTGGTTGAACATGGACTTGTCGACGATTGGAGCGATGTCCTGCGACTGTGTGTGAGAGTTGAAACTGGGAGACAAGCGGCTATTGAAGCATGGTAATGGAGGGCCAAGAATTGGGAGATTGAAGATAGAGGAGGATAAAAGTAAAGTTGGAGTGGAACGATAGGGATTAAAAAGCGCAAAGGGAATAAGAAGACGAGAGGGCCTGAGTAGTAGCATCCAAACCAATATTCACCCTGCTCGATGCAGCAGATAGGGCGCCGTTGATTATCCTCTGCGACGGCCAGAGCATCAAAAAATTGTTAGAGGAAAGGTTAATTGTATTGCGTAGGCAGAATACTGTCAGGTTGCTCAGGCTTAGACAGAACGATCAGGGTTCTTAACCAAAGCCTTTGATTCAAAAACCTTACCGCAAGGCAGCAATGTTTCGGAACTGGACTACAGAGAGCCCGTTTTATGTAGTAAGGAGTCATCCTCATTCCAACCCCCAACCTAGAGGATCAGGAGACTGAGTTTGTCTGGCCTCTAACCATTGACCAATCTGGTATGAGTGGCTCTGAAGGTGCGCCACCTAGCATAGCTCAATGGATCACTGAGGCACACAAACCATCGCGCCACGTTAAGGTCCAGTCTCGCCGCGATGACGTTATCCGTTGTTACTGTTAATATCGTCACAGCGATGCGAGTCTTAGCACTCGGGTACCATTTTTATACAGAGGCACCAAACATCAACGGATTATTTAGACCAAATACCTGGTGTTGCGCGTTTTAAGACGTGGGTTTTAGATAAATTAGGAGAACAGGTGGCGTGCCAACCAGTCTTCGACACATCAGGGATCTAAATTGATCGCATTAACCAGTTCAGTAGCGATGCTGCTTGTAACATATGAGAACAGCGGCTTCCATTAGTACGCCGGCACAGTGTACCGACGTTTGGTTGCCACGCGACGATCATCGGTCGCGCGTGGGCTGGGCATATCGCTAGGTCGCTCGCATCTACGCCATTTTGAACCGGTACCCTCCAGATTACAAGGTAAACGTGTAATCCAACTGGTAATTATAGCCTGTTAAGGATAAGACAGCAGAAGACTCGGTATTTCTGTGGGAATCGATGACAAAAGTGAAAAGTCCGGGTAACGAAGCCTGGAAAAATAATGAGCATCTGCGAATCAGTAACTGCATCCCGTATAGGCCATCGGAAGTAGTTGAACACTTTCGACTAATGAAACCCAAAAGTGGGTGGGGTCCGCAATCCACCGACTTTTTGTGCAGGGGCTAGCTGCCTAACAGTGAAACTGTCGATGGTGGGTCCGTGCATGGAGGACGTTTAAACAAAGCCGGGCTGAGTAAAGGTGGTTGTCTAACTCACTTGCACATCTCCAAAAGACTCGTGTAGCGTTCATCGACCTTCGGAATGGACACTGCAAACAGCGTCACAGTTATGAGGGTATTATTGGAATCCAAACCGCGTCAAAATAGTTTATAGTGGTAAATTTTCGCAAACTACGCGCTAGCTGGGAAAGCCAGATTCAACATAGAAGTTAACCAGAGACCATGTGGAACTGCGCATATCTGCGTCATTGGTGGATTGTTGAAAAACTGTCATACATTAAGTCATCAATTATGTCCTCTGACAGAAACAATGACACTAGTTCTTTAGATGGAAATTCCACCTAAGTGGATGATTAAAATAGATCTGATTGCAGCGTTTCACAGAAAGCATGATAAACCAGTGTTCGAAGTCCCCATTAGTGGTATAGGAACGGGGTGTACATCGCTGCAGTTGTCCAGGTAAGTCCAAATTGCCGAAACTGTTCCGTAGTTATCAAGCTGTATACCGTACTATTTATCTGGTCACTTGCCACTCAGAGCCAATCTGTGGAAAAGCTTGTATTACAGCAGCCGGAAATAACGGATTGGAGACAACTGAGCCTTAAACTTTCTGAATAAGTTAATCAAATTAGTGAGTGAATTCATCCGACATTAGACGCGCAAAGCCCAAAATGAGGTTCCGCCTGAGATAACAGCAATATATAAGTCGAAAAGAACAGGTACATTTTGTCGGAAGGTGCTCATAAAAAAGTTGAACGTTACCCTATTGATCAGCTGAGTAAAGAACAAAGACCAGATAACATTTCATTGGTAACGAAAAAACGAGAGTAAGTTAAAACAATGAAGTATAAAAACTATGGCGTAATGCAAGATATACAAAAAAGGAGTGAAAACAAGTAGAATAACGTGGTAATGGCATGCCGCATAAAGATCAACAATAAAACGAAAGTTACTGCATTGACAGAGATCAAGTCCACGGGACTGAGATCGAGGCGCACTTTACGCCACGGCGATTGGCTCGCAAGAATTCGACACGTCATCGATTGCTTTCGGTTTGTCCTTAGGTGTGGGATCCAAGACTTCTTCTGCATCACCGTTGACTGGTGGGCGGTTGTCCAACTTCTGGTCTGACATTCTGCTAGCCAGCTCAGTAACTATGTCACGAAAACGAGCACAATGTTGTTCCGGGATGGTAACAGAAGAGCGAACGTTCGCGCGAACTTCGGAAATGCGTAGGTAGACACCATAGCGATTTGAGCCCACGTCAAAGTAAAAGGTTTTGTTACCAACTGTCATCATTTTAGATTCCGGCAAGTCACAAAAGGTGTCTAAAATCAAGAAGGAAAACTAATATCAGCTGGTCGAATCTCGAGAATAACAGTTTAGTGCCGTAATAGCGTAGGACTAACAGTGTCCCATAGAACGGTGGCTACTAGCGCATAAAGTGAATGAAGTTTTCTCAAATCTTGTTAGCAGAAAGTGGCTAGGACAAATGCGAATGCAGTCTGCAATAATGTCATAGAATTTAAATATGCCGTGAGAGTACACTAACCGTTTTCAGCGTCGTTAGCGAATTCTTGAGTTAAATCTGCCAGAGCATTCCTGAGTTCAATCATTCCCTGTGCTGGAACAGCAATCTGATCACGCACTCCCATGGATAACATAGCAAGTCTCAGAAAGCGGCCACGTTCATTTTCCTTCAGATCCAGGTAGTATCGCCGGCTGTCGCGGACTATGGTATCTGAGGCAAGTCGGCCATCTTGAGCTAAACACTGCGGAGAGTGGGACGGTAGCTGGCTATACAAATCGCTCAATTTGTTCACTTTCTCTTGCATTTCCAAAGCCACCGCAATCGACATGAGAATGCGTGACTTTTGACCACCATTACCAGCTTCAGTGATTTTAACAAAGCGCCCACGTCTATTCTGCTTTACATCCAAGTAGAAGCGTTTGTTTTGGATGCGTAACGTTCTTGTAGCCAACTCCTGCTCAGTTTGAGCGTCTATGAACTCAAGATAGCCCGTAAATTGTCTCACCTTTCTGTGACCTCGTGGAGATGTTCTCCGGCATTTCCCAATCTTAAACTTTCTTCAGGTTACCGAGCTAGACCAACACCAAACCACCCTAAAAATAACGGATTGACGGTTAAAATTTGAGCAAAGAAAAAATGATAAAAATACATTTACAAAGTAAAACGGTCACTGTTAAACACGCTCGAAGCCCTTTAGGGTTTAAATCCAGTATAAGCAAGATAAAGCCACGACAAAGGGTAGTTGCTGCATGTCGATCGTAAAAGCAGCGTATGACGTAGAAAGTAGGCCCTCGCCGAATAAGGCAGAGAAAATAACCCAGTAAAACGATGTCGCCTCATCACGCAAATGACTTAACAATAGTCTTTAACAGATTCGTTCGCGAGTACTCCATCAGTATACACGTTAGTTAGAGGTAGAAAACACTTCAGCTATTGTGCCGCAATGCATAAGAAAAAGCTGCAACCGAGACACGCCGGCTGAGCCACCAGTAACGGATGGGCATCCTTCCGGAAAGCTACTAGCCGGCATTATATATTATATAAATTATATTACGCAAAGTTTATAATATGCTTAGAAATGAGATCGTGGTTGGAGGGAGAGGCTACGCGGAAAAGGGAAGGACAAAGAAACAACACAAACGGCACTGAGGTCGGCTCCCAGCCATATCAGCAAGTGCATCCAGCCAAACGTATTAATCTTCTTTCAGAGCCCGACTACGGAGCCGAGGCTCCAATCGAGGCCAACTTCGAACTAAAAGCCATTAGTTTGTGATGTCGACGAGGTGCGCCTGCTACTTGCGAACCTTGACGGTACCAAGCCTGCAGGGCCTGACGGGCTTCATCCGCTAATTATCAAATCACTAGCTGCCATTATCTCGCCTGTGGTTACGGATCTATTCAACAAATCATTGTCTGAGGGCTCATTGCCAAACGACTGGAAGCGCTCGGTGGTGAGGCCGATCCCGAAAGGTGGCGACCCCAGTAAGGTGGATAACTACAGGCCAACTTGTCTTACACCCGTTTTGGCCAAAGTGATCGAGAAGATAGTAAAAAAGCGTCTAATACATCTGTTGCAATCGAAAGAACTTCTGACACCGGCACAACACGGATTCAGGATGGGATATTCTTGTGTTACAAACTTACTTGTAACGAGACAGGAATGGTTGCAAGCACTGAACCGTGGAAAGTCCGTCGACGTAATCTACATCGACTTCAGCAAAGCATTCGACAAAGTCAATCATGAATTACTTCTAGACAGATTAAGGTCGTGTGGTGTCGGAGGATCGTTACATCGATGGATCCATAAATTTCTCGTTGGAAGAAAATGGAGGGTACAGGTGGACGGCCATCAAACCGATTGGTATCCCTCGACCAGTGGTGTACCTCAAGGTACGGTACTGGGACCTACTCTGTTTCTCATCCACATCAACGAGCTGCCCCAGCTTCTACGGTCGCCGTGTGCACTGTTTGCGGATGACCTCAAAATTTGGCGAGAAATTGATACTCTCGATGACTGTGACATTCTCCAACAAGACCTCGACCGCCTCGCAGTATGGTCTGCCGAAGTTCACCTACCGGTCAACCCGGCAAAGTCCCTATTCATGAATCTCGGGAAGGCTGTTCACGGACGAACGTACACCCTAGGCGGCCAACCACTGCATCCCACACCTTCCGTGAAAGACCTAGGTGTACTCTCACGCTGCGACTTGAAGTCCGTCGACAACACCAACAAACTGTATCGAAACGGGCTGCGCATGCTCTGGGCGCTGAAACGCAGCTTCTGCACTTGGTCTGAGGACGTCGCCACTCGCCTCTTCTCTTCCATCGTCAGACCAATGCTAGAGTACGGCTCGCCTGCATACTGTCCGATCACTCGCGGCGAAGCGCAAAAGATCGAACGAGTACAACACATCGCCACCAAGTTGATCCCCAGCCTGAGATGCTTATCGTATGAAAACCGGTGCATGAAACTTGGGCTCTACACCTTGTCATATCGCCGTGTTCGAGTGGATCTTATCATGACCAACCGTATTTTACATCTCGGTCATTTCCCCATGCTAAGGTCGTTACTCCACTTGCGAGTTCCATGCACCACACGTGGGCACAGATACAAACTCGTGGTACCTGTTCTGAAGAAAATCCCACACCCCCTGTGTTTCGAGCGGAGGGTTGTGCACGCCTGGAACAGTCTGCCAGAACACGTCGTCGAGGCCGAATCTGTGCAGAAATTCAAATCTTTGTTGGATTTACACTTCGCTAACATACGTTTTAGAGAACGGTTGCCACTTGACAACGATATCACCCACTTGTGACTTACTGTGTAAACAAGCATTTTGTGTGCTATAGAAGGAGTTGCTGAACCATCTCAGGATAACCACCGGACGTCTTTATTTATTTTTTTTTAACGTTTTTTGATTATCACTCGATGGAGTTGTACAGAATTATTTTCTACTTGCTCCAAAAAAAATACAGTATTCTTGACTAACTCATCGCTTGGCCACCTCTCCTCTTCTTTCATCCATACTCGGAGCGAAAATAAGGCACTTCGCGGGAGTCGGTGGGCTAGCATACGTAACACATGGCTTAGCCATCGGAGCCTGGCGCGTGAAATAACAGTGTTGAGCGGTTCGCCTCTTCTTCCTGCACCATAAACAAGGCGTCGGACACATTCATTGCTTACGTGGTGTTCCCACCAGACATGTGCTAAGCTGCGAAGGCAGAAAGGATCGAACGTAACCAGTCACTTTATGTCTGCCGATCTAATGGGCCAGTTCTCACAACTGTACAGCAGGGTCGAACGTACGGTTGCATTATACACTCTACCCTTCAGGGCAAGAGTGATGTCGCGCCGGCGGTATAGGTGACGAAGGTTAGCAAAAGCGTCTCGAGCTTTTGCTATACGGTTCGTGACCTCGCCTTCAATTCCACAGGCGTTGATACAACTGCCCAAGTAGTTGAATTTGTGTGTCGGCCGGTGGCCGAGTGGTCTGCACGTTTGCTTTGCAACCATAAGGTCACCGGTTCGAATCCGCGTAGGGGTGGGCGTCCTCGCGGTATACTCAGCCCGCGCGCGACTGGTGGTGGTCGCGCGGCAGCGGAGCGCCGTTACGGCGTGCAGCTGACACATTACTTTTATTACTAGTTGAATTTGTGTACGACTTCTAGCTGATTCCCACTAAGGGTAAGTACAGGAAGAAAGGTTTGCACTTTGAGGAAGCAAGGAGAAGCCCGAAACGTCTGACAGCAGCTCCCTCAAATTGGTGGTTGCTGTTGCTTATTGGAACATCTTTTATCTTAAGCTATCTAATGCGGACCTATAACTTTTGTTGTTTTACTTTACCAGTTTTGTTTCACTGAACTACATCCTGGTTATCAATGTTATCGTACTCTGCCGAATAATTAAAATCGTTTCGAAGTGCGGCACGTAAAAAGCCTTTTGTCGGTTACGGTCATAAAGCCAGGGACACTTTCAAACGGACTGTGATAAAACATTCTGGCAACATGGGAACACATTGCGCCAGTTGGGAAGTTGGTCTCCGACGTTGTCCTTTGCAGAAAATGCAAATGCCATTCATCCTCTCCAGCAATGTGCATTCATTGCTAGGAAAAATCACTGACCTCACAGCACTTTTACAACGAAAGGAATATATAAACACAGGTATCATTAGGTTACAAGAAAGCTGGTTGTACTCTGATTTTGAACGTGGAGTGATAGACATCAGTGGATACCGGGCAACTGGGTCCGATCGCTCAGGTAAGCCAAGGAATCATGGTGACGGCGTCACCACGTACGTTAAGCAATTCTAGTACAATTAAGTCAATCAACTATCCACTAATTTTTCAGTGACTTTCAACCCCACGTTATTGGAAACCTACATTGCCCGTGACACATCATCGTCCGTACTGAAGCTTTTAGTTGAGCAACTTTCTCTAATATTGCTGCCGAAACTAGAATGCTCTGCCTGCATTGTTGCCGGTGAGTTTAATAAAAGTGATACAACGTTCTTCAAGTCATTTGATCTGGCAAATGTAGTTTCTCGACCAAACAAGATGCATAACTTGATGTTGCTTACAGAAACAAAATTCGTGTGTTTTCCACTTAAAACCACGCACCACTAAGTGTAACTCGGACCATTGTATTCTAAAGATTTGCCCTACATGCCGCATCGACGAAACGACAATTCAGGACTATCCGATGACACAACTGCTCGGAGGAAAATATCGCACGACTTCAAACAACGCTATCTACAACCTATTTTTCAATTCTTACATATGAAGATTTGCCGTTTCAATGCGGTCATCTCACGAGTTGCGTAAACTTTTGCTTCTACCTACGCCCCATCGAGACGATCTATCTATCCACGAGCAGATAGATTTCCTTCACCCCTGCTAAAAGAACCGAAGGAAAAAAGAACGTGCTTACAAGCTCAAAATGATCACGCTCGTAAAAAGCCTGACTTTGGCAATGAAAGCTGTGATAACAAGGCTAAACAGTTTATACATTGAAATGAGACGGGAAACCGTAGCTGCTAGGATCTCTGGAAACTGTCGAAGCAAATCTGTGGTAAAAGTACCATCAGTTGTACTGGAATAGTGGATGTTGACAAAATCAATTCTGAGTTTAGTTCCTCTCCGTCGAAGGCTATTTCATTACGCTACACCACTATCTCACGCCCAGCTGCCCTATTTGATCGTGACGTCAATAGAGAATTCAAGAAGCTAGATTCAAATAAAGCTAATGGCCCTGATGGCTTATTATTTGTAGTTTTGAAGCAGTGCGCCGATTCTCTCACATTACCCCTGACTGATATTTTTAACAAGTGTCTCGCGACCGGTGTCATCCCCGATATCTGAAAGTCAGCCAGAATAACGCCAGTTCTTAAAAAAGGAATTTCAAAGCATCGGTCAATTGCTTTTAAAAGTCATCAAAAAGCGACTAGTTCCAAGGATTTGCACACAGCTGCTCGTGCTGAAGATGTCTACTAGTTTGCGTTTAGATCCCAGCGCTCTACGCTAGATGCTCTCTTGTACCGTGTGCATTCAGTAGTCACCGCGCTGGATAAAAGTGCGTGTCCGTACGGCTTCATTTTCTTGACTATTTCAATGCGTGCGGGAGTCATGATCGATCAGTTCCGCTTAACCCACCTTATGTGAACGGAGTCCACCCTTATGTTTACAAAGTGTTGTGTGACTATTTCAATGGTCGTACGCACTTTACCCAGTTAAACAGAAAAATCTCCACTGTGCTCTGCGCTGACTGTCATGTTTTGCAGGGCGCAATCATCTCATTCTTTTTATACTCTTTATGTGACGAAAGTCTATTCATACCGTCGTGTAGCCCTCCGGGAAGCAAGAAGACTGGGCCACGATCACGGTCCTTTACTAAGATTACGACTCGCATATGTATAGAGTAGATACACAACAGTCCGCTTCACTGGCTCATCTTTGTTATTTGCATTCTGTCTCTAAGTCAGTTTTCATTGGTTTACGATTGCTCCCCACGTTCATTCAGTCTAAAAGTACCTTCAATATCTTGGTGGATTGTTCGATTGGCTCGACTGGGCATTGGTCCATCAGGCCGCGCCATTATTCTCTCGGTCCGATCCCACAGACTTTCGCTCAATACGTTTCGCCACAATACTGAGGAAGATAAGCTTAAATTTACGCAGAACGGCCCTCACTGTGGCCTTGTATACACGGTCTTTCAGACGGAGGGAAACTCCCTTCTGTTGCCCAAGATGCCACAGATTCAAGAAGGCAGCTCTGGCCTTTGCAACGCGTGAGCTGATGTCAGTTTCCATGCGCCCATCGCTGTTGATGCAGCTGCTAAGGTAAGTGAACCGATAAACCACATCGAGTTCCTCGTTAGCAAGCGTCAAGGGATCACAAAGTCGCTGGCGGTCCTGCAGCAACACTTTGCACTTTGAGGGCGCGAAGCGCATATCAAATAATGGGACCACTCTGGACAGGCTATTCCGGGTTGATTGTGCTGCCGCAACATCGTCAAAAAGCAAGACGATATTGTCCGCATAATCAAGATAAACTTACCTTTCACCGTGCAGGACCTCAACGCCCACATCGTGAGATTACTCAAGGGAACACTCCATGATAGAGTCCACAACGAAATTGAACAAAAACGGGGAAACCCAACAACCCTGACGAACGCCACTTGTGGTCGGAAAGCTATCCGACAGGTCACCGTAGACCATGACGCGGTCTGTAGTGTTCGAGTATAGAGCACGTAGGATGTTCACATATTTCGTGGGAACACCTTTCCGCGCAAGTATTTCGAACAGAATCGATCGATCGACTGAATTGAACGCACTCTTGAAGTCGAGGAACACAGCTATTGTCAAGCTGTGATTTGCGTGGCGCTGCGTTAGCACCTGCCGCACAGTGAATATATGGTCTATACAGCCACGCCCTGGGCGGAAACTTGCCTGCTCTTCCCTAATCCGAGATTCCCGTTCGACAGTGAGGCGACGAAGGAGAATGGAGGGCAAAAACTTTGTCACAACTGGCGTTAGGGCAATATTCACCTGTTTAACACAGTCGGTGCGACTGCCCTGCTTGTATATTGCCACTATAATCGATTCACTCCAGTTAGCCAGGATATATAGATATGTACGAAAAAAGGTCAGTGCTTTGCAGAGGACCTCACCGCCATATTTAAATAGTGCAGGTGGGAGGGAATCCAGGACAGCAGCGCGGAAACGATTGAAGGCTGTGATCGCGTGTCGGACCTCAGCGTCCGATGGAGCTTCTAAACTAACCGTCCATGGCTCGTCCTGCATCATATGAGTAAAAAGAGGTCCGGGAGCAGGGGGCCAGCTAAACTGATCTTGAAAGTGGTCCGTCCAACGAGCGATAAGGCGCTCCTTATTGTGTATCAGTGCACCCACGCTGTCTCTGATTGTCTCACTGACGCCTGGTTTCCTGAGATCAGTGGTGCGGATCAGCTGGAAAAGCTTACGGTATATATATGTATATATATTTTGCAACAGTCTATGAATAGACATTGAGCCATCGGAAACCATGGAACTCAAGACAAAATACAGGAATAGTAAAAGAAAACACAACACAACACATCAAAGTCCATGGTTTCGTCAGAGGGCGAGATACTACCCGCTTGCCCAAGCCGAAGTAGGGTGTTGACTTAGGAGACACCACCCCATTCAGGGAATCGCGCTCATTGGGAGCCAGTGACTGATTGCTCAGTTCATACGCCTTTCGTTTGTTCCATTGTCAGACAGGGGCCCAATGCTCCCCAGAATTACAGCACAAAGTTGCTAGAATACAATGCTTCGCCAGGATGAAGCAAGGGGCAGTGACTTTATTTAGTGGCGAGCCACGTCCGCCACGTCACAGTGTTGTTAAACGGACATATGTGGGTTTTTTTATAGGGAGAACGCTTGCCAGGCGAAAACCCACCACGTCCTTGAACACTGCCGTTGAACCATTTGCTGGAACGGGAAAATCCCGAACCACCCAGCTGGCACCACGAGGAGGTTGTTCGGCAAGCCAGCAAGCCAGCTTACAGTAATTGCGTACTGCCCCTGCTTCCTCCAATTCTTGAGCCCGACTGGTTCATTAGGCTACCCGCTTTATTTCGTGCCTCATCGTCCGTCTGGCCACACTTTAGTCAGGGGCGGCCGGGAGCCTTCTAGCTTCCAACAGGTTCACCGACCTCTCGGATATCCAGTGACTGGTGCGGTGACTATGGATAGTGTCACAAGCAGATGCTCCTGCGTTGTGCATGGCGGCCGAGATCCTATTCCACAGAAGCTCAGTGTCATTAGGACAACACAGCGAAAGTTCGGTACGCAGTGCGTCTTGATAGGCTTGCCTGACGGAGGGCTGAGACGACTTCTCAGTTACCAACTGAGGGAGGTGCTTGGTGCGACTCGTCGTAAAGTTCATGGAAAAACGACAGCGTACCAAGGCATGATCAGAGTCGACACAGGTACTCCAGTACGAGCGGCAATCCAGGATGGAACCACGCCATCTGTAACTTATCGCAATGTGGTCAATTTGGGTCCATCGTTGGCCAGCTACAGGAGAACGCCAAGTGGCACTTCGGCGCCCACTGCGTCTAAAAGCAGTGCTACTAAGAAACAACTGGTGCTCCGCACACAGTTGCAACAGACGCTCGCCGGTGTCAGTCCGTTCGGAGTTAAGCCCATAATTACCACCCAGCTGAGTTTTTAAAGAGCTCAGACGCCCTACTTGTGCGGTCATATCCCCTGCAAGTACTACAATATCTGAACTAGTAACACTGCGTAGTAGCGTGTTCCGTTCGTGATAGAATGTGTCCTTGACAGCATTAGAACTGCAGTCGGTGGGAGCATAAGCGGAAATCACAAACAAACAGCGTGCTGTAGTACTTCGTGAATCAACCTTAGCTGATGTCGTCAAACGGGCTGCACATAAACGGCTGTTCACCGGAATCCAATTAATCAACGAGGGCTCAGCCTTGGAGCTGAAAATGATACCTACACTAGCTTGACCCGTGAATGCTGCGTCTGCGTCTTCGGATGCGTGCAACCAATAGCGAGACAAGCCGGGCGCAGTTAATTCAACAACCCCGCTAGGGTCATTGATCTTAGTTTCGGACACACAACATAGCAATACCCAGTGTGTCCAAGGTGTATGCGAGTGCAGCCTGTTGAATGTCGCTATGTAAATGGGACAGCGTGGTCCTATAAGGGACTGTTGTCGATAGGCGTCCGGTGCATGTCGCGAAGGTGGCTGCAGAGGATTCTACTCCTGTGACACTTCGGTTGCTGTCAATTAAGCTGGGAATTATAGAAGGAAAGTTAGTAATGGGGATCGGGATAGAAGCAAGAGAAACAGCAGTAGCATGTTTTCGCTTATCCACCCTGCTGTATGCGGCAGATAAGGCGACCCTTGATAATCTGCGCGACGGCCGATGCAGGATGAAGTTTATGTTTGAAGAAAATGTCATGGTTGTATGTGGGCTGAGATACTGCCAGAGTGCCCAGACCTAGACGGGAGGACGATTAGGGTCCTCATTCAAAGCCTTTGCCTCAAAAGCCTGTCCGCAAGGCAGCGGGGAGGTGGTAATGATTTAGTTTTACGGAAATGGACGCCATCGCATTGCAAACCCCAAATCTGGAGGACCAGGAGACTGAGTTTGTCTGACCTCTCACCATTGACCAACTCGGTATGAGCAGCTCTTTTAAGGTGCCCAGAGGCATCAACCAGTATAGCTGAATGGGTCAATGAAGTAGGCAAACCGTCGCGCCATGTTAACGTCTAGCTATAGCTAAGGTTATGTCACATTTGTGCATATAATAATGACGAATATCTTCAACCAACACTTGGAAAAAATGAATGCCTCGTAAGGACACCGACGTGAGGCAAATTTACATTACATACATACATCATACACGTTAGCTGCAGGTGGAAAACTCCTCACCTATTGTGCCGCAATACAAAAGACAAGAAAAGAAAAACAAACAGTGGCACGCCGGCTGAGTCGTCGGTAACGAATGGACATCTTTCCGGAGAGCTAACAGCTGGATATCGTGCCGTAAAAAGAGCCATATCATGCCTAACAAGTGAGATCGTGATTGGAGGGGATGCTAAGCAGGAGGGGGATGGACAAAGGAACTCACAATACAAACGCCATTGGGGCCGACTCCAAGCAATATCAGCAAGTGTGTCCAACCAAACCTGTTTACCGTCCTTAGGACCCCAACCAGGCAGTCGGGATACACCAACCGACGCCAACTTCGAAGTGAGGGTTTTCATTTCTCTCGACCAAGTCGTCGCTTGGCCTCCCCTCCTCCTCTTGCAACCGCACCCACAACGCACAAGCAATGCACGTCGCGAACGTCGGTGTGCTGGCATGCGCAACACATGGCCCAACCATCGGAGCCTGGTGCGTGATATAATGGTGCTGAGCGGTTCACTCGCTCTTCCTGCACCAAATACACGACGCCGAACACGCTCATTGCCCACGCGGTGCTCCCACCAGACATGAGCTAAGCTGCGAAGGCAGCGATGATCGAATATGACGAGCCTCTTTATGTCTTTCGACCTGATGGGCCAAGTTTCATAACCATATAGGAGTTGAACGGACGGCTGCGTTATAAATTCTGCCCTTCAGGGCACCAAAGATGGCGGAGATTGGCAAAAGCACCTCGAACTTCTGCTATACGGTACGTAACTTCATCTTCGATCCCACGGGTGTTAATATAGCTGCCCAGGTACTTGAATTCCTGAACGACTTCTAGCAGATCACCATAAAGCGTTAGCGCAGGGTTGGGTCCCCGCCAATATCGGACAAGTACTTTGCATTTCGATGGAGCAAAGCATAGCCCAAAACGATTGACACCCAGTGCTAATCGGTCCAGTGCTGCTTGGCATGTTTGGGAGCTGTCACAGATTAGGGCAATATCGTCCGTACACTCTAAGTCAAGAAGTTGCGCACCAGGAGGTAGCTTCACACTTTCTAGGTCGTGTCCAGCGAACGCTGTTTCCATGACTTCATCAATAGCGAAGTTAAAGAGGAAAGGTGACAGCGGGCATCCTTGTCTCACATCGCTGGTGATACTGAAGCGTGGTGACAGTTTGTCATAAACCCTCACTCTGCCCGAACTATGCGCGTACAGCGCTTTGGTAATGCTTACATATTTATCAGGCACACCTTTCCTCAGCAGACAGAGTCCAAAGGGCACATCGACTGACTGAGTCGAAGGCACCTTTCATGTCGAGAAAAACGACAACGGTGGGTCGCCAATAAACATGGCGATGTTCCAACAAGAGTTTGCCTGAGTTGGGGTTGCACTGAGTGCCAGGGCTGAATCAGCTTTGCTTGACTGGATCCCAGTCAACAGTCGGCTATGTGCAGTCAGACTACGAGGTTCATGTAACATAATCAGGCGTCGAGACATTAAGCGTGCCTTCTTTGTCGTCTCCGCCTAAGCCCCCTACAGACTGCAGCCCGGATGCAGTTAAAGATAGCTTTTACCAGCAACTACATGAACTTCTGCGTTCCTCCAAAAGGACTGATCTAGTCATTCTTGCCGGGGACTTTAACGCGCGGGTTGGCCGCCTTCCACCAAGCGAGCACCACCTTGGGGGTAGTTTTGGTCTCGGTGGCAGTCGATCAGACAATGGAGACAGACTGCTTGCTCTTTGCTCTGATCATCACTTGTATCTTTCGAGCGCTAGTTTCCGGCACTCGAGGAGACACTGCTACCTGGCGCCTGCCCTCACAAACGCAAGAGTGCTCCCAGCTTGACCACATAGCAATCAGCTACAGATGGCGCGGAAGCGTAACGGACTGCCGATCGTACTGGTCAACTTTTCTAGACTCCGATCACGCATTGGTTCGTGCTAAAATTTGCATGCGTTTCGGAGGATCACCTAAGCGCGCTCACTACCGACCGGACGTCGCAAATCTACAAAACCCTGCAGTTTTAACCAGGTACCAAGCCTAACTGTCAACCTTACTTGGCTCAACTATTGATGGTGATCTCGATTCGCAGTGGGCGCATATCAAAGATGCCTTAGTTTCCGCCAGTATCGACACTTATGGAGTTGCTCGTCACCCACCGAAACATTGGATTTCCGCCGTCTCCTTGTCGCTGATGGACAAACGCCGCTTGATCCCGTCGGATTCCAGACACAGTGAAGAACGCCAATTCCTTGATCGAGAGTTGCGCAGAAGTCTGCAAATGGACCGCGAAGCTTGGTGATGTGAACGTGCTAGGGAGATGGAGCTTGCTAGTCTCTCTGGTAATACCAGAAAACTTTTTCATCTCATTTGAGTCACCGAAGGTGTTCGATTTGGTATAAGTGAAACAATATGCGAAGAGGATGGCACCTTAATCACCAATCTTCAACGACGGTTGGAGCAATGGGCCGAACATTTTGGCTCGCAGTTTTGTTGGCCCCCAGCTCCATCTGCTACCTCTGGCGCTCGCTCTGGGGCCGAGTGGTCTACCCCCACAGATCCTCCCTCTTACCAGGAAATCGAGCAGCAGCTCCGGCACATGAAGGGTTACAAAAACCCTGGACCTGATGGTCTTCCTCCAGCTCTATTTAAAGATGGTGGCGCTTCGCTGGTTCGAGAACTCACCGCTTTGTTCTCGGAAATTTGGTCGAAAGAGAAAGTTCCATCATCTTGGAGTGAATCGATAGTCGTCCCCATCTTCAAAAAGGGCCTGCGCATAATCTGCTCCAACTACAGAGGCATAAGCTTAGTCCCCGTCGTTTGCAAGCTGCTGGTGTCCATCATACTTTGCAGGCTATCCCCAACACGCGAATCGTTGCAACGAGAAGAACAAGTTGGGTTTCGTCCTGGTCGAGGCTGCATCGATCAACTCTGCACACTCCGCCAGATCTTCGATCTATGCCATGTGTATCAGAGGCCAACGATTGCTGTGTTCCTGGATATCCGTGCAGCCTTCGATTCTGTCGATCGCACGGTACTGTGGCACTGCCTACTGAGGAACGGTGTCCCCGAGAAGTTCGTCTCCATACTGTGCGCTCTATATAGTCTGACCTCGGGCAGGGTCAAGGCTTATGGCAAGCTTTCGCCTACCTTTGTGGGCTCCAGTGGAGTTCGACAAGGATGCCCTATCTCTCCGTTCCTATTCAACTTTGCCATTGAGGATGTCCTGAAGAACGCTCTGGGTGATTCGTTAAACGCTGGCGTTGAGCTCCTCCCATGTAGTCGAGTTGTTGATTTGGATTATGCTGATGATATCGTTTTGCTGGGTGACGATCCACACGTCGTCAAACTTGCACCAAACCGCTTGGCGATTAAAGCAACAAAGTATGGTATGTACTTTTCGCCATCCAAATGCAAGGCTCTCTTCAAAGACTGGCAAGTGCCTCTGCCTGCACTCATTTGGTGGTGAGACACTAGAGCTTTGTCTATTTGGGAAGTTGCATCACTGCTGGCGGGGCTGTTGGAGAGGAGATTTCGATGCGCATCTCGAGAGCACGCCTCGCTTTTTCTAGGCTGAGGCACTTGTGGCGTCGCCACGACATTCGTCTCTCCATCAAAGGGCGGGTCTATTGTGCAACCGTTCGTGCTGTACTGTTGTACGGATGCGAGACCTGGCCCATTCGTGATGACTTGCGCAGGCTATCGGTCTTCGAGCACCGCTGTCTACGGTTCATTGCCCGTGTGTGGTGGCAGCACCACATAAGCAATGTGGAAGTTAGACATCGTGTCTTGGGACGTGGAAGCCAATCGCTCGAGAAGCTCGTCTCACCGAGTGGATCTTATCATGACCTACCGTATTTTACATCTCGGTCATTTCCCCATGCTAAGGTCGTTACTCCACTTGCGAGTACCATGCACCACACGTGGGCACAGGTACAAACTCGTGGTACCTGATCTGAAGAAAATCCCACACCCCCTGTGTTTCGAGCGGAGGGTTGTGCACGCCTGGAACAGTCTGCCAGAACACGTCGTCGAGGCCGAATCTGTGCAAAAATTCAAATCTTTGTTGGATTTACACTTCGCTAACATACGTTTTAGAGAACGGTTGCCACTTGACAACGATATCACCCACTTGTGACTCACTGTGTAAACAAGCATTTTGTGTGCTACAGAAGGAGTTGCTGAACCATCTCAGGATAACCACCGGACGTGTTTATTTATTTTTTAAAAAATGTTTTTTGATTATCACCCGATGGAGTTGTACAGAATTATTTTCTACTTGCTCCAAAATACAGTATACAGTATACAGTATTCACCGCATCAACTGCGGTGGTTGGGACACGTATTGCGCTTGCCTGTCCAGCGTTACCTGCGTCATGCATAGTCGCTATAGGCATGGGTCCCATCTCCTCGAAGCAACGGTGGCATGGACGAGTTTGCACCACAGCGTCGTTTAACGTAGGCGAAGAATTTATTGTGATTTGTCGGGGCAGTACCCGCTAAGTCCTTCTCATACTGAAGTCGGGCCAATCCAAAATGTAGCTTGCACTCATTTCGAACCAACCGATACCTGTCAAATGTTCTGTTCGATATGCTCGCCAGCATCTAGACCGCTATTTTAGCAGGCCCTTCCCCGAGGAATCTATCCACGAAAGCTGCGCTCTCGATTCCCGTCTTTTCACTAGTGGGATGAGGTGCAGAAAGGTCGAGGTGAACAACAAGTTTTTCCCAGGCTATGTGAACAGTGTCGGTCCCAGAGATCGCACAAGGCGATGGCCTAGCTTTATCTTGCATCGCTTGTAAGTTCGCGGCACAAATGTTCGGATACCAACTGCTAGTAGCTTGGCAAGGCCTAATAAGGGTACACTGGAAAGACAAGCAAACGTGATCGCTGGCGCCAAGAGGCGAGTCGTAAGTAATGTTATTTACAGTCGTGACTTAGCAAAAACAAGAGCTAAAATGGAAGGCTGCTGATTGCTCATGTACTTTTGGGGAGGTCCACGAACTGGTGTAGTGGTACCTACAGCGTCAAGCACGGGAGTTCTGCACCGAACGATCCCAGCGCCGAACTGCGAAACAGATCAGCCCAACAAACCTCTGGGAGGTTGAAGTCTCCCAGCACCAGACACTTGTTCGCAGAGTGTGTATTAACTCAATGATCCCCTAGGGGGTGCTCATAGGTCTTATATACACTAACACAACCGTAACCTGAACCAAGGAAACGCAAATCAAGACTACGAGAGCCTCAACAGATTTGGCATGAGACTGAAAAACGCTGGTTTCCAATACGTCTGTGATAATTCACATTAAGAGCCACAACACCCTCTTGACGGCTAATGAAGCGGTCATCACGGAACCGTGCGTAGCCAGGTAGATATACTACGCCATCTGTGATTTCCTCAGACAGGCACGTTTCAGTGAAAACAAGTATATCTGGACGACATTTGTCTACGAGCAGACCCACCTCGCACATCTTGTTCCTCAGGCTACGCACGTTACTAAGTTCCAGTTGGAGAACTTCGGTACGATCAGCCCTGAGTCGTGCGCAAGTAGAATAGGTTCTGGCAGGGTGCAAAAGGACCGCCGGCTGACCACCTGAAAACCCACCAATCAGAGACCTAGCTCGCCAGCTACACGCCGGGCTTTAAGGTCTCTGATGGCTTCCTTTAACTTTAACCTATCCGCTAACGGAATGTCTGGTTGCACACCAACACTGGTACTTTTGAGCTTGAAGGCAAATCGCAGTAACGCGCTGCGCTTTTCTGGGGTGGAGAGAGCCACCCTAAGCAGACGGGGTCGAGGATTTGGTTGACCAACTGAAACGTTCCCCAACCCGATGAGCTTCCTGACAGTAGCGCTAGGGAAACCTGGTGGTAAAAGCCTGGTCACGCAAACTTAAGCCAACCAAGATCATCAGACATTCGCTCAGTGGGAAAAGTGGCAGTGGATTCAGTGACGTTTCTGAAAATCACACCGCTATTTGTGTAAGAATCGCCCCGACGAGGTGTATTTACTCTACATGCTCTACCATCCACGCCACACGGTTGTTTGACAGGAATCGGTGAGAACGAAGGTGAGGGCACCTCATGCCTCACTGATAAATTTCAGCATCAGGTGGTGTTTCCAGCTTATGCACTTGCCTCTTGCATGTTTTCTCACCTCCCGGTTGGGGGCGAAGGGTTTGTGTGCTTTCCTTGCCCTTTTACGCTTATTCTTTTTTGATCCATGAGCCCGTGACCCCTTCCATTTGGGGAGGGTCAACAATGCTGTCCGAGGGATCTGAGCCGGTTATCTCCATGTGAACTGGAGCGTCCGGTAGGATGAACGAATCATCAACGGATGGACTGTCAGCAGAGGGACAGTCCGCTGCAGCGTCCGCATTCGAAATATACAGGAACTTCATAATCAAATCAATTTCAGTGCTGAGCGAGGCAAGCTCGGCTAACGTCTTCACAAGAACTGCGAACCTGGATGCCAGTGCTTTGAATTCAGCAGTGGAAAGCCGGGAGCTTCGCTTTCTTAGCGCAGCAATCCGCACATAAAAACAGTTTCCACTGGACGACAACATTTTGAACTGGTTCGCTCGGAGGTCGGTACGAATTTTGTGACACCAGTGGGAGCAAACATCATACTGCATAATACCAGACGAATCCGTAATTGGCCTTGTAGTAGTAAGTAATCTCAACAGTCTAGCAACTAGACGCAAAGCCAACATAAAACCATGGAGATAAGCGGATAAGCAAGAGTCATCGAGTCAGTTGAAGGTGAGCAACACACTTCAACTAATATGCCACAGGAAGAATGGAACGTTTAGTTTAGTTTGTTTTAGTTTTTTAGTTTGTTTTTCACACGCCGCTTTTGCTCTTTTTTGTCATTTTAATGTTTGTAGTATTAAACATGTGAATCAATACAATACTGTACACAATTCTTCCACTGATTCCGGTTGCGGACCATGTCTTCAAGAGTGCTAATCCACTGGCACTCCTCCGCTTTGGGTCCCCATCCTGGAAGACGTACGGATCCAACAGCAGCTAGACCCGACGTCAGCGATTTCATGTGCTGCCGCCAAGTGGAAGGCTGACCACCAAGCGGTCGCCTCCAGCCAGGTCCTTGACGAGCGAATAGAGCACGACGCGGCAGACGCTCATCATCATTATTATACACATCAGCTAGAGGTGGGAAACACTTCAGCTACTGTGCCGCAATACATAAAATAAAAAGGAAAATAAATACAACAGCTGCATGCCAGCTTAGCTACCAGCAACGGATAGGCATCGTTCCGGTAAGTTAACAGCCGGCTACTAGGTAAAAAGAAAAATGATTATGTCTGACGCTACGAAACAAGATCGTAAATGGAGGGGAGGCTAGAACAGATAGGGAGGGACAAAGAAACTTACAGTATGAACGCCACTGAGGTCCGTTCCTCGCCATGTCAGCAAGTGTGACCAGCCAAACGTGTTCATTCTTTTGGACCCCAACCAGGGAGCCGTGACGCTCCAACCGAGGCCAGCACAGAAGTGAGGGCCTTCATTCCTGTCGACCAAGTCATCGCTTGGCCACCCCTCCTCTTCTTCCATCCACACCCCCGGTAAGCAAACAACGCGCGTCGTAGAACTCGATGGGCTGGCATGCGCAACACGTGGCCGAGCCATCGGAGCCTGATGCGTGAAATAACGGTGCTGAGCGGTTCATTTTCTTTTCCTGTGCCGTAAACAAGGCGTCGAACACGCTCGTTACTCACGCGGTGTTCCCACCAGATGTGAGCCAAACTGCGAAGGCACCGATGGTCGAAGGTAACTAGCCTCTTCATGTCCGTCGACCTTAGGGGCCAGGTTTCGCAACCGTACAGTAAGGTCGAACGTACCGCTGCATTGTACACTCTACCCTTCAGGGCGAGAGTAATGTCGCGCCGCCGCCACAGGAGGCGAAGGTTAGCAAAAGCACTTCGTGCTTTTACTATCCGGTTCGTGATCTCGTCTTCGATCCCAAGGGCGCTGATACAACTTCCCAGGTAGTTGAATTTCCGAACGACTTCTAGCTGATCCCCCCCAACGGTCAGCGCAGGAGGCGATCCCTGCCAATCTTGGAGGAAGGCTTTGAACCTCAATGGTGCAAAGCAAAGCCCGAAGAGACGGACAGCAAGTGCTAATCTGTTCAGCGCGGTTTGGCACGTCTGGGAGCTGTCACAGATGAGGGCAATTTCGTCTGCATACTCCAAGTCAAGAAGTCGTTCTCCTGGGAGCAGACCCACACCTTCCAAGTCATGTCCTGTAAATGCAATCTCCATGACTTCGTCAATAGCGAAGTTGAAGAGGAAAGGTGACAGCGGGCGTCCTTATCTCACACCGCTGGATATATTAAATGTTAGCGACAGCTTGCCGTAAGCCCTCACTCTGCTTGAGCTACGCGCATATGATGCTCGCATAATATTTACATATTTCTCGGGCACACCTTTCCTGAGCAAACAATTCCGAAGGGCACATCGATCAACCGAATCGAAGGCCCCTTTGATGTCGAGCAAAAGGACTACGGTGGGTCGTCAGTATATGTGACGGTGCTCCAATGATTGACGCCAAGTGCAGATGTGGTCAATGCAGCCACGACCCCGACGAAACCCGGCTTGCTCTTCACGAATCTGGCTTTCACGAGTGCCAGTCATTCTGTGAAGGATGACAGAGGCAAACAATTTTAAGGCGATGGAGATCAGACTGATTCCTCTATGGTTACCGCATTCTGAACGCCAGCCTCCTTTGAAGATGGGAACAATAACGGAGCGGCTCCAGTCGGTTGGGACAGTCTCTTGCTCCCACAGTTTCATATAAAGCATCAACAAGACCAGAGCCTCCGAATTTGAAGAGGGCTGGAGGAATATCATCTGGTCCCGCGGCTCTGTTCAACTTCAACAGTCCGATCTCACGTCCGACTTCTGAGCGAGAGGGTAGATCCAAAGGGACAGCCCACGGAGCAGGGCGATCAATGGCCGGCGAAGAATCGAACAATTCTAGTCGATTAAATTGCTTTTTCAAAATGCTCAGCCCAACGCTCCAAACATTTTGACAAATTGTGGATAAGCTGTCCACTCTCGTCAAGTATATTTTCACTAACCCCAGGTCCCTGTTGCCCGTTTCCCGTATCAGGCGGAATAACTTACGATGGTTTCCAAGGGCAGCGGCCACTTCCATCTCTGACGCACGATGAGACCACCAAGATTCGCGGTCTCTCTTCAGGTTAGCACGTAGTCTTGCCCGGAGCTCTTTGCAAGTTTCATTGCGTTCGCTTCCAGGATAGGCCGGTGAGCATCGATAAGTTCCAGAGACCGCGAAGAGACCCAATATCCATGTTGGCTATGAGACATACCACATGAGGATTTGCCTGACGCTATTAAGGTCTGATAAACATGTAACCAGTGACCTTCAATTGTCTCCAGTGAGCGCTGACTCAACTCGTATGTCAGCGTACTTCGATACGCATTCGGAACAGCTGGCTTTGTCAGTTGGCTGGTGTCAATGCGATCACAGCGTCGTCGTGGGCGTCCGACAAAACGCATCCGCATGTCAACACATACAGGTGCATGATCGGTGTCCATGCATGTGCTCCAAATCGAGCGACAATTCTGGCTGCATTCTCTCCAGCGGTAACTGATAGCAATGTGATCGATCTGCGTCCAAGGCTGGTGGGCGCCAAGTCACCCTAAGGCGGGTCTCCGATAAGCAGCACATATCGATCAAGAGGGTCTCCAATGTTCGGGCAAGTGCTGCCTGTTGACCTATCTGCAGCAATGGGCGGACATTGAGGCATGCCAATTTGAAGAGTATCGAGGGAGTAGGGAAGAATAAACTTATTCTAGTGAAAAACAGTGACATTGGAAAACCACAGCTTCAGCCGGACGAAAGTGGCAACAGCAGAGGAGATTATGGACCCGAAATATAAGCTAGAGTTTGGAAAGAAGAGAAGGAATGGGGAAATACCTGACTGACCGAGCCGAGAGTCAAGGTCAAACTGGCAAAGTGAAACAAAACCGCCATTGTAGCGTTACCTAGCGACGTCTAAGGATTGAGTAAGGATGCTAAATGTAGAAACCTTTACAAGTATAAATGGAACATTGTTACATTTACAACAAAAAGTAGTTTAATTATTGGTGAAATAAAACAGAAAACATTTTGGGATGAAATTGCTGCCTACTGGATTGCTTAATAAAGAATCAGAATGCCAGCGGATCGCAAACTCTAGATCATACGATGGGAGCCTATAGAGAATTTTACTTGTTTATGGATTGCCTGAGATTTTCATACTTTGTGTTAATGGATCAAACACGCGTACATAAGTGAACGCAGCATGTTAGTTCATTTAGTGGCACAGAGCAGAAAGGTGGTCCCGTGTCGGCTTTTTCACTTCCCGGTCGTCCAAGGATTTCAGGTTTTGTAAAGTCGTCATTGCTCAGGATGTCGTAGCAGTCCCACATGATCCTGGAGTACTCAACTGGAAAATGTCCAGCAAAGTTTGTGACACGGTTCTGACTGCGCATTGATATTTGGGTCTGGCAGTCGGTGCCAGTCATTAAGTATTCGAGTAGGGAGAGCAACATCTGCGCGGACTTTGAACCTTCTCAATTTAATAAGCTTCCAGCTGTTGCTTTGAGTCAAACTGCCAAGTCTAAGCTTAAAAACTTCCTCAGGCCGTTTCCCAATTTTCGCATGATACGTCTAGTATAGGTGAGGTCTCCGCGACGTCTGCGATAGTCAAAGGAAAAAGGGTCATCCTCTTTAGTCGGGCAGAATACGGGAGTTGGCGAAGCCCAAGGACAAATTTCCAGGCTGGTCGCTGAATTTGTTCTATCTTAGCACATTCACGATTCTGTGAGTGCTACGCGGTAACTCGGTTTTTTGACGTGCCATACTGATCGAGATTTTTAGTTGAAATAACGTGGAAGACAGTGTTTGAATAAACACTTGAAACGAAATTTGGCTCTTGTCAAATTTCATCTGATCCAAGATATCTTGGGTCGACTAAAGTGGTACTGGCCAAAGCGTCTTCCTGACGCTTACTGATAATTTTGCGGTTGTTCCATTTTTAATCCCGTTTTACACCCTGTTTTGCCTTTTTATTGTGGTAGTTTTACGGTTGTATACGTGTTTTTAAATTCTGCGTTGTTTTCCACTTCAATATGGTCGTCTCGCGAAAAACCGGGACGGATGAAGCCCTCGCGTCTTCGTTTGATGAGTCAAATGCACCTTGCAGCAATTCTGCCTGTTCAAGGCCAGTCACAGATTCATCTGGTGGTATGCAGTGTGATATTTGCTCTCGTTGGTATCACAAAAGTTGTACCGGCCTCCGAGCGAATCAGTACAAGATGCTATCATCCCGTGAAAGCCTTCTGTTTAGTTGTGCTGATTGTTGCGCTCAGAAAGCGAAGCTCCCGGCTTTCACCTGTGCTGAATTCAAAGCACTAGCGTCCAGATTCACAGTTGTCGAGAAAGCATTAGCCGAGCTTGCCTCACTTGCCTCGCTCAATTCTAAAGTGGATTTGATTATGAACTCCATGAATATCGCGAATGTGGACGCTGTAACTGACTGTTCTGCTGATAGTCCAATCGTTGACGAGGAGTTCATCCTACCGGACGCTCCTGTTCACGTGGATATAACG
>OX104064.1:113939119-113955109 GCA_944474145.2 Dicrocoelium dendriticum
GCAACCGGTAGAGGCATCGGTGGCCTCTTCAGGTCCGTTGCTATAAGGGGCCAGGTTTCACAACCGTACAGTAGGGTCGAACGTACCGCTGCATTGTACACTCTACCCTTCAGGGCAAGAGTGATGTCGCGCCGCCGCCATAAATGGCGAAGGTTAGCAAAAGTGCCCGAGTTTTAGCTATACCGTTCGTGATCTCATCTTCAATCCCACGGGCGCTGATATAACTTCCCAGGTAGTTGAATTTTTGAACAACTTCCAGCTGATACCCACCAAGGGTCAGCGTAGGAGGCGGTCCAGGCGAATCTTGGAAAAACGCTTTGCACTTCGAGGGCGCGAAGCAAAGCCCGAAGTGACAGACAACTAGTGCTAATCTGTCCAGTGCCGCTTGACACGCTTGTGAGCTGTCACAGATTACGGCAATATCATCAGTCAAGAAGTCGTTCTCCCGGGAGCAGATCCACACCTTCTAAGTCGTGTCCTGTGAACACGATTTCCATGACTTCGTCAACAGTGCAGTTGAAGAGGAAAGGTGACAGCGCGCATCCTTGTCTCACGCCGCTGGAGATATTAAAGGGCGACGACAACTTGCCGTAAGCCCTCACTCTGCCCGTGCTACGCGCATATAATGCTCGGATAATATTCACATATTTCTCAGGTACACCTTTACTGAGTAGCCAGTCCCAAAGTGCATGTCTATCCACCGAATCGAATGCACCTTGGATATCGAGGAACACGACAACGGTGGGCCGCCAATATATGTGACGGTGCTCCAACAACTGACGCAAGGTGAAGATGTGGTCAATGCAGCCACGACCTCGACGAAACCCGGCTTGCTCTTCACGAATCTGGCTTTCACGAGTGCCAATCAGTCTGTGAAGAATGAGAGAGGCAAGCAATTTGGAGGCGATGGAGATCAGACTGATTCCTTTATGGCTGCCGCATTCCGATCGTGAGCCTGTCTTGACAATTGGGACTATGACGGAGCGGCTCCAGTCGGTTGGGACAGTTTCCTGCTCCCACAGTTTGACTAGTAACTCGTGCAAATCATCAACAGGAGCAGATCCACCGAATTTGAAGAAAGCTGGAGGAAGATCATCAGCTTCCGCGGCTTTATTTAACTTCAACAGTTCGATCTCACGTTCGACTTCTGAGCGAGAGGGTGGATCCAAAAGGACAGCCCACGGAGCTGGGTGATCAGTGGCCGGCGAGAAATCTAACCATTCCGACCGATTAAATTGCCTTTCAAAGTGCTCAGCCAAACGCTCCAAGCGTTTTGATAAGTTGTGGATAGGCTGTCCACTCTCGTCACTAGGTCTCCTGCTGCCCGTTTCCCGTATCAGACGGAATAAATTACGATGGTTACCAAGGGCAGCGGCCATTTCCATACCTGATGCACGATGAGACCACCAGGATTCGCGGTCTCTCTTCAGGCTAGCACGGAGTTTTGCCCGGAGCTCTTTGCGAGTTTCATTGTGTTCGCTTCCAGCCGGAATATGCCGGCGAGCATCTATTAGTTCCAGTGACTGTGAAGAGACCCAATGTCCAGGTTGGGGATTAGACATACTACATGAGGATTTTCCTGCTGTTAATAAGGACTGGTGAATATGAGACCAGTGACCTTCAACTGCATCCAGTGAGCGCTTACTCAACTCGCATGTCAGCGTACTTCGATACGCATTCAGAACAGCTGGCTTTGTTAGTTGGCTGGTGTCAATGCGCTCACAACGTTGTCATGGGCGTCCGCCAAAACGCATCCGAATGTCAGCACATACAATTACATGATTGGTGTCCACACATGTGCTCCAAATCGAGCGACAGTTCCGGATGCAGCCTCTCTAGCGGTAAGTTATCGCAATGTGGTCGATCTGCGTGCAAGGCTGGTGGGCTCCAAGTTACCCTCCGGCGGATGCTGTGTCGGATGTTAGTGCTCGCAAGAAATAAGCGAGCATCTGCACACAAATGAATTAACCGCTCACCGTTATCATTACGGGAGCCTAAACCGTGCTGACTGCTCAGATGCATTTCATCAGTGGAAAACTTTCCAACTTGCGCGTTCAGATCCCCAGCCAGCACAACAGTGTCCGTGCTTCTTCTGTGGCGAAGGAGCTGGGTCAGTTGGCGGTAAAAGTCGTTCTTTACCGAATCATCGCTACAGTTTGTGGGTGCGTAGGCAGCGATGATGAATAGACACCTACTAGTCCCGCGCGAGTTCGAAGCTTTGAACGAGCCAGCCAATCGGGTCGCACACATCCGGCTACTGATTGGAATCCAATCAACAAGAGCAACTTCAGCCCGGGAACTCAGGGCAATGCCAACACCAGCTTGGCCGGTGCTCGGAGCTGCATCGTCACGGGATAGACGCAATGAGGAAATACTGCTTGCTCGGGATCGCAGAGTGAGTACAGAGCTCGAGTCTTGCAGGCGGGTCTCTGATAAGCAGCAGATATCGATCGAGAGGGTCTCTAATGTTCGGGAAAGTGCTGCCTGTTGACCGATCTGTAACAATGTGCGTACACTGAGGCATGCCATTCTGAAGGAGGATCGAGGGCTCGAAATGGAAGCCGATGAACTGGGCTTGACCGCTTGGTTGGACATGGGCTTGTCGACAGGAGAGGAGTGACGCTCCGCATTCACATATGAGTTGAAATTAGAAGGTAAATGCCTAGCAAAGCATGTTGGGGGAGGGCCGAGTATCGGGGGGTTAAAAGTGAAGTTGGAGCGGGACGGTAAGAGTGAAAAGGCGTAAGAGGGAGAATAAGAAGACGGGAAGGCTTGGGTAGTAGCATTCAAACCCCTATCCACCCTGTTCAATGCAGCAGATAGGGCACCAAGAAATTGTTTGACGAAAGATTCATTGTATTGTGTGGGCAGGATACTGTCAGGTTGCCAAGGCCTAGACAGGAGAACGATTAGGGTTCTCAACCAAAGCCTTTGGTTCAAAAACCTGACCGCAAGGCAGCGGGTTTGGCGTTGCGCTACAAGGAGCCCGTTTTAAGGAATAAGGTGCCACTATCATTCCAAACCCCAATCTGGAGGACCAGGAGGCTGAGTTTGTCTAGCCTATAACCATTGACCAATCTGGTATGAGTGACTCTGAAGGTGCAAAACCACCACACAGCATAGCTCAATGGATCGCTGAGGCACACAAACCATCGCACCACGGTAAGGTCCAGCCTCATTGCGATGGCTCGAAACACAGGGGGTGTGGGATTTTCTTCAGATCAGGTAGCACGAGTTTGTACATGTGCCCACGTGTGGTGCATGGTACCCGCAAGTGGAGTAACGACCTTAGCATGGGGAAATGACCGAGATGTAAAATACGGTAGGTAATGATAAGATCCACTCGAACACGAGGATATGACAAGGTGTAGAGCCCAAGTTTCATGCACCGGTTTTCATACAATAAGCCTCTCAAGCTGGGGATCAACTTGGTGGCGATGCGTTGTACTCGTTCGATCTTTTGCGCTTCGCCGCGAGTGATCGGACAGTATGCAGGCGAGCCGTACTCTACCATTGGTCTGACGATGGAAGAGAAGAGGCGAGTGGCGACGTCCTCAGACCAAGTGCAGAAGCTGCATTTCAGCGCCCAGAGCATGCGCAGTCCGTTTCGATACAGTTTGTTGGTGTTGTCGACGGACTTCAAGTCGCAGCGTGAGAGTACACCTAGGTCTTTCACGGAAGGTGTGGGATGCAGTGGTTGGCCGTCTAGGGTGTACGTTCGTCCGTGAACAGCCTTCCCGAGATTCATGAATAGGGACTTTGCCGGGTTGACCGGTAGGTGAACTTCAGCAGACCATACTGCGAGGCGGTCGAGGTCTTGTTGGAGAATGTCACAGTCATCAAGAGTATTAATTTCTCGCCAAATTTTGTGGTCATACGCAAACAGTGCACACGGCGACCGTAGAAGCTGGGGCAGCTCGTTGATATGGATGAGAAACAGTGTAGGTCCCAGTACCGTACCTTGAGGTACACCACTGGTCGAGGGATACTAATCGGTTAGATGGCCGTTCACCTGTACCCTCCACTTTCTTCCAACGAGAAATTCATGGATCCATCGATGTAACGATCCTCCGACACCACACGACCTTAATCTGTCTAGAAGCAATTCATGATTGACTTTGTCGAATGCTTTGCTGAAGTCGATGTAGATTACGTCGACGGACTTTCCCCGGTTCAGTGCTTGAAACCATTCCTGTCTCGTCACAAGTAAGTTTGTAACACAAGAATATCCCATCCTGAATCCGTGTTGTGCCGGTGTCAGAAGTTCTTTCGATTGTAACAGATGTATTAGACGCTTTTTTACTATCTTCTCGATCACTTTGGCCAAAACGGGTGTAAGACAAATTGGCCTGTAGTTATCCACCTTACTGGGGTCGCCACCTTTCGGGATCGGCCTCACCACCGAGCGCTTCCAGTCGTTTGGCAATGAGCCCTCAGACAATGATTTGTTGAATAGATCCGTAACAGCAGGCGAGATAATGGCAGCTAGTGATTTGATAATTAGCGGATGAAGCCCGTCAGGCCCTGCAGGCTTTGTACCGTCAAGGTTCACAAGTAGCAGGCGCACCTCGTCGACATCACAAACCAAACTGTTGAGTTCTACAGGAATGTTACTCGCTGAGATGAGTATGGACGCCGCGTCGTTTGCAAACACGGAAGCGAAGTGAGCGGCCAGTGCGGACGCGCGATCGGAACTGGAAGTTAGCAGGTGTCCGTCCGCGTCTTCCAGGCATGACACGTCACCTTTTGGCTTCAAACGGCGTTTCACGTAAGCAATGATCTTCTTTGGGGTCATCCTCGCGTCAGTTGCAAGCTTTTCTTCGAACTTCCGGCGCTTTATCAATTTCACTTTGTTGCAAATATTTCGCTGTCTTTTATATGCTTCGTAATCAGTGGCGGAGCCAGAGAGGCGAAATGCGTCCCACATTCTTCGCCGTAACCGAGCCAGCCTACCATATTCCTTGTCGAACCAGTGTGGTTTGATTGGTCCGACTTTCTGAAATTTCAACGGCACAAACTGAGAACAAAGCGAAGCCAATCCTTCCTTTATTACTGTCCAATCGTCCTCCACAGATGTAACATGCGGTAGAGACCAATCCATTTGGCTCGCTGCTCGATTTAATCCATCGAAATCAGTTTTCCAGTAGTTGTAAGCTGGTTCCACCGGAGATACACTCGGCAAGTTCAGTTCCATAGTGGCTATCAGCACGGAATGGTCGCTTTTAGCTAGGGGCTCCTGGATTCGTATGTCATGCAACCGCTGTTCGCAATTTGTCACCATCAAATCAAGGCACGATGGGTTCGAACGCGCCGTCATGCGCGTAGGTTGGTATATGTGTTGCGATGCCCCAGTTTCAAGCAACAAATCGACAAATTTTGATTCGACTTCAGAATACCCGGGCATGAGTTGGATTTCAGGCCATTGAATGTGGGGACAATTGAAGTCACCCATGAGTAGAAAACATGGACGACTCATGTTGTTCCGAAGATGCGGTAGCCAATCTAAAGAGCGGTTCAGAGGGCTACGGTAGAATGCACCTACTGTCAGCTTGCCGCGCCTGAGGTTGATCGAGCACCATACCTGTTCACACAGTCCATCTTCACTTCGGTACACGCTTACAAGCCTCCCACGCAGGGAAGACCGTATATAAAGTAAGACACCACCACGAGGATTTGATATTCTATCGCAGCGAAAGCATGAGTAGCCACTGAGATCGACTTCCTCTGCCATTACCTCAGAAGTTAGCCATGTCTCCGCCAGTCCTACGACGTCTGGTCGCTCGGAGACAACGAAGCGACACAGCTCATCCCGTTTGTTCATAAGGCTACAGATGTTTGTGAATGCAGCACGGAGGTCCTGAGAGGCACGGCGGGACGTGCCTGGAGGTTGATCAACCGAATGATACGGGTTCGTGCACCCTTCTTGATCACCCGAAAATTTACGATGTGTAGATCAGTTTCGCCTTCTTCTGTACGGCGTTTAAGCTCAAGGACCGCAGTCTTCAAGCGGTTCCTCTCTTCGGGTTCCAAGTCTCGGCGGATGTGAACCCTGGTGCCTTGAAGCCTGGAGAAACGAGACAGAATGAGTTGTGGCGTGTTGTGGTCAGCAAAGGTGATTCTTAAAGGTCGACATGATTGGTTAGTATGCTGACCAAGTCGGACTACTTGTTTTATCGTTACGCTGCCTTCACCCACATCCAACAGTTTATCAACGAGCCCCTGAAGGAACTCAACATCGTGATCATAACGTTTCTGAGGGTTTTCATCTTTTGACTCTGGTGCATGGAACACCATGAGATTATAACGCCTCAGGGAGATCGGTGACGAACTTCAGGCAGCAGGAGTGGAGGGGCTTGTCGTTTTGGACGGTCGTCTATCGTTAGGGGGAGGTTGAAAGTTGTTGCGTGAACTTTTGCGTTTTTGAATGATCCATTTATCTTCAGTGTTCAGAGGTTCACAGGTATGCGCTGAAAGATTAGGGGGCTCCGACTCTGAGTCGTCAACCTGTGGGGAACATTGGTTGTGAGAATCGGTAGGGGTAGAAGACGCTGGCGGTGGTGCAGATCGTGGAGTTGCAGAGGAAGGGGAGTTCACAGAGGTACTCTCACGAGCGCGTTTGACCCCACGAGCTGAATGAAGTGGTTTCGTCTGGGAGATGGCTTTTCCCGGAGCCGGTAGTGGTCTCCGTGCATTTTGTTGTAGTAAACCGCGGCATTTATCACACACAACTTCGAAAAATCTATGTCGGATGTCAACAGATTTTCGGAAAACTTCCACGGATAGGCCGATACACGAAATATGAAACAGAACATCACAGCCGAAACAACGAAGTGCATGGGCCTTTTGTCCTACAACTTTCGAACATGAGCCACAAGTAGATTGGCACGGCATCACACGTTGGAGCAAATCCAAGATGGCGGACACAGACGGTAATTTGATTTATCAACAAGTTCTCCGAAACAAGTGAGAGAATGCTCACCAAATTTTCACAACTTGAAGACTGCACCAAAAAGAAACTTTCTGGTACACAATTTACACAGATGAAACACAAATAACACAGTAATCCGGAAGCGGAAGTAGAATCCAGAAGCAACGCTCAAAAAGTCAGTAATTTCTGACAATCTTTAGGAGCTGCAACCTGAAGGTACACTGCCGACAGGTCCAGTTTCTCAAACCATTTAACACCATGTATCATTGCAATCAAGTCTTCTGTAAAGGCAACGGATACTGTTGATATTCCAGGTCGGAGAATATCAAAGACGATTTCTATTCCCATCTTTTAGTTTTTCTCCCTATGGCGAAAAATACTGACATGAATGTTGCTGGTGATGTGAATGCCCAAGTGTGACCTCTTTCAAGTTTTGAACAGCACCTGGGAGGCAGCTTCGGAGTTGGCGCACGCAGAACAAACAATGGTGATCGATACCTGCAACTGTGCGCGGACCGAAATCTTCCTACTAGCAGCATTGCCTTCCGGCACAAACGTTCACACCGCGTCACACAGAGTCCACCGAATTCCTCGATGCCCTGCACCCAAATTGCCCATATTCCCATCACTTATAGATGACACACACTAGTCCAAAACTGTCGGTCAATTTGGAGCATGTGCCGAGATCCCAACCACGTTCTAGTGTGTGCATACCTGACGCTCACTCTTCCCGCACCAAAGAGGCGCCTATCTTCTAACGTCTTTAGTTGTAAGTTGAGCTCGCAATGTGCAGTCCAACAATATCACGACGAAGTGACCCACCAATCGTCAGTGATGAGTGAATTCGTTGAACTCAATACTGACTGGCATTGGCTTAAGTGCATCATTAAAAATGTTTTTGACGCATACTGCACACTCAAGTTGAAACGTCGTAACTGCGAGGTATGGATCAGTTTGATCGGAGCATAGAAACAGGTTTCAATAGACGCTGAAACGTCTGACAAAGAATTCTCGGATTGACCGGGAACGCTGGTGGGTGGCAAGAGCCCGTGAGATAGAGACAACCAGTGCTATTGGGAAGAGCCAATTGCTATTCTAGCTTATCCGGAACACGGGTATGAAAAAAGCATCAGATAGGGAGAAAGATAGGCAGCTGATCCATTCTCAGCCCCGATGACTAGTCCGTTGGGCAGAAGATTATGGGGAGGTTCAACAGACCGGCTGCGATACTGTCCCTTGCTGTATCTCCTGAGCTGACGTGGGATGTTGATGTCATACCTATCACTGGTAGAAAATCGACATGAACTCGCCGTGTTGAAACGAAACAAGGATCCTGGACCTGACGACCGCCAACTTTGTTGAAAGACGAAAGTGACCCTTTGTTGGCTGAACCTGCTGCTCCATGCAATATCTGTGACACTGCAAAAGTGCCTTCAGAATGGCAACTGTCAACTATCATGCCCATATTCATCATCATCAACAGCAGTACGTCAGCCATTGGAACTAATGCTTCGCTGCCGTACAAACACGGTGACCTGGAAAACGAAGAACAATAAGAGACAAGGGCGCCTAGTGTACAACCTTAGCGTCCTAAAGAAATACTCAGGGATAAGGCGCCCGTACCTTGTCAACAACATGCCATCAAAAGAAACGGAGGAGGCAGGAGCAATAGGCAATTAATGTAAGCTCTTCCAGCTAATCCGCACCACTGGTCCCAGAAAACCAGGCGTCAGTGAGACAATCAGAGACCGCGCGGGTGCGCTGATACACAATAAGGAACGCCGTATGGCACGTTGGGCGGAACACTTTCAAGATCAGTTCAGCTGGCCCCTGCTCCCAGGCCTCTTCCTACTCAGATGATGCAGGACGAGCCATGGACGGTTACTATAGAGCCTCGGAGTCCAGGGTCTGAAACGCGATCACAGCCCTCAATCGTTTTCGTGCCGCTGACCCGGATTCCCGCCCACCTGCACTATTTAAGGATGGAGGTGAGGTCCTCTGCAAAGCACTGACTTCCCTGTTCGAACGTATCTGGAAGGAAGTGTCCCGGCTGATTGGAGCGAATCGATTATAGCGGCAATATACAAGAAAGGCAGTCGCACAGACTGTTCTAACCATAGGGTTATTAGCCTGACGCCAGTTGCGACAAAGTTTTTGTCCTCCATTCTCGTTCGTCGCCTCACTGTCGAACGGGAATCACGGATTACGGAAGAGCAGGCCGGTTTCCGCCCAGGGCGTGGCTGTATAGACCATAGATTCACTTTGCGGCAGGTGCTAGCGCAGCGCCACGCATATCGCAGACCGACAATAGCTGTGTTCCTTGATTTCAAGAGTGTGTTCGATGCAGTCGATCGATCGATTCTGTTCGCCATACTTGCGCGGAAAGGTGTTCCCACGAAATATGTGAACATCCTACGTGCCCTATACTCAAACACTACAGGCCGCGTCAGGGTCTACCATGTTCTATCGGAAAGCGTTCCGATCACAAGTGGCGTTCGTCAGAGTTGTCCGATTTCCCCATTTCTGTTCAATTCCGTCGTGGATTCTATCATGGAGTGTTCCTTTGCGGAATCCCACCATGTAGGCGCTGAAGTGCTGCCTGGTGAAAGGTTAGTTGATCTAGATTATGCGGACGATATCGTCTTGCTTTTCGACGATGTTTCGGCGGTACAATCAACCCTGAATAGCCTGTCCAGAGTGGTCCCATTATTTGGTATGCGCTTCGCGCCTTCAAAGTGCAGTGTTGATGCAGGACCACTAGCCACTTTATGACCCCTTAACCCTTGCTAAGGAGGAACTCGAGGTGTTCGATCAATTAACTTATCTTGGCACTTGCATCAGCAACGATGGGCGCATGGAAACCGAAGTCACTTCATGCATTGCAAAGGCCAGAACCACCTTCTTGAACCTGCGGCATCTTGAGTGACAGAAGGGAGTTTCCCTCCGTCTGAAAGACCGTTTACAAGGCCACAGTGAGGGCCATTCTGCTCTATGATAGTGAGACTTGGCCCCTTCGATCTAAAGATCTGAGGCGCCTTCAAGTCTTTGAACATCGTTGTCTGCGAAGCATTGCTGGGGTCGGATGGCACCAGCGTGCCCGCAACGATGATGTGCGTAGGCGGGTACTAGGTAATGATAATCATGCTAGCTCCCTAGAACAACAGACAGCACAGAATAAATTGCGTTGGCTTGAGCGTGTGCTACGTATTCCTGGTCACCGTTTACCTAGGAAGGCCTTGTTTAGTCTGCCAGGTGTAGGGTGGCGCAAGGTTCGAGGTGGACAGAAGTTGACTTGGCAACGGGAAATGAAGTCACTGACGACCAAACTGGGTGTCGTTGGTCCGTCTCGTCTTCTGGGCTGGAGTCCATGTGACTCGCCTCGTGATTGGCTCGGGACATTACAGGACATGGCCCGCAACCGACACCAGTGGCGCGTCTGCTGCCGTCTCCTAATCGGATTGTCAGTTTAAAGTATGTTTGGTGCAGAGTTATCTGCGGGGTAATGGCTAATTATGACGCGCGGTAGTGAAAGCCGCAAGGAAGCTGTCTCGTAGATGCCGTCTTATGTTTGCACGATAGCCAGTCTTTTGTGATGGTATGTTGTCTACACAAGGTGTAGGCGCCTTGACCCTGAATGTTTGCTTAGGGCATTAAGGTTTTCAGGTAAGTCCCCCTTCTCTCCCTCTTATTATTCTTTATTGCATAGGTCAGCATGGTTGTATGGCAGCGAAGCATCAGTTCAAATAGCTGATGTACTGCTGTTAGTTGTTGTTTGTAAAATTTCGGTGAAGCTTAAGAAGCAACTATTGAAACCTCGACTTATGAGGAAGTTCGGTCGAATCGATATTAGCCGTTTGCGGATGAGAAACCTCCAGCTCCCTTGGGTTGCTTCTGAAGAACAGGCAACGTTGGAACAAAGATGTGGTATGCTTAAGTCTGGCCTCGTGCAACTGCTGGATGAGTTCGACCCCTCGCGCCCCGATAGAAGTAGGACTACGCCCCATTGGCAGCGACATGAAATTACCTGACTGCTTCGGAGACGTAATACTTGTTGGAAAATCTTTCAAGAATCTGGAGGTTTGAGACCATGTCTACACTATAAACGTTATCGTAATAGAGCAATCAAATTGCAGGGGCGAGCTAATTATCGCTATGAGCTCAGATAAGCTCAGAATGCGAAAAGAAATCCAGTTGTAGTACAGTTATGTACAGTCGAAAACTTCTTTGAAGGGATTGGTAACCTGACTAGGAAGGATGGTAGTGTGGTTGTGGAAGATGCGGATAAAGCGGGTGTTATTGCGTGTCTTTTAGCACTTGCACCGTGTGGACAGTGGCTGTGCAATCCCCTCGCAGTCATACTTCTCATGTGACAATAAAATGTAAGAGGTTGTAATAACCGCATCAGAGGTCCTTGAACCCATATAAATCGACAGACCTTGACAATGTACATCCAGAGATAGTTAAAGCCGCTCGCTGATATGCTATAGCATCCCGTCTTGAACCTATTCAACTGTTCTCTTCTGGAAAGTAGGCTACCACATGACTGGAAAGAGGCGACTGTTGTGGCAATTCCTAATAGGGCTCCAAGTCTGCTCCACTCAACTACAGGTTAGTGGTCTGACAAGTATTCTGCTTAAGTGTCTGAAGAATCTTATTAGGCACAGAATTTGAGCACTGTTTTTAACAACTTGAATGGAGCGGAACAGCATAGCTTCGTTAGGAAGAATTCATGTCTTACGGACATGTGTTTCTCGAATGAAATAACGCGATGCCTCGATATCGGGATTCCATTAAAGGTCTGCTACCTAGACTTCAGTAAAGCATTTGACTCGGTTAATCATCATTGTTTACTAGAGAAGCTGAATTGGTTTGGGCTGTATCCCCAACTGATGACTTGGCTGTCGGATTTCCTCCGGGATAGAAAGTTCAGCGTCAGAATTGGTGAGGCCAGGGTTGGCATGGGCACCGCCCATAGCGGAGTACCCCAGGGTTTAGTGCTAGGGCCGTTTTGTTTCTTATGTTGATAAAGGATCTAGCTCCACTCCTCGAGAACGACTTATGTTTGCGGACGACGTAAAGCTTACCGGTAGGGGAGGTAGGAGTACGTTGTCTAGAGATTCGGGCACTGTGGCAAAGTGGTCTGAATCATGGGACTTGCCAGTGAACGAGCACAAATGTTAACTGTTATCATCTAGTAACGTTGGGATTACAGTGCAAACATCCACAGGGTCCATGACATTGCAGTGTGTAGATAAGGCGAGGGACTTGGGCATCGTTATGGTAGACAGCTTCAGGCCTTCGGCGCAGTGCGAATATGCTGTTAACATGGTTCGGCAGGGGGTTTTCGCCTCAGGAGAACATTGTGTAATATCAAACCTGAGGTCTTTCTCCCATTGTACAAAGCGGTGGTTCGGCCGCACTTAGATTAATGTGTTCAGGCTTGGGCAACTTATCTTCGGAAGTACGTCGTTTGCACAGATATGTACAAAGACTGGATACCAGGATGATTGAATGCCAGCGTGAGAAGCCATATGTTGCCGCATGGAGTATTTAGGCTTGTTTTCATTGGAACGACGCAGACTAAGGGGAGACCTGATAGAATTGGCGGGTCTCAGTGGCATTAAGCCTACAGATCTCTTGGAACTAGCTACGTCGGATCACCTGCGTGAACACCATCTGAAGCTCATGACGCACAGGTTCAGACTGGATATCCGGGCGATAAGTTTCACTAACCGAGTAGCACGTAGCTGGAATTTACTTCCCCCTGCACTAATAGAATGGACGCCTTTAAAAGAGGCCTACATATGAATTGGCTTAGGGTTTCCGGAATTACACTAATTAATAAAATATTAATACCAAGAGGTCACAGAGTTTCATGAAGTTATGAGAGGTTCCTCTTACTCTTTTTTGCTGCAGAAGTGAAGCCTGAACGTCGAAGTGCCGGGGGCGTTGGCTTGCTTATCGGCACACGAAACGAGACGCTCGTTAGGTGAAGGTCTGTTTCGTCCCTGAAGACCTGACCTGACCTGAGCATGTGCTACCAGGGCATGCATACAGTGCAAAGCAGACAAACCAAAAGAAAAGGGACGGCAGAAGGATAACTAGCGTGAACATTAGTTGACAAAACATGCCAGTAGGAACTAGTCACGATCTAGTTACGTAAGCCACTACAAAAAGAACCCAGGAGCAGGGCCGTCATCATCATCGTTACACATAAGGTGAAGGTGAGAAACACTTCAACTATTGTACCGCAAGACATAAATGTAAGACAAACGTAGAAAAGAAGATGCTGAACATTATAGAATGCTAAGAACAAGCGACAGACTACTCAGTAACAAATTATGCGTCAAGAGGAAGATCGAGGTTGGAGGGGGAAGATAAGCGGGATGGGGAGGGACAAAGAAAATCACAACACAAACACCATTGAAGTCGGCTTATTGCCATGTTAACTAGTGTATCCAACCAAACGTGTTCAACATCCTTCGGACCCCAGCCAGGCGATCGGGACACACCAACCGACGACAAATTCGAAGTGAAGGATTTCATTCCTCTTGACCAAGTAATCGCTTGGCCACCAATCCTCTCCCCGGAGGACCGAATCCAAATGAGGCAAGCTGTCCGCGATTTGCGAACCCGACGAACAAATGGAGAAACAGTTCTACACATTGTGGATTTTTGCGTAGTAAGTAAAACAAATAGAGTTCGAGGGAGGCCAATCCTCCTCCTCCCCGGACCTCAAACATAAAGAACGGATTATGAGTAACACTCATGAAAGTGCGCAGTCTAAGGAACTAGATAGATGAGATTCCACTCCTTATCTCTGAGCAGCAACCGGACCAAATAGTGTTCACCGAAACCTGGTTGTCAACTGAGATACCTGGCTCGGAGGTTCATGTTTCAGGACACCAGCAGTGTCGATGCGATCGCTTTGGTGGGAAGTCTGGAGGCGGGGTAACCCTCTACTTGAAGAACTACTTCAAGCCCCACATTATCGAAGCCGATTGTGACAATGATGACGCGTCAGAAGTGCTCTGGCGTCGAATTCATGACGGATACCAATCGCTAATGGTCGGAGTAGCCTACAGAGCCCCTGCAGGACCTGGCTCACACCTATTGCACTCTGTGCGAATCCAAAGCAGAGGCACAAACTGTCTCCTTATGGGTGACTTCAACGCGACTGGTATAATCTGGGATTTTCTTCACACTGAATTCCCACCGGACTCTTTTGAATTTCATCTACTTGATGCCGTTCAAGAGTGCAACCTGACACAACATGTCTCGACACCAACACGGGTGGTCCCGGGTCAGACACCAAACATTCTAGACATGGTTCACAGCCCTGCTCCATCTGATGTCTCTGAACTAACGGTCCTCCGACCACTTGGAAAGTGATCACTGTACAGTCTCCTTTTTGTGAACACGATGCCTCACAATCCACGATCAAGGGGCACTGCGTCGAAATTTCTGGCGCACTGACCAGCCCAGATTAAGAACGGCTGCAAGCAACATGGACTGGAGTAGTTCGTAATTTTTGGATCTTGATGATACATGAAAACGTCTACGAACTATGATGATTCTGCTTATTGAATAGTTTGTTCCAAACTATAGGAACAGCCAGCCATCAAAAGAATGGATAAAAATAAGACCTCCAAAGAAACAACGGGAACTTTGGGACCATTTCTGGCTCACATGACTGATAACAAGCTAGTCAAAGTGGAAAACTCATAAACCAGTGCACCTTGAAAAAACGAGACAAACGACTACAATATAAACATGGACTGGATATGTAGTCCAAAATCTGTCCCAAAAACTTTGTGCTAACCTGAAGCGAAATGCCGAAACGGGTAGTGGAATCCTCGCGCCATCCTCCTTTAAGGAAGACATTATTCTCCACGGCAATGAAGAAAAAGCAAACCTACTGGCGCGGCAATATTCCTCGGTCTACTTAGTGGAATTCCCAATGCTCAGCAACCGTTTGTCTGCACATTAGACCTCACCGGAGCAAGTTAAAATTAACCTCGAAGTTAACACTAAGCTACTCTTCGAACTGCACCGGAACTTCCTAGGCCAACCTGAAACAACAACGAAAACTATAGGATAAATTCAAACTTTCCCGCTTAGACTCAGACTACTCTAAATACAAGGCCGTCAGGAACTTCTGCTCCCTACAGAAACGTGAAGAGGCAACGATATGATCATAGCTTTGCTGAACAATCCCTTTCTAGGCCAAAGAAACTATTCTCATACCTTAACAGATCTACTAGACCGGCTGTGGAATTCCTGCATTGTCTACGAATGAGCCAGATATAATAGTCTATGATGATGACGCCAAAGCTGACCTCTTGGCTCTACAGTTCTCCTTAGTATACACAAAGGGAGACAGTGGCAAACAGCCATGTACTTGCACATACAGTACCTTTGGTACATATCGACACAGATACAGGTGCTACCTTGAGGTTACTACTAGTACTGAACTCAGGTTCCTCACCAGGCCCAGACAAGTTACACCCCCACTTTCTAAAGATGGTAGTAGAATTCATTACCACCCCACTTTGTCAAATTGTTCAGCTCTCTCTTGAAGCTGGTCGACTATCTGTCGACTGGAAGACGGACGTAGTTATGCCGAAATATAAGGGTGAAAATCGCCAGGACTCTGCAAACTATCAGATGATTTGCTTGACGTCGGTCACCTGCAACATCATAGACACTGCGTAGATTTGATCACTTCTTCTACTCAGCATGGTTGCCGAAGGGGACGTTTTTGCAATACTAACTTGCTAGTCGCAAGAGAGAAGTGGGTTAAGTCACTGGACGCTGAAAAACGTTTAGTTGTGGTTTTTATTGACTTCAGCTTTTGAGAGAGTCCCTCATTAGGAACTACTCTCTAAGCTCTGCGGAATTGGCATAACAGTGAACGTCCTATTATGGATCAGTGACTCCTTGCAAGACCGGAACATGCAAATCAAGGTAAACTGAATACTGAATACTGAATACTGTATTTTGGAGCAAGTAGAAAATAATTCTGTACAACTCCATCGGGTGATAATCAAAAAACATCGGAA
>OX104064.1:113955604-113989419 GCA_944474145.2 Dicrocoelium dendriticum
GGAGGTGGCTATGTTAAAAAAGGGTGAGCAAGACCAGCAGGCTCTCGGGAAGTGGGGGTATAGCCAGAAGGCTACAGAATCGTGCTGGTAGTCTGGAGTAAGTCAAAGAGAAGCAGGCCAGTCAGATGAGACTAGGGAAAGGCTGGGCACTGACAAACGACAGTCCGCCAGAAGAGGGATTAAAAGTTAATAGCGTGATAAGGAGAGGAAAGGGTCGGATTTGAAAGGTGCCTTAATGGTGCTAATGTATAGACCAACAAGGCTATTTGCACATCGGTATTATTCCGCACAATTAATGCTTTGTATAGATTTCTATATGTGATCGGGGCCGTTCTCCCACAGCGCGTCCTCAGGAATGCAAGTGCCCAGGATATCCGCTACCTTGGGGACATTTAGTAGTCTATTTATGGTCGTGGAGAATTGCAGGATACTATCAGATGCTCTGATGGTTTCTGGTAACTTATTCCACACAGGCGCATATCTATAGAGGAATAAGTTAAAACGTATAAAGCAACGAGTTTTGGGTAGTGCGAATGAGTGTGGCTTTTTGCGTAGAGGATAAAGTGTGTCGCACAGCGGTTGAAAATATCTTTCAATACTTGAGTCTGATGTTTTGATTAGCTTATAAAGAAATACTAGGTTGGTTTTCAGTCTCCGCAGCCATAGTGGTTTCAGACCAAGCTGCTTACAACGTCTTTGATAACTGAGCGTAGCTGATCTTAGAAGGCGCTTAGTGAACGAACGCTGGACTTCTCAATGATCATCCTATCACTTTTGCGTGAATTATTAACCACTATCGAGCAGTACTCTACTATAGGTCTGGCACACAACTTGTAGAGCGTGAGTCGCGACTCTAACAGACTCATTGACTTTAGTATATAGCCAACGATAGACTTGGCTTTTGCAGAGCTATAGCTCGCTTGTTCCGCAAAATTCAGTGAGCTTGAGTAGTGCACACCGAGGTCGCGCATGGTAATGCTGTTATCTAGTAGTGTTCCGTTAAGAGTTAATATGTTTCGCGGTACAGAGCGCCTGTATGAAAGGACGTTACACTTTGTTGGTGAGAATTCTATTTTCCACAGGTCATACCATGTTTCAAGAGCACGGAGATGTCTTTGAATGCTGGAGAGGCCATTACGTAGGCAGCTAGGATCGAATGGGAATACGACATTTTTATCATCTGCAAAGAGGTAGGGAGTGCCTTGTTGGAAGACCGGGAATACGTCATTGATGTACAGCAAAAACAGCAGAGGACCTAGGACGCCGCCTTGGAACACGCCGCTGGTTGCGGGTGCTTTTTTAGACGTGGCATCACCCAGCAGCACTTACTGCGTCCGATTAGAAAGGAAAGAAGAAAACCAAGAAAGGAGGCGGCCAGAAAAAACGAATGCAGCTAATTTTGTCAACAGACCACTGTGTGGGTCCCGTCAAATACTTTTTCATATCAAGGAAGATGGTGATCAGCGCTTGACCCAGGTCTATGGACTGCGTAAGGTTGTTTAAGAATTAAAACTTGCAGGTTTGACAAGATTTAGCAGGCAGAAACCCGTGTTGGGACCTATTAATATGGTTGCGTTGTAACCTTGTTAATAAGAAGCCTCTGAAGTATCGTGCCTCCATGTGGATTCAAAACCAGCGTAGTCCAGTGATTACTTCTTGGTATTTTAAACTTTTCTAAAAACAGCGGCTCAAACTTGGTAGTTTTTACACTCACGAAATACTTTAGAGAAAAATACTACAACTAGGTGGCAACGTGACCACAGTCCAAGCCAAGGTTCCTAGACCCAAGCATTTGGCAATGCAATTTGTCGTATCTTATCCTCATGTCTCAACTGGTTTCAGATAAGAAGTAGCAAGGCACCCTTGAAAGCGCCTGTATCTTAGAATCAAGAAATACTCGATCTATTTCCCCAAATGATTTTGCCCTCATTAATTGCACTAGTTTACACCATATAATTGTGGAGAATCCTCCCCCTGCATTTACCGTCCCTTTTCGCAATGCCGCACGCACAATAGTGGAGGCGGGCGGGCTATCTATAAAAGAGGCTCACCCAGCCGCTGCCCTTCATGCTTAACACCTTACTGTAGTAGTAGAAACAAGTAGGGTTTCTTTCGAAGTTCACGTGTTATCGTTGTTTTTGTCTGCATATATTAGAAGCAGAATCATTTAGCCATTAATAATAACGAGCTTTTGGGGGTACTCGAACAGACCTCACGCCATCCGCATAATTGGTAACGGATCGTCGGGGAGGTAAACATTTCAGATGTCAACTGGCTTACACCAAACGCAACAGAAAGGTATGCAAGCCCAATTGACTGTATAAACTTAGATGAATTGAGTTACCATGTTTCTGTGAGTTAGTCAACCATGGAACGCTCTCACAAACTGCGTTGTTTTCCCCTACCTGGGATAGTTTCCAAAAGCCGTTGATACTTGCACTTAGACCCAGCGCTCCGTTGCTTCAATCGTGCTGCTTGTATATATATAATTATACCCCATAAAATGAAGTAACACGTTACACAAACCCAAAGAGGCGGTACCGCATTGAGTGTCAGCGTTTTTACTTTACTCAAGGAACCCCTCAAATATGACTGTCCCAATATTGCTTCGGCGTTCGCATTCAATTCCCAGTTACACTGCTATCAGTTAGTAGCACATCTGCTAGATAAACGCACAAACTGCTAACTCACATAGCTGTTGATGCTTGTGGTTTTGCCATCAGCATCCTGCTGGACTTGTCACGCAAATACTTCTTCACCCCAGCATAAACCATCGCGTATTTTAGTTAGTAATGAGGAACCTAATCAGAATGTAAGTTTCGCTTTCAGTATCCCGAAAATGTAACAAGTAGTGACCGCTGCGTTCCCTGGAAGTAAGCACAAGGTCGCTCACTGACCATTAATATTGGAGTACAGATCTATGCGGATAATTATCCACAAGCAGGTGGTGCTTCCTGGTTAGTATCACGCAATAACTTTGTTTCTATTTTCAACACCTAAGAGCAAAAAGCTGTAATGCTTTCTTCCTTACTGACGCCGTAGTTTAATCAACAACACCCGAAAGTCGGGGTACTATTACTGCAGTAACCTACTGTTTGCCTACGTCATTAGGGCGAACGATTTGGCCTTAGTACCACCCAACCGAAATCAGTTACATCCTATCCGACAAGAAAGCAGCACACTAGAATGTGGGAGCAAATATTGTACGCTTAGTGCTCGGTTACGCCGTGGAACATTGATAGGTTTGCTTAAGGTATGTAGTATAAGAACTGGAGGCGACAGTACTACCAGCATCCCGCTAATAAGGCGTGAACTCTTTAACTTATTTAAAAGGGTCACTTTGACTACATACGAACCCTGTGACCCAAGCGATGTTAAGAATGACTAACGAAACACTGAACATCGTTCAGTTTGACCATAAAAGTTTTCGGTTAATAATATCAGCGAGCATACTGTCCTTAAGCCCTAGACTGGATGGAATACCGCCAACATTAATAAAAGGTACTGGTGCAGATATTCCACTTCTTCGCTTGAAAATCTTAGCGTATCCGTGTTGCGTGGTGTGTACTCTAAATCCTAGAGGCACTCCAATATTACGCCGTCACAAAGATGGAGTGCTTCAAGATATTCTACAAGTTCCATCCCATGAACCACCTTCTCAATATATCCAGTTTGTACAGGTAGAATTTAGTCACATCTAGACTCATTCAAACAGCCGTCACACGTCCGGCAAAGCACTGGATGCACGTTTTATCCTTTTATGGAATCTTCGGCAGAGCGCATTCCGTCAACCCTGGGAAGACCCGAACCCGCAACTTGACCGTTGCCAGTCCGTGGTTGAGACCACTGAGCTATGGGGGACGACAACGACCATCGTGAATAAGTTACTAGAGGTGATATAGCGCCGTTCATTATCTACTGACTTACACGTTACAATACAATTCAATTCCTCCTCCTACTCTTCTGTAATCATTACGCAGACCAAACTGCTTATAATGCCATAAGTTAATCGGCGGCTTAAGTTTGGTAAGCTTGGCGCTTGGTGAGGGGGCTACCCTTTCCTCTTCATGACAATAAAGTGTATGTCAGTGAATAGCAAGCGGCGTTATATCACACTTAGAAACTTATTCACGATGGTCGTTGCCGTTCTCCGTAGCTCACTTGTCTCAACGCGGACTGACAACAGTAGAGTTGCGGGTTCCAGCCCAACTAGGGTCCGATGGAATATGCACTGCTGACAAATCCCGAAAGGATGAACTGCGCATACAGTGCTTTTTCCGGGGTGTGGCGGCTGCCTGATTGAGCCTAGCTGTGACGCAGTTCTACCTATATAATGCCACTCCCCTACTACACTTCAATATCCAGTTTAATGAAAACACAAGTAAAAAGGAAATTTTAAGTTAGCTGTACAGGGAAGGGGTCATTCAAAAGTTCTAGCACGGGTTCCTTATAGCACGATATCGTGCGACATGCTAATTAGATCTTTTGATCTTATCACCTAAGTGATGAATCTTGACAAGGCGATAAAAACATTACACCTTGATATGCAAAGGGATTTCCGTCGAGTTCCTCTTCGGCGTCTAACGAATAAGGTTAGTATTTGGGTTATACGATAGCCTCTGCTATATTGGTTTCGCCCTATCTTAAGCAAGGTACGTAAGCTACTAACCTAAGAGAGGTTGAATTCACTAGTATGGACGTTACAAGTTATAGCTTACTAGGTCCATCCTTTTTCATAATGTACGTAAACGACCCAAGCAAAGTGTTATTACAAGACGCGTTTATTTTTTTGAAGATGATGTAGATATTTTAACTAAATGACAAGACAACTTCCGGGAGGACATATCAGCTTTGTATTCGTGATGTCATAAGCGGCAAATGTTGTTCTTAGCCAAAATGTCTAACGTCATGGTTTATAAACGCACCACGCTTCACAGGGACTTAACTACTATTACTGGTTATTAAAACCAGCACCTTAGTGAAGGACCTAGGGTCGCGTCATTTCCACAGCTTAAACTTGAGCAAATAACTGAGTTTTAATGTAGCGAAACACGTCAGTTAGCCAGTCACATAAGCCGGCAAGTTTATACCGTGGAAACAAAATTACAACTACAGAATGTGCATTCGTACTCAAATAGAATACTGCACCTACATATGTAGAAGCTGAAAGAAATTTATCCGGAGCTTACTGGAAAATCCCGGGCACATAAACTAGGGGCCGCTTAATGAAGATCAATGTATTACTTACTAAGAAAGATGCATCTATCACAACGCCCAACCTCTTCGGTATCGTCGAATTAACCTTAACATTTGCTTTCTACACAAACTAGTTTACAAAAGGGCATATAGGGCATACTCAAGCTTACAGATAAGCACTGTGTCGAACTTCAAATTACATTATAAGAACAGCACGATTATATCCGTGATGGCTAGGAAACAATGCACACAACCTTTTCTTGGCATTTCTTATAAACCTTTGGAATAAGTTGCCTACAAGTGTTAGAGAGTGTAAGGATCCGCTAAGGTACAAGACGTACGAATCTTTCTTAACCTTTCTTAACCTTAAAGCATGCATCACATCTGTGACTTTGCCAAAAACGTATATGCACTAGGCTCCACGGCATCTAAATGAAGTTCGTTCTCATAACTATCCAAATTGTAAAGACGCAAGACGATCTGGCTTTACAATGCATATACGGACGTTACCTTAGGAACCCAACAACTATTTTTCACGCATACATTTTAAGCAGGGTCTGTAACTAAGCCTTGGACAAAAAGCAAAATGGAAAGGAACATACATAATAAGGTAAATAAATAACCAAACCATTTTAGCGAAACTAAGGCTTTAACCACTAGGCCGACAAAAATGGTTAAAGGTACATTAGCTTGTCCAAACTTATTTTGTGGATGCACAAAACCGCGCTACCGAGGGTTGGAAAGGCGTTCCATTAGTTTATAATGACAAAAAAGCAATTTCTGGCAGTTAAAGTCATTAATGGTGTTAGCAGTATTGGTGCGATAACTGTAGTTAAAATGCGGTTCATAAAGCATTCACAAAATAACCGTAACTTTTGTGTTCATTTATTGCACTGTAATTCGAGAGCATGATACACTACTAAGTTGCTCCTTCTATGTGCTTTATTACTTAGGAATCCTTATTATTCCTCTGAATTAAAGCATGGGGTGAACAAACTGCAGTTTACCGATGGATAGGTCTGTCTGTTCTCCGAAAAATATCAAATTCCGTGCAAACCTTTCACAGGAAAAAGAAATGGCTCGTGCGCTATGGAGGTGGGCATCCCAAACAACCTAGTGTGTGATGACGCTATTAGTTCATGTAATCTTTCACTTGAATTCATATCCCGCAATGTTTATGCCACTTTGACTGCAGGCGAATAATAACTTTCTGCCTCGCTGAACTACCGTGTTGAACATTGGTTTTACCTTAGCGTCTTAACCGCTTTACGAATATCATTTTTATATCATTTTTCGTAGATGTAATTAGCATATTATTATCAAGGATATTCAACTTCGCGTCTCGACCTTTCGATAAATATACCAGTTTGTTATTTCTTTATACAATCTAACTGTCTGAAACAAAAGCCCACCGTGTATCTGTGTGGTACCTGTTACCTAGGCTAGCTCGACTTCCAGGACGTTTTAACCACCTCTATACATTGCTTTAGTCGTATGTGCAAAATATACATTCACCCGACGCAAAAGTAAGTTACGCGTTATGTGCGGTGGGTGTACATCTAGCTCCCACACTTGTTGCATACTTGCCTACTCCTTAATTATACCGTTAATACTCCATGTTGAATGGGTAATGGAAGGGAATCTACAAACAGCATTGCCGTTAAGATAATTAATTTGATACCCATGCTAGGACTAAAGCAACTGATTTGGTTTACATTGTCAGCACATGCAGCAACCACTCAAAATAGAAAAAATTAACCTTGAAGATGTTAGGAGAAAGCGGAAATGTGTCCAAATACAAGGTAAATAATATATATACCTCGGAACTACAGTCCATGTAGTTCAAGCTAGGCAGGCTTCACTGAATTCAACGTTATGTTTAAGTATACCGAAAACCCACTCAAACGGATAATTATGCGGTATTTATTTTAAAGCTATGCTGGCTTTTATGCTTGCTTGAGCCATTTGAAATCCAAGCTGCTGGATTTCTTCATGTGGACCAGGCCCAAGTGAACAAATAAACTGTTATTCCTTATAGCGCAAGGCACGTCTGCATACGCATGACCATACTAATACGAGCAGGAGTAGTAGATTATTGTACAAAAGTGTTATAAATTGCTACTAATGTGCGGGGTCTATGTGCCTTTAGGTATATATATGGGGCTATCCTATGGAGGCCACAGTGATAGACCAATCCGTAAATGTCTGCCGCCAACAACCAGGTATAAATGTAGGCATCAGTGTCGACTGTGTGGTAATTTAGCGTTGCGCTGAGTGTAGTGTTAAGTCAGTGTGTCTGCATGCAATGGTTTAAAGAAACGCGACGTCTTGTAGTACTGATGTCTATAGAGTGAAAATGGTGATCCTGACAAGCAAAATGCAGTACCCTTAATTAGTACCGAGTCACATCTGTCACGTGACAGTATCGTTACGAACTAACATGGCATTGTATGGGGAAAAAGCTTGTCAAGCGTTTAAACATTACTTCTTGGAACACAACCAGGAATGCGTTTACAACAAACTGGGGGCATAAAACTCTGTAAGTTCTACCTATGCAGTGGTTTGCCAGTCATAGAAGCATCCAAATACTGCAAAGCGAGTCATTTTTACCGTGGACTAAATACACCGAACCCTCCAATTACCTGCAACACTAACACTTATCAGTCATCCTTTAGCAACAATGGCTTTTGCTGCCATTTTTAAATTGTCAGTTACGTGTTTATTAGAAAGAATGCTTTTTGGCTGATGGCTTTTTACCTAGTAAATACTGTTAAGCTTGAGATATATTATGCGTTTGTAAAAATGCGATGTTCTATCAACTTTAAATCTCTTGCTTAAATTTGTATTATTTTTCCAATATCTGCTAGTGAGGAGAAGGGGCCTTGTTAGCATTGGAAAACGGTGTTATTCACATTTGCTCTAAGACTTGAACAATATTGCGAATATTGTAGTGATGTTGTTTTTATTGCGTTTGTCCGTCAAGGATTCCCATGAGTAACCTTACTAAGGTTACTATTCCTACTTTTTGTTTTATAAACATTTAGCACCTATTTTGATTATAAGTGTTTATGGGCACATCTTAAATGTAACTGCGGCACACATTTTGAAAATTTTTTATTCTCTAGTTCAAATACGCCATTTCATCAACTGTTCTCACATAAAGTTGCTCAGCTTTATTCATTTTCACCGAGAAAAATTTTCAAACTCTTTATTATCAGTTCTGATGTCGTCATGTTTTATTATATTTCCGGAGCACACGTACATTAGAATTACTAAATGTTCTCAAGTAGTAAGAGGAAACTGGGGTGCATTTCATTGAACCATCAGCTCCAATCATCGGTCTTCCGTCGTTAGAAAGAAGCATAAAAGCGGTTTAATGAAGATGACTGCGCTTACCACAGTGGTGAGTCACCAAAGTCGACTGTTGGAAATGAACTGAATTTTGCCGTGCAACCAATCTCAAATATGGACTCATTGAACAAGTAACTCAAAGCTTTGTATTTGCATGCAAGAGCATACTACTAGTGTAAGCATTCAGCTGAACTCAGCTTCTAGAAACTGCCTATCAACCTTAAGTTACCTGCTACTATATATTATTGACTTTCCACAACGCACTAAACAGGTACGCTTTTCGGCTTAAATAAAAATATAGGTTTATCAAGCCGCCTAGTTCAATTTTGCTCCCATATCTATGGCTAGTATCTACAACTTTTCTTGTCATGCAGCGCCCAGCGGGAATTCTAAGCGAAGCTTAGTCTGGGATCAGAAACTATTTGGATCAGGATACAACGTGTTATTTATAAGGCAACGAACGCTTGGTTGAGTTATCCCGGTTTGCTCTTTTTTGATTGGCTACCTGTTGTCGAAAATTAATATAGCTACAGCCAGTTGGTCGTGCGGCCATCGTGAGGGATTCACGCTTACGCGTAAAGGCCTTGCTGATTGACTGGCGGTAAACAGTTAGTCGAGCGGCCTATTGTGCATCTGTTTAGAATGCACCGTCAAATATAAACAACTGCCATTATCATACCATTGATTCCCTCAACTTGGGCTACTTGGGTGCTGAAATTCAGTAAGGTTTTTTTGTTACGTGGCCTCCTTCGGTCATCACGGACACCGAGGGCTTCCTTGCTGCTTTTATCTTTTGCTCCGCATCACAATTCATTTTTGCTTGTGCCCTACGTGAATGCGGGTTCGCTGGTACAGACCATTACCACCTTGAGCACACAACTTCTATTAACCAACCACGTTTCTGACACCCATATTTTTCAGTTTTACTGTTCTATGCGTCATTTGTATCCATACCTCTTTGCCACCTCAAAATGGATAATTATTATGATTTGCAATCATAACACCGTTGCTGCCTATGTATACGTTTTTCCAAAAAGCTATGCATCATCGCCGGGGATTGTGCTGCCGCTTGGAGTAATAGTTCAGCCGTGGACAACACAGTGCGCGTGCTGCAGTTAAATGACTTTGCACATAGGTCACTCTGAATTTTGGAGTAGGTGGATTTCCATGTTCCAGAAGCAGGATATACGGGTCCTTGTTCCGTACTTTAGCGTTATTTATTTTAGTATTGTATCCTTTACTGCTACTTTATCCATTTGTTTCGATTGGCTTTGTTAAAGTCTGCTGAAACAATGATAAAATGCCTACTAGTTGCTTAAACTCGGAACTTCGCAGCATCAAACTGTGCTTCTCTGTCTGACGTTAATTTCTCTGGGATTAATTACCAAAAATGGCCTTGCAGTTTGTATTCTACTGCCTGAGCACTGGTCGAATGCATTACATCAATCTCACAATAGTCCCGGAAGTAACCTATGGTGAATAAGCAATGCTTTCCTTATAAATAAATAAATAAATCTTTTGTTCTCAACAAGGTGAGGCACGCCTTTACAGGCATGATCATTTTGACATAACGATACATGATAAAGAATGTGCAAAAAGCCGATATGTTTGCCAGAGCAGCTTGTGTTTGTGTAGGGGGTATGTGTGTATGTCATTGTGTGTACGTGCATGTAGCTGTGTATTTTGTGCTTGTAGTTTTGCTGCTCCAATCTTCAATGTTTGATATCGTCATCAATATGCGAGTAGGAGATTGGTGTCCGTGGATTGGATGGAATTATCCGGATATCCACGGGGCAGTGGCTTTATTTTGTGGCGAGCTACGACCGCGACGTCACAGTGTTGTTAAGCAGACATTTGTGGATTTTTATACGGAGAACGCTTGCCAGGCGAAACCCACCACGTCCTGGAAAACTGCCGCCGAACTATTTGCTGGAACGGGTTAAACCCGAACCACCCAGCTGACACCACGAGGAGGTTGTTCGGCTAGCCAGTTCAAATGCTACCTTCTGCAAAGGCTTTTCCGGAAACTCTCATAGGGCCCTTGATTTTCGCAATTGTCCAACTTTATGCGCACGGCGGGCCTGACAGTACGACAAGTAGGTTAAATCTCACTGGTCATCCACCACCAAAACAGAAATTCCCTGGCTCTTGCGACGCAATTATTCCCTTGCGCATGTGCAAAAGCTTTCATCTTCAGCATTATGCGTTGCATTGCCTTTGAGATAATCCTTTAATTTTATTTGAAGATACAACCGTCTTCTGCAACAAGTTCATCACGACAATAAAAAACGATGTCAGTTCTGCCAAGCAACTACTTAGTCTCCGACCGTCCAACATCTACCGTACGTTCCAATATTTTGCAAACGGCATCTTCGTCCGTGCAAGGTCTAAATGGTAGTAAATGTTTCTGCTGACAGCGAGTTGCTGTGTCTTGTACCTTGTGCATTCGAATTCCGGATCATTTGCCACTTTAAAATGTTCTTCGGTAGCACGTGATCGACAGCGCTAAGTATAACAGTTTAAAGCCGAGTGGATCAACTACTCCACAGCTATATATACTTCAAAAACGCACAGAGCGAAGTGCCGCTCAGGCCGATCCAATCGATGACGAATTTACCCCAACATAAACTGGCAAAGGAGAAATGGGTGAGATCACTAGATGCCGGCAAACGATTGGATGTTGTGTTTGTAGGTTTTAGCAAGGCATTTGACAAGGTTCCGCATGAGCGGCCTCTTTCCAAACTCCACAGAATCGGCGTTGCTGGAAATTTTCTCTCCTGGATCACCGATTTCCTGTACGGTCGCTCTGCGCAGGTAAGGGTAAATGATACACTTTCTGATCCTTTTCCAATTACCAGTGGTGTCCCACAGGGCTCTGTCCTTGGCCCTGTCTTCTTCAATGTCTTTATTAACGACCTCCCGTTCGAGCTGCAGACGGAATGTTTGATTTATGCCGATGACCTGAAACTTTTGGATTGAAGTATCCAGTCTGGAGGATGCAGACAGGCTCCAAGAAACACTCAACAGGATCCACGACTGGTCGGTAAAATGGCAGTTACCAATCAACCGGGATAAATGTTCCGCACTCCCGATTGGTGGTCGTGAACCATTCGGGGTGTATCATATTGGAGGTTTCCTGCTGAGAAATTTTGCCCAAGAAAGGGACCTCGGAGTAATTGTGTCTCCTTACCTCAAAACAACTGAGGACACCCGGAAAAGAGTCGCGGCTGCTTACAGGATGTTTCTTGCCTTACGAAGAGCATTCTCCCGCCTTACTCCAGAACTCTTCAGACTCCTGTTTGCCTCATACGTGCGCCCGATTCTCGAGTACGGCTTGCCAGCTGCCCAGCCTCTCACGAAGACGGAGTGCGATATGATTGAGTAGGTCCAGCCCCGTGGATGTAAATATGCGCCAGAACTGCATTGCCTATCTTATCCTCTCCGCCTCCAGCGATTACGTCTTTTCTCTCTGTATTACCATCGTCGTCGCGGCGACTTGATCTACACTCGACGTATCCTAAGAGGAGAACTTGGAAGCGAATTGCAGCATTTCTTTCATCTGAACACTGAAAGTTCCACACGTGGTCACGGATGGAAATTGTTCATACCGAAGAGACTCCATGTGCGGTCGAATCTAGCTCTATCCATGCGCGTGGTTAATGACTGGAATCGCTTGCCGGAGCTCGTCGTTGATGCGCAGTCCGAGGAAAGTTTCAAGAAATTGTTGGATTCACACTTGATAACTGCGCCCGGATATTGTTTCACAACCTAGCTTTAATGGTTCATTGTGGTACCCTATTTTCACTATGACCCCAGCAATGTTCACAATGACTGGGAAGCGACGGAGCTGATAAAGGACTCTCCTTCTGCTCTCTACCATACAATGATACAATGATACAATAATACGCTGGTTGGTTAATTTGCTTTCTTTGCTATAGGCACAATTTAATCTATATGACATCAAAGATTACCTTGCGCCTGACGGTGATCTCGATAAAATGAACTTGTCCGATACGTTGATGTCTTCCTTAGAAGCGGACTCATTCTTTACTAAGGTGCAGCTGCACCAGGCCATTGACTACATCTGCGAATTAACCGAATGTTCCGAACGTCCGTTGTCGATTAAAGTTGAATTCTTAAGGGAATCATTACTTCTATTCACAGAGATTGTCCATTTCCACTTCTGAACATACCGTAACGCCAAATTGATGGGGTAGCCATGGGCAACCTACTGGGTCCCATAATAGCGGTTTTCTTCACGCTGATGATAGCACGAAGCCCATCTGAAGAAATAGCGCAGTTACCTTATGACAAGCTGTGCGTAGACGATACCTTGGTGTTAAGTTCAACAGAAACCCAGATCGCTCAGCTAGTGGCGCGTTTGCACTCCTTGCATGTCAATCTGAGGGTTTCATGCAAAGTCTAACAACAGAACTCTCTTCCATATTTGGATGTGCTAATCCGCCACAGTGCTAACGGACTGGTAAAATGGTTTGTCTATCGAAAAACGACGTGGTCGGGACAGTATCTGGACCTTAGCAGCTTTACGCCAATGCGGCACAAGTGAAAGCTTGTGAAGACCCTGGTTAGCCGCGCCAACAAATATGTTCGACCGATTGTCTAGCCGATGAACTAGAAATAATTACCAACACGTTGATTGCTGAGGGATACCCTCGAAAGTTTATCCGGAAACACAGCGAAATCCGTGAAAGCAAAGTTGCTGTACCTACTGTGCCTATGAAAATGGTATACTTAGCGCTGCCCTTTAAGGGTGCCATTGCTTATTTGAAGATCAGAAGATGTCTGATTTCCGCCACACAGAGCATTTTCTGTGCTGCCAAAGTTGTAACCATCGACCGAACTTATATGCAACCGTTGCCTCCACTAAAGGAAACTCAGCCCGTTGGAGCCACATTCCACTGCGTATGTCAATGCGTATGCAACCGCGGGGCTAGTTACATAGGCAGAACCACTAGAACACTAAGGTCCCGAATAAAGGAGCAGGTACAAAAATGGATTCATTGCGGGCATAGTCAGCACGCAAGCCCAACTCAGATTACGTGAGTACGCAGACCGCCAGCATCTTCGTTCGGCAGGCATTTATTGACATTGGGTCACGGAACTGAGGTCATCAAGGCGTTTAGAATCTAGCTTTGCCATAATAATTCCCGGCACCTCCGGTATGCCGAGGCTATTGCCATTAATCGGATAAAGCCAGTGCTCTGTGCTCAAAAACACTTATTGATCAGCCCCAGGCTGCCTTAGTTGTAGAAGAAAGACACCTTTCTTCTCGCATTTATTTGTATGTATGCCTGTACCCACAAACGGTTATATAACCTTACGGGTTATCGGTATCGGCACCGATGCGATTATACAAAATGCATGGATCTGCCGAACGTCGTCTTCTATTTGTGCTTTTTGGCAATTGTCACTGATGGCATATGATCTGTATGTACATTGGCCTTTTGCTCAACAGGGTAGTCGTTAAAGCGCTGTACCTTATGGGTGACTACGAACATATCTTTCGCTTTGTGCACAACGACGTTTAGCTAGGATAAATTCTGACCTCGACAATTTAGAGGCTTTCTTTTTATGTTGCCGCAGCTTTCATTCAATGATTATTGCCGTTGCACTACACCATAAAAGTCAGCCATGGCTCAATGTAAACCAGTATTGCAGCAAACCTGCTGAGGTATTTTATCCGACTTGAGGCCACCTCTTGTTTGTTGGCCCAATATCCGGCTTCGCTTTTGTTTCAATTTGCGTATAGACATCATAATTTCTACCGGCCTAGGTAAACAGCGACACAGGTAGTTTACCGATATGAGCAGCCGTTCGGGGTGGCATTACTCGTATTGCTCTGGCTTATTTGAGATCAGGTTTTAATCCATCGAATCACAATACGTGCCCGTTAAACACTTGCTAAGGTCTATCAAGTACAGTTATATCACTTTCTAATTATTTTTTTGCAGGCACACTGGAAAAAGCGATTGGGGTTGCGGTCGTGTTGTTTTATAACAAAGCCAAATCACCGTACTTTGCCATCCACACCAACGCTTCTTGGCAAATCTCTGTGGGATTGCAATGGATATATTAGAATAGTTCATTGGATAATTCAAGCCGGAAGAAGACCGTCGCTTCCGGAATCTTCGGGATGGTGGAGCGAATGTCATCATATAGCTGGATTGGTCAGCCAAAAGGACAAGCAAAAATGCGAAAACCAGATTAACTTTGGTAAAGTATCTTAAGTTAATAAAACTGGCAATATATCGTCTAATTTACCAGACTTCAATTCTTGCTTCTGTAGGTGGTCCGTTGCGTGACTGGGTCTCCAAGTCGCGTCAAAATAAGGAAGGCACACCGTATCAGCATACAAGCATCCTATACTAAATTTCGCGGTTCTGGTACAATCAGCCGTGTGTTAACGACTTACACGCCTACTAGATGGCTTGCCTGATCAAACGCACTGAGCAGGACGCACCACTTGACTATGACAGCGTGTGGCTGGCTCTCTGTCACGCTTTTGATAACGCGCGTGAGGAACTGACCTCGCTCGCTCTATCCTTATGACAACACCCGTTTCCGTTAGTTCCGTACACTACTTGTAGGAGACACACTTGTAGTGCCAGCTATGTTTCTAACTATGGTGAAATAAGTCGCGGTAAATTTATTGTGCTTTACCGCCTGAGCACGTCATCCACTTTATAGGACTGGCTGCCTCGGTCGCTCAACAGGACTCTTAGTTCCCACCATTCAGGAGCCGCAACAACAAGCTGCGTTTATAACGTGCCAAATTCCTTTAGTTCCGGTAAGGCAGGAGCGCTTTTACGGTATTACGGGTTTTGGCGGCACATGCATCGCCGCAAACCATCACTTACCTGATCCAACTTTCTGGGTTTTAGTAGCTCATCTGTGAGTGGAAGAATGCTGATTGTCCTACATTCGAATATCCTTTGGGTGGGCGGTATGGTACTATTTCGGAGGGTGCATTGCTTTTCACCGATAAGATTATATAACAATCTACTTCTGTTGCCCTCATTAATTGCAGAATCCTCTTGACTATCTAGACTGCCGGTTCAGAGTTTCCATTGCCGTTATCATAGCAAGGGCAAGGAGCCAAATCCTGAAACCCCATATTTCAGCGAACAATTTGAATGCAGCGCCAGTAAACTATGGTACCTTATCAAAGAGCACAGAGTCGCGTATGCTGTACCTTGCGGTGTGCCCTTAGTTCGCTTATCACGATCTGCGTGATAAGAATACGTTACAGCTTAAGTTAAAAATGGCTCTGAAATAGTCGCCCGTAATTAGATGTTGCAAGTTTTCCTCCTCTTAATGGTCAGCTGCAAGGCCTTACCGCGGCCTTATCGGAACTTCTATCAACCTCATCTCCTTTAGGGTTGCTTTGTCATAACTCCTACACATTTCACAGTTGCTGACAAAATCTTTTTTGTTGCGGCTCATATTAAGCCAATAATAATACCTCTTGGCATTCCGAATACGGCCAGGTACACCAGTGTGCGCGGCGTGAACCAGTTATTGGATTATCCGCTGACTAGCTATCAGACTGACCTTACTTTGAATAATCAATAACAGTCCCCTGTCTACGGTGAACTGCTCTCAATCACGGAAAAAGCCATTACATTCACTGGGAACTCTAGTTGCTGGCAGCCATCCTATTCGATTACTTCCTTTAGATTTTTTAGCGTGGAATTCTCTGCAATGGCCGTTTACATATCGAGTGCTATGCCAGATAAAAGACTGTAGTCAATAGCTACAGCAGTACAAAACTGGGGATATTCAATGGATAAATTAAAGGGATCGGATCGAGCTTACGGATCAGCGATGTACATTCTGTTGCCTGACTAGTAGACAAACTCGATGTCATAAGTTTGTCATCTGATAATCATCCTGTGTTGCCATTGTTGCGTTGCACAAGGCGGCTGTTTATTATTGCAATTTAGTTACGATGGCTGGCGTGCACTACGCTGTTGCTGCCGTTCCTCTGATACCACAACTAACAGCCGTTCCTTTTTACTTCGTTGTATTGATTCGCACTCCAAAGGCCCTTGCTGCTTTATTCCATTTGCTTTCCTTTTAGCAATAACACAATACCAAGGCCGTTATGACCGTTATCGCACTGAATCACTAGCGGGCGGACTGGATTATAATACGTTAGTATTTGAGCTTCCACGCTGGCCTTTTCAGCTGGCCGATCGCTGATTGTTGTTGCACTCCCTAAACACAGCGCAAATTTAGGACCTTTCGCCAGTGAGTTGCAGGATATTAGCAAGCTTAGGTAAAAGTCGGCTCAAACAATTAACCATACCATTAAATAAATAAATAAATAGTTTATTCTCAAATTCATAGAGACACACCAAATCAGGCATGATCAAAGTTTAAAAGCAGTAGTGTATCACGACGATACTTCGGGTTTAAGCGTGTGTAGTTGAAACGGTCAAAGCACTATAAGTGCAATGAAACGGTGCATGCAGACGGAGAGTATCATATGCTTGTGCCTGTCGGGAAGAGTTGAAAAATGTGTCTAGTCGATTTGCCAGTATGTAGTTGTGGGCAGTGACTTTATTCAGGGGCGAGTCACATCCGCCACGTCGCAGTATTGTTATACAGACATTTGTGGCCTTTTATAGGGAGAAAGCTTGCCAGGCGAAAACCCACCACGTCCTGCAACGCTGCTGCGAAGCATTTTGTACAATAAGGTATAACTGGCAAGGCGTTTGACAACTGCTTGCATATTAAGTTAATCGCAGACAAACGGCTCCTAATTTCCTCTGTCATTTGGACAGGTCATTTGATGGGGGTCGCCATGATTGTTGAGGCCGGTTGAGGAGGGGAACATCGCGAATAGTCGTCTTGTTGTGTGTCCAGGTGAGCAGAAGTTCAAATTTTCTGCTGTCTGGATTTTTCAGATGTATAATGCATGGAAGTATGAAGATGTGTCCAGTTCTCCATACCGGACAAGGGTAGTGGTGATTGTAGTTGGGTCCTTTTGGTGTTTAACCATGCTCCATGTAAGTCCTTGTCGGTTGGTACGTCCGTCTTGGGCAAAAACTGTACCTCAGTCCAATCCTAGATCTCCAAGAATTTCCGGACCTCGGAAAAAGGGGAAAGTGAAGGACAACCAAGAGAAGGCCGCAAGAACAGGCTTGGAGTTAAACATTGTTAAAGTCTTATGTTACAACATTTGGACTTGAGACAAAAGTATGTACACTGTGCAACAATAATTATGCTGAAAGTGCCTTTAGAATATCCTATAGCATCATTAGCCGTATGGGTGGATTGCTAACGCCTGCGTAGAGACAAGCGCGTTGTACCAGTAAGTAACCTACGAAGTATCGGTTTAGTATGCGCCAAAATGCGTGGAGAGAGAGCAGAGGAGTTAGAATATTGGTGGTGATTGCAAGGAGCATGAACAGCAAGTAGTTAGCTTAATACGATACGGAGCGCAGAATAAGAGTAAAAATAAATAGGTTGTCGCAAGTGAGATCAAAAGGTCAATTGGCGGTAGGGCAGCGGAAAGATTGGATGCAGATATTCTATAGGAGTAAAGATTATTGAGATACGGAGTGGCTCCTAACAAGCACTGAATAATCGCATATGCATGGAGCCTATGACCACTAGCTACTTCTAAACAGAGGTGCCGAATTTAAGACGACCGACAGATGGTGGCGCTAGTAAAGACTAGCAGTGGCCAGATGCAGCCATTTCAAACAGACGCTTGGTCACTGGTGTATGCCTATAGGGTCACTGAATGCATCAACAAGCCAGCGGAGGTAAGTGATACAGCCATTCCAGGAGAATGTTTGATGGAGAGGCAAGGAGTGTATCCAAGCAAGCTCAGATCTGCGCAGGAGGGACATGGAGCATACGGCAAATTGCTGCAGTAGTGAGGAAGCTAAGAGGAGCGACAGATAGCGGCGCTAGGATAGAGAGTATCAGTGGCCAGCAAAGGCATTCGGATTAAGCCTACTAGTTACCAGTGGATACCTACAGTGACAGAAGAAGTCAACAAACCAGCGAAGGTGTGATGCAAACAATTCAAGAGAGTAAGTGTTAGAGAGATAAGTAGTGACTCCTGGTGCAAAGATCACTGCTACCTACAATGACTCGCTGCAGCAGAAAAGTGGTGAGGGGTAATACGAAGAACTGATAATGGCACTAAGGGCGAGGGAGTATCGACGGCTGGCAATGGCATTGGGGTGAAACATTCAAGTTGCTAGTGGATACCTAAAGTGTCCCAGCATAAGTCCGCCGACAGCAAATGTATGTGACGCACGCAGTCCCAGAGAGGAGTAGAAGAGTACCACTTAGCAAGATCCGGATATGTGCAGAGATGGAGCCTACGAAGATTGGCTCCTACTAAACAGAGGTGCCAGATGTAATATGAGGAACTGATAAGGGTACTAAGGGGAGAGAATATCGACGGCTAGCAATAGCATTGGGGTGAAGCCTTTTAGTGGATATCTAAAGTGTCCCAAGATAAGTCAACAGACAGCAAATGTATGTGACGCAGACAGTCCCAAAGGATGAGGGTTGGAGATAAAATAGAGGGATTTCTAGCAAGTTCTGGATATGCACAGTGATGATTAGAACGTACGAACACTAGTTGCTACTGAATAGAGGTGCTGAGGTTAAGTCGATCGACAGATAGTGGCGCTATGGAAGACGTTCGGTGGCCAGAGGTAATCATTCCATTAGGCAATTTGTTCACTAGTGGACTCCTACAGTGTCACAGAATACATCAGCAAGCCATCGAAGGTAAGTGCTACAGAGGTTCTAAGAGATTACAGGATGGAGAAACAAGGGATGTCTCCGAGTAACTCTGGACATGCGCAAAGATGTATGGAGCCTACAACGAATCACTGAGGAAAACATGCTGAAGATAAGAGGAACGAAGGATAATGGTGCTAAAAGAGAGAACCAGTGGACAGCAACTGAATTCGCATTAAGCCTTCTAGTTATTAGTGGATAGTTACAGTGACAGAAGAGTCAACAAACCAGCAAAGGTGTGTGATGCAAACGATTCAAGGGAGTAAGTGTTGGAGAGATAATGAGTGGCTCCTAGCGCAGGGATGTATGCTACCTACAATGACTCGCTGCAGTTAAAAAGTGGCGACGTAGGTAATACGAAGAACTGATAATGGTACCAAGGGAGAGGGAGAGGGAGAGTATCGACGGCTATCAATGGCATTGTGGTGAAGCTTTCTAGTGGATGCCCAAATTCTCCCAGGGTAAGTCAACAGATAGCAAATGTATGCGATGCAGACAGTCCAAAAGGATAAGGGTTGGAGATAAAAGAGAGTGTCTCTTAGCAGGCTTTGGATATGCTCAGACATGTTTGGAGCCTACGACCACCAGTTGCTACTAAATAGAGGTGCTGAGGTTAAGTCGATCGACAGATAATGATGCTATGAAAAACGTTCGGTGGCCAGAGGTAGTCATTCCATTAGGCAGTTTGGTCAGCCTTTACATCCTCATGGGCCCGCATGATTATGAATAACGGCTTCAAGGGGTCCTTGCTCAGTCCATTTGAGGTAAGCACATGGCCATGTAAAGTAATCTCACGCTCCAAACACCATTTTACTCTCGCTAAACAAACCACCTGCGCGACGCGGCGCGATAGGCGCACTACAAATATTTTATCGTTCTCCTCCGCCGATCTTCCTATATAAGCTCGTACTCCGCGAAACAAATGGTTTGGGTGAGAACGTTGTGGCTTATAGTTGACGCGCCTGACAAATTCCACTTGACACGTGCAAGCTCAACAGCAGGTGCAGCCGACGAAAGCGACTAAATGGTGTGCCCATGCTCTTCAAATTACTAGATGGCTGGTCCAACCTTAACCGCCAACAGGCGGAAGCTAGATTACTCTTCTGAATAAGGTGTCTCAGCTTAACTCCTGTACCATGTCACTTAATATAGCCAGGCGATATTGCACACGGCGGAGCAGGGTGTTAAGCGGCCTCTTACCAAACCGTAAGCGGACGTCCCAGGACATTTTAGGGTTAGGACTACCTAAACAAACAAGTCAGTCGACTACTCGACCACTGCAATGAACTAAGTACTCTGTGGGATTTATAGCTCTGCTCTGAATTGCTCGCGAACCGCCTAGGAACTTTCCACACTAGCAGAGCAACAGGTACTGCAGCATTTCTTATTGATAAGCTGACAGTACCTGGAGAGGTACCCAGTGACGAATCAATAATAGTGGAACACCAAAGCAAAACAGTTTTCTGTGAGAAGTGCGAATAAGCCAGTATTTACAGCGACAGTGCCCATAATATGAATAAAGAAATACGCCCTTTACTCATGGGAACGGTGAGACGCACCTACGTAGGCACGCTTTATGGTAATGGTTTAATTAAATATCAGGAAAAGTAGAAAAGGTATTGCCAATTAGTCAGGTCCATTGGAGCGGTGTATTCACATAGGTATATGAGCGTGTACGTGGATAAATGTTATCCGATTTTAAATATATGCCTCGGCATTTGTGATTGCTGGCGGGGATAGGGTGCGTAGTGATGAGTGGCGCATGCGGTGGGGTTGAGGCTGGCTAGGTAACCAAGTAGCGGTGATATTATTTCGTAGCGAGCCACATCCGCCTTGCTGTAGGGCTGTTAAACAAATGTTAGTTTAATTTTATAGAGAACGCTCCCCAGGCAGAAGCCCACGACGTCCTGGTGCACGGTCGCCAAACTCTAGCTATAACAGGGTAGACTGCAACAACCTGGATGGTGCAACAAGGACGTCAACTACTCCTTGTTGAGTAAAAAGAATGCGATAGCCGACACCCTATAAGCAAGTGTTTGGAAGCTTGACATTCACCATCGTAGGTTCTGTATTTATGGGTTGATTCAGGCGGGTTGTGGTAGGCACTTATTTCAAAGGCAGTTTATAGACAGGCCGAGGATGCTCCCAACCCCTGGATTTGGGTACTTAGGTATAGTTTTTCAGTGAATAGTATACCAGGGAGTAGGTATGTGAGCTGGAGGACCTAAACCATCACGTTTGCGATTGTGGGTACGTTTGGTCGCAGGCCCAAAGCCAGGTTGGGCTTTATGGAAAGTTCCTGTTGATATCAATAGAACCCGCCGAAGCAAAGAGCAAAAATGAGCCGCAGACACCTCCAAGGATACTTGTGACTTTATGCACTTTGAACGTAAATGACGCATACGTTACAACGGAATGAGGATGGTAGATGTGAAGCAAAGCCGTATTTACTGTGTATTTCTTGTGCTGAGAACATCTGTGTATTGCAGTAAGTGTGCTCTCATCGCGTACAGCGATTAAGCACTGTACTGATCAACGTATCTAGTTTCTGTTTTTAGTAATACGTTTGCCACAACTGGTTTTTAATTTTGGCTGCGACTAAAGCCATTTGAATTAGACGCTCAAGGTCATCTTTTAGCGAGGTATATTTTGTATCCTACGGTATTGCTTGACAACTAAGTAGGCCGAAATGCTGTCGGTTTTTAGCTAGTTACTATTAAAGCATTTTTCCTTTATTTTTCTAGAAAACAGTACAGCTAACTTTCTTTGACATTTCTAAGGCCATCGCTTTTCTCGCTTTCCAGGAGCCCGGAATTTATTGGGACTCGTGATTTATCGAAAATGGCTAATGAGGCAGTGAGGAATAGCGTTGAGAGACGGTTCCTACAGCGTTGGCCTGCGGTAATTAGTAGGCGCACAAAGAGGCCCTTGTAAAAATGGACGCAACCGATAATATTGAGAAGCCTGATGATCGACTGTGGGGTCCATCTTTTATATGACGGACTTCGTTGAAGTCTGTTCACAATCTCCAGACAGCCAAAGGAATCGTCTAATTAACTATTACACGCTACAAAAGCATTACTGCCTTCCCGGTGCAGTACTTGCCATCTAGGAGTATATAAACGTAGCTCCATTAGTACGCATACAAGAGCATGTTGTTACTGCAAATTATGACCAGCCAACTCGAGGGCAGAGCTTTAAGCCACCTAGAAATATAGCTTTATTTATTCATTTATTTATTTAACAAGGGCTGTGCGGGCTAGGGTAGTTCTTGAATTAGGAGCAAGGCTGCGAGAAAGATTGAATTCAGAAAGAAAATGGGAGCTGTATGCGTTAATAAAAAGGAAAAATTAAGCAGAGATGCTTGAAAACCGGAAACTTTTAGACGTAGTGCTTTTCCTTACACCATGGGCATGTCGTTATAGCTAACTATTGTCATTCGTCAGATGATGTGTTTAAACCGGCGTGTTTCAAACTAATGATGAAGGTAAGCAAAGTGGACAGGGTAATGTCTTACTACCAACAGTCTTAAGGAAAGTTGTGAAGGAGCAACCAACAGAGGTAATATAGTTGGCAGGTGTAAGTAAATAAATAAGTGAGGTTTCTATTAAGTAAATAAACAAACAGTTTATTCTCAAATTTGCAACAGGTATGCTAAATTTGACATAACAATGAGTGATCAAGGATGTGCAAAATTCCGATAGGTTGCCATAACAGTGGATGCTGGTATTGGGGTATATAATTGTGCAATTGTGTGGGTAAGTAGCTATGTAGCTTGTGCATGTAATTGTGCGACTCCATTCCTGATTTGATATAGTCAGCAATTCGCGGGTACAAGCTTGGTGTCCGTGAATTAGAAAGGATTATCCAAATATCCACGGGGCAGTGACTTTATTTTGTGGCGAGTCACGACCGCCAGTTACAGTGTCGTTAAGCCATCATTTGTGGCATTTTTCGGGAGAAGGCTTGCCATACAAGAAACCACTACCTCCTGGAACGCTACCGCCGTGCACTTTACTGGAACGGGTTAATCAGGAACCAGGAACCAGGAGAAAAATTTTGCAAGCAGTTTAGCGCTTATCGTCAGGAAAATGTTCTAAGGGACAAAACAATGCAAATGTGAGATAAATGCTAGTTGAGGGGAATCTGCCGATATTAATGCGCTTAAATAATAGTAAAATGAATGCATTCTGAAACTAAAAGAGGTCAGACCAGGCTAGACCAAAACGGCAAGCACAAGTTTAGAGGTATGGGTAAGGCAGGAAACAGAAAGGGTATCCAGTTACGTAAGCTTAGGTAAAGGATGACAGGGATCGAAGAAGTGGTTAGGTGCAACAAGCCAGATTTGGAAGAATGAAAAGAGTGGCGTAGGTGCCGTAATCAAGGCTCCTGAGCCGCAACGTTCGGCTTGTGGGCAGGATGCAAAGCGACAAGTCGGACAAGTCGAAACAAAGACAGCAGACAGATAGCACGTATTCCAGATAAGATAAGTGTTAAATAAACTGCCGAAGCCGTTAGGCATATGATCACATTGAGGTAACTAGGGAAAAGTGAGAAGATGCGCAACAAACCAAGTTAAGGAAGAGGAAACTATCGGTGGAACAGCCAAAAAGGAGTCGTTAATCCTTAAACCATCAGCAGCAGTGACAAAAGCGGAGACAGCTCATACAAACTGGACCTGGCATTAAGTAGCGAGTAACGCAGGTTTTACGTGTTCTCTTACTGATGACACCAGTCATCTGGAGGGAGTTGCGCATCATTTGAGGGAAACTATCGCATTTAAATTAATCCGGTTTTCAAGCACCACTTTTCAGAGTTTCGTTCATACTATTGATTGTCTCACCGTCCTTCTCGTTGTTCTTATTCATCCTCGCATTACTGCTCCTATTTATAACGCCACCTTCACTCCAATAGCTTCGTTAGATTGTCGACGAACATAAAATACACGATAGTCACAGTTTCTGCTCATGGACGGTTTTTAGCAGGTTGTAGCATGCCGTGTATAGTAGTGCATGTTAACAGTCCAGAAACATATACTTGAAATCAGTGATGGCAATAGCGGATTCCCTATGTGTCATTTGTCTATGAACAACTCGTACAATTATCTGTCTCCGGCTGTCACGCCACACAATTTGATTGTGCGATCGGCTGGATCAATTTTTATTCTAATGTAAAAAACACACCCGCCTATTTTTTACATAACGATATAGTACCTCATTCACATAATTCTTCTTTTCTGCATTCTTCCTTATTTCATTGTTGGCTACTACTGGGCTGTTCTCCTGTGGTGACGGCTTATAGCTTCCAGATTACAAAAGACTTTACCTATGCAAGGCACATTGCCAAAATTGACTGGCGTATAAAAAGTGCCATAATTTAATGATCCGCATAACGGACTGGGCTGAGGCCTCATCGCTGATAATAAATGTATAAAAGTAGCCCTAAAAAGAACACAACATATGATAAACAGTTGATGACTCATATGATACTATGCCACACCGGCACGCGGCCAGGTATAGCACAGAAGCGCAGGCGAAACCATTCGAAAGCATACCTTGCATGGAAGCAGGTCTCATTGGGACGGTTCCACGAGTGGCCGTATTACTTTAACTAAACATCTGTTTAAATCTGCGTGTTATCTTTCCTGGATGCTTCATTTCTTTACTACCTTAATCCTGCCCATCACGTTATTACCCGTTTCGGATCCATTGTAAAAAGCGTGAACAAATCGCTTATTCTTTGCGATCCTGTTGAACACATTGATCAGACCACATAGTTGGCCTGCACCTCGAATCACAGAGGAATATACCATTTATTTATTTATTTACACAGGAGGTCAACATTCATGTTGCACGCTTTCACTGAAGTTCTTGGTGGTTTCTGCTGCATTCATTCACTTTTCTCTTTTGCAAAGTCTGAAGATATCACCAGAAAATTACCTAGATGTCCCACCTTGCCTTTGGGTCTGCAACCAAACAAGTTATAAAGAAAAACGGAGCATATCAGACCTCCAACACCCTCACCTCCTTCCTGGTCTACTGTCAATAGTCAACTGGATGTGGATAACTATATCTAGGGTATGGTAACGGCCGTGGCCTGCCTATATAAAAGATTTCAAAGCAAATAAATACCACATCATACCGGAAACAATCAGTAGGTACTTAACTTGTGGGTCCGACTGTCAAGCGTCCAACAACTCGCTTATGGCCTGTCAGCAAACACAGACTCCTTAACCGACAACACAACTATGACCTTTCGGTGGCAACAACTGGCTGGTTTGGGCCTACCTCGTTATACCAAATGTTAGGCGCCTGTGCACCAGAATGTGGTAGGTTATCACCTGGCAAGTGTTCTCCTAGAAAACGCCCCCAGTATCTCTTAGGCGGTACTGCGTAAAGGTAAATGTGACTAGCAACCAACTAAACTTGCAGCTACATGATAACTAAACCAACCTCAACCCAACTCTTACTGCACTCAGGGCTAAGCACACTATCCACGCGAGCAACCACAAATGCCGCGACATATATTAAAACTCGGATAACATTTACGCACATATGTTCTCCCATACCTTTGTGAACACACTGCTCTAATCTACTTGGCTAATTTGCACCATTTTTCTACTTTCTTGATATTTAGTTATACTAATACCATGATCGTGCCTATATGTGTCTCGCTTTCTCCAAAAAATATGAATTTATTTAGTTTATATTATGCGGATCAGCTGAGTTGGAGTTCAGAAACTTGTTTGCAAGTAGCGGTTTAGTATAAAATTCAGAAGGAACCATTCAGTAAGAACAAAATGCAATGGTAAGGTATACGGTAGTTGGGGTGAAACTGTCGAGGTTGCCGCCTTTTAACCTCAGTGGTATGTATGCTTTCAGGAACTGGATGAGACAACTCAGAGTGGGCCAAACCAAGGCGGCAAGCAGACGTTCAGCTTTGGGGGTGTCAAAAAGAAGAAAATGGTCCCCAGGCTGGTAAGCAGAGGTAAAGGAGGACGGGGCTTGAAGGAGGACTGAGAAAGAGGTAAATTAAACTATAGCTAGTTGGGGCTGCAGGTTAAGTACGTTCCTAGGAAGGTTCTTGGACGTTTACTTTTAAGTAGAGCTATGTGAACAGCAAACTTATGGACTAAGGCTGTTAATCGCGAAGGCATCGAAGTCCTCCAATATTGCTAGGAAAGGAGAACTAAGGCGGTTTCCGCAATGTAAGGTGGCAGGTTTGCTTGTACCAGTATTGGCAAAATTCATAGTGGTGGGATGGTAGATTTGTTGTATCGGTGCAAACGCGGCTAAAGTGCAACCTTGCGTCGCGATGTAGACTGACGCAGTAGCTAGATAAGAATTCTGGCGCAGGTAGCAGCAAAAGCAAATGGAACAGCTGTAAGCCCATTAGCTGCGAAATGTTAAAGGCAGAACACAGAAGTAAGAATCCATGGACTGAGATGAGGCTAAGGTGTTGCCCTAGTAGGAGTAAAGTAAGTGTACATGCAATGGGGAAGTGGGTAACGCTACAGGTGACCTGGTCCTTGTTCTTCTAAAGCGGCTTCGTTTAGGTTAATTTATATTAACGTAGCTATATGGTTCGGAGTGTGGAGTCTAATATGGTATTAGCAAAGCTACTAGCAGATTCCCTGACAGCTGTTGGCATCGTATTCCACAAGCATACGTAACTGTATTGCTAGCAGTCCGCACGTATATTGTTGTGCGCCACCGGTAGGTTGATTGGGTGTAGCCTGTTGCAGATGCAATTCGAGATGTCGTCTGTTGGTAGGGCGAGGAATAACATTTATGCAGAAACTGCGCTGGTAAGCTGGTACATGAAGATAATGTGTTTCGAGCTTCTGTGCCTTATTTGTTCAGGTATAAGTAACTTACAACTCAGGCGGTAGTTAAGCCTGTAGTTAGCCGTAAGCGTCTTGAGGTCGCTGTGACATTACTAAGGCCGTTACGTAGTTGCGTCGGCGGGAAAGAGTACACCACTTTGATGTCATTAGCTAAGAGATGCCGTTTACTATGGTTAAAAGGCCAATACACCTCTGCAACGTACTGTAAGAACATTAGGGGCTCTGGTACACCACCTCGAAAGACCGCACTTGTCACCGTTTTTGAAGTGCCCAGGAGATCCCAAACTCCACTGACTGGGTTCTGGATGTAAGATATGAGTGGAAGCAGGACTGTTGCACATTGGGGACCCTAAATGCTGCCAGTTTGACCAATATCGATATCTTTTGATCGTCTTACCTTCAACACTTAGTCTTCCTTTGATATCCATTTAATCTTAGCCAGCTTCTAATATGCTCAGCTTCCTATCTTCATATACCTATGTACATTGTAGGTATGGTGTCTTAGGTAATCCTTATCCCATGGAGCATATATAAATACGGCCACATCGTCAATGTCTTTGGGTTTCCGATAACAACCAATCGTGACTACACACCCACTTTCTAGTCTCAGGTAGAATTCGAACATTGTCAGCTTACACCTCATGAATATCTTACCGGAATCCTGCTCTTCATCCCTATGCACATGAAAGTATTCTACCCATCAGGCCATGCCTTCCGCATAAGTAAAAACATCTTTAGCGCAATATCTGTTACACCTTGTACACCAGTTGTCTCAAATAAATGTCTTAAGGTAGGATTTTGATCAAACGCTAGGTACATTGACTGTTCCTTCTCTCGGCTTGTTCCTCTCTCCCTTTTCTCTGAGGTAGCGAACATCGGAGAGCTTCGGGATTGAACTGAGGAACTGCCTCCGTCTGGGATGGGACGAAATAACCAACAAGTTCTTACCTGTACCATGGCCTCACTTCCACTCTAACTATTTGCACCCAACCACCGATGTCCAGTGAGGGTAGCTGGACACGAATTCTTCGCTCCCCGGCAAATACACATAATCAGAGATGACTTCATGTGGTTCTGCGAAGGATCAACACATCATATTCAATAAGAATGTTTAGTTCCCGACCTACCAATGGACAGGACCCAGGAGCGCAATAGGTAACCAGTTGTTGCATCAACCAGCGGAAAAAATGGGACGCAACCTGACTGCGAATAACCGAGCAAACAGACTTTTAACAAGAAACATAGCCAGTTACAATTTGCCATTCAATGGATTGGTGGCAGTGTTCCAGGACGTGGTGGGTTTTCGCCTGGCAAGCGTTCTCCCTACAAAACGCCACAAATGTCCGTTTAACAACACTGCAACGTGGCGTATGTGACTCGCCACCGAATAAAGTCACAGCCCATAACTTTACACTGGCAGGTCAACTAGCGTCACAATTCTACATAGGATCGTTACACTGGGACTTCTACATCTGTATATACTGTTGTCGTTTTACATCCTAAGACACGTTGCCCTTTTCCTTCCTTGTGTGCGGGCTCTTCCATTACCTTTCAATGGATCACTCAGGTTTCTCAATCTCTTATTAGCTGAGGTCCCGTACCTCATGACAGCCGAATTATTGTTTCCCATTTTCAACATTGTACAGTTCCAATCATGGATATATGAACAATTTTCTGCGTTACTGTTACAATTGCATTATAATGTTTGTACCGTTGTACATATCTGATCATGCCTCCATGAGCGTGCCTCGCATAGTCGAGAATAAAATATTTATTTATTTATTTATTTAATAGGTTTGGGGGAGGTGCAAATTATTTTGCCTTTTCCCATCAGGGAAAAAGTATCCGCGCCTGTTGATGTCAAGTTGTCATGTCATATGTTTAAGTATTCAAGCTAGCTTGTCCGGTATGAATTAAACGGCAGCTATCCATGCTGTGATCTGGAAATTAGGCTGCGAATAGGAAAAGTTTAGAAGCATTCCTTTGGCTATTCTTTTTAGCACCTTGGAGGTCATAGGCTTGTGGCTGAGCGTGCGATAGTTATTGATGTCTTGTCATTTGCCTTGTTTGTGTTTGGGCAGGAACGTGGTGTGTTTCCAGGTAGCTGGAAAGATATCACATTGCACGTAGAGCGTAAACAATTTAAGCAGGACCAGGATGTCGGAACGTTGAGTAAACGTGCGGCAGACGGGAGACTGTGAGGACCATAGTGCGATAGTTACTTGAGTGAATGAGTGGTTCGAGAGGGATGAAGCAGAGTTCGATGGCAAGGTTTCGCAGCTGGTTGTTAGTAAGTTTGAAAGCAGCAGTTTGATTTTGTAAAATCACTTTTAGTAAATGCATCACCAGTGTTTATTCTGGAGTTTGCAGAGTTTGGGTCAATGGTGATGGCACAGTCTAGAACTCTCAGTGAAATGTTGAGGTAGAAGCGAGACTGTTTCTGTAATTAATTTGCTTGGTTAGTGAGGTGGTTTTATCGGTCGCATTAAGTGCAGTGTGTTATTTGAGAAGTTTTGCTGTGAACCGGATGTGACAACATTTGACCAGTAATTCTTTCATTTTTATAACAAAGTGGAACCTTTTGATCTTTGCGTACACTTAACGGACTTTGCTGAACCTATTTAGCACCCTGCAAGCAATGGCTTACTCTCTGTGTGTTTCCCTTTGTTTACGGGCATGAATGGCGTAACCACAACAAGGCGGTAGTTGATGTTAGCATACAGGTTTTGGTGGCTGAGTCCACCTTATTAGACGGAAAGTTGTCTTACTAGCCTGACCGCATTGGTATAGAGAAGCCAGCTTAATTAATGCGGTGTACTAGTCGTAAGTGCGGGGCATTATTGAATACGGTGTATTGTGTGGCAGAAAGGGCAAACTAGAGATTATCCACTTTATGTTCACAGCTAGGCATGTGGTCTGATAAATTAGCTGCTGCGTTAGGGATGCCATTAGTAGAATTCATGTCCAGCGTGTTGGAATGTCTGGTCGGAAGGTAGACGTGTTGAAAAACTAGTTTGCATATATGGTGTGTACAAGGGCCCTGCATACAGAAGGTGTGACTTGATCAAGCCGACTGATGTGCGGCGTGTTAGCGTCGCCTCCATATATCTTATAGCTTGAGGGCATAGATGAAAAGTTTGTAAAGATGTAAGATAGTCCAGTGCTTTCTGTATTGTGGTATGCTATGAATTATAAATGCAATCAACTACGAAGTCAAGGAATACTTCACTGTCTGAATCAACACTGAAACTTTTGGATTAACTAAAGTTAACTGCTCAACATAATTACTAAAGTTCTTACAAAACTAGATTGGGCAACCACTCCAGCGTTGATTGCGGCGTTTACTGCAGAACAACATGCAGCCAGGGAAATGAAGTGGGCACTCAAAATTCTGTTGGTTGCCACCTTTCGATGATTAACAAGCGTTGTTGGCTGAAGGATTATATAGTCTTATAAAATGAACTTAATCGGTGATGGAGCAGGATGTGTAAGGTATCAGCTTATATGGTCTGTTGGTTTGCAAAGCATCTGGTGAGCTTCGTAGGTCATTAACTACCATTTCGGGGATATCTGCTGTTAAGCTTGGCAAAAAACATTGGACAGATGGTTTGGGAGTTTGTAGGTACACCTGAAAGCTTTTAATCTCTGGTGGCATGTGGAGTGGTGGGGATGTTTTGTTCGAAATTGTTGGTGGAGGCAAGGTAATCTACTAGTCTCAACAGGTTAGGTGACATTTTGTCAGATACCTAAAATGCAGAAACTGGAAATGCCCTAAAGATGCAAACCGGTTTGGATGCATAGTAGCTTGAAATGGGTCCTGCGCACCACTTCCAAGAAAATTTGCTTGGTCCAGCGTTGGGATTGTGTTGTCTGTGTGAGAGTGAGGCCCTGATAGCATGAGTAACTAGGTGGGCAGGGGTGATAAATGGCCATGGGGCCCGCCCTGTCGTTTCTGCTATGGTGGGCAGTGACGTACGATAGACTCGGTCCACTAACAATGTGCAGGCTATTATTCAAAACCGCGTGGCAAGTAGCACATGGCATGTGCATTAGGTACGTAAGGCGAAATGTGTTGACAGGGTTGTCAGCATTTGGGCAGACAAGCTGTGGAGTTGCTTGAGGGAAGCCACGTACCATTTTGTACCGCATTGGTTGCGGTGGTTTGTGGCGGTTATCAATTTTTCTTGCCGTTGGGACTAGATATTTTACCCAATGGTTTAGACAGTGTCTGTTGTTGTCTAGATAGGAAAGAAATGATGTTGGTTTCTTTGGTTATGTATCAAGCGGATTCAAGCAGATGGACATAGGGCAGCAAAGAGTAGTACTACTTATTGTTTTCTAGTTAGCAACGGTTAATGCTGAGGCATCGGTCAAGGAAGATACTGTGAGCTGGCTTGTGTTGGTAATCAGCCTGCATATACTTTCGTTTTTCCTTATTGTTGCCAGTGCATTAGCGTTTGATGATTAGTAAATGTTACGGGAAGTTTGGGGTAGTTACTCTTGGGGCTTAGTCCAGTTCAACACCAGTGACGTCATAGAACGAGCGTCGTTGCTTGCAGTCGGACCCATTGGGTAGTCTTGCAGCGGTTGTATTTGTTCGTCTAACCACGCAAAGTCGCTTTGCAAGAGTGCTTCAGTTGGTTCCTGCAAAGTAAATCCAAAATTGATTCTCGATGGTATTGGGCTTTTATTCTGGAGTAGGTTGTTAGCAAGCTCTAAGCTGCGAAAATAAATTTACACAACTGGTGTGATTGCTAATTTACTTCTGAAGGCGTTTACAAACGCATATCTCCGGTGATGTTGTGGAAGTTCAGAAGGACGCGTTTTGTTTGGTCTAGCTGAAGGAAGTCAGGCACCTTGAATACCATGAAATTACAAGCTCAGTGGCCGCGATTATTTCACTCAGTCGCGAGTACGTTCAACAAACTTCCGGCCGATTTATGTTCAGCTGGGTCTGTAGGCCTGCTAATGTCACTCAGGCATGCTACTGGGACTGTTTGTTTAACGGTTATTTAAGGGACGCCATTGCCTTGTTCAGCGTGCGCGGGTGGGCTTCAAGGTTGAAATTTAGCAAGCGCCTCAAGTATTGTAAGTTACCGAACAACGCTGCAGCCGATCAAATATTCAGTGGATGTTACGGATAGCAATTAGAAAGCGTTATGGTATTTTCGGCAGTAATCAAATGGAATCTACGTTATCCTCTGCTTTTATCATGGGCTTTTGAATAAGCTCAGCTGCATTCTACCACTGTGACATTAAAGCCACGCCAGTAGTTACCAAATTGAGTGAAGCGGAGTTACCTTTACCTAAGTTAAGTAAAAATGTGATAAATACCTGCGTCTGACAATGTAAAAACAATTCATCGGTGATAAGGTAAATGTAAACAAGACAAATGCGTTAAGGGACGTAAACCAGCAATTCTGGTCTACCAGATGAGCTATGGAAACAACCGGTCATTTGCAATAGGCCCTAGATCGGAGAGAAAGTTTGATAGGGGACACTTACGCTGCCGGTGTTGCGGTTGAAGAGTTCGCTGAGCTTGACAATTTTATTTCAAACTTTTCGTCACCAATCGGGTGACATCCTCAACTCGTGTTTGCGTGGCGTGTAGTAACGTAAAGTAGCAAAGAGTAGCTTTGGTAAGTGTGCTTTGAGCGTGGCGTGTGTGAGTTGTTATGCCGTCGTAATTGGCCGTAGAGGAAAGCAATCCTATTGCGCCGGATGTTGATTTTCGTTCAACTTATTACATAAGCAGGTGACCTTTGACCTTAATCCATCCGCGTTGTGTTTCGTAACACATGCGTGGTGGCTCTTGTGAGCGAGTCTGTTATCACTACTGGTTTTCTGGTCCTACCTTCCATTAAATCAAATGGATCGCGTGGGCCACCGTACGCTAGTAGGTTTAGGTATAGTGCGCCTAGTTTGACGCGTAGACTGACTGAAGTCCAGCTAGAGTACCTAGGTTCCATAACCTCACGCTTGTGTTTTGTACACCCATATGCCATGATCTTTACAGTCTTTAGATAAACATAGTGGTCGCCTTGTGCTTCATGCCCAGAGACCAATGCGTCAGGGTCATGTTTCCGGATGGCTGCCTTGTGTTCAGTGATTTGTATACAACGTTTTCTTCCCGTTGGTTTGACCTAGTTGTTAGCGCGTATGCGGTATTTTATCTGGTAGGTGCTGTTGCATTGGTCGGCTTGCTTGACCTTTTACTTGGTTCTTGCTGGCGATTTCCTTATGGTGGCAATTGGTTTGTGGACCACAGAGGTACCATGAATAAATAAATAAATAAATAAATATTTTATTCTCGACAAAGCGAGACACGCCTTTTTGGGCATGATCAGCATATTGCATTATTGTACATGATAGCGGAATAAGCAGCACCAACAGTGGGAGTAGTAAAATTGGAGACAGTAGTGTGGGCCCATAGAGCCCATAGGTGGTATGTAGTCCATGAACACAGATTGCGAGAGGTAAAAATAGTGATCAGATCACTTATATGGTATGTTGATGAGGAACTAGTCCGATGAGGTCCCGTAAGCAATGTAGGTCATTGAGTGAAGTATGAGGAAAGGGGTGGAAAATACTTAAGAATAGTGGTATGTCACTAGTCTGATATGTAGGCGTG
>OX104064.1:113989917-114059966 GCA_944474145.2 Dicrocoelium dendriticum
CATAGTAGCATAGTAGATGTGACTAGCAACCAACTAAACTTGCAGCTGCATGCTTACCAAACCAACCTCAACTCAACTCTTACTGCACTCAGCGCTAAGCACACTATCCACGCGAGCAATCACAAATGCCGCGACACATATTAAAACTCGGCTAACGTTTACATACATACGTTCTCCCATACCTTTGTGAATACACTGCACTAATCTACTTGGCTAATTTGCAGCATTTTTCTACTTTCTTAATATTTAGTTATCCTAATACCATGATCGTGCCTATATGTGTCTCGCTTTCTCCAAAAAATGAAGTTATTTAGTTTTTATTATGCGGATCAGCTGAGTTGGAGTTCAGAAACTTGTTTGCAAGTAGCGGTTTAGTATAAAATTCAGAAGGAACCATTCAGGAAGAACAAAATGCAGTGGTAAGGTAGACGGTAGTTGAGGTGAAACTGTCGAGGTTGCCGCCTTTTAACCTCAGTGGTATGTATGCTTTCAAGAACTGGATGAGACAACTCAGACTGGGCCAAACCAAGGCGGCAAGCAGACATTCAGCTTTAGGGGTGTCAAGAAGAAGCAAATGGTCCCCAGGCTGGTAAGCAGAGGTACAAGAGGACGGGGCTTGAAGGAGGACTGAGAAAGAGGTAAATTAAACTATGGCGAGTTGGGACTGCAGGTTAAGTACGTTCCTAGGAAGGTTCTTGGACGTTTACTTTTAAGTAGAGCTATGTGAACAGCAAAACTTATGGACTAAGGCTGTTAATCGCGAAGGCATCGAAGTCCTCCAATATTGCTAGGATAGGAGAACTAAGGCGGTTTCCGCAATGTAAGGTGGCAGGGTTGCTTGTACCAGTATTGGCAAAATTCATAGTGGTGGGATGGTAGATGTGTTGTATCGGTGCAAACGCGGCTAACGTGCGGCCTTGCCTTGCGATGTAGACTGACGCAGTAGCTAGGAGATAAGAATCCTTGCGCAGGTAGCAGCAGAAGCAAATGGAACAGCTGTAAGCCCATTAGCTGCAAAATGTTAAAGGCAGAACACAGAAGTAAGAATCCATGGACTGAGATGAGGCTAAGGTGTTTCCCTGGTAGGAGTATAGTAAGTGTACATGCAATGGGGAAGTGGGTAACGCTACAGGTGACCTGGTCCTTGTTCTTCTAAAGCGGCTTCAGTTAGGTTAATTTATATTAACGTAGCTATATGGTTCGGATTGTGGAGTCTAATATGGTATTAGCAAAGCTGCTAGCAGATTCCCTGACATCTGTTGGCATCGTATTCTACAAGCATAGGTAACTGTATTGCTAGCAGTCCGCACGTATATTGTTGTGCGCCAGCGGTAGGTTGATTGGGTGTAGCCTGTTGCAGATGCAATTCGAGATGTCGTCTGTTGGTAGGGCGAGGAATAACATTTATGCAGAAACTGTGCTGGTAAGCTGGTACATAAAGATGATGTGTTTTGAGCTTCTGTGCCTTATTTGTTCAGGTATAAGTAACTTACAAGTCAGGCGGTAGTTAAGCCTGTAGTTATATAGGAGACGCTTCGTAAATGAGTGCTGAACTGCTCAAGCGCGACTTTGTCGCTCTTGCGCAAATCGTAAAATATTACTAGACAGTAGCGGAGCAATGGGCTGGCGGCAATATTGTACATCCTAAGTATGGACTAGTGAATCGTCTTAGTGCAGACGTGGCCAATGATATGGCCAGCATTTGCTGACCAGTAGCATAATTACGCAGCAATTTTAGCAGGGCGCAATAACACATTCCTAGGTATCGTACTGGTATGCAGTTAATAGTGTTAAGCCATTGATCTACACTACCTTGGGCGTTAAAATAGAACGAATGGTACCACTGAAGTTAGCAGGCAAACATGCCAGTTTCTCTACGTTGTTCCAGGCTTCAAGCGTCTTGAGGTCGCTGTGACATTACTAAGGCCGTTACGTAGTTGCGTCGGCGGGAAAGAGTACACCACTTTGATGTCATTAGCTATGAGATGCCCTTTACTATGGTTAAAAGGCTAATACACCTCTGCAACGTACTGTAAGAACATTAAGGACTCTGGTACACCACCTTGAAAGACCGCACTTGTCACCGTTTCTGAAGCGCCTAGGAGATCCCAAACTCCACTGACTGGGTTCTGAATGTAAGATATGAGTGGAAGCAGGAATGTTGCACATTGGGGACTCTAAATGCTGCCAGTTTAATCAATAGGTTTGGGGAGGTGCAAATTATTTTGCCTTTTCACATTAGGAAAAACAAGTATCCGCGCCTGTTGATGTCAAGTTGTCGTGCCACATGTTTAAGTATTCAAGCTGGCTTGTCCGGTATGAATTAAACGGCAGCTATCCATGCTGTGATCTGTGAATTAGGCTGCGAATGGGAAAATTTTAGCAGCATTCCTTTGGCTATTCTTTTTAGCACCTTGGAGGTCACAGGCTTGTGGCTGAGCGTGCGATAGTTATCGATGTCTTGTCATTTGCCTTGTTTGTGTTTGGGCAGGAACGTGGTGTGTTTCCAGATAGCTGGAAAGATATCACATTGCACCTAGAGCGTAAACAATTTAAGCAGGACCAGGATGTCGGGATGTTAAGTAAACGTGCGGCTGACGGGAGACTGTGAGGACCATGGTGCGATAGTTACTTGAGTGAATGAATAGTTCGAGAGTGATGAAGCAGAGTACAATGGCAAGGTTTCGCAGCTGGTTGTTAGTAGGTTTGAAAGCAGCAGTTTGATTTTGTAAAATCACTTTTAGTAAATGCACCACCTGCGTTTATTCTGGAGTTTGCAGAGTTTGGGTCAATGGGGATGGTAGAGTCTAGAACTCTCAGTGAAATGATGAGGTAGAAGCGAGACTGTTTCTGTAATTAATTTGCTTGGTAGGGTGGTGGTTTTATCGGTCGCATTAAGTGCAGCGTGTTATTTGAGAAGTTTTGCTGTGAACCGGGAGTGACAACATTTGACCAGTAATTCTTTCATTTTTATAACAAAGTGGAACCTTTTAATCTTTGCGTACACTTGACGGATTTTGCTGAACGTGTTTAGCACCCTGCAAGCAATGGCTTACTCTCTGTGTGTTTCCCTTTGTTTACGGGCATGAATGGCGTAACCACAACAAGGCAGTAGTTGATGTTAGCATATAGGTTTTGGTGGCTGAGTCCACCTTATTAGACGGAAAGTTGTCTTACTAGTCTGACCGCATTGGTAAAGAGAAGCCAGCTTAATTAATGCGGTGTACTTGTCGTAAGTGCGTGGCATTATTGAGTACAGTGTATTGTGTGGCAGAAAGCGCAAACTAGAGATTATCCGCTTTATGTTCACAGCTAGGCATGTGGTCTGATAAATTAGCTGCCGCGTTAGGGATGCGATGGGTAGAGTTCAAGTCCAGCGTGTTGGAATGTCTGGTCGGAAGGTAGACGTGTTGAAAATAACTAGTTTGCATATATGGTGTGTACAAGGGCCCTGCATACAGAAAGTGTGACTTGATCAAGCCGACTGATGTGCGGCGTGTTAGCGTCGTCTCCATACATCTTATAGCTTGATGGCATAGATGAAAAGTTTGTAAAGATGTAAGATAGTCCAGTGCTTTCTGTATTGTGGTATGCGAGGAATTATAAATGCAATCAATTACGAAGTCAAGGAATACTTCACTGTCTGAATCAACACTGAGACTTTTGGATTAACTAAAGTTAACTGCTCTACATAATTACTAAAGTTCTTACAAAACTGGATTGGGCAACCACCCCATCGTTGATCGCGGCGTTTACTGCAGAACAAAATGCAGCCAGGGAAATGAAGTGGGCACTCAAAATTTGGTTGGTTTGCCACCTTTCGATGATTAACAAGCCTTGTTGGCTGAAGGATTATATAGTCTTATAAGATGAACTTAATCGGTGATGGAGCAGGATTTGAAAGGTATCAGCTCATATGGTCTGTTGGTTTGCAAAGCATCTGGTGAGCTTCGTAGGTCGTTAACTACCATTTCGGGGATATCTGCTGTTAAGCTTGGCGAAAAACATTGGACAGCTGGTTTGGGAGTTTGTAGGTTCATCTGAAAGCTTTTAATCTCTGGTGGCATGCGGAGTGGTGGGGACGTTTTGTTCGAAATTGTTGGTGAAGGCAAGGTAATCTACAAGTCTCAACCGGTTAGGTGACATTTTGTCAGATACCTAAAATGCAGAAACTGGAAATACCCTAAAGATGCCAACCGGTTTGGATGCATAGTAGCTTGAAATGGGTCCTGCGCATCACTTCCAAGAAAATTTGCTTGGTCCAGCGTTGGGATTGTGTTGTCTGTGTGAGAATGAGGCCCTGATAGCATCAGTAGCTGGGTGGGCAGGGGGGATAAATGGCTATGGGGCCCGCCCTGTCGTTTCTGCTATGGTGAGCAGTGACGTACGATAGACTCGGTCCACTAACAATGTGCCGGCGATTATCCAAAACCGTATGTCAAGTAGCACATGGCGTGTGCATTAGGTACGTAAGGCGAAATGTGTTGACAGGGTTGTCAGCATTTGGGCAGACAAGCTATGGAGTTGCTTGAGGGAAGCCACGTACCATTTTGTACCGCATTGATTGCGGTGATTTGTGGCGGTTATCAATTTTTCTTGCCATTGTGACTAGATATTTTACCCAATGGTTTAGCCAGTGTCTGTTGTTGTCTAGATAGAGAAAGAAATGGTGTTGGTTTCTTTGGTTATGTATCAAGCAGATTCAAGCAGATGGACACAGGGCAGCAAAGAGTAGTGCTACTTATTGTTTTCTAGTTAGCAATGGTTAATGCTGAGGCATCGGTCAAGGAAGATACTGTGAGCTGGCTTGTGTTGGTAATCAGCGTGCATATACTTTCGTTTTTCCTTATTGTTGCCAGTGCATTAGCGTTTGATGGTTAGTAAATGTTATGGGAAGTTTGGGGTAGTTACTTTTGGGGCTTAGTCCAGTTCAACACCATTGACGTCATAGAACGAGCATCGTTGCTTGCAGTCGGACCCATTGGGTAATCTTGCAGCAGTTGTATTTGTTCGTCTAACCACGCAAAGTCGCTTTGCAAGAGTGCCAAGAGTGCCCCTTTAGTCAGGAGGTTTCTTGAGCCGTATGTCGTGTATCTCGAGGGTTGGTTTGGCTCCTCGATTACTTCTATCCTAAAAGTACAAGTAACCGCACTGTGATTTATAGCGGGTAAATACGTGAAGGTTTGACAAGTCCCGTCGATTGACCGGAGTAACGGTTATGATAAAAGGTTATCAGAAGACAACAAGTGAAGGGTTGTGATTTAAAATTACTAACCAACCTATTTACATGATAGCGGATGCACATTCACTCACCCTTTGGCTACGGAAAGTATTTCTAACCACCATGGTTCTTGTTAATTTGTTCCCTTTACAAAACGGACCATATAATTTGCCTCAAGTAAGATAGTGCGTCGTGAGAGCATTTTACGTACGCATTTGTGGTAGGGCAAAAAGGATGTAAATTAGAAGGGCTTACCATGCTTGAGCACGCAATGGGATAAAGCATTTACTTAGCAAGCAACTCTACTGTAGTGCGTGGCCAGTTAGAGGTGGTGACTACGCTGGCTAGACTTCGGTCGTGTCTCAACGGATTGCGTCGGGCTTGAATTGGGTTTTAAGTATCACGTAAGGCGTTACCAGGTCTAAACGCTGGCGTTGCTTCTCACGACTCTACGATACCACAGTTTGCAGTCTGCGTTCTTAGAAGTGAAACAACCTCCCAACTACTTTTGCTCTCTTAGTTGTGGAGCTCTAAGTGCACGAACAGTATGCTTGTACCGGAGACGCCGGGACAAAGCCGTGTACTCCACAAGAGGAGCCAATTAGTCATTTAGCACTTGCGGAAATATAGAGGGCTTGAAGTTAGAGAACTCGAATTTGACTAGCTCTTTCTGTTGCCTATTTAGCCTGTTTTGAGCTGCCATGAACATTCTGTGCAATCGTTTGGGAGGCGGGCTGTCCACGTTGGTTCCTGCAATGATAAGCATTGATTCTCTTAGGACACATGCACTTGGCTTAACATTCCGCTACTCTGAGCTGGAGTCGTTTTACCGGTGGCTACGCATACGTCCTATCAATAACTGTCTCCAGTGCCTGCTACCGTTCAGTGTCTTAATGTCGTGCATATGTTGACATCGTATGTGAATAGTACAAAGGCCACTTGGTGCACACGAGCAAGACTTTCGAGGCATACCAGAACTAATCGTGATCGCAGAATCGATTATTGACGTACACCACACTGAATTTCAGCTAAGTAGGAAATAAATCTGGGTGGTCTAAAAAGCGGTAGAATATGGGTGAGAAAGTTGCTTATCGAACCCATGGCTTTGCAGATTGTAAAGAAAATTATTGGATTCAATACAACCGTACGCCTTTGTTTAGTCCAGGTAGATGACCTTAAACTAAACTCACATCCACTGGGTTCACCCAGCTTCTGTATGCTAGCAAAATGTTCGTACTTTAAGAACTCTTTTAGCGAAACCCGTGTTACTGTGACACCGTGAATTGTTACTCCCCGGAACATCCAGAGCACCTTTGAGAAAACGCCTTCCATTAGGTCAGACAGCATCGGGTCGCGCGGTTGAACAGAAGTTAAATGTTTTCACACAATGGCCAATTTTGTAGACGGGCGTATCCGTTCTATGGTAATGACATGGTTGGAACTTGGAGCTCATCAAAACATCCCTGAAGGAATTAAGCTAACGCTCAGGCAAAATGCATGCCGGCTGTATTTAATTGCTTTTGGTTTTACGTTTTCTACCACGAGTGAGCTTACATGTGCAAGGAAAATGGCCTTTTCTTGTTTGCCACAGGAAACGATAAACGGCTTAACCATGGAGGCAATGGAGAAAATGAGTAAATTGGGTGTGGTGACGATTCACTCTGGAAGGTTTGGGTGTATCAATGCGGTAGAGCCTTTGCCTCCTCAAGCGCAGTATGCACCAGACCATCTTCCGCGCGTAGGACTGGGCTTCGGCGCTACAGTCCCCGGAGCAGGCTGGCTTATCACTGCAGCATTTTGTAATTGCTAATATAAGTTCTTCACTAGTACGGGTGGCTCTGTAGGGTACCTTAACAGACCAAATCCACACATAGCCGTACAATCGCTACGTGGTGCCAGCTGGGTGTTTTGGGTAAGTCCCGTTCCAGCAAATGGTTCGGTGAAAATGTTCCAGGATGTGTTAGGGTTTCGCCTGGTAAGCGTTCTCTCCGTATAAAATCCCAGATATCCGTTTAACGACAATGGAACGTGGCGGATGTGGCTCGCCACTAAATAAAGTCAGTGCCACTTCCATTTTCCGGAAGATCATTCACACATCACGAATGTCTTCCGATGTTAAGCGGTCCATTGATTTCCCCTTTGATAGCAAACCCAATGAATAAAAACATACACAGAGTCAAATTTACCTAATCACACAGCACGGCTGCTTTCAAATACAGACATAACTTGTCAAAAGACACATACATTCCTACGCTGTTTGGCAAAATATGCTAATTTGTGCAATTGCCTATCATAAATGTGTGAAGTACCAGGATCACGCCCTTGATGGTGTTCTTCGCAATGACGAGAATAACCTATTTATTTATTTATGCCGGCACACATCGACAGGCTATATAATTGAGCCAGGTTTGATCCTTAAGCAATGCAGTATTGTGTGGAATACCTCAGGAAGAAGTTCGCTTATTTCGAGCAAAGTGATTAGTTTACGTGTTCGCTTCGGTTGACCAATTCTCCCTAAACGACATCAAGCAGTAGGAAGGTGCAATTTGTTTCTTGAGCTAGGTAGGACAAGATTTCGTAATGGTTACCGAAACGGAACTCCTAGTTTTTATTAAGTAGCAGGGGGTTCCGAATTTTGTGAAACCCTGTAGCTGCCCACCATCATTATACGCGTTAGCTACCGGTGGAATAAACCTCAGCTATTTTGCCGGAATACAAAAGAAGAAATTATGATACCGAGGCACGCAGGTTGACCTACCAGTAACGGATGAACCTCGTGTCGGCGAGTTGACAGTCGGTTACTGTGCTGCAATAAGGGCATATTATTCATATGTTTGAGATGGGGTTGGAGGGGAGGTTAAACGGGAGGGAAATAGGCGGAAAAGCTACAACAAGACGGTCGGACAGATCCTCATCATATTTCAAGGAAAGCGCTGGACGGCCGGTTCGTCCTGTTGGAACTGCTCAGTAGCGCGCATTCGCCGAATCATGAAGGATTCGTACCCGCGACCTTACTGCGGTTTCGAATGCGGCAGGATTCGGCGTGTTTGCGCTACTGACGTCCCAAATAGCACGAACCGGCCATCTGGCGCTTTCCTGAATTTGCGCTGGCTAGCTGTCTGGGTATAGCTACGTCGATTCCACATTATAATTCTGGATTCTCTACGCATAGCTAACGTAGCAGATGTAACACTAAAGCAGCGTCGCATGCTTAATAACACAAAGCAGTGCACCTATGGTTTCCGTGTCAACCATTAATTCTCGCTGTTGAGCCTAAACACTAAAAGCGAGTAATTAATAAATGAATAAAACTTTATTTTGGAATGTTCCTATGCACGCCTCGCTAAGCATGGGCAAATATTCTAAGCACTAATCTGGTGGTGGCTACAAATCATCAAAAATTATTTAACGTTTAAACATTTGCTACCGTACAAATAATTCCTGTCTAAAGTCACAGACCGCTCACAGCTGAGATATCAATCATTAACCAATATATGTGCATCTAAACGTTAATAATGAGGCTCGTGTGACGTTTAAATCAGGGTACTCCTGTGCTAGACTTGGGACGCAGTATTAAAACTGGCGAATAAGGCAAGCAGTAAAGTGTTTTCTAGTTGTATCACATATTCGACTAGTGGCATGCGCTTTTACTGTAGGCTGAAGATTAAACCCAGTCGACCCGTAAATTTTGCTGTCTCAGGTTCTGCGAGGTGGGCAATCAACTCGCTGACTATGAATACCACCCTTTGGATTGTGTATGACTCATACAGCTGTAGACGTGAGGCAACCGTTTATTCGACGTCCGTACAAGATACTTTTGGTGACAATTACGGAATGCTTGAAACGCGTGGCATGTTCGTTGTACTTGGGAGTGTTTGTATCTGTCAGGGTTGTTGATAACTTGAAGAAATCATCGCTACGTGAGTAGTGATAAACCTGGTGCCACTGGTCAAGTCAGCGGAAGGAAAAGGTGCGAAGGTTTGATCACAAGACCATTGTATAACTTGTGTACAGGTCATTTTAAGTACTACCAAGGACGTTTTTGAAGTGTTGTATAAAGCAATATTCTTGATTGGTTTCTGTTGGTTTGTTAGCCCTTGAGCGTTAATAGTAATTACTTTATGCCCAGCTCTCCGCCAGCCTCGAACCAGCTCCCACAAGCCTCGAACCAGCTATGGACGCAAATCGATCACGTTGCGATGAAGTACCGATGGGTGGACTGCGTCTACAAATGGCTCTCGAGTGAAGCACAGGTGTAGATCCCAATCATGCACTTGTATGTGCTGACCTGCGGATGCTTTTTGGCGGACGCCTACAATGACATCGTGAGTGCATTGACACCAGCTAACTGGCATAGTCAGGTCTTCTGAATGCGTACCGAAATACGCTGTCTTGCGAGTTGAATAAACGCTCACTAGATCCAGTTGAAGCCCACTGGTCTTACCTTCATCAGTCCTTACTAGCAGCAGGAAAATCCTCAGGTGGTGAATCTAATGGCCGACCTGGACATTGGGTCTCTAAGCAATCTCTGAAACTCATCGCTGCTCGCTGGCATATTCCGCCTGGAAGCGCACAATGTTATTCGCGTCCGGCAAAACTCCGTGGTGGCCTAAAGAGAGTCCGAGAATCCTGGTGGTATCATGGTGCTTCAGAGATGGAAATGGTTGCTGCACTTGGTACTCGTCGGAAGTTGTTCCGACCGATACGGGAACCGGGCAGCAAGAGACCTGGTGTTAGTGCACCTTTAAATAACTAAATAAATAAATATTTTATTCTCGACAAAGCGTGACACGCCTTTTCGGCATGATCAGCATATTGCATTATTGTACATGATAGCGGAAAAAGCAGCACCAACAGTGGGAGTAGTAAAGTTGGAGACAGTAGTGTGGGGCCTTAGAGCCCAAATGTTGTATGTAGTCTATGTACACAGAATGCGAGAGGTAAAGATGGTAATCAGATCACTTATATGGTATGTTGATGAGGAACTAGTCCGATGAGGTCCCGTAAGCAATGTAAGTCAATGAGTGAAGTTTGAGAAAACGGGTGGAAAATAATTAAGAATAGTGGTATGTCATTAATCAGATATGTAGGCGTGTTCGTGCATGAGCCGATATATACACGGAACTTGTAAATGTGGTGTCGATCAACTTGCCAATGTGTTAGGGGCGATGACTTTATTGAGTGGCGGGTCACATCCGCCACGTCGCAGTGTTGTTAAACAGACATTTGTGGCTTTCTGTAGGGAAAACGCTTGCCAGACGAAGACCCACCACGTCCTGGAACACTGCCGGCTGTTGATATAACATTGGCAAGATGGTATCTGACCGATTATCCTCGCGCATATTCGCAGTCACGCAACGCCAATTTGTTTCCTATGACTGTGTAGTCGCCTTCGGAGCCCAGTACAAGTGGTTGGAGCTGTTGAAGTCGGACGACTCAGGTGACTTGTATTGAATTGATCAGTTTCCTAGGTTCTTTAGTGTGTCATGATTATGAAGTGCGGGTTTTTCTTTGTTCTTTATTGAATCCGGGCCCATGGGAGCGTCGCAGGTACGTCTTCAGCGGTGTTCGGTGCAAGTAATGTTATCCTGTAGAACAATGGTGAGAGGAAAAACGGACCGAGCAAACTGCCAACAAAATTGAACAGGACTATGTTATTGTTTAAATATAAAATTTATGGTAAAGTTGTGCTGGCTGTAATCAAAGAATGGACCGATGAGCTGAGGCTAATGGTACTTATACCACCAACGAATAGTTGCGATATGAACGAAGAGAGACGCCAACCAAGAGAGGAAGACGTTAATGTGAGCTGAGATACATGATAGTGGAGCCGAGAGCCAACCTCAACCAGATTTCGGTAGGCGTTACCAAGCATAGAGATAATGATTCAGACAAAGAAGAGTATCATAAGGTTGTAACTTATACCAATGAGAACTTGAGTCGATGGCAGCCGGTGCTCAAAATAAGAGAGGCCTTGGCTTGGACCTATGGACATTTGCAGCCTCAGAGGACTGACTTGGCCAAAGTGTTTTGGAATGAGACGCACAGAAGTAATGGTAACCAAAAAAGAACTAAGATGTTGCGTTGACGCTAGTGATAAATATACCGCAATTGAACTGTTGCGATATAGACCAAAAACAAGCAAAACAAGAGAGAGGGACGTAACTGTGTGCTGAGAAGCATGAGAATGGAGCCGAGAGGCGAACCTCAACAAGGGACCTGAGATTTCAATTTCCGTAGAATGACCAAGCATGCAGATAATGTATCAAACGGAAGCTAGCACACAAGGCAGTTATTTATACCAATGAGAACCTTATCGGTGGCAGCCGATCCTCAAACGAAGAAAGGCCTTGGTTTGATGCCTATGGGCATTTGGGGCCTGAGAGGTCGGACTATTCGAAGAGGTGTAAAACTGAGTACCACAGCAGCAAATGGAATCAAAAGAAGCCTAGGATGTTGCGCTGACGCTAGCGTAACCTATACCGCCATTGAACCGATGCGATATGGACAAAAAGAAAGGCCAAACAAGAGAGGGGAACGTAATTGTGAGCTGAGATTCATGAAGGTGGAGCCGAGAGACAAAAGTCAATCAGAAACCTGAAATTGCAACTTTGCATGGGACCAAGCATACAGGTAATGAGCCACACGGAGGCCAGTATCATGACGCTGTTTCTTATGCCAATGAAAACTGTAATCGATGCCCAAAGGAAGAAAAACCTTTGTTTAAGTCTAATAGTCATTTGGAGCCGGTGGTCGGGGCGGTCCAGAAGGTTTAAGAGTGCGTGGCGCAGTAGGAAATTGGATCAAATGTGGCGTAGTATGTTGTGCTGACGCTGTGGAAACCTAAACCACCATTGAACCGATGCGATATGGACCAGAGAAGAGGCCAAACAAGAGAGGGGGACGTAATTGTGACCTGAGAAGCTTGAGAGTGGAGCCGAGAGGCAAAACTCAGCCAGGGACCTGAAATTTCAATTTCGGTAGAAGGACAAAGCATGCCGGTAATGTACCAGACGGAGGGGAGTACATGAGGCCGTTAATTATACAGATAAGAACATTTGCCGACGGCAGCCGATGCTCGAATGAGAGAGGCCTTGTTTTGAGACTGTTGCGGGTCCGTCAATTATCCCCGCAAGAAGCGCGCCAGTAACTCCGGCATAATGGCTGTGGGAAGCGGAGTCCAATTTCTTCCCACAACGCAGCAGTGTTCAGCCACTCCGAGGCGCGTCCCAACTACGCCCCTTTTGACAATGGCCTTTTACAAACTACCACCTCGTCATGGTAGAAATTTTCCCTTACTTAATAGCCCATAGCATCGTCTGTGATCGCCCTTTGTTGGTCGTAAAAGAGCCTACAGAGGACCACTTGCCTTTTCTTTCTCTTCGCCTCAGTTGGGAGTCGGTCGGGTCACGTAATTGCGTGTGAGTCGTTAGCTGGCCAGCCTTCGCGTCTAAGTCATTAGCGCGCGTCTATCGTACCCCCTCTTGTGTGCGCCCGTTCCGAGGGGTCAGCGTCTATCCGAACACTTGCGGCTAGGATCGGTCAAACGCTCGCTCAATTTTCCATCTCACCGGCTAAGCTAGCGTCGTCAGGTCAGCGCAACTCCGTACGATTGGCCAGCGTTACAAGTTGTCATCGTAGGCGTGCTCCAACCGGGCCAGCGACAATCTTATCAGGCGTTACGCAATCATAACAGTGGCAACCCAATTATAACAGTGGCGACAGAGTTGACGAACGATGACTGACGGATACGCCGATTTAAAATGTTGCTGCAGCAACAGCTTAAACTGATGTCCGTTTTAACCGAAAAGCTCTCCAGTTCTTCCCTTCATGCAAGTCCGGGCGCCAATTCTCATTCAATGGTCCATGTGGTTAGCGGCATCAGCGGATTCCTGTACGACGCCAAGGCCAGGGTAACGTTCGAATCCTGTTACAAGCGGTACGAGGACCTGTTCACCGTTGACTTGGCTTGCCGGGACGACGCGTGGAAGGTCCGGCTGCTTCTTCGCAAACTTGGTACCCTCGAACACCAGCGCTACGCCAACTTCATCTTGCCGAGGAACCCACGGGACGTTACCTTTGATGACACGGTCCGAACGTTGTCACAGATTTTGACGAGCAGTCCTCCCTGTACAATGCTCGTTATCAGTGCCTGCAGCTGGCCAAACGTGATGCCGACGACTTCATCACGTACGCAGGCGTGGTCAACCGGGAATGCCAACGTTTTCAACTTGGCTCGCTCACCGAGGACCAATTCAAATGCCCGATCTTCGTCTCTGGGCTCCAGTCTCCACACGATGCCGATATCCGGACGCGCCTCCTGTCCAAGCTACAACAGGATAGCTCAGTCACACTCCAAAATCTGGCCGAGGAGCGTCAAACGCTGCTCAACTTGAAGCACGACTCTGCAATGATCCAGAACGCTGCCGCACCTGGTATGGTCCAGGCAGTCACAGCACCGAGGGCGCAACCGTCCGCGCGTCCCACCCAATCCGACCAAGCGAAGTCCCCACCCTACGCATGCCGATTCTGTGGTGCCTGGCATTTCCACCGCGACTGCAAGTTCCGCCAGCATCGTTGTCAACGTTGTGGCAGGATGGGGCACCGTAATGGTTACTGCCATCCTCCATCTCCCAAGGGGGCCAAAACTGGGCTGGCCCTTACCCGCGATCCAAAGAAGAGGTCCCGACCCAGACACACAACCAAACCTGGTCCGGTTGGCAGCTCCCTGAGCCTGCTGGCCACGTTCCAAATCAACCCTGCGGATCGGAGAAAGTTCGTCGACTTCTTGATCAATGGTCAGTCGGTCCGATTGCAGCTGGACACTGCGTCGGACATCACGATCATCTCCGAGGATCTCTGGCGATCCCTTGGCAAGCCGCCGTACGAACCAACCGTCCAATCTGCCACCAGTGCCTGTGGTGGTCGCGTGCAGCTAACTGGCCAGCTGCACTGCTCCGTCTCCTTCCGGGGCGCCACGTTCAACGCGATGTGCTACATCATAAAAGCGAAGCTCAACGTGCTTGGTCTCGACTGGCTCGATACCCTTGGCTTGGCCGATGTTCCTCTTCGGGCCAGCTGCAACGTGGTACATTCTCCGACAGTGCTAAACGACCGAACTGACGACAAAGCCAGTCAATCCGCCCCCGTGTTCCAGCATCCTCAAAAAGCCTCAAAGACGCTACCACACCAATCACCAGTTCCTTGGCAGCCGCCAGCAAAACCGTGGTCTCGAGTGCACATCGATTACGCTGGTCCCATCGATGGCATTTCCTACCTGGTCATGGTCGACGCCTATTCCAAATGGCCGGAAGTGGTCGCGTCAACCCACCAACCGCATCCACCACTCTGGCTTGTCTCCAACGAAGCTTCAGTCAACATGGCCTTCCCGAGGTGTTGGTGTCCGACAATGGTACCCAGTTTACGTATTCCGTCTTCAAAGACTTTTGCCGCTGACACTGCATCGAACACCTCCGCTCACCGCCGTACCATCCCCAATCCAACGTTCAAGCGGAGCGATTTGTCGACACCTTCAAGAGGGCGCTTTTGAAATCTCGCGGGGAGTGGACCGTGGATGAGTATCTTCAAGCCTTCCTGCTCTCGTACCGGTCCACACCGAATCCAGCTACGCCAGGATGCCAGTCACCAGCTGAAGCATTCATGGGCCGCAAGCTACGCACCACCAACGATGCGCTCATTCCGACAGAGAAGCCACCTACTCACTCTGGTGCCCGCACCAAACATAAAGATTTCGCCGTGGGAGCCCCAGCCTACGCTCGCGATTACCGAGCAGGTCATCCTCGCTGGATCAAAGCAACAGTGCCAGCCAGGCGAGGTGACATGCTTCATGATGTCTCCGTAGGTGATGACATCTGTGAAAAGACTAACCCTCCCTCCTCCTCTACTCTTTTTCCCTCTTTTCTCCTCTCTACTTTCCTTCCTCCCCTTCTTTTTTCCCCCTCTCCACCCCCCTTGAGGATTTTACGTTATATGAGTGCAGTGTCAAAGAGCAACAATGTGTAGACGATTTTATTCGGTCGATTGGGCTTTCAGCTGACACATTAACACAGGCACGATTAGCGCAGGTCATACAAAATTATTCAGATGCCTTTGCATGGAAATCCGGCGACTTGGGACGGACCGGCCTCGTGAAACATTCTATTGACACTGGTGTGGCTAGACCGATTGAAGTGCCTCCGAGACGTATTCCAATCCACTGGCAGGGTGAGATACAGAAGCTGATAGATGAGATGTTAGAGAAGAACGTTATCCAACCCTCCAACTCCTCGTGGTCATCTCCGGTTGTCCTTGTAAAGAAAAAGGACGGTGGCTTCCGATTATGCGTCGATTACCGAAGATTGGACGAGGCTACTCGAAAGGACGCCTACCCACTCCCAAGGATCGACGATCTGTTCAACGCACTTGGCGGATCTGTGTATTTTAGCACACTTGACCTGGCTTCCGGGTATTGGCAGGTGGAAGTAGAAGAGAGCGATCGAGCGAAAACCGCCTTTGTCGTGCCCTCTGGGTTGTACGAGTTTCAGACCATGCCATTTGGCTTATCTAATGCTCCAGCTACCTTCCAACGTCTTATGCAAAAAGCATTAGCTGACCTGATCCCGCGTAAATGCCTCGTGTATTTGGATGATGTCATCGTACATGGAAAGACGGAAGGTGAACACTTGGACAACTTGGCTAGTGTTTTGGAATGCTTGTTGAGGGTGGGATTAAAGCTTAAGCCCTCAGTGTCATCTCTTGAAAAGGGAAGTGGCGTACTTAGGGCACATAATATCTGGAGATGGTATTCGAACGGACCCGGTAAAGGCTGAACAGGTCAGGTCGTGGCCAACGCCAACCACTACGGAGGAGTTACGTAGTTTTCTCGGGTTAGCATCATATTATCGGCGATTTAATCGAAACTTCTCATCCATTGCAGCCCCATTACACTCATTGCTAGAGAAGGGTCGCATGTTCGAAGCAGTGCGCAGAAGCTTTCAATCACCTACGTGAATCTCTCTGTACGGCCCCTTTGCTAATATTTCCCGATTTGTCCCCGTCTGCTGGCCACTTTATCTTGGATACTGATGCGAGTGATAAGGCGATTGGAGCGGTGTTATCACAGCTGGGATCGGATGGTGTCGAACGAGTCGTGGCATATTGTAGTCGCAGTCTCAGCCCGAGGGAGCGAAATTACTGCACGACTAGGAAGGAGATGCTGGCATTGGTATATTTCATCAAACAAAACCGACATTATCTATTAGGTCGAAAGTTTCTGGTCCGTACAGACCACCAGTCACTTCGGTGGCTGCAGAATTTTAAAGACCCCGAAGGCCAAATCGCGCGTTGGCAAGAGCAATTGCAGGAATGACTTTGAGTGCAGACATCGCCTCGGTAAGCAACACGCTAATGCTGATGCATTGTCACGAATTCCCCCTCGTAACCATGGAGAATGCCCTTCGTGTAATACGCAACACGTAGCAATCGTCAATCTTCAAGGAGCAGAGTATGGTCGGTGGCAAACGGCACAGGCGAACGATCCCGATACCGCACTGATCTACGAGAGGCGTCTTAATGGCGGCGATAAACCAACGAGTAAAGAGATGGAAGGGAAAAGTTACGAAGCTCGTTGCCTTTGGTCCATGTGGGATTACCAAACCACCGAAGAAGGAGTTATAGTTTTCAATTTCGGACCGACGTACACGAGAAGAATCATCGTCCCGCATTCTATGGTTAGGGAAGTACTGAGCGATTTACACAAGGAAATGGGACATGCAGGGATCAATAAAATGGACGAAGCGGTTCGACGACGTTTCTGGTGGCCCCATCAACGGAGAGATGTGATCAACTACTGTCAAGCGTGCGAAGAATGTGGTGCCTTTAAAAACCCTCGTATCGTTCATCGTGCACCCTTGCAGCCCATGGTGGCCGGCTATCCTAATGAGATAGTAGGAGTGGATCTCATAGGCCCTTTACCTGAGACGCCAAGAGGTAATCGCTTTATTTTGGTCATGATCGATTACTTTACTAAATGGTGCGAGGCTATACCGATAAGACAGGCGGATACGTCCACTGTGGCAACAGCTTTGGTAAATCATTGGGTCTGCCACTGGGGTGCACCAGGGCAGCTACACTCGGATAAGGGATAATGAGATCGTGGTTGGAGGGGGAGTTTAAGAAGGATGGGGTGGGACAAAGAAACTCAGCACGAACGCCACTGACATCGGCTCATTGCCATATCAGCAAGTGTGTACAACCGAACGTGTTCATCGTCTTTCGGACCCCAACCAGGGAGCCGAGACGCTCCAGCCGAGGCCAGCTCAGAAGTGAGGGCCTTCATTCCTCTGGACCAAGTCATTGCTTGGCCACCTCTCCTCTTCTTCCATCCATACCCCCGGAGAGCAAACAACGCACGTCGCGGGAGTCGGTGGGCTGGCATGCGTAACACGTGGCCGAGCCTTCGGAGCCCGGTGCGTGAAATGACGGAGCTGAGCGGTTCATTTCCTTTTCCTGTACCGTAAACAAGGCGTCGAACACGCTCGTTGCTCACGCGGTGTTCCCACTAGATGTGAGCTAAATTACGAAGGCACGGATGGTCGAACGTAACTAGCCTCTGCATTGAAAGCACCAAGGTTCCGGCATACTCAGCAGGTGGGATTACAACAGTTACCCGAAATGCCCTCCTAGTTATTTTCACTGACCAGCTGATATTACGTTGTTACCTGTAATCTTGTTTGTGCTATCACGTTATTTTTATTAATCTGGCAAATGTTCGAAAGGCAAATGCACTGGTCCTGATTTGTCCTGACTAGTTATTCCTGCTAGATCATCTGGCCACCGCGAGCAATGCATGAAGCTGGAGAAACTGCGGTCCGATCGTATTTGAGCGGAGACACGGTTATCGCGTCGAGCGCTTCCAGGAAATGTCAAAGCTGAGGTTAAGGGGTTTGAGCGTCAAATAGATGCACTTGAGCCGCAACAAGAGAACTTTCCTCTTGCCTGACTAACTCCTATCTTCTTACTTCGATTCTATTTCCTGTACTTTCCAATACTATTGGTATTATCCTTAGCTTCCAAATGTATTCTCTAACTCTTTACCTTTGATTTTTCTTCCTCTCTTATATGCTTCACGTAACTTGCGTAGCAGCAACTGCTAATGCAAGGAACATGGGTATTCGTTTTAGATCTATCTAGTAGTGGGAGCACCCCTATCATCTCCTGGACAAACGACCAGCTCAAGAAGAAACACTTACGGGATTCATCCTATCGTTCCAGTACTACACGAACTTGCTTTTCAAGATACAAGTGGTCAGATGAACCGAGACCATAAGCATTGGTACCCACTCTGATAATACCAAGGCCACTACCACAATGAGTATACATTTCTCCACCCTATGCGCGATCTCTGAGGGAACATGGACAGCAAGTAACTACCGCGCGCCCGAACACAGTACAGCAAGTTAGTTGCAACTCTAAAGCCTTCGGGACCTGAGATGATGCAGCCTCTAGCCAGCGTAGGGCACCAGGGGAGAAAGTACTAGCTGCTGATAACAGATGATGGCTGGACAATCTGTCAGTTGAGTTGACGGATACGGTAACTGGGGTAAGCGGTAGCAAAAAACCGGGTGAGAGCATAAGTTGGGGCTTTGTACTATAGCATGTAACTCGCCTTTCGTGGGCTACGGCAGGAAAACTATCGTTCCAGTCTATCTGAATCTAACAGACAACCAGCTACGGAGCCTGCACAGGGAACAAAAACTTGGCAGTGCCCCACAAGCAGATAACAAACCATTTACATTATGGGAAGACCAACTCCCGGAACTGCATTTGAATCGGAATACTCAGCACCGGCAAGCACAGAACTGAGGCAAAGTAACGAGGAAGAGCCATGAAGAAACTGTATTATTTTTAAGAAATGATGAATGTCGAATCAAACGAAATTGGGTTTACATCGTTACATAGCTAGTCTCGTAAGCTAGTGGACAGTAGATGATAGTCAGACGTTAAACAAGTAAGTTCAGGATGGATCGAACACGGGTTCAAAATTTCGAAGCCGAGAAACATCAACGTCTTCAGCAATGGGGTCACGGTACACGGACCGACGTCATTCGGTGGTTTTCGGAGAGCCACAAACACCTCAGTAACTCCATCCAGCTCCAGTGACTCCAAACAAGCCACGAAGACGTTTTTTTGTTTCCCGAGTGAAGAAGAATCGGAACAAGAGGGAAATATGACAGCAATCTTCGGCTCATTGATGCATGCAATTAACAGCGCACACGGGGGCAAGCATGACCGGTAAGAATCAAGTGCCTTCTTGATGTTGGCAGTGAAATATGGGAGATGAACAACGTAGCTGTCACTGACTTTTCCGGTCGCGCCAATAACGTTCCACCCCGACCCAACGGTGACCTCCGAGCATTCCGGATCGCTTTCGGATTGTGAATCAACTGACTGGGAGCTCGAGGTGTGCCGTATGACCTTCCCTGACCAGTGCGCATCGAAGGGTGAGGCGAGCGCACCACCCGAGAAGAGGGAGGGTAGCCTGGTACCCGGGAAAGAAACATCAAATATAGGGCCGAGGCCAGATGCCGATACTAGTTTGAGATTGACAACTGTCCGACATAACGCCCGTGCGCTCCACTACAGAACAATCGCAAGTGTGCCCTTCCAACGAATATATTGAGAAGTTGTTTATACGAGATTGGCTCGTATAGTTTGGACCAATCAAATTATGGTCGTGAGACTTGGCCTGCTTCTTATTGGCTATACTTAGCCTCGGGCTGTCAGCATGTCGACCACGCAAGGCCGTGTGTCTATTGCTACTGGGTATGCTACAGGCGTTGGTTATGCGTTTTGTAAGGTATATCGACCCAACCAGGCGGAGTAGGGAAGGGGAGCATCGCAGTGTCTCCCTTCAGTTGTCGGGCTGTGGCTAGTCTTCAGTGTTTCTCAAAGTGTGGTCCGTGGGCTACTGTCAGGGAGTCCGGAGGATTTCCCGTAATGTTATACTTGATAGAAAGTTTTCCGGACGTGATCATTATATGTTACAGCCTGATAACCAACCTTAGAAAATCTGTTAAATCTTATATGACGGTCTACACTATCCTTGTGTATACCCCATGTAAAACACCCTCTAAGTAGTAACCTGATTTTGGCAGGGACTGAAAATGTGTGAAGGAAGCTGTCAAAGGTTAGAAAGGTCTCACCGCGCAAGCTCACATAACCTAGGCGTTGTCCCTCGTGGGAGTCGCAAAGTTACTCATTTCGAAAGTTGCTTTCCTCCAAATCGACAAACCAGTAAGAGTGACTCATTGATGTGATCTCAGCCACGGAAGCCCAGAAGGAAAGCGAGGGTATTTCAGTATTTTACGATTGTGCTCATTTGATGTCGCGAACTGAAGGGAAACTATCTCCACCTTTACAAAAGGTTGGCTGTTGTGTTTATCATCTACTCCATTCAAAATCCAACTTAGTATAGTAATCAAATCCGTGGTATAATCTAGATTCTTGGGTTGAATTCTTTGTTCCCATTTCAGCATATGGATATATAACATCAACCTGGACCGTTGGCTGAAAACTGGAATGCTGCTAAATACGTCACAGAAATATTAATCGTCGAATTCAAATGTATTAATGGTTGGGACATGTAATGTGTCTTCTGAGAATGTAGAAACCGAGACGTTCGATGTACCTGTACTACGTGATGCGATGCAACATGAATCATGTCCAACCGTAGCTTCTATAAGCGACAGAAATACTACTACATTTATCTTTTGTATTTACCCAGTCTAACAAGGGCCCACAGTGTCTAACGTGACAAACTTCTTCCGAACAGTTCCATGGTTCTTGTACAAACGCAGCGGCATTTTGAAAAAGTCCATGCGGATAAGAAAGAATGATAAGAGGAGTACTTTAAGCGCAGGCGAGAGGAACTGTTGAACACCTGAAAGTAAATGCTCCATACCTCTCGGACTATGAATGAAAAGGTTACTGGAACCTACATTGTTGGTTATCTACCTACCTACCTAGGTTCAACAGCTTTCCTTTTTTTACTAACAATAATGAACTTCTGTGTTAATTCAGTGTCCAGTAATGAAGGTTTCCAGGAAGTTCTGCGTCATTTGCATTTTATTAAAACCTAGTCCTGTGATAGACACTACGTCAGGGAGTCCTTCTTGCGAGGTGCCACTGCAAAGGGATCCACGGGCCAAAACGTTTAGGTGCCCCTGCTCTGAGGTAGACCGCAAATCATAGAACAATTAAGCCTCAGAAGTAGGTTGGTTTTATGACACCAGTATTCTCCACGCGATGTCATATCCTGATGTATACGACGATAGTACTTATTGCTGGTCGCATTAGTACACTCGTATCTGTCATAGTAATCGCCATGTGACTGCTTTCGGGTATCTCCCAGTCAGCTCCTTACAAGTAGGACTAGTAAATACCAATTCTAACCAAGGTTTGTAATCGAATACGGACATCAGGCCAACGAAGTCGAACAGGGCTGACCATATTCCAGGGGCTACAAGAAGACGTGGACCGATGAGACGCGACAGTAACCAGCGTCAGCACAGTAACTCATCGAGCAAGCGAGTGCTAGCGGAAATGGAAGAAGAGTGACAGTCAATAAAACAAAAACTGATATTGCACTATCGCTTGGTAGCAAAAATGTAGTTAGTAGCAATGTTCAGGTGAGACTGGCACGTGTTGGACTAGTAAATACTAGTGCGAGAAGATGCGCGTAATCGAGCGCAGATATCAGAAGACAACTGAAGTCAGACATAGCGGACTATATTCGATGGGCTCCAAAAAACGTGGACGGATGAAGCGAGACAGGAGCAAAATTTAACGGGACAACTTACTGAGTAGATGAGTGTCGAGCCAGATGTAAAGGAGAACAAAGCCCGAAAGATTAATGTGCAATTGGTCAGCAATGAAATTGTACGTAAAGGATAGTAGTTATCTTGTTGGCTGCTAGAGAGCTCCCCTTAAAAGGCTGAACAGCTGAAGCCTTCGATGTCGAAAATGATGTGCGAATCAGGGTTCGTATTGCAAAAGCGTGCAGAATAAGGAAGGATGACTGAGCGATCATATTAAAAAAGGTTCGTCGGAAATTGGAGTCTACTGTGCCGTTTGTTATTTATTATTGATTGATTGCAGGGCTGGGTGCATTTCGGCGGGCCGTTGGGTGAGCTTGTCGGAGTTCAAAAACTGGCTAGCCCCGAAAATAGGCTGGCAGGACCTTAACCTCCGCTGCTGCGAAACGGTGCGCTTGGGGGTGATCTCTCTTCCCGCCTCACCCCGTCCGGCACCAAAAGGACCCTCGTCCTAGGAAGAACATCCAATTTTCTAGCTTGGCTTCTTCTTAACTGTGGCGATCACCGAACACGGCGTTCTTGACGGCCAGTCTCTAGAGTTAGAGGGTTGGTTTATTTATGAAAAAACGAAGAAAAACGTACGTAGAAAACCGAAAACGATTAAAAATACAACTACGGTGCGTGCAATACTGCTTAGGTTTTTTTTAGATTTTCGAAAGCTTTTGATTGTTCTTATTTTTTAAACGTTACTCTGTCAAAAGATTGGAGTGAGTGCATGCAATACTTACAAATCTAAGTGTAGTTTCACTGTACGCAGTCGAAATAACGAACGGGCTTACGCATCTCCCGAGCATGGCAACTGGTCGTAGGAGGTGACCGTCTTGCAGTAGACAATGACATCGGAACGACCCTAGCCGGTGAACAAATATCGGTACCCGCTGCATAAATGCGACGTGTTTGTAACGTAGAGCGATTATTCGTAGCGTCGCACGTAGCGTTCGAAGCAGTCATAGGCTCAGTGGCATCATCGATGACGGGTGGTTTGAGGCGATCGGTGTCGACGACTTCGTATCGGCCACCGCGGTCAGCGGTGTACCTCTTATTCGTACGCTGTAACACTGAAGGGTCCTATATGTGGCAACTGAAGAAGCTGTGGAACACCGACTGCGCGGAGAAGGACGTGGGAACATGTAGACAGCTTCTCGGGCACGTACACTGGTGTCTTCTGCCATCGAGGCGCGGGCGGACGTGATTCACGCATTTGGTGAACCAATCGGTCTGTATAACTTCCGTTGTGAGAGGAGGAAATAGTCTGGGAATCGTGTAGTCGTAGACTAGCTGCGCTGGTGTTGCGTCAAAGTCTAGGAGGGCGGGAGGAAGTGTTTCAGACCATGAAGGATCTGCGTGCGCACGTAGGGCCGTCTTCAACTGATGATGAATGCGCTTCACCATGCCGTTAGTGGCCGGATGATACGCTATCGTCTGAAGATGGCGACAGCCTATATCCTTAAACAAGGTGGCAAAAGTGGACGAGAAATATAACCCACGAGCACTGATCACAATGACGGGACAGGCGTACTGAGCTACCAGCCCTCTAAAAATGTCTTTGGTGCTGTTTACGAAGAGTAGTTCAAAATCGGAGTAGCCTCTGGCCACCTAGGGAATCGGTCGACACAGTTCAGCAGACACTCCGAAGCTTTCGAAGGCGGCAGAGCGCCTACAAGGTCGAAGTGCACGTGCGTTTGGCGTCGAAAGGTGCTTAATGGGCTTCTCGTATGCTGGTGCACCTTCGTTCGTTGACACGGAAGGGAAGCAGCTGCCAAAGTACGAACGTCGCGACTGGAGTTGCGCCAGAAGAATCGTGCGGTTAAGAATTTATCCGATGCAAGTACGCCTGTATGGGGCAAGCCGTGCAACGTGTTCAACACGGTCTGTCGAAGCTCGTTTGGGACGACTGAGGGCGGTGTACCCAGAGATAAACCGTAAACTATGATCCCATCTGATCAGGTCAGTGGACGGTGGCGTAGACCCAGTGAGGGAGACCTTCGTAGTAGATCAGCCTCATGATCATTGAGTTGTGCTGCTGCTGTGGCTACCAGGTTAATAGCAGTGCTGCCATCAGCGGAGATCGCTTGAATTCAGAAAAGTGCATCGGCGATGACGCTGTGCACACCTGAGATATGTTTTAGACTGGTCGTAAACTGAGCGATATAGTTAAGGTGGCACGAACCTCTAGGAAAGTATCAATCGGTAGTCGAGCTGAGAACGTAAGTTCGGTGACTACGGTGAAAGAGCGGCCTTCTAAAAGCTGTTGAAAGTGGCGTATCGCTGGTATATGGCTGTAGCGATGTTCGGTAGGTTGTATGCGTTTGGACGAAAACGCTAAGGACTGCCAGGTGTCACCTACACGTTGTTGCAAAACAGCGCTGCCTGACACGTCCGAGGCGTCAGTACTGAGGGATAGTGGGGTGGTCGGGTCATGGTGTGTTACAGAAGCTATGTTGGCGATAGCCTCTTTTAGCGACTTAAAAGCAGCGCGTACAGCGATAAGAAATTCGAACTTCTTGTGTTTCCCTCGAAGAAGGTCCGTGAAGAGTGAGATATGCGACGCGTCGGTAAAAGTTACCAAGCCCATCAAAACGTTTAAGGCGTTTACAAGGATGAGGCTTGGGGCAGTCGATGAGGGCTTGAGTTCTACCCTACAGTGACTCGACGCCTGCAGAAGAGAAGCCATACCACGGCCTAGGAAACTGGCCGAACTGACACCAAACGAACGCTTTTCTTATTTGATCGTCACCCCGTGTTGAGAAAAACGAGCGAAAGTATTCGAACAGGGCGCAAGTGCATTTCTGGTGAAGAGCTCGCGATCGTGATGTCGTTGAGATGAGCGTAGGCGAAGTCTAAACCCCGACAAATATGATCGATGAGGAACTGAAACCTTGTGCGGCATTCCTTAGACCGAACGACATGTGTAGTAATTCGAACAAACCAAATGGAGTCGTCACGACAGTTTTGGCGATGTCCGCTTCGGCTACCATAATTTGGTGGTATGCGCGCACCAAGTCGATTTTACGGAAAAGTTTACATTTGCGCCAGGCTGGCGGTGAGATCCACGATATGTGTGAGAGGATAGCGATCAGGCATGGTCATGTTGTTTAGGTTACGCAAGTCTCCACAAGGACGCCAGCCCACTATTTTCTTCGGAACCATGTGGAGAAGTGACTCCTACGGGCTGTTTTATAATAATAATAATAATGATAATAAGAATAATAATTATATTAATAGCAATAATAATAGGTATATTTCTCTTCAAATAACAAGCCGAGTCCATATTTAGCGCAGATCAAATATGTACTGGTAATACCGTGTTCTGGCATGGGAAATATGAATTTGTGGCGAATAAAAACAAAGTATCTCTCTCGTTGGTGTGAGGTACGGTCCAACTGGATATTACGAATTTTGGTGTAAGGCAAAATCGCAAGAAGCAGAGTATATTTTTCGAATTTCGCAAAGCAGTCTTCATACCGTTTGGCGGACATGACAAATTGGTCGATTAAATATTTCGGTAGGATTGTGAGGTGTTAAAAGATAATAAGTGTAAATAAATAAAACGTAGAAGTGGAGTAATACGACCATTACTTGGACCATCTCCTAGGGACGTGCTTCTATGCGGGTTATTATTTCCATGAATTTCACTCCCACTTTCATGCGCCATCTGTCCGTGGGCTGGTGTGGTTTTTAAAACAGGTGAGCCATCACTTACGTAACTCATCTTTAGGGCTGTTTTTTGTATATAGTGTGAACAGTCGAGCCACCTAGCCCATATCATCGGCTGTTTGTTTGAGTAAAGCACCTTCTTATCGCCAGGAAACCAACGGCAATACGCTTTGCTTGAGTGTTATGAGTGTTATTATATGAGTGTTATTAGCTTTGGAAGCTTAAAGTGCGTCGCCTCAGGAGATCGACCTAGTCGTAGTCAACAGTGAAGTAAAGAAGAACATAAAATATGTTGCTCAAAAGAGTCCGGCCAAATTGTACAGGAAAAGTGTCAAAAACGGATGACCGCTCGTAGGATAAGTATGCCAGACAATTCTGAAAACATTTTCAGATTCATCATTTGCTTGCGTTCGAAAGTACAGCAATTGATAGCACTGAGCAATGAGACTTGTTCTCTGATCCTTGACTGTCGCTTTTGCGACAGAAAAAGTAATATGTAACATTGCGGTAAGGGTGTAAAAAGTGGTCATAAATAAAAACTAAATGAATAGTTTATGTCTCGATATTGTGGGACACGGACTGTAGGGTTAATCCGATCATATTTGTAATCGAATCGTCAAGTTGCGTTTGTGTTCAATCCGAACGGGGCAGCCGAGGTGGGTAGGGAATGATTTTGACAGGTTTCGATACTCGCTCCGCAATTTGTTTGTTGATTCCTCCGGACAGAAAAGAGAGTTAGAAGTGCAGAACAAGGTTATTTTATGAACAAAAATGTCGTAGAGGTGGGTTGACTACGAATCAGAGAATTTTGTCATTTGCTATATGACACTCGGCCCTTCCTCATATAACATGGCCATACTCACATCTATGTTTAGTATATCCTGCACTTTATTCACTGTAAATTCCCTGTTAACTTGAGTACGAAAAACATGTTTTGAGTCACACGTTCTCAGATTCTGCGGTAGTTTGTTCCACAGCGGTGCATAGCGGTTAGGAAAGAAATTTGATCTTAAGCTAGTTCTTACCTTTTCGATTTGTAACGTGCTGTCTGTATTCCTTATGCTGTACTTGAGGGAAGGTTGAAGTACAACCTCAGTATCTGAGGTAAAGACGCGTTTATGGATTATATCAAACATGAGGTTCAGATTAAATTTTAGTCTCCTTAACCAGAGAGGTTCTATGTTCATCTCACAGCAATGATCATGGTAGATAAAATCACCAGCGTTTCTAATTAGACGCTTCGTAAAGTATCACGGTGCATTTTCTATGGATGTTCCATCATTTTTCTTAGATTGGAGTATAGTAATGATTAGTATTCGAGTATGGGACGAATACGGGTTTATACAGGTAAATTTTCGATTTATTTAAAATAAAGGTTTTTAGTATTAGCCCACCTAGTTTACGGGCTTTTGCAAACGTTTACTGTACCTGTTCGATGAATGTGAAGGAGCTCGAGTAGTTTATCTCGGGATCACGAATGATTTTCATATGATTGTGTGAGGACATGGAAGACGTCGTTGACGTGAAACTGGTGGCAGTAGGTTTTGTCCCCTTTAATCTTTAGCTGGACAAACAGACTAGGTCGCTCACTGCTTCATATTTTATTCCATCTCACCCAGCTTCTGATGGCAAAATTAGCGGTGGGAGCTAAGTTAAATTAGGCATTACAAGTGACCGTCGTGCCTGTAGTACTACCCGGTTTTACCCTTATTCATCTGACATTTTTGTTTGTCAAACGCTTGCATATCTTGCGTGAGAAAAGCTCCATTATTACAACCGTAAACAGGAGTTTCATGAAAAAGAAAGTGTCACCAGCCAAGCTACTGCGTTGACCAATACCACAGCGGTCACAATAGGCGTTAACAATTCCACTCGTTGCAGTACACAGTACAACATTGAATACTATGGATCTCAGGACAGAATAACTGAACTTGCAAACTCTGTGAGAGATTTGCGAGAAAGCTTGACTGCTGTTAGGCCTCTGGTTCCTAGATGGATTCACATTTCCGCCTAACTAACCCACTTCCTAATCCGTCATCCGACCAACTAGATATCGCTGGTAGCTTTATTTCCGTGCTTTCCACAGTGGTGTCTGAACGGATTAACCGTGCAAGAAACCTTATGGTGTTTAATGTCCCAGATAGGCTACATCTGAAGAAGCTGAAACACTTACTACTAAACACCACCTAGCTTCAAAATGAAGAGTGCCTTGCGGTATGTCTAAAGAAGAAGAGCTTAAAGTAGACGTGCCCGGTGCTACTGAAATCCCAAAAAATTGGGAGCGCAAAATTGTGAATGCAGAATATGTCAGTTATAAGAGCGGCAACTGAACTTAAGAATGCAGTTATAAGGTCAGATCAGACACCACTTGAGCAAATGCATGCGCCTGTTCCAAAGAAACAGATTAACGCCCCTGGCCCTCGCCAACTTACGAACTGCATCTGATGACGATTTGCAAACGAATGTTCACTACGCACCTGGAGTAGATGACTCCGCCGCTACGGCTGACTTGCTTCCAACACAAGCGGTCTTCAGTAACAATGTCACTCCAACCCAGATATTTAGTAATATCACAGTTAGTACTACCCCGACGGATTAATTTCTAACTCCGAACTAATCCACAGATTTACCTAGATGGCGCTCAAGTTCTCAGTCTATCGTTGACACAGACGGCGCCGGCCTAGACAACATGATCAGCATCAGCCCCACACAGGATTCACTCTGGAAGCTGATGCATAGCAAGAAAATTCGTAGCGCCTTCGACACGCGCTGCAGATCTAACAACACCAACAGAGCTACTTCCACTAACACTACCAAGCTAAGGAACTCGACACCTCAGAGCACACTCATAGCCTTTAAACTTCGTGATACTTTAGCGCCAAACAAAGTATTAGATTGTCTTACGCAATACTCCAATATGAAAGGATTATTAGCAACAATCCGGCTAACACAAAGACGAACCCATTATCCGCCTTATGGAGATCTTTCTTTCTGATTCCTCTGCCATGAATTCCTTGCTAAACCAGTGCGCTCGACTCCGTCGACTGACACCGTATAAGAACCTAACATTTAGACATCCATCTACTTATAGATCAATAGGCCAACGGACTATGTTTGCTACGTTACCAACTATCACAAGCCTGAGATAGACGGCTTCAAATTGTATCCCAAACTACAGTCAACCATTTGAACCCCATACATGACAAGCTCTTCTTTTTAGGTTTATCGGCGGCTACACGGCCGACAACCCCAATGAATCAACAGGTCTTGCAATTCTTCCAATAGATCATCAACTTAGCCCAAACATGACTGAAACCAGCGGCGTGTACTGCGACTGTACTCCCGCATTTCCTCCACTACATGGGATGATGCCCTTTGTCCAATCATATAAAACAGTCAGTAAACCTGCCTAAGAAACATGGCTGTATTAGATTGCTTCTCTTAAATGCTCGGTCCCTAAACAACAAAATGCACCATCTACGTGCCTGACTGTTTCTCTCTTGTCCTGACATTGTACTTGTCACGGAGATTTGGAAAAACCAACGTACTTCTGATACCCACTTTTGCATCCCGATCTTCCGCAGCTTTAGCAGTAGTCGCATATCCCGCCGTGGTGGCGGTTGCCGCATATATGTAGACAATAAGCACAATGTAGCTTCTGTGTGCGACCCACTTCTAGATGGCCTTGATGAATCTCTTTGGATTAACATTCAAATAAAATGCAAAACCATCCTCATTGCATGTGTGTACAACCCACCACACTGTCGTAAATCGGATATCGATCGCCTCGTGGGAGTCATCTCAGATGCCTCAGAGCAATCGGCAACTCAGCAAATTAATGGTGAAGACTTTAATACGCCTGAGATTTCCTGGAACCCAGCATGGTCTCCATTAAAGTTTCCGCAGTTTGTTTCAACAGTCAATATCTTTGATTGGATTCAACAAATGTCATCTCCAACATGAGGTGAACACTAGCTAGACCTAATCCGTAAAAAATACAAAGTCTTAGAAGCAAACGCAGCCTGTCCAATCTCCCCGGGGGTGACCACAAAATAGTAGAGATCAGCTATGAAGGAATCGCCCAGAACCATGGTGCATTCAAAAAGGTTATACGTTTTCGTGACTGTCACATGATTAACTGAAAAGAATTTGTAATCATATTGCGATCTCTGGACTGGGATGACTATTTCCTCTCCCCTGAATCTGAACATGCAGCTGATTGTTATACCAAAACTTAATCTCGTGTCCAGATGTCTTCTGCCAGATGCGTCAAATGCAAACTTCCCTCAAGAGGAGTCAAACTATCCTGTCGCACATACTACGAAAGCAGATGAAGATACGACATGGACTTAAAAAGGATAACAATTTTAGTCTATTAATTCAGCAAAATGAAATAATGCCATGCTTCGAAACAAATCGGTCCTTAAAACGTTTTAGAGATTAGACCAATGCGAGCCTCCTGCCGTAATCCATAGTAAATGACTAGACTATTCCAGCATAGGAGCATCTTCAAGCATGATATACCACCTTCCATTATACTACCCAACAGCAGCTTTTCTACAAACCCGCCTCAGATGTGAGAGGTTTTCAATGAATATTTCTCATCGTTTTTCACAGAGCCGTGCATAGTACCGATGGCAAACATCCCCACTAAAACAGCAGATTACATGTGTACTGTTACATTTGAGCAATCGGACATAAAAACTCTGATATACTCAATGCGAACGAGCTTTTACTCTGGCCCGGAGGGAATACCGTCTGCTATGCTGAAATTCGGAGGCCCTGATATCCCCATACTACTTCAAAATATTTCTACATTATTCATGAAGTCTGGGCATTTTCCAGATGTGTGAAAATATGCTTTGGTTTCACCACGATATAAAAGTGGCCGGCGCCAAGTACAGACGGGCTATCGGCTCATCAGCCATACATTCATTTTGTGTGGAACGATGGAAAGAGCAATAAATGCCGAAATGGTTGAATTCCTATCGTCGCGGAATTTAATCAGTAGTACCCAGCACGAATTTCTGAGAACACGGACATGTAATACTTGTCAAACACAATTTCTAAACTTCGTCACTCATTCCATTGATCATGGTAAGCGTCTGACCATCATATTTCTTGATATGCGTAGAGCGTTGTTTAGTTATTGACGGGTGCGTTGCTCGTGTTACTAGGAGGGCTACTCGCAATCAGTGAAGCGGCTGAGTCGTGCCTACTGCAGGGAGCCTGACAACATCTAGCATTTCCACAATATTGACGGTGATGCCAAAATAATTCTGCGACGGATTTGGTAGTATCTGACTGAAAAAGTGCGGATAAAATGTTGTGCTTGCGTGTCAACAGAGACCTACTCGGTGCAGGCACAGATGATCCGTACTGAAAGGTAGCCAAAACGTGGTCAGCGTCTGACCGTGGCACATGCTGCTTCGAAGGGTTCACTGCTGCGAACCAACAGCGAAGTAGCACACTTTTCTCATCTTTAGGGTCAGCTCGCCCTTATGACTTGGAGCAAATGTGAGACTCGGATTTAATCGATGAAAAGGCTGCACTGCAGCTATTAGTCGTATGCTGCGGAAGATTTTCGGATGTGGCGTCTGCTTTACCAGCTAGTTTTTCTGGGAGGTGTCTAGAAACTTGGACAGCATTACGGCAACGGCTCTGGGAGACGTGCAAACCACACTTCCTTTACCCCTTCTTCGCATAAGAATAAGGGACCAGCGATGCGCGGAGTTTCGCAGAGCAACGTAGACGGCTTGCGATCTCCCAGCTTGAGAGCATTGGAGTGTTCTAACTATTCCTGTTGCTTTGCGTTGTAACTCCTTTAAAATTGCTTGCTTTGTCGTTTCCTACCTTTCCTCATCCGATCGGCAGAGTAGAATGTCCTGAACCAGCTTCACAACCGAGGAAGAAATGCGTGGGACAGGCTGACTGTATCTCGAACGGTCCATTTGAATGCTCTTATGTTCTAGATCGATCTCGAATATGGTCAAGCAAATCTCTGGTACGTGTTCCATGAAAGTTGGAATAGCCAAAGTGAGCATGTTTAACCTGTGATAGAACACAGATGCCACTTTCGAGTTGTGAATCGAGAAGGTAAAAGAGGAAAAAAGCATGATGAACTTACTAAATTGGTAAGAAACAAATAAATACAAGTAAATAACGGAAAATAAGGAACTAACCTACCAAAAAGCACAAACGAAGGAAAAGGTTTGAAAGCGCGCATGAGAAACGGGGTAGCGATTTCAGTACTAGTGATTACTAGTCCGAGAAGCTGCGCGAAGTCGAGCACGGATATCAGAAGACAATTGAAGTCAGCCAGACCGGATTATATTCGACGGGCTACAAAAGACGTGAACAGATGAAGCGAGACTGGAGTAAACGTTAGCGCGACGACTTACAGAGCAGACGAGTGCCGGATGTGAGCAAGATAAAAACAAGTAATGAAAGTGTTCAATTGAACAATGAACAATGATTTAGCACGGGCAATAAAAGCATGTGCTTGACAAGTCCCGTAAGATGGTTGGAGTACAAATAAAAACCAAAGGATCATTGAATAAGTAAATCGTAATTTTAAGCGTCTACCAATTTAAATGCACTACTGCACAACAATAGTTTGAAGTGGGAATGGAATGTGGACACAGAAAATAGGATAAAGTGCCGTTGTAGTTCGGTACATGCGTGAGAAAGCAGACTAGGAAACGACAATGCTCGCACGTGTGTTGCTTCATTTGCCAGATAGATTAGATTAATCCAGGCTACTCACATAGACAGCTCTGCATGTATTCTCACCGCAACGGTGCGGAGAGGGCCGTTAAGCATATGCTTAGGTTTGCGTTATTTCGCCCTTCAAGTTGAATGCACTACATCGAGTAATGTAAGTTGGAAAGCGTTTCATCAAGACGTTTTTTGAACAGAGTTTATGTAGGGCAAGGATAATGTGACTCGGAAGGGCATTACATACACGAGACACATGGAGGGAGAAAACGTTTCGTCAGCAATCAAGTCGACGGTAGTGCGTAGCCAGTTTGAGCTGATGGCTTCGCAGATTGGTGTTTTGGCTTAGCTGCAACAGATTGCGACATGGGTGGGTTGGGTTCGCCAGTATTAACTAAACCATGATTAGATCTCCTTACTGACGTCAATATTCACCACTGTATAATCCAAGGGACTGCAGTCTGCGTTGGTACGACTGATACAACAATCCTCTAATGAGTTTGGTCGCTCTACGTTGTGGAGCATTAAGTGCATCGACGTCGCACTTGCGCCAGGGACACCAGGCCTGGATCGCATATTCCACTTGAGGCCACAGATAGGCATTCAGCATTTGCGGAAATATTAATGACTCAAAATTCCCGAAGGCAATGAAATTGTACACAAACTATGGTAATTATTTTCAGGCGCTACAAACGATAGAACACCGTGAATATTCCTCTTTAATTTGTATTGTTGGGCCAGGAGTTGATGAGGTTCTCCGAGGTCTTTGTTTATCTAAAACGAAACACCAGAATCACACCCTGGTCCACCAAATACTGTATACTTGTCCTGCACTGGCACGCCCCGTTGTATCGATTATGCGAAGTAAGAAAGGTAAAAAGCAGCGATGGAGGAATGTAATTAAACAAACGTCAACGAAGTAAAATGGAACTACAAAATGGGTGTGGTCAGTAGAAACGAAGACTTTCTTGTTACCACCCAAACGCGTCAAAATAAGGCTCGTAACACCTAACCGTGAGTCCACTGTCCATAATTTTGGTAACGAGTTCCAGCTGTCTGTAACTGGACGCGATAATCGAGCTCCCGCCATAATATTATCAGAGCACGGCTTGTGTAACTTCATGGAACGGCAGCGGAGACCGGATAATCTGGCTGGGGTAACTAATCAAGACAAGGCCAGCTCAACATTCCCAGTTAAGTTGCGGTAAGTGAGGATCAGATTTCATCAAATTCGTTTTCGAACTACGTAGGTGCTCGGAGTGTGTGCTCCCGCTACCAACGTCCTCTGGTCTCCATTTTATGGCTAGGCCAACAGGGAATCTTTTACCGTATAAAGTAGTTTCCTTGCGACTCAGTCTGTTTTTGAATGGTTTTCTAGGCTCACACTACGGCGCTCGGCTGCTGCAGTGTGCGATCTTTTCGTGTGCTGCTGACCTTTTTTCTTCCCATAGCTAGCGATATTCATCGGTCTCGTTTTATAAGCTGTCCCACAGGGAATCTTTTACTGGACAAATTGACGCTTTCGTATTCGATCCGACTTCTGGAAGCCCTACTTGGGCTCCTGCTGAATTGGTAACCCCAACTTCGCAAGGAAAGGTACTGGATTGTTGTAACTTCCGCTAAGTAGCAAGAAGTCTGAATTGACACCGGTTGAAAACCTTTCCTTGCACATCTGCTGTTAGAGGCAACTGGGCGGGAAAGTCCTTAACTACACACTTGTTTTAAACCAATCGATGTTCACGTGCCATATGGTTGGCCGAACTTTCCAAGCTAACGCACAAGCACACGCGCTGGAAATCGAGCGATTTTCACCTGCTGTCTTTGTGGCTGACATCCTTGATCTCTCTAACTCTTACTCGGTTAAAAAATTGGTACACATAAGATCTTTTGCTTGGAATCACACTGGGTCGCAGAATGGGGGGAGGCGTTTACTTGTGGAATGTCTTCGTTCAAATTCCACTTCTGTGCTCACTCCAACGCGTTGCTCTGGTTGTGATTCCATTGGCTTAGGAAAAGTAAATGTATCCAAAAGCGGGTGTAAGGGAATCTCTGTAGTATCATTATGCTGAACCTGTTCGGGCGTATAACGATATTTGATGTGATTCCCATGACGTGTAGTCAATCGGTTTTGACATTCCACTTTATACAAGACATTTGCTTTTCTTGTATTGACACTTCCGAGAATCCAACGTTTATGTGTATCACTGAAGTTGTGCACAATGACTGGGTCACCAGGATGAAAATATCTCATGCGAGTACGGTGCTTACGATTGGACTGATCTGCCATTTTATGGTCACACAGTAGTCTTCTTTGCTGAGAACATGACATCCTACGGTCTGCGTGAAGGTCGACCAATAAAAAGTTCTGACGGTGATTGCCGGTTTGGGAGAACAGGAGTTGATGTTGAACGATATATTTGTAAGAATACATCCACAAGTAACCTCAGAAAATCCATGGTAAACTCCAGATGTAGGATGGAGACGTAGTGTTAAGTGACAAAGTGTTAGTGGATGAGTGCATCGTCCAACCGTCTTATAAATACTGTTAGTGTCGGTGCAGAGAAGACCGATTCTGGGAGAGCATTCCAAGGGTGACAGACACGAATGGAAAGAAATTTCTGCGGCACTCCAGACGACTGTATTGTTCTGCGAGTTGTAATGAGTGGCGCCTCAGGTTTGTTTTGCTGCTGAGTTGCAGTAAAGGGCGGCATACATGATGTGGGTCCCGCAGAATAAAGTATGCCATAATAAGGACTAAACTATCGTTAGTGGTGTGGGAGTTGACGTAGTTTATCTGGACGTCTAAAAGGCTTTTGACCGTATGAACCACCTTAGGCTCATTCACAAATTTCAGAGCTGTGGAATCGCGACCCGGTTCTCTGTTGCATAGGTTACATTCTGACTCAACGACACCTGAATGTGAGAGTTCGCGGCCACATAAGTGACCCTATGGATGTTCAGTACGCAGCGCCACAGCGCTCAGTACTATGTCCACACCTGTTCCTGATTTACCTAGATGAACACACGTGATTGATCCCTTCCAATTCGTAATTTTCGCCGATGAAATCAAGATATGGCGGGCCATCAAAAAATCGGACGTCCACGTAGTGCTTCATGATTAACTTCATAGGGTATACAAATGGGCGATTCAGAAACTGCTTCATCTCAACGCCACCAAGTGTAAGACATAGAATATACACCGTCACTCAATTTGTGAGTACAGACTGGATGATCAAGTTTTGCAGTGCAATTCTATTGACTTCGACCTAGGTGGCAGAGTACATTTAAAACTCGGCTTTTCACGTCAGGCCGAGAGAGCATCCAAAAAGCTAACCTACTCCTTAGTCTTTTGCTGTGGTCATTATCGCTCGTTGACCCTTCCATCTTCTCTGTGATACTCAACGCCTATCTTAGGCCTCATTGGATATACACCATACACCGCTGGCAGCCTTGGCAGGGACACAATCTTGTCCCACTTGGAAAGCCACAAGGAAGGGTGACCAATAATTTACACGGTCTGTTCCATCTCCCTTACCAACTGAGGGTGAAAATCCTGGGAGTCCACAATGGGCAATGTCGATGCCTGGGTGGCAATTTGTTAACGACTTATTTGATCATGAAGAATACAAACCATGCTTGTCGTCACCTTTTGAAACTGAATCACATTACCACTCGGAAAGGACACCAGCTAAAGCTGACCACACAATACGGCCGGTTGGGGTACCACCAGCATTTCTTTTTCATCCGTGTGTGACAACCATGGAACGCCTCCACACACTTACGTTTTTATTTCCCCTGTTTTATCAGCATTCCAAAGATGTCTCGATGATATACCAGTGTAGTTAAATTGCGCTATATAGCTCTTTATGACCGGGCGTCAGCATAACATCACCAAGCAATTTGCTCAGTTCCACTACCTGCTCTTCGTTACCTAAATGCTACTACAGTGGAATATCATCATATCCTCGAACTACACTTGCCTATCACGCCGGCTAAAAGAAGTGGCAAACGAACGCGTACTCACATTTTCAACTTTTCTTTTCAGCGAACGCGTTAAATATAATTTCTCCCCGAAGTGTTTGTCTCTTTACATTCAATTCGCATTTCACACGGTCGCTTCATAGCAGTGTATATAAACGGCAGACACGTAGAATGACGGTCTAAATCCCTTTTTGTTTTATTAGTATTCACTCAACCAGCCCAAGGAACTACTCAATATCTGCTATTTTATCCGTGACAAACAATTGTTCATTATTCAATACCCATAATCTCAGGTAAATATGGTGATAACACTGACCCAATGTACTTGGTAACGAATTTGAAACTAGGAGATCAGGTTGTTGCCAGCGTATACGTAGTTACCCATCTGATTTCTCCGGTCAAGTTCAATGAATCGGACAAGTAGTTCATCCTGCCTATCCATGCTGCACCGTAGCAAATAATGATAAATGTGGGGGTGCCAAGAGCCCAGTTCATATATGGTTGGCGGCATCCGGTTACAGATTTGAACAATGAACAATGATTTATAACGGGTAAAAAAGCAAATGCTTGACAGGTCCCGTAGGGTGGTTGGAGCAATAGATAAAATGGAAGGATAATCGAACAAGTAAATCGTTTTTTAAGCCTCTACAGATTTCAACGCACCACTTCATAATGATAGTTTGAAGTATGGACTGGATGTCTGCACTCAAAGTAGAGCTGTTATATTACAGCGAATGTGGGAAAAAGAAATCAAAGGAACAGATAACGCTCACTCGTGTGTTGCTTCCGTTGAGAGATGTGGTACGTTACTCCAGTTTGTATACATCCATGTCGCTCATTGGGACACTTCTGTATGTAACATCACCGCCACTTTGCGGGGAGGGTCAGTAACCTCATCGTTTGGGTCTCGTTATTTCGTCCTCCGAATAGGACGTGCTATGCCAAATAATGCAAGTTGGAAAGTGTGTCATCTAGGCGTTTTTTAAATAGTGCCAATGTGGGGGCAAGGACGACGTGAGTGGGGAGCGCATTCCAAGCACGGGACACACGGAGTGAGAAAGAGTTTCGTCGACAATCAAGTCGGCTGTAGTGTGTAGCCAGTTTGAGCTGATGACCTCCCACGTTGGTATTTTGGCTCAGCTGCAAGAGACTGCGACATGGGTGATTTGGATTCATCAGTATTAAGTAGACCATGATGAGGTCTCCTCGATGACGACGATATTCACCACTGTACAATCCCAGAGACTGCAGTCTGCGTTGGTAGGGGATGTGTAACAGGCCTCTGACTAGCTTCGTTGCTCTACGCTGTGGAGCTTCAAGTGCACTGATGTCGCGCTTGCGCCAGGGACGCCAGGCTTGGATCGCATACTCCACGTGGGGTCTCACGTAAGCGCTCAGCATTTGCGGAAATACAGATGGCTAGAATTTCCGAAAGCCCTCCGTAAGAGTCCGAGATGTTGACTGGCCCTTTTCGATGCCTTTTCAGCTTGTCTGGAGCAGCCAAGGTCGTCCAGCACGATCACTCCGAGGTCGCATTCCTGGGAAGCATGTTGCAACGGCTGGTCCCCGAGTAAGTATTCATGGATGAGCTGGTGGCGTAAGCTCACGACTTTGCACTTGGCGACATTGAAGTGGAGCATGTTTTCGGATGACCAAGTGTACGCCCTGTCCAGATCGCTCTGCAGTGTTGTGTGATCGTCCTCTGTCTGGATATCACGCCAAATTTTGACATCCTCTGCAAACAGCAAGAAGTTCGACTGTAGTACACTGGCAAGGTCGTTAATGAATGTTAAAAATAAACCTGGCCCCAGTACTGACCCTTGTGGCACACCGCACTGGACATCAATTGGGTCGGACATGGAGCTGCGGACTCACACATTCAGCTGACGTTGAGTGAGAAAGTTGGCGCTCCAACCAAGCACAGGGTCACTGATTCCGTAGCCTCGAAGCTTGTGTAGGAGGATGCGTTGGTCCAAACGATCGAACGTCTTCGAGAAGTCAGGGTAGACAACGTCGACTCCAAATCTAGCATCAGCTGACTCCGTCCAGCTTGCTCGGGCCAGCAGCAAATTTTTAGTGCAGGATCGATTTCGGCGGAATCTGTGTTGCTGTGGCACTATGATATTGTTGTCCTCCAGATATCCCATCAGCGCCTCCGCAATTATACGTTCTATTACTTTGGATAAAACTGGGAGGAGAGTGATTGGACGGTAGTTCGACGGCTCCGCACGATTACCGCTTTTGTAAATGGGAGTGACTAGCCCATGTTTCCACATTGTGGGAATCAGCATTTCGTCAAGACAACGTTGAAAGAACCGAGCTAATGGTTCGGCAATGTTTAGGGCCGCTGCCTTCAACGCCTTCGGTTTAATATCGTCTACGCCTGGCGAGCTGTGCACACGCAACGACATTAGCGTTTTCAACACATTGGTTGCCGTGAACGATACGTTGTGTAAACCTGGGAACGGGAAGAGCTCTGTCAAAATCGGGTGAAGGGATGGTTTACTCCGGAAAGTATGGAGGAACTGTTGACGAAACACGTTGGCCGCGTCCTGTGCAGATACGCAGATTTGCCGGGTCACTGTGGCCTCCATGGGCACAGCCATAGGACGCCAGCGTCTACAGGGTGACTGTCACGTACACGAATGCCTTCGACCCGTTTACGTCAGCTATGTTCGGATTGGTTAACAACAACACCAGCCAGCCGATCCTCTAACACACGCCACCGGTCTCGGGTTTCCGTGAGTCTTGTAACTTCACCAATTGGTTGATAAACCTGCTACTGTCCAGACGTGTTCAGCCTCCTGGGATTACAGGTCTCGGAAACAAGCGTTACATGCTAGGCAGTACTACGTTATAGGGACTATAGGCGACTTGCGCTGGGCTACCCACGACTCCATCCACACACCCAATATCCAGTGCAAACCCAAAGGAATATGCCTAGAAGCTATGTGGATGGGAGCCACGCTTTATCAACCGAGCTGGCCCACACTTGTTCAACAAGCACAGCAGCAGCATTCTTGTCCATCTACTCAGCGAATCATGCGTACCAGGCGTACGCGAGGCGACGGCTGGGCCGTAACCAGTTCTACACTGGATGAATGGAACCTCTTTTTGAGACCAACATGGTCACGAATACCGTGCACACCCTCTCCCAGCATCGACTGGCAGTCTCCTATATGAAGTCATATTAGCACACATAGTAGCGCAAGACTGGCATTGCAGCCAGTGCATAACGTCATACCACAAATGCCCTGTAATTGTCAATAGTAATCCCTTAACGGAAGCTCGTATGACGGAGAGCAAAGAGACACAGCCAGCATGCTGATAAGCTGCAGCAGGCATATCGGGAATCACGGGTTCTAACACGAAAAGAACATTTCAAATTGAAAGCCATCGACGCATAGTATGAATACCTAAAGGGACCATTCTGATGTCCACACCCAGGAAAACCACCTGCACCAGTGTGATAACTGTGTCTAAGTTGCTCGCTTGGGAAATGAGAGTAGTCAGTGGAATTTAGCGCGAAACATCTGTCCAACCAGCGTGTTACCGTGAGACTAAATATCACAAGGACGAATAAGTATGCTAATCGGCACAAAATCATCAGGGGCAAAATCATCGTCCAACTAGTTGCACACACAAGAGGAAATCAGTGATCCTCCTGCATCCAATACCGAAATCAAACAGTGATCCGTACTAAGCATAGTAGGGTGATCCATTGGGAAAGGTATTGATGTCAAGGTTGCTGAGGCGGTCACAATAAGTCGGATGAAGCCAGCCCTGTACGTTCAACTTAAGTATGTCATGGACGTAGGGATGAACTTCAGTCACTCACTCTGCGCCTCGAACATGTCTAGTTAGACCAAACGTTAGCTATACCTATGCATAGCAGTTATTGTTAATGGTAATGTGGAGAAAATACAAAAGCATACATCCAACGGTGTTGGTCTGGTTTCCGCGTTTTTCAGTGAATCGCTTCCGAATCTGTCCAGACACATTCCTCAACATCGGGGACCAAAGGTATGATGCAGCAAAGTAGTCGGCCTTGAAACAGTTCTCCGTGAATTACCGTACCGAATTAGTGCCTACCACTCAGTCACTACTGGATTATCTAGGATGATGTCGAAGTGGAATTTACAACGAAGGTCAGATGGTGATGTTGAAAACTTGCCTGCACCTCATTCTCTTCATAACTTTAGGCCTCAAACTTTCCCTGTAGTGCTTAGTATTGTCTACATCTTTTATTTCGCGCAAGTTTGTTCGAATTGACGAATAACTAATGGAATACACTTCTTTGAAAATTCACGGTCCGTCTTGCTGATTTTCAGCTGTGTTGCTGCTGTTTGCGTACGTTGACTCAGCGCATGCTTGAAAGCAGCATATCGGATGTGGAACTTCAATTATACATCTGCTCCCATTGTGTTCGACGTGTTCGACAGGTAGATTGTTCACCGTAACCGGAAGTTAATTTTAAATTGCCTGTGCGTTTGTCTTTCCTTAAGTTTTTGCTTTTCCTAAGGGATTTAAGTTTTTCCGTATTTCGTAGACCACTACACTCACAAAACCCGACGAACCGAAAATCCGCGCCACCAAATGCTAAGATTCAACATCTCTAGGAGCCATCTTGCCCCACTGATGTTAGCTATAGAATGCCGTTTCCCACCAAACACTGTTGCCTCCATCTTATAAAGCACTAGACCAGTGGTTCTTCACATTTTGGTGCTGTTACTCACAACTCGTTTCTACTATCATCAATGACCCCCAAACAAATTTTTGTTTCGAAACGTAATAACAAATAAATGTTGTGCTTTTTGCTTTTAATTAGGGGAAATGATAGCCATTTGTAATCACCATCAAGCATGCAAAGGATGATAACAGCTACTTTTGTGCAACGTTTACGAAATCAAGAGGCGATATACGTCAGTGCGACGCTTGACATTACTTAGTTCTAGCAGTTTCTGCTATAATTGGTGCAGCAGCGGCTAATGCACATTTCAAGTGGAGTACCAAGTTCATCCACTACCTTGCTTTTGTTTTCATTGTAATAACTGTCGAAAATCCACTTTCATACCAATGGGTGGTTGCGGATGGGGTCAGTATTCACAATGCTCTTTCCGACAGCAATGGATACTCACCACTTTTCATTGTCCAACATGCTACTGCCTGTGTGCTTTGGAAATATATTTTCAATGCCTTATCTTCGCGAATTCGTAGGAAGTGTGATTTAGCTTCGATTCCAATATTTGGAAGGAATACTTCTTCGCTGAAAACGCTTTTAGTACCCAAGCATTCATTTGGCGACGTTCCAAATCAGGAAACTATCTGTTGACAGAATGCACCACTACTGATAAGTGGGGAGTTAGTTTATCTATGCATATGCATTGTTCATTGCTTTCAGTGAGCACGATTGTTTGTTCTAGACCCATTGTAACGTCACCAACACCAGCACTGCACCCGTAAAGCCGCCATTTGCAAATCAAACTGGCAACTCTATCATGAGCAATAAAATATATTCGTCTTATATCCTTGCAAGCTGAGGTTCAGTGCATTGATTTCTACCAAGAAATCCACAAGATATAAATACAGGTATATATAAATATATAAAGAAATATATAAGTATACAAATATATAAATATAAATACATAAATACGTTCCGTGTCAATATGGCGTGTAGTTCGTGCACCTTACCCTTACACAGCATTTACACTTCAAGAAGCATAGCTATTGCTTCTCGAATCTCGGACACTCGGTGTAACACCTTGTGGTGACCTACGCAATTCTTTATGCAATAACATCATGTCGAATTTGCCTCCAAATTCATTGCATAAATCTTTGAAATCCCTTGTATTTGCTGCACCGCCGCGGATGACAGTTACTATTTTCACTACCTTGGTTAACGCGTCAAGCAAAGCAAGTGGACGAGTTTTCACTGCTAAAGCTTAACGATGTATGATGCAGTTGATAAAGGTAGCGTGCGGAGTAAATTTTTTGTCTGATGCTTGGAATGTGAAACGAAAGCTCCCTCTGTACAGGCACCCGCCAAGTTCAACCACTGTAGCTCCATTTCGTCGACAAAATCCTTCACTGTACGAAAGATCTGTTCGTCAAGTGTAGTTGTGGTCAGTAATGTTGAAAACAAGTATTCTCTGAAGCCGTCGCCTTATATGCACCGAAGATAAACAATGAACAATGATTTATCACGGGATAAAAACAAGTGCTTGACACGTTCCGTAGGATGGTTGCGGTGAATATGATGCAAGTAAAATATGTCTGGGTCATCTATCGAACGTTTGCAGAGATGAATACCTTGATAATTAACATCAGTGTAAAATGAAAAAAATATCGCGCGTAAACGTTCGGAAAGAAACTGGGGTGCAGTGATTGTTGAGGTAAGGAGTGAGAAATGTAAAATATGGTCGCTCACTTAGGTCCATTTGATACATAAATCCTGTTGAGAACATGCTTGACGTAATCCACAATAGAGGAGCTTAGGTAACAAAATGTTGGGAGCTAAGAGCAACATCCAGTCGTTTTATGAAAATATCCAAGGTAGTAGAGGATACCACTGAGTCTGGGAGTGTGTTCCAAGGTTTACAAACCCGAAGGGAAAAGTAATTCCGTCGACACTCTAGACGGCTATATTGTTCCTTCAATTTTAAGCAGTTACCCCTGAGCTGCGTGTTGTGGCTGTTTCCGCAAATGGCGGCATACGTGGTTGGGGTCACGTAGTATCTGATACGCTAATATGAGATCGCCGCGCAGCCTTCGATAGCGTCCGCTGAAAATTCCCAGAAACTTCAGCCTTCAGTGGTAAGAGTGATAGCGCAGGCCCTTTACATTCTCAATTGCTCTTCGTTGTGGTGCTTTTATCGCTTCTAGGTCGCGCTTCAACCAAAGTTGCCAAGCTTGGATAGCATATTCCACATACGGGCGCACTTAGGAATTGTGAATCATTGAAAAGATTGCTGGGTCAAGTCTCCCGAATGCTCTTCGCAGCATACCGACGTGCTGGTTGCCTCTTTTTGCCTCTACCTCAGCCTGTTTTGAGCAATTGAGGTCGCTCTGTACGATCACACCAAGATCACGTTCCTGGGAGCTATTCTGCAATCCGTTTGTCCGAAGTGAATAGGTGTAGTTATGTCTATGGCGTAGTTGTACAACGCCACATTTGTCTACGTTGAATGGTAGGGCGTTTTGAACTGACCAGTTCGACACTGTATTAAGATCGTGCTGGAGCCGTTCATGGTCGTCCGGTCCTCTGATCCTTCGCCATACCTTGATATCATCAGCGAAAAATAGGAAATCGGAAGTAAATGATCTCGCCAAATCGTTAATGAACACCAAGAATAGACGAGGTCCAAGAACCGAGCCTTGTGGTACTCCACACGTCACATCGATTGCATGAGAAAATGGTTCTCGGACTCTCACCACTAGCAGTCGTTCCTGTAAAAAATTGCTAATCTAACTCAGGATTGGATCGCCAATGCCGTAGTTCCGAAGCTTCTGAAGGAGAATGCGATGGTCTAAGCGATCAAACGCTTTTGAAAAGTCCAGGTAGATGACATCGACTCCAACACCATCATCAACAGCTTCAGTCCAGCTATTACGTGCAATTAATAGGTTAGCATTACATGAACGCTTTTGACGAAAGCCATGTTGCTCTGGGGCTATTAAATTGTGGCATTCCAGATATTGTATCAGCGCATCTGAGATGATTGATTCCATCACTTTGGATAGTACGGGAAGTAGTGTTATTGGACAGTAGTTGGCAGGATCCGTGCGGCTACCTCCTTTATGGATAGGAAGGATGACCCCTTGCTTCCATACTGGTGGAATAAGGTTTTCCTCTAGACATCGCTGATAGAAAACAGCCAGTGGTTCTGCTAGATCACTAGCTACCGCCTGTAGAGAATTTGGTCGGATGTTATCAGCTCCGGGAGAACTATGGATACGCAAGGATAACAACTTCTTCAACGTAGCTTCCGCAGTGAAGGTGATGTTTTCTAAACCAGATAGTGGAGAATTAGAATTAAAGGGGAATGTTTGTGCTCGTTACCTGCTGGAAAATTTGGGAGTAATGAAGCCGTAGGAGATCAGCTGCTTCCATTGCTGACCGCGTGCATGCATCAGCCGTGACTAGCGCTGGAACCCCACGTTTTACCTTTCGAAGGCCGTTAACGTGTCTGTACAGGTTTGCGGTTAGTGCAGAATCGCTTCATTAACTCCTGCTGATAAGTGACCTTGTCTTCGCGGATCAGTTTCACACAGAAGATAGGATGTGTCACGTATGCAGTCCAGGTTTCGGCATTCTGGCAGTCCTGGTGATCTCGCCATGCCAAATTCCTCTGGGACAGACATTTACGTGTTCTGCTCCTCAGAAATGGCTTACGCTTGTTTTTGGGTTGGAAGGACTTCTGTTCTGATGCGTGCAGTACCAGTGTACTAAACGTCCTTGTAAATGTTTCCCAGGCAGCATCTGGGTGGCATTCGGTTAAGAAAGTCCAAGATGTATTTTTAACAAGCTTAGATAACACATGGTAGTGCGTGACAGTATGCACTTTATCCTCCTCATTTTCAGGGTACTCGGCATAGCAAATATAGTCAAAGAGTAGAGTGACATGATCACTACGACCCAGTGGTGTGCTTGTAACTATCCTATCAACCATGAGTTCTTCGTTAGTTAGCACAAGATCCAGTATCGACGACTTGTTAGAAGTTCGAAATCTGGTGGGAGAGGTTACGTGGTTGTAAAGAGGGTGGCTAGCAATGAGCTCTTGTAAACAGGCTTTAAACTGCGTACCGTGGGTTGCCGGCGTTTCTATGTCGTGTACGTTAAAGTCTCCCGCGATAAGAATGTGGGAGTAGGACTTGCTCAAAGCAAACTGAAAAACGGTGCAGTTTGGAGTCCATTTCCAACGTTGAGTTTGGTGGGCGATAAATCACGGCTAGTAGACATTTGTCCTTGTTTCGCAACCAAAGGCGGCACCAAAACGAATCGGGAGCTCGGGTTTCCGGGTGATCGATAACTTCACCTCGGAGGTTTGTATTATAGTAAAGAATCACACCACCACCTCTTCCGGTTCTATCGGCCCGAAGCAACGACATACCGGTTGAATTGATCTCACAGTCGGTTATCCCAGGGTTTAACCATGTCTCTGCAAACATGACGAGGTCTCGCGGTTGTGAGGCATGGAGTTCTCTAAGTTCTGCCAACTTGCTTAGAACTCCTTGGGCGTTTGTGTACATGCAATATAGGACTTTTGTTTTTAGGAGGTCATTGATAAATGTCAAGTTTGTGTTAGTTTTTGAGTCGGCCGTTAGGTGGCCGGCCAATAATCGTTTTCTGGTTTATGTATTTCAGTCGTGTTGCATGACATTATTGAGCGTTCCTGAACAGACGGTTCACTCGTGCTGTGCTCGGACCTCCTGTGTGCCGTGGGCGCTGTTGTGTCGGTCTCTACGAAGGACTGTGCAAATAAAGAATTTGTTACGTTTGCAAGTTCCATTGAATTGCTTCCGAGTTTTGGTCGTTCGCCTGCTGCCTTTAGCCGTATTTCTGTTGACAACCTAGCTCGAAACTTCAACCAGCTATCCAACAGAACTTGCGTCATTCCCTCGGAGTGTAGTATTAGTTGCATTAGCCTTGGGTAGTTAGGTGATGACGGAACTCTTGTCAGGGATTTGGCAATAACATTGTCAACAGAGCGTGCTTCGCGGATGTAGTACCACTACTCTCGGTCATGTGTTTGTGCATCGTGATCAGAAGAATGCAGAAGCTCAGGAACACCATGAACAAATATTGTTGCCTTGTTATCTCTATTAGCAATACCGCGTTGCTCCACTGCTTCTTTTGCGCCATCTTTCCAAGGTAGATCAGGTAATATGCGCACTCCGCTCGGTGAGTTGCGAAGACGAACTGCTGAGAGCAGGGCAGCCTCTGTCTCGTCTGCTGAGTTTAGTGTTACTCGAAGGATTCGAGGTTCACCAGAGTGCACTGAGGTCGGGTGAGGCGCCACGCGTTGCAGCATTGCAGGCTCAATCCGAATGCCAATCGCCTCGCAGATGGAACTCCACTAGTTACGATCGTCTTGCAACTTGCCTTTTATTGTGCCAGATTTGGATTCGGGAACGTTGGTGCTCACGAGAGTTAGCGCAGCGTGGTTTTGCCTAGTGAGTGTTGACTTTATACCTTTTGCCGGCAATTCAGGTTGTTTAGAGAGCACAACTGGAGTTCACGGTGAAAGCTGCTTTACGCCGCGCGCGCTCGGTACTGAAGATGGACCTATGTGTGTCCCTCCCGGTGTGTTTGTCGAGGCAATCGATGCGTACGTTACATGCTTGTTATCTGCACCGGATTTCCTACGGCTCTGAGCTGTCGGTGTCATGGCTGAATCTCCAAGTGAAGCCTCTATGTTTGGAGAAGTGGAAGCAGGCATGTCTGAGGCTTGCCCACTTATGGGAGTGAGCTGATCCAGTGGATTTAGCGTCACAGACGCTGCAGTGCGGTTGGAGCATCTAGCTCTTTTCTTCGGTTTAGACTCAGAGCTAACTTTGGCCGGGTGAGGTATTATCGTGGCCATATTTACCTCCGGGGGAGTAATCTTAGTATTTACAAATTGCGCGATTATTTCAGTCATCCCATCGCAATTTTCATGAGCAAAGATAAACAGTTGACAACAGGAAATATAGACAAGTAGCGCTGAACATGGTGAACAATGAACAATGAACAATGATTTTATACGGGTTAAGAAGCGTTGCTTTACAAGCCCCGTTGGATAGTTGGTGGGGATATCAACATAACAATTAAGGTGAAAAGGATAGTAAAATAGTTAATACTTTAAATACGAAAATAAGGACTTATCGTTTGCTTCGCTGCAGTCCTGCGATCCACTTGGATTCACAACACCCACAGTTAACAACAAATAATTCCATGGTAACCTCCAGGTGTAGGATGGAGACATAGTGTTAAGTAACAAAGTGTAAGTGGATGAGCGCATCGTCCAACCGTCTTTTAAATATTGTTAGTGTCGGTGCAGAGACGACCGATTCTGGTAGAGCATTCCACGGGTGACAGACACGGATGGAAAGAAATTTCTGCGGCACTCCAGACGACTGTATTGTTCTGCGAATTTTAATGAGTGGCCCCTCAGGTTTGTATTGCTGCTGAGTTGCAGTAAAGGGCGACACACATGATGTGAGTCTCGCAGAATCAAGTATGTCATAATCAGGTCGCCTCGTAGCCTGCGATAGCTTCCACTGAACAATCCTAGTCGTCGCAGCCTCTCCTGGTAGGAAAGATTGTGCATTCCAATTACCTTCTTAGATGCCCGGCGTTGTGGCTGCTCCAGTGCATTAAGGTCGTGTTTCAGCCATAGATGCCAGGCTTGAATTGCATATTCGACATGGGGGCGAACATACGCACCGAGCATTTGACGAAATATGGAGCTATTTACTTGTCCAAACGCCCGCCTCAACAGCCCAACGTGTTGGTTCCCGGCCTTCGAGGCCTATCGGATTGCCTGGAGCAACCTAAGTCATCTTGAACCAGGACACCCAAGTCACATTCGAGAGTTGATTGTTGCAGTACATCCGTTCCGAGTCGGTATGAGTAGCTGCTTTGATGTCGGATGGAAAGCACCTTGCATTTACTGACGTTGAAATGCTATAAGTTTTGGATCGACCATTGATACACTGTAGCTAAGTCACTTTGGAGCACATGTTGGTCGGCGTTCCCCTGGATCCTGCGCCAGATCTTGATATCGTCGGCAAACATTAGGAAGTTTGAAGCGATTCCCTGTGCAAGGTCATTAATAAACACCAAAAACAAACGTGGACCTAGAACCGGGCCTTGCGGCACACCACACTGGACTTGTATGGGGTCCGATAAAGAGCTCCGAACTCTGACCACTAATTGCCGTTGAAGTAGAAAGTTGGCGATCCAGCTTAAAAGAGGATCGCCGATCCCGTAATGCTTCAGCTTGGATAGTAGTATCCGATGGTCTAGGCGATCGAAAGCTTTGGAAAAATCCAGGTAGATCACATCAACACCTTCTCCAGCGTCAGGTGACTCGGTCCAACTACTGCGTGCAATCAGGAAATTAGTTGCACATGACTGCTGTCGACGGAAACCGTGCTGTTCAGGAGTGATGAGGTTGCAGTTTTCCAGATAGCACACCAGTGCATCGGCAAATATGGATTCCATGACCTTGGAGAGTATAGGAAGAAGGGTTACGGGCGGTAGTTGGAGGGATCAGATCTGCTTCCACCTTTGTGAATCGGGCTTATTATTCCAAGCTTCCACATTTCGGGAACTTGGTTCTGGTCTAAGCAGTGCTGAAAAACTGAGCTAAATGTCCTGCCAGTTGGTTTGCTGCTGCTTCCAATGCCTCAGGACGAATGGCGTCGACACCCGGCGAGCTGTGTTTGCGTAGAGAAGTCAGCTTTTGCAATACAGCCTCTGCGGTAAAATTGATGTGGCTTAGTCCTGGTGAGCAGAATACAAAGCTTGGTAGATCGCTTGGTGGCAAGACCCTTTGAAACGTGGGGGCGTATTGCATCTACAGCGCGTTTGCAGCTTCCATAGACGTTCTTGTTGGGCCATCAGCCGTCTTGAGTGGAGGAAATCCTTGCCTCACCTTTCGTAGGCTATTAACGTGCTTGTACAGCAGTTTGTGGTTAGCACTGAAGGTTTTTGCGATGTTCTGCTGATAGGCGGCTTTGTCTTCTCTTAACAGTTGAGTGCAGTGGTTACCTTGGGCTACGTAGTTGTCCCAAGTTTCTGATGCTGGAGCTTCTCTGTACACTCGCCATGCTGCGTTGCGTACTGTCATCCATTTTCGGGTTCTGCTCCTAACGAAAGAAACGGATTTGCACTTATTGCAAGCTTTTATCTCTGAAGCCTGTGCAATCAGCTGACTGAATGTGTTGACGAACTCGAGCCAGGCGACTTCCGGGGGTTCTTCTTCAAGGAAAGACCATGTTGTGGCGCTGACTAGCTGGGCGAGTCGGTCGTACCTTGTGATGGTTCGCACAGTATCATCGTTCTCATTCCGATATTCTGCATAGCAGATGAAGTTGAAACTGATGACTGCGTGATCACTGCGACCCAACGGGCAGTCTAAAACCAACGCATCAATCATATGCTCCTCGTTGGTAAGCACAAGATCCAGCACAGATGGCCTGTTACCAGTTCTGAACCGAGTGGGCAAAGTGATGTGGTTGTAAAGAGGAACAGTAGTTACTAGCTCTTGTAAATCGGTTTTGAATTGTTCTCCGGTCGTGGCAGGGGCTTCTAAACAATGTACGTTGAAATCACCCATGATAGGAATGTGAGTGTACTTTTGTTGTAAACTGCACCTTAAGGCAGCCATTAGGTGGTAGTCGGTTTCGGGTGTTGAGTTAGGGGCGCGGTACACCAAGATAACAAGGCAAGCGTCTTTGCATTTTAACTGCAACCGGCACCAAAGAGAGTCGGGGAACTGCGAATCTGAATCCTCCATGGCTTCGCACTGTAAGTCGTTTCGGTAGTACAGGATTACCCCTCCTCCTTTTGTGAGCCCATCGTTCCGGATCAGCGACATGCCGGGTAGCGACACTTCAGCGTCCGTCATTCCCGTGTGCAACCATGTCTCGGTGATACCAATGACATCATACGAGCCGGAAGCTTGGCGATCTTTCAGTTCAGCCCTTTTGTTAGAAAGTCCCTGAGCATTTGTATACAACCAGGCCAGTTTCTCGGTCTCTAGGTGCCCGCAGATAGGTGAAGCTGTCAAGTGTGGGAGAATGCCGACCGATGGGAGGTCGGCAGTTATTCGTTTTTTTTTGATGGCTCATTGATACCTCGTTTGCAACTTGATTCGGCCAAGGTACGTCCCAGCCTTCGTTTAGACCTACGTCAGAGTCAATTAAAACAGCAGTCAAGTTACACTTCTGTACATTCGTCAGGATACTTGCTGCTTCAGTTGCTTTAATACTTGAGCTGTGCGAATTGTTTGCGACCTTTAACCGAATTTCGGAAGGAAGATGTTTCCGATTTCTCCGCCATCGATCCAAAACATCCTTTGTTGTTGCTCTGACTGAACCACAAGTTTTAGGATTCTAGAGCCGCATCCTCTATAATTCGATGAGAGAGGTATCCTGGTGAGCGATAGTGCCACAACATTATCCAAAGAAAGTGTTTCACGAATGAACCGCCACTGTTCTAAATCGTGTTTTCCGGTCTCTTGAACATCGTTAGAAGGATGTTCTGGCACGCCATGTATGAAGACTGTGTTTAGGCGGTCTTTCCTGTTGTGCCCCTCTTCCGTGTTTCGTTTTGGTTGTCGCGCGCTCCATGGGACATGGACAAGGGACGTGGACAGACTCAGCTAACTGTAGTGTGAAAAACGGATGACTCTACTTCACTGAGCATCGCGTCCGAAATATTTTTGCTCATGTCCTAGATGCGAATTTTGATGCTACTGTTAGAAAGTGTGTGGGACTAGTTAATACTAGTCCGAGACGGTGCGCGAAATTTAGGGCGGATATCAGAAGGCAGTTGGAGTCGGACACAGCGGACTGCATTCGATGGGCTACAAGAAACCGTGGACGTTTGAAGCGAGACAAGAACGAACACGTGAGCGCGGGAATTTATAAGACGGTCGAGTGTCGAGCCGATTGTAAGGAAGATTAAAACGAGAAGGAATAATGTGCAATCGGTCAACAATTAAATTGTAGATGAAAGATGGCAGTTATCTGTTTGGGCGCTACAGAGCTCCCCCCTAGAAGGCTGATCATAGAAAGCCTTCAGTTTCGAAAACGACTGTCGAGTGGAAATCCGTAAGGCAAAATCGTGTCGAGTAAAAATGAGCGAACGTTCTTGTCAGATGGGGGTTTGCCGGAGGTCGGAGTCCTCTGTGCAGTTTGTGATTTTTATTTATTGATTGCAGCGCAGGATGCATATCGGCGAGCCGTTGGAGCGGGCTTGTCGGACTACAAAAACTGGCTAGTCCGGAAAAAGGCCGACAGGACCTCAAGCTCCGCTGCTGCCAAATGGTGCGCTTGGGAGTGCCCTCTCCCTCCGCCGCACCCCGCCCCGCACCAAAACGACCGCCGTCCCACGGAGGAGCGACACTCGTCCCGCGAAGAGACGACCAGCGTTCGCGTCAGGATCCTCGAAAACATTCCTCGTGTAGGTCAGTCGATCGAAGGGGAGGGTTGGGGTATGTAGAGGAGAGAAAATAAAAAAACACGCGCAGGACACGCCAAAAAAGCACAAACGGGTGATCTACGTATTTAAGTGTTTTGGTTTTGTACACCTTTTAAGGGTTTTTCGGAGGTTGTTGATATTTTTGTTTGTTTTCATAAGGTCAATCGACCAAAAACGGGGCAAATATATACAAAATCTACCAAGCTAAATGTATTTACCCTGTACATAGTCGGTGAAACCAACCGGCTTACGCACCTCCCGACCACGGCGATTGGTCGTGGGTGGTGGCGGGCTAGATATGGGAGATCTCGGGACGGCTGAAGCTTGTAGACTGAGACCGTGGTCTGGTTGTATTGTACTAGGATTCTGTAAGCCGGTGCGGTGAGTTGTGGCGTCGCACGAAGAACAATTAGACGAAGTAAGCGAGGTGCTTACTTCCATAAACGCGGGTTTTAGACGGTCGATGGTGACGACTTCGTGTCGACCACCGCGGTCAATAGTGTAAGCCTTACTCGCACGGTGTAGCAGTTTGAAAGGTCCTATGTACAGCGACTGAAGAGGCTGTCGAACACCGTCTGCGGGAAGAAGGACGTGCGAACAAGTAGACAGCTTCTCGAGCACCTATACTGGTGTCTTCTGCGATCGAGGAGCGGGTGAACCTAGCTCACGCATCTGGTGAGCTAATCGATCAGTGTAACTTCCGTAGTCAAAAGAGGAAGTAGATAAGGCTGATGCTACCAGCTGTCCGGGCAACCGCAGCGTGCAACCGTAGACTAGCTGCGCTGGTGTTGCATCGAAATCGGTTTTAACTGTGTTTCTTAATCCTAGGAGAACGACGGGAAGTGTTTCAGACCATGAAGGATCTGCGTGCGCACGTAGGGCTGCCTTCAACTGACGGTGAAAACGCTCCACCATGCCGTTAGTGGCCGGATGATACGACGTCATCTGAACGTGGCGACAGTCTAAATCCTTAAGCAACGTGGCAAATGTTGACGAGAAATGTGACCGTCGATCGGTGGTCACGATGGTGGGACAGCCGTATTGAGCTACCCAGCGCTCTAGAAAAGCTTTCGCTACCGTTTCCGAAGAGCAGTTAGGTATGGGAATGGATTCCGGCCACCTAGTGAATCGATCGAGAAAGGTCACTGGATACACAGAGCCCTTCGAAGGTAGCAGAGAACCTACGTGGTCGACGTGCACGTGCTGAAAAAGTGCGTCTGGTGTGGGAAACGTGCTAATGAGCTTCTCGTGTGCTTGTGCACCCTCGCGCGTTGACACGGAAGGCAAACAGCTGCCCAAGTACGGACGTCCCGATTAACGTTACGCCAAACGAACCGTGCGGTTGCGAGTCTAACCGATGAACGAAAGCCTGGAGGAGACAAGCCATGCAACGTGTCGAACACGATCTGTCGAAACCCACGTGGGACGACTGGGCGCGGCGTGCCCAGTGATAAATCGCAAAGTGTATTTCCGTCTGATGATGTCAGCGGAACGGGTCGTATGTCCAATGAGGGAGACCTGCGTAGTAGATCAATCTCAGGATCGTTGAGTTGCGCTGTGGCCATGGCTGCCAAGTCGATAGCAGTGCCGGCGTCAGCGGAGATAGCTTGGATGCGGGAAAGTGCATCGGCGACGGCGTTGTGCACACCTGAGACATGTAGTATATCGGTCGTAAACTGAGCGATATAGTCAGGGCGCGACTCTTTAGGAGAGTATGGGTCGGTAGTCGAGCCGAGCACGTAAGTCAGAGGTTTGTGGTCGATGAATGCGACAAAGGAGCGGTCTTCTAGGACGTGTCGAAAGTGATGTATCGCTAGATATACGGCTAGTAGTTCTCTACCGAACGTGCCGTAGCGAGATTCGGTAGGTTGTAGGCGTTTGGAGTAAAACCCTAAGGGCTGCCACGTGTCGGCTACTCTTTGTGTTGCGGGCACGTCAAATATTTCCGCAAAAACGCGCCAGAAACCCCAGCAGAATGGCTGTGGAAAGCGAGGGCCAATTCCTCCCCACAACGCAGCAGAGCTCAGCCACTCCGAGACGCGGCCCAAACTGCGCACCTTCTGACAATGGTCATTTACAAACTACCACCTCTTCGTGGTGACAGTTTTCCTTAACTTAATAACCCATAGCACTCACTGTGATTGCCCTTTGTTGGTCGTAAAAGAGCCTACAGAGGACCACTTGTCTTTTCTTTCTCTTCGCCTCAGTTGGGAGTCGGTCGGATCGCGTGATTGCGTGTGAATCGTTAGCTGGCCAGCCTTCGCGTCTAAGTCATTAGCGCGCGTCTATCGTACCCCCTCTCGTGTGCGTCCGTTTTCGAGGCCTCTGCGTCTATACGAACAAGTGCGGCTAAGATCGTTCCCACGCTCGTTCAATTTTCCGTCTCACCGGCTAAGCCAGCGTCATCAGGACAGCGCAATTCCGTTCGAGTGGTCAACGTAACAAGCAATTATCGTAGGCGTGCTCCAATCGGGCCAGCGACAATCTTATCAGGTGTTACGCAATTATCTCAAGAGGCGGCGTTCCCTCAATTATAACAGCGGCGACGACTAAGGCAATCTACGCTACCCAATCCATAACAGTGGCGACCCAATTATAACAGTGGCGACAGAGTTGGTGAACCATGACTGACGAATATGCCGATTTAAAATTGATGCTGCAGCAACAGCTTAAATTGATGTCCGCGCTAACCGAAAAACTTTCCAGTTCTTCCCTTCATGCAGGTCCGAACGCCAATTCTCAGTCATTGGACCAGGTGGTTAGCGGCATCAGCGAATTTCTGTACGACGCCAAGGCCGGGGTAACGTTCGAATCCTGGTACAAGCGGTACGAGGACCTGTTCACCGTTGACTTGGCTCGCCAGGACGACGCGTGGAAGGTCCGCCTGCTTCTGCGCAAACTTGGTACCCTCGAACACCAGCGTTACACCAATTTCATCTTGCCGAGGAACCCACGGGACGTTACCTTTGACGACACGGTCCGAACGTTGTCACAGATTTTTGGCGAGCAGTCCTCTCTGTTCAATGCTCGTTACCAATGTCTGCAGCTGGTCAAACGTGATGCCGACGACTTCATCACGTACGCGGGCATGGTCAACCGTGAATGCCAACGTTTTCAACTTGGCTCGCTCACCGAGGACCAATTCAAATGCCTGATCTTCGTCTCTGGCCTCCAATCTCCACACGATGCCGATATCCGGACGCGCCTCCTGTCCAAGCTACAACAGGATGGATCAGTCACACTCCAGAACCTGGCCGAGGAGTGTCAAACGCTGCTCAACCTGAAGCACGATTCTGCCATGATCCAGAACGCCGCCGCACCTGGTATGGTCCAGGCAGTCACAGCACCTAGGGCGCAATCGTCCGCGCGCCCCACCCAATCCGACCGAGCGAAGTCCCCACCCTACGCGTGCCGATTCTGTGGTGCCTGGCATTTCCACCGCGACTGCAATTTCCGCCAGCATCGTTGTCAACGTTGTGGCAGGGTGGGGCACCGGGATGGTTACTGCCATCCTCCATCTCCCAAGGGGGCCAAAACTGGGCTGGCCCCCACCCGCGATCCAAAGAAGAGGTCCCGACCCAGACGCACACCCAAACCTGGTCCGGTTGGCAGCTCCCTGAGCTTGCTGGCCACGTTCCAAATCAACGCTGCGGATCGGAGAAAGTTCGTCGACGTCTTGATCAATGGTCAGTCGGTCCGATTGCAGTTGGACACTGCGTCGGACATCACAATCATCTCCGAGGATCTCTGGCGATCCCTTGGCAAGCCACCTTTCGAACCGACCTCCCAATCTGCCACCAGCGCCTGTGGTGGTCGCGTGCAGCTAACTGGGCAGCTGCACTGCTCCGTCTCCTTCCGAGACGTCACGTTCAACGCGACCTGCTACATCACAAAGGCGAAGCTCAACGTGCTTGGTCTCGACTGGCTCGAAACCCTTGGCTTGGCCGATCTTCCTCTTCGGGCCATCTGCAACGTGGTACATTCCCCGACAGTACCAAACGACCGAACCGACGACAAAGCCAGTCAATCCGCCCCCGTGTTCCAGGATTGTCAACAAGCCTCAAAGATGCCACCACACCAATCATCAGTTCCTTGGCATCCGCCAGCAAAACCGTGGTCTCGAGTGCACATCGATTACGCTGGTCCCATCGATGGCATTTCCTACCTGGTCATGGTCGACGCCTATTCCAAATGGCCGGAAGTGGTCGCCGTCAACCCACCAACCGCATCCGCCACTCTGGCTTGTCTCCAACGAATCTTCAGTCAACATGGCCTTCCCGAGGTTTTGGTGTCCGAAAATGGTACCCAGTTTACCTCTTCCATATGCGAAGACTTTTGCCGCCGACACTGCATCGAACACCTCCGCTCACCGCCTTACCATCCCCAATCCAATGGTCAAGCGGAGCGATTTGTCGACACCTTCAAGAGGGCGCTTTTGAAATCTCGCGGGGAGGGGACCGTGGATGAGTGTCTTCAAGCGTTCCTGCTCTCGTACCGGTCCACACCGAATCCAGCTACGCCAGGATGCCAGTCACCAGCTGAAGCATTGATGGGCCGCAAGCTACGCACCACAAACGATGCGCTCATTCCGACAGAGAAGCCACCTACTCACTCTGGTGCCGGCACCAAACACAAAGAATTCGCCGTCGGAGCCCCAGTCTACGCTCGTGATTACCGAGCAGGTCATCCTCGCTGGATCAAAGCAACAGTGACAGCCAGGCGAGGTGACATGCTTCATGATGTCTCCGTGGGTGATGACACCTGGGTTCGCCATCGCAATCAACTTCGTCCGCGCCACGGAGAAACCTCCACGCCAGCCAGCCATCCCGTGCACCTGCCGCTGCACATCCTGCTGGATACCTTTGGAATGGATCCACAACGGGAGACCACGGTCGAAGCCGCTCAATCGACGCCGCGTCTCGAAAACCCACCTGGCCGACGAACAGAAAGAATCCGGAGGTCACCGAAATCCCTCCAGGTAAATCCTTGCCAGAAGCGGTACGCTTTCTCTTCAAAGGGAGGTGTTGCGGGCACGTCAAATATTTCCGCAAAAACGCGCCAGAAACCCCAGCAGAATGGCTGTGGAAAGCGAGGGCCAATTCCTCCCCACAACGCAGCAGAGCTCAGCCACTCCGAGACGCGGCCCAAACTGCGCACCTTCTGACAATGGTCATTTACAAACTACCACCTCTTCGTGGTGACAGTTTTCCTTAACTTAATAACCCATAGCACTCACTGTGATTGCCCTTTGTTGGTCGTAAAAGAGCCTACAGAGGACCACTTGTCTTTTCTTTCTCTTCGCCTCAGTTGGGAGTCGGTCGGGTCGCGTGATTGCGTGTGAATCGTTAGCTGGCCAGCCTTCGCGTCTAAGTCATTAGCGCGCGTCTATCGTACCCCCTCTCGTGTGCGTCCGTTTTCGAGGCCTCTGCGTCTATACGAACAAGTGCGGCTAAGATCGTTCCCACGCTCGTTCAATTTTCCGTCTCACCGGCTAAGCCAGCGTCATCAGGACAGCGCAATTCCGTTCGAGTGGTCAGCGTAACAAGCAATTATCGTAGGCGTGCCAGCGACCCTCTTATCAGGCGATTACGCAATTATCTCAAGAGGCGGCGTTCCCTCAATTATAACAGTGGCGACTCAATTATAACAGCGGCGACGACTAAGGCAATCGACCTAATCTATAACACTTTGCTGCAAAAGAGCGCCGACTGCCACCTCCGAGGCGTCAGGACTGAGGGACAGTAGGGCGGCCGGATCGTGGTGCGCCATAGAAGCTATGTTGGCGATAGCCTCTTTCAGCCACTTAGAATCATCGTGTGCTGCGGTAGGAAATTCTAATTTCTTGAGTTTCCATCGGAGAAGGTCCGTGAGGGGTTACATCAGCGAGACGCAGTTGGGTATAAATCGTCGGTAAAAGTTGACAAGCCCATCAAAACGCCTGAGCTGTTTGAACAATGAGGCTCTGGGTGGTCGATGATGGCCTGAATTTTATACTGCAGTTGCACGGCGCCTGCAGAGAAGATACGATGGCTGAGGAAGTTTACTGAGTAGACACCAAACGAACACTTTTCTGCGTTGATCTTCACCCCGTGTTGAGATAAACGGTCAAAAAATGTTCGTACGTGGCGCATGTGCTATTCTCCTGAAGAGCTTGCAATTAAAATGTCGTCGAGATAAGCGTAAGCGAAGTCTAAGTCGCGACAAACTTGGTCGATGAAGCGTTGCATAGTATTTGCGGCATTCTTTAGACCAAATGGCATGCGCAGAAACTCGAACAAAACAAATGGAGTCGTTATGGCAGTTTTAGCGATGTCCGCTTCGGCTACCGCAATTTGGTTGTATGCGCGTACCAGCTCGCTTTTGCTGAAGATAATTTTACCCACCAGACTGGCCGCTGCATCCACTATGTGTGGGATCGGGTAGCGATCAGGCGTGGTAACTGTATTCAAGGTTCGATAGTCGTCGCAAGGACGCCAGTCTCCCATGACCTTCTTCGGGACCATGTTCAGAGTCGACGCCCATGGACTGTTGGACGGTCTGACGATACCGAGTTGAAGCATGTGGTCGAATTCAGCTCATGGTGAACGTAGTTGATCAGGAGCAAGCCGTCTTGGTCGTGCGCTAACTGGCTGACCACGCGTGACTATGTGATGAGCGACCTCTTTCGTGACTGGCGGAAGATCTGCAGCTGGTCGTACCAGTCGCGGGTATTCAGACAGTAGGTTCGCATAATCTGATGGTTCTTCGACGATTCGAAAAACGGCATTGATTATTGGGGGCGTCTGAAATCACGCCGTCAACCCCTTGTTTAGTACGGTCGTCTAAAAGTCTGTGGCGACCAGCATCAACAAGTAACCCAAAAGCTCAAAGAAAGTCGCTACAGATAAATGCGAAGGGTACAGATGTAACCATGAAAACCCAATGAAAATCTCGGCGAAGATTGAAGTCAAGGTTTATCATGCGTTGACTGAATGAAGCTATCGGAGAACCATTGGCCGCACGCAGGTCGCATGTGGGCTTCGAGTGCTTCTCGTTCGCGTTCGCAGGGATGACGCTGACTTCCGGTCCCGTGTCGATGAGGAACGTGATGGAAGAACGTCGATCCTTAACGTAAAATAGGCGATTTGCTTGGTTATTGACTTATACGTTTGTCGTGCTAGTATGCGGGCTATTCGCTTTCCCTGAAGCAGCCGAGTTGTGAGTAATGCAGGGAGCCCGACAACAACCAGCTCTTCCACGGCATTGGCGGTGATACCAACATACTTATTCGACGGGTTTGGTATTATCTGACTGAGAACGCGTAGGGAAAATGTTGCGCTTTCGTGACGAACCAGGCGTACGCGGTGTAGGCACAGATGAGACGCTATGCACGGTAGCCAACAGGTGGTCGGTATCTGACCGTGGCACCCGCTGCTTCGAAGCCTTCATTGCTGCTATCTTGTTGCAAAATAGCGCAATTTCCTCGTCTTTAGGGTCAGATCGGCCTGACGACTGGGAGCAAATAGGAGATTCGGTTTTCATCGGTGAGAATACCTCACCGGAGCTTCTGGTCGTTTGCTGCGGAAACCGTTCGAACGCAGCGTCTGCCTTGGTAGCTAATTCTTTCAGGGGCGTATCTATAAACATGGATAGCATTACTGGCAATGGCTCTGGGAGACGTGCAAACCACAGCTCCTTTATCCCTTCTTCGCTCAAGAATAAGGGACCAGCGATGCGCGGAATTTCGCGAAGCAACGCCGACGGCTTGCGATCTCCAAGCTTGAGACCACTGAGCTGTTCAAATTGAGCTCGTGCACTGGGTCTTAACTGCTTTAATATCGCTAGCTTCATCGTTCCATACTTTGCCTGATTAGATGGGTAGAGTAGATTGTCCTCAATCAGCGTCACAACCGACGAAGGAAGTCGTGGAACGAGTTGATTGTACCTCGGACGGTCCGTCGTAATGCCCTTATTTTCCAGTTCGCTCACGAATATCGTAAACCAAACCTCTGGGCTGTGTTCCATGAAATTTGGAACAGCCAAAGTAAGCATGTTTGCGCTGCGGAACGACTCAGAGGCCACTAGCGAAATGTGAGTCGAAAAGATAAAGGATGAAAAAAGAAGATAAAAGTACCAGAATTAAGCAAGAACCAAATAAATACAGGTATATGATGGAGAAAAACGAATGAACTCACCAAAAAATACAAACGAGCAAAAAAATTGAATTCGCGCACGCGATTTGGGGTCGCCAGTTTTTATGACTAGTTAATACTAGTCCGAGACGGTGCGCGAAATTAAGCGCGGATATCAGAAGACAATTGGAGTCGGACACGGCGGTCTGTATTCGATAGGCTACAAGAAGTTGCGGACGGATGTAGCGAGACAGGAGCGAACACGTGAGCGCGGGAACTTACAAGGCGGTCGAGGGTCTAGCCGATTGTAAGGAAGATTAAATCAAGAAGGAATAATGTACAACCGGTCAACAATTAAATTGTAGATGAAAGATAGCAGTTATCTGTTTTGGCACTACAAGTGCTATCATACTTATATTTTCCGCATCTGCGATGCAAGGTTTGATGTGATCCCGTCCCCTATTTTGCGAAATTTTTTCCGGCGATTCGAAGCGCGATGCGGTATGAAGGTATAAGGCCAGGTTCAGTTGACTGAAAAAATGTGCTCAGTGTAATGAAGTACAAACTTTTCGGCGTAACGTCTTTACGTTTAAGAATGGAATATTTCATTATATGAACTGAGCACAACTTCGTTTAAAGGGTGCTTTAAATTTGCTGGGTTTCATGCTCTTCTCCGAAAGCACTTTACTGCCCAGAACACACTGCGGTTGCCCAACATTTTTATCGGCAAGATTAGTGAAGCCCCGATACAGGAAAGCTTCTCTGTGGGACCGCTTCTGCACAAGCGTTATTCAGCTAGGTGTCAAATAGGTAGCCATGACCCCTAGCAGATAAACTCACTATTATCGATATTAAGAATCACCGAATTAATGCAATCACTTGCTATGGCTTCTCGTCAAAAACAACTGTACATGAACGTGATCAACCCAATACCTAGTAATCAATCGCGTCCAATCTGCTCTACCTGCCTTGGTTGTGTGACCCCAAACCCAATGTTTTTGTGCATTTCGAAACGCTTGCTGTCATCCCGATTCAAGGCAACTTATGAACATTTAGTGTGATTTCGGATCCAACATGAAGTCAGTGGATTCTCATGTGTTTCATCCCACTAGACCAAGTCATTGCTGCACGACATCTTCCCGCCGCCACGTTGTGAGCACTGATTGCCCGTTTTGACCCTTCTAAATTGTAACTATTCGCTCGCCACTTTATCTGGTCCGCAGACCTATGATCAAATATTAGTGTTTAAAAGGCTCTGCAACTCGACCCGGCGAACGGACGGTCTGACGCAAAAGAACAACGATAGAGGCAGGATCGGATGGAGGCGTCATCTATTCAGATTAACTAATGACTAGTCACTGATGGCTAGTCATTAATGAATAAGTGGTTACTTACATGTTTTGATACAGACGAGTGTCCTGGCTGCGGAGAAAGCTCAATGTGGGTAAGCCACAGATGATTTTGTTATTACTTGCTTTTTTGCGACCAATTGAGGACCCAACCCTGAGACTAATATTAACCCGCCGTTAAAATGTTATTAACCCCTTTGGGGGTAATCACCCCCAGGTTGAGAGCCACTTCAGTCACTCACACTACGTCTCTAGCATGTTTAGTTACACCCAAAGTTAATTATATCTATACATGTCAGTTATAATTAACGGTAATGAGGAGAAAATATAAAAGCATGTATCCACCATTGTTGGCCTTCATTCCACGTTTTTAAATGAATCGGTCCAGAATCACTGTTGCTTCAGTCATGGAGCGGTAGCTTCCCAGTCCCCGATATCGGAGATCGAAGGTATGATACAGCAAGGCAGTCGGCCCGGAAACCGTTTTCCGTAAACTACCGTACCGAAGTGGCGCTCGCCCCTCAGACACTACTAGATTATCTGGAATGATGTCGACACGGATGTTACATAAAAGAGCAATATGCCCTTCTATTTCTCCTCATTCTGGTGGTATTCGCCATGTGGCTAAGATGGTAATAGTGTATGCGTTCCAAAAGTTATTGCGATATCCGCGCCTATAGATAGAATCCGTTGCCACTAACTCGAATACGGTAGTCTCCAAACCTCGGCAATTGTACTGCATGACCATCTTGTCCTCTCGGGAAGTGACGATTTCACCGTTTTCTTCGGCCTGATGGCGAGTCCAAATCACGAGTGCACACATGTCTGAGTAGGCTGAAACACTAGGGCCACTGCGGCACCGGTGACCGAGTTGTCTAGGCAGCTGCATGCATTCACACGTTGCGCAACGCGATGCCGCCTCTTAGTGGGCGGGAAGGTCCAACCGCACTGTTAGTCTGCAAGTCATGACAGTCCCGCATTTCAAGCGGTCGTCCCGCTTTTTTAGAACTGCTGGGCGGGACGCCATAATGTCCCGCTTGGCGGTCGGAAGCCTCAGAATGTCCCACATTGAGCATGTAGAATGTAGGTGGAAAAATACAAAAACCAATCAGTGGTGGTGCCCGCACACCATACGACAAAATAAGCGGGCGGACATGAGTTTGGCGGACAATGTGGCAAGATATTTTATGGCAATAGAAAAGAGGGAGGAAACGCGCTGCTGAACATTTTGTGTCCTTAGTGGAGGACGCCTGCATTTAGTAGAGTTTGGTAGGAAAATCATGTCTGAATGAACTTGTAACATGACCACTCAATTGGAGAGCGCATCTTAATTTGTTAAGAAGGAAATATGCGACAACGACTCACAGGTTCGATGTGACAAATCTAAATCCGAATTGTCTATTGCTCACTGTGGCAGATCAGATATCGCGAAGGGCCTAAAATCGGACCGCCGTAAAGTAGCAATGTCTGTGCATGTACCTTCTACCCCGGTTACAAATTAGTTCCGATCAGCAACGTTTGGAAACACAGAAAGCAAGTTAGCAGCCGCAGAAGGTACCTCGGTTTTTCACGCTGTATTTCATAACCATAGTTTCCGCACCATGAATTGCACCAGCGAGTTGGTAGTGCATTTGTTTGAGCCGAAGTTTGCTTATTTCCGCACAAGCGGTGAGACAGCAATAACTGATATCCCGTTCACATTTGCCAGAGACCAACGTTAAGAAAAAGTGGAGAAGACAAAACGTGTCAGTTTTCACAGACGCCTCAAACCACAAGTTCTTTATTTAATCACTCAAATATCTTGCTATTCCACTTGCTTAGCTCTTTCCATTTTCTCTTTTGCCTTCTGAGTTTACTTTTTTCCCTTCCTTACTTCATGTAACCGGCCAAGCAGGGACTGCTAGGGCAGGATACGTGGGCATTAATTGGTTGGACAGCGTGCGATGCGGTCTTTGTTTTAGGTCCGTCAGTATTTCAAAGTTCTCCAACTCCTGGTTCAACGACCCCCGAAGAAGGAATACTCACGGGATCATCCTCTCGTTCCATTCCTGCTTGAAATTGAACTTGAAGTAGTGGGGTTCCCACTCATGAGATATTTTGTGCCGTCATACGGTATTGAAGTACTTAGAGTTTCAGCCACTTACTGGTGACACATCAGACACCAGTTGTGTATTGGTAAAGAATGTGTTGGAACAAAATAATATGACTAGTAATACCGTAGGACTTTGTGCTAACAACGCCAACACGAATTTCAGTGGTGGTTAGAGAAAGGGGACAAACCAATATATTTGCCAAATCGAAATCTTCGATTGGAGAAACATTTGCGGGAATTGGTTGTCTGGTCCACCTTGTCCACAACGAATTGCAAACGGTAGCTGACTGTCTTCCTATTGATGTCGAAACTGTTGTGGAGGAAATATATTTTTACCTTTACATGTGCACTGTTCGTGCCAAAGAACTAAAGGAATTCTGTGACTGCAACGGTATAGTACCAACGCATTCTAGGATACTGGAAAATCAGATGGCTTTCAACTGTGCCAGCAGTGGAGAGAATCCTGAAAATATTTCCAGCGTTGAAATCCTCCATTTTGTCTCGACAGAAATATCCTGGAGTACTACTATGTTTCATTGAATTTCCCTGCGTTGAGCTGTGGCTCTAATTCATACACAACATCTCCGCCATTTTCGTGCTATTGTACTTAAAACTGGGGAACAAAATGTTCCAGCACTGGTAGTGACTTCTGCAATGTACAAACTCCTGCAGAAGTGCAAGGACAGAAGCAGAAACAGCTTTGTTCCAAACGAAGTAAAGATCCGAATTGGCCAACTAGAACAAACGGGTCTCATTAAAAAACCGATGTGATGAATATCATTATCAGCTTCCATCAACTTTGAGTCGATTATCCACAGAAAAGAATGAACAAATGTTAAGAACTGAGTGGCTTCATTTGGGTGGTATCGAAACAACCGCCGTCCTGGAAAATTTTGAAGCAAGCGTCAGTCTTGACGAAGTTAACAACATGTGTAGGTTTGCATCAGCCGAAAATTTTCCGTTTGGAACTGCAAGAAATAAAGTTTGACATGTGGTGGGTAGAGGTGTTTTCCAATTTCCGACCTACTCGATCTCTTGTGAGCAAATACAAATGCGTATTGAGTTTATTCTCTGTCTGCGTGGACTAATGAACCTACTGAAAGTATATTCTCACATATGAACACTGTACGGTCAAGCGGGAAAACGCAATGTAGTGTTCAAACACCGGAAGCTTATGGTGAAATACACTTTTGAGGACAAGGGCACCTCATATCCCTGCGAACGACTTCATGACATTCAGATGCAACGTCCAGATCCACTACGGAAAATACATTCATCTGGGAATTATTGCTCTACAACTGTGGTTCCATCTAGTACAATATCAAGCAGTACATCAACTTCAGTGGCACAGCCATTGTACCAACTAGTGACAAATATTCTTTGATATTGTAATGGAGTAATACATGTAGTTATCTAGCTTTGCAGTTTTTTGTACGGTCTCTATATGCAGAAACACCAGGAGCTGGTAGGTTAACTGTCCCGCATTGACCCGTGAAAAATCTGGCCACCTTAGTTATGGGTAATACAAAATTCTCCAATTACTTTCTCCGTTATATCGTCGTGCCGTGATTGAGTTCAGCCTATTCGACCCCTTACGGCGAAATGGCGGAATGTGTTAAGACTAACACACGCACACTCACAGACACACACGAGAACGCGCACATACCCAGTGTATAAGCGAAAATTCCAACTGTGCAATAATGTGTACGCGAAGCCCCATACTGTGGCGATCCGTAAGGTGATGATCAAAACAACATTGTGTAAGCTTCACATACCTTCATTGCACTCCGTGACTGAGTTGTCAACACCAAGTGGCTATTTTCAAGGTGAGCCAGATGAAATTGAGCGATCCATAAAGTAGGTGAAAGTGAACCGTGTCACGCACGCGGATAGCTACATCAATACCGCCTCGTGGTTCATTCACTCGATCACTGTGCACCTGTAATGAACAGCGCAGTCGCTTGGGGTGGGGAGGGGAGGCGGACATGAATAGCAGCTGTTCCGGTCTTCCGCTCATCAGTGGCACTCATGGACTGGGATTGTTTTCTGCATTAGAATAGCATGGTCAATGGGTTACTATTAGAAACAAACTCGGCTCACTCGTATCAGGACGTCAGGTGGGCGGGTAATTTTTCGGCACAGATCAGTGTTCCACTGTACTTTCAGGCATGTGCATGTTGCCTCTCCATGGGGTGAAATCTAGTGACAATGAAGTGGCGGAGCAAGCTACTGGGCCATAACCATGCAGTTGGATAGTGTCAAAAGGAGTACTCAGCTCTCGACGGCTTCAGTCCACACACCTTATTCCTGGCTAATCAAAACGATTTCGTCACACAGTATCGGGATTAAGATTAACGAGGTCCTCAAGTACCACTGATTAAGATGTGTAGGAATGCCTCATATTGCACTTGGGAATGATCGCAACTTACATAACTGGGTGAAACTAACGTCTCATTACTTCAAACCGACTACCTCAAGCACTTTCGAGTGTTAGGTGCCTTATCAATCTAATTCACGAGCTCAATGTGCTTAATAGCAGACACTAATGAGACAGGGCTTCTACTTTACAGGATTTAACCTGATATGGAATAGAATAAAACGTACGAAAATCAGTGTAAGTCGAACAATCTGGTTAAGTATTAGTTGACACTCTCAGAAGTGGAACGAACCCCAAATTTGCACATTAATGATGACAGGTTGTTCGAATAGGAGCCGGATAATGTGTAGAGCAGAGTGGACGCAAATGCGGAGGCGAAGATTTTCCAATAATAACAGATACGGCGAATGGAACGATACCATAAGAGAAATGAAAATATAGAAAACCAAAAATACGTTGATTGTCAACGCTAATGCTCCCAGTTAGAGCAGCTGAAGCCGGAAGATTAGACATTACTAACACTATTCCCATTGATTCCTAGTTAGCCTACCCAACTGACCGCCTACTACACATTTCTGGATACGATTGGCTAACGATTTCCATTCTACGATTTTATGACCTGTAGCAGATGAGTTAAATGTGGACAGACTATAGCGGGACATAACTGGTACCTTATTCTCAGTTCTCCCCAAACTGTCCTCATTCGCTGTCTGCATGCCTCGTTGAGTCGACTCTCTTTTCCCCTATGCTTTTCTATCACTTTTGCTTTGTTAGTGGGTAGTGCTGACTGATTTGCAAACAACACTAGGATAGGAAAACCGACCGGCTTGTCCACGCACGGTCGCACTGGTCCGACGACAAATACTCGGAAACATATTCACCACCTATTATTAATTAATAAATGGGCTATATTTTAATGATGATAATGCAAAAAATATTAGTACGCTATCCTCGATTTTCATCAGGTGCAATTGAAAACGCATACACATAGAATTACAGGCACTTGTAAGTGACTAAGTACAAACTGAACGAAAATTTTTGAAAATCTTAAGGTTGTCACGGAAAGTTCGAAGACAAATTGTTGGTATCTATCACAGTTTAATAATTAGGAGTAGATTGGCATTCTCCGAATGCAGTCAATCTCCTCCACGTGGTTTTATGAGACTGTCCTGATCAGTCAGATCAAGGCCGCGCTCCGGGTGCAGAAACTTGTCTCCGTGTGCCTTGCGCTGCAAGGGACTTAGGGATGAGATTTAATTGTTCATTTGTTCTCCGAGCTTGGCGGTTTTGTCGCAAACGTTTAGCCACCATGCGAGTTGGCATCATCAGTGTAGTGAGATGCGGCGTGCAACCTTACTGCATGAATCGTCCATCCGTGATTGACCTGCAGGTGACTTTTGAAAGTGGCAATGTCGATTTGCGTCCCGTGACCTCCACATACTTTCCCCAAGACTAAAGTCAGCGTCCGAGTTGTTCTGCTTTAAACCACGTGACAAAATGTTCTTTATTTCTTTCTGTCTAAGTGGTTCATAAATTGAATCGATGTCGACGCTCATGTTGATTGAGTTTTCCGTTGTGAAGGAAACTTCCAGGAATCCCCTTTCTTTTCTTGTTTCACCCCGTGCCAGGACTTCTGCTTTGCTTCAATGGAAGCTATGTCCTTCTTCATCAATGTGCAATCAAACTAGTGACGATTCATAATGCTTTATACAGGCTCGTTTATGTTCTTGTATCCTTGTTGCCAGTTTCCTTCCCGTCTGGCCAACATAATCCCTTTCGCAATCTCAACAACTCATTTTGAATAACACATTGCGTCGTTCATGCGCCGGCAGTTTTTCTTTTGGTTTTGAAAGCGTTTTCTCAACATGGCAGTTGGTTTATTTGTCATGAAATACAGAACATTTTGTCACGTGGTTTAAAGCAGAACAACCCAGGCGCCGACTTTAGTCTTAGGGAAAGTAGGTGGGGGTCACGGGACTCAAATCGACGTTTCCACTTCCAAGTCACCTGCAGGTCGATCACGAATGAACGATTCATACAGTAAGATTGTACGCCGCATCTCATTGCAATGATAATGCCAACTCGCATGGTAGTGAAACGTTTGCGACAAAACCGACAAGCTCGGAGAACAAATGAACAACTGAATTATCAACCCGAGTTACCAGGGATGACATTCCTTTGTAATCTTAGCCTTATTTTACTTTGGCCACAACATAAATACAGCTACATATTGCGATTCGGCAATAAGAGACGCAACTGTGTATTCAGAAACGGTTCTATCAAAGGTTAAAACTGACTTGGCCCTCAGATTTATGTGCACGCCGCAGTCGTGACCTAACAGACAGCGATAGTGTTTGAGCAGTGATCGTGAACTGAACTTACTTTACCAACCACAAAGTTGTGTTTACCAATTGGTTGGTTTTTTTTCACATGTGGTTGTACAAGCCTGAAGAGGAGCTATGGGAAACCTATGTTCGTTTGCACCAACATTAAATTATTCATATCCTCCTGTTACTGCATTGGCACTGACGAGACAGTGCGAAATGCTAACGCTTACCGAATTTCATCTGACTACTGCTTTATACAAATTTCTTAAGGAGTCCAGCCATTTCAGTATGAAGAGCGCTCTGTTGGACTCGCCATAATGCTCGCACAGAGGCCTACGCACAAAATATAATAACGATAACAGTACTACTGCCTATTTCTCGTGCTATCGAGAAACCGTGTCCACCATGGGACGGATCGTATTTACTTGCTCACGCATTCAGGGTTTTCAGTGGTTGAGGATTTTACAGGGGTATGGTAGGTGCCTTTTGGAAGATTTTTCGGAGTATTCACTGTCGTTCCCTATCTGAACACGAACATTCTGTCTTTTAGTTTCAGTCAAGATTGGATACCATGGTGGCGGCAGACTCGTGGAAGGGGAAGGAAGGTGAAAGTGCATAAAGCAATTGGAGCCACAAATCAGATTCAGACAAGTAGCACACACCGCGTATACTTGCCTAGACCGACACAGACCGAAATATCTGTACTTAGTGTAGTTTCACTCATATGAGAAAGAAGATGGAGGACTAGGATTAATATACATTAATGTAGCTGCATATGAATCTTCAGAGATCCAGCTTTGTTACCACGGTAATGTATGGTTGCAAGAACATAGAGGTGAGTTACAACAGAGCGAAGTGCCAGGACATTACTAGATTTAGCTAACGTATTGACCTGATCAAACAAGAGGCATCGTTTTGTTACGGAGCTGTTCCGAGAAAAAGGGGGATCAGTTGCTTTCTTTTCAGCCTTCACTTGTAAGCGAAGATTTATGGCTGGCTCAGCCGTACAAAGCTGCGTTGATGTTTAGGTGAGCGGAGTAGCTAAATTAAAATATAGGACAAGTTGATTGGCGGGTTGAGAATACTTTTCGGGTAAAATCTCCTCTGACCCTAACTTTCACACAACAATGTTTCGATGCTGTTAGTGTCAACATTGGGATGGTAAAATGATTAGTCGATTGTTTGAATAGCCAAATAGGTAGCCATAGACTTAGGTTTAGGTGATAGTCGAAGTAAAAGAGTGCGAAATATAACATAAAAGATCGACACCATAATGTACTCGGCTTAGGTACCAATGACCGTCGGCCACGGTAGTACTAACGGACGGACGTAGCGCTTTTGCACACAAAATTCGGGCCACAAGTGGCGAATGTATGTTGCATCGGCAATGGAGAGGAGCTGCTTGTGTAAGCCTTGCGTAATGCGTTCAGTTACTGAGTACATAAACTTGAAGTCAATCACTGAGTTTGGATGGCCGCATTCAAGGTGTGACATAATAGAGCTGTTCGACGATCTCATCTTGCCTTTGTAGAACCAGCCCGGGATGTGCTTACGAATCCTTTGAGATAAGGGCCTCGTTGTGCAACCCACGTATCGTGCACCACAGGACCAAGAGTACTGATAAACGAGCATTGGGTGAGCTAACGAGGGCAGTGCATCCTTCAGAAGTTTTGCAAACTATGGCTTGTTGTAGTAAAGAATCCTCGATCGGACCGCGAAATAAATCATCTCAACAGCATATTTCAAGCGTCAAAATAGGGTATCAGTAACGGAAGCGCCGTTTAATAGCAAGTGCATGAACAGCGTTTAGAAGCAAAGTTTTACATGGCTTGCGTTTCTGTTCCTTCAGATACTTTGCAATAAAGTGGTCTGGATAGCTTTTTCTCTCAGATCGTCGTTAATTCGCTGCAATTCTTTATTGACAGTATCCTTCTTGCAAATACTGCGCACCCTGAAGGCGAAAGTTCGGATCAAAGTTCTCTTGTACTGTACCGGTACGGCGCTGTAAAATTTCGTTTATGGGTCAGTCCATGTATGCTTTCTGTGCACCTTTCTGCTGATTGATCCACAAGAGTTACGGATAACGTCGACATCAAGAAAAGCTAGTCGATTTCTAATCTCATGGTAAAACTGAACAATGATTTATCACGAGT